>JALIZF010001893.1:415000-1015000 GCA_029948255.1 Telmatactis stephensoni | reverse complement strand
GTCCCTTAAATATTATGTTACAATATGCCTTAAATTACATCACAATGTCAAAGTCTATTATTAACAGAATGATTTTATTATCAAATCAAATTTGTCTCAGCTTTCCAAAAAGCACGCATTTTCGCTAGGGGTTATAGGCACTTTAACCACAGAACAGATTGAAAAAAAAATTATAATTTGGCCATGCTCAATAGGATTTCAAAATCACTGATGCTATCATTGTGTAGTCCCAGAAAATATCCATACCCCCACCAAGGAGGGAATTGGAAATTTCAGGGGTCAGGGGGGGTCAGAGAAAGAACAAAATTACAGAGTTTGTATGGAAGAAAAATGGAAGTTCCAGGGGGGTAGGAGGTCCATTTACAAAATAATTCCCTCCATGGTGGGGTATGGAAATTTTCTGAGACTACACATTATTTTATACTATACACTGTAGATACAATTGTAAATCATAAATAGCAGAACTCAGTCTCCAATAACATCAAAATCATCTTGAAATCTTTTTGGATCTCAACTTGATTTCAAAGTTTATCTGTTTAAAAAAACATACTTTTGAGCCAATTAACCTTCCTGAATGATGAAAAGAGTGTCTTTTTAAAACATATTTTTGAATTAAAATTTATAGTTACATGTATTCAGTATCCTGGGGTGGGGTGGGGGTACTACCATATATTTGCTATACAGGTGTGCCGCCAAATAGTTGTTGTCTTAGACAGGGTATACATTTCAGCTTGAGTTGTCTTAAATAGGGTCTTAAATCTCAAAAATGACATTAGGTGTCTTACATAAGAATTTCCCCTTCAGTCTTGAATAGGGTACCCTTTTTTACCATTCTGTCCTTACGTATAAATAGGGTATGGATTTTCAATTTTTTTGGCTGTCTTAGATAGGGTCAGGGTTTAGAGGTTCTGGCAGGACTTCCATTAGAAACCAGGCCAAGAATTCCCCCAACCCCGTTAGGATTTACAGTTTGATGCTTGTAGACTGGGTTCTGCTACATTAATATATTAAAGTGGGACTAGCATCAAAATCGTTGGTGTGACATCATACACTCAACCTAAACATTCAGCTCCATTCACTTCTTTATATTTTGTTTCTTAAACAATTTTATTTCTTTGACACTAAAAGTTTTCTGTGAAGAAGTTTTCTTACATTGTTTAGACTAAGGATTTATTTTTCCAACCAGTTTTCTTCAATGCAGAATATTTATGTTGAGATATTTCAATTACAAATTACAAAGCAATGTATGAAGCTAAATGTTTTGTGGAATGTATGAGTCACTGATACCTCTAAGATTCGTAAAAGTCTAATGCTTCCCATTAGAATTTTCAGAAAACAAACCAACCAGTTTTTGAACAACTCTTTGAGAGTCTTTCAGTGTAGTTTCAATGAAGTTTCAGCTTAATAAATATTGAACAATTTTGATGCTAATCCCCCATTAAACTTCAGAAAGTGCATTCACACTTGAAAGATCATGAATAATCATAATTCAAAATGTCGTTGATACTGGCAACTGTGGAAGTCTGTACTTCCTGAAACTAGTTAACAAATCCAAAATTTGTGATAGAGGAGATATCTGTACCATAATAAAATAATCCTGATTGGCTGAACTTTTGGTATTGTTAATAGTTGGACATTGGAAGTTGCAACAATTTAAGAATCAATTAAGATAAAGTCTCTAAGTGTGAATGCACTTTAAGCCCATGGATTTCTGTTGATCATTAAAGAATTACTGTCAGTAAGAAAGTATCAATCTAAAATTACATGCATTGGATTACTGGGAGATAACGGAACAGTACAGTTGCTATGGCTACAACTCAAACATGTAGTTGCCATGGTTACCATGCAATCATTTGGTTCCTTTAGTTATAAGATATTGAAAGGAATATTTCTCCCAGTATTATTTGCAATTATAGATTGATACATTTCTCACATGACATAAGGGCTTCTCTAGCCATGAAGTTTAAACACTGTATAGGTAGATGTGTTGTCCATGAAATGACACTTAGTGTTTCTTGGACTCTAACTTAGATATTATATGCTATGTAGTCTTTGTTGGTAGTAAATTGTTGTTATTGACACAATAAAACTCTTTGTTATGAAAATGCAGTTTAATGATATGCCATCTCTATAGGGTACACGCCCATTTGACTTTTAAAAAAATATACCTCCCCGAGGCCCCACCAGCACCTAGTATTACTTCCCCATTATGACCATTACCTTTATGGCAGTACTCACTGCCCCTGCTAGAGTCATACTTTAAGACCATAATCAGCAAATCAAGACCCCCCTGGTGCTGAAGGCCATCTGCAAGGATGCCTAAGACCTACCCACCACAGACCCCATGGGATATCCTGTGACTTTCATATAACCCGCTAGGGAGAGGAGAGTGTAAATATGAGTGCTAGATATATCCATTCTGTACTACCCAGTGAAAGCAGTGATGGTGTCAGATACTCTTAGGGCACATGATCAATAAGCTTCTAAAGCGCAAGCACTTAATCCGTGAAATAAACGCTTCTAATTAGTAGTAAATAGTGTTGATTAGACAATAGGAAACAAAGGAATTACCATAATTTAGCATTATTTTGTACTATTTTTGTTTCACGGATTAAGTGCGTGCACTCTATCAGCCCCAACCCCCTAACTAATAAAAGCGAATACATTCCAGTACAACTGTACCAAAACACAATCATTAACGATATAGAAACAAAAGGAGAAAACTAGAATGAAAGAAGTAGGTTGAACAGTCTGATTTAAAATGAAGGCCAATCAGCCATGTTGCTATGGATACTAGTAGTGCTTAACTATGAATCGCAAACACTGCTCTTAATGAAATATGCAAACTTTATAATAAGTATCTTGTTATAACTTATAAATGCTAAATTTCTAGCTGATTAATAATGCTAAAATCCTAATCATTGAATTTAATTAGAATTTTTTTTCAAAAGGCTAAAAGTGCCAAAAACTAGCCCCAAACATTCAATTCAACTTTTCTATTTTGGATCAAGTTACTCTCAAATTCTAATTTTGAAAATGATCTTTTGAATTTTACAAAGTTGTTATCCTGTATTATTTATTCAAATTTAGCAACTTTCAAGGTGAATCATATCATGGCAACAATTATTGAGCAAAAGAAGGCCTAAAACTCATTTTCAAATTCAAATTTTCACTTTGGATTAACACTTATCCAACTTTTATTCATCAAAGCCACTTACAAAATTAATAACCTCAACTTTCTGAAATTAAGTAATAACTTTGGCTTTACAAAATGTAATTGTATGGCACTTATTCTTCAGCTGACTATTGCTTGAACATGAAGATATCTCCTCTTAAGTTAAAATCTCAAGCAATCTTGATAGATCTCAGTGAGGCAACACAAGAAACACTGAAAGCTGAGAAATGTGAGAACTTACAGAAATAGCCATGCAAATATGAATTTTGGTATGAATAATACACAAATAAAATTACAATCATTGTCAGACATTGAAATGTTTTTATCTACAAAAATTAAAAATTCATTTCAGGAAGAAAAATAACAAAGGAAAACTTAATGAAGGAAAAAGAAGTTTGTCTTAAGAAAAATAAAATTCTTTCAGTGATAACCAGAAAGTATATATCTATAACCTTGAGATTTGATTGAAATCTTTGATTGAAATATTTTTGATTAAAAAATTATTAATAAAAATTCACAACCAACATAGAAGAAATTCACCCATACTGTGTTGTTTTACTTATTTTATCCATTTTTTATCTAAGTCACATTTTCACAATATTTTCTTCACCAACAATGGAATGGAATTACCAATGGAATGCCAATTACTAGCCAAAAATGCACTTTGTCAAATGAAGATACATGTATCATACAGTATTGAGTTACAAAATTCACCTTTTTAATTTCTATCCTTTTTTCAAATATCAAATGAAACTATAAAAAAGATTTTCCTAAAGACGGTTTTATAAGTCTCCGACTTCCCTTTAGGAATTGTCTTTTTGACTCTTCTGACTCAGTTACATATATCTTAAAATACACTGTATTTTTGTATCCTGCTCTCTTGTTATTGTCAATGTAAATATCTTTATAGCTATTCCTATTACTACATGATTGAGTATAATTAATTTATTTAAAAATTGCAATGTAATTTCTGAAAATATTTAATGATAAAATATGCTCAATAAAACAATTAAGGTTTCATATTTTTTCTCATTTTCCTATTAGCTAATCTGCACTTTCCAATTAAATTTAAATTCTGCCAAAATATCCTAATTTCTTAATAATTTCCTCAGGACGAACAATTTTAGACAAAAGGACATGAAAATTTGTCCAGCATCCAACCACAAAAACAAACATTATCCAAGTGTGGAGTATGTCTTGTGATATTGAATTAAGTGAAAGTTAAAACCTTACATTAATTAAAAGTGATATCATTGACATCATCCTTCAGATAAAGGCTCAAGTTCAAAACCTTAAAGGCAATTTCATCTTAAAATTCTTCTGGCTAATTTTTCCTTTGTTCTCATTTTCAAAAAAATTGTGTTTACTTCTCTTACATAATAAGACTTTACATCAAATGAAGAACATTAGTACATATTTCTCATTTTAGCTTTCAATTTCTATTTCAATTCTATTAGTGTTCATTTTGGTCGATTTTGATAAAGCTTTATTTATCAATCTGATCTTCTTTTTTTTTGCAAGAAATCTGACAATTTCATTATTATGATATCAACTTTTAAAATATATTACCAACAAGTTGCAATGTAAATTTTTGTTTTGGAGTTTTGGAAATGATATTTTACAATCAGCTATTTTTGGCATGTGGCCAAATTCTAAAAATCTGCTACATGATGGTAAAAATAATGATATTTTACTATCATGAAAATGATAGGTATAAAATGATATTTTACTATCCGTCATTTTACTAAAAATGTGGCCAAAATCAATGATATTTTACTATCTGCCATTTTTGGCTTATTTGAGGTCATTCCAAAAACCCTAAAAATGTGGCCAAAATCAATGTGGTCAAAATCTAAAAATTTGTTGCATCATTGGTGAAGAAAACATCAGAAGTTCAACCTACTTAATACAGACTTTGTTCCTGGTTTTGGCCTATATCAGTTTAATAATTCCATTTTAATAGCAGCAGGAAAGGAATGTATTCAGTTGATCACATGCCCCAATGTCAGTACTGGCACCATATGCGATCCAAAGTGCAGTAAGCCTGAATATAACCATACTCATATTTACACTAACCTTCACCCTGTTGGGTTATATGAATGACATCAAGATACACCCATGAAATCTGCAGTGAGCAGGCAGACATCCTCACAGATAACCTCCAACACCAGGGAAGCCATTGATTTACTGATTATGACCTCAAGTATGACTCCAGCAGGGACAGCAAGCACCACCAGGCAGCTGGCCAGTGAGGTAGCATATCTTTGGTGCTGGTAGGACCTCGGTGGAGGTATACTGCTTTACTAGTATTTTGCTTAAAATAAATTACATTATTATCCCATACAGTTCATTTGCAGCAGTAAATGTAGAATGACAATTTGATAACAATAAAGAAATAGATATTGGAGAGCCACTGGCAGGAGTTGAATCACATTTAAGCTCAAATTCAAAACCAAGTCAAATTATATATTAACTGGCTACATGCATTTTGTTTTTAATTATGAAAGATCATTATTTGATCAAAAAAGTTTGTAAAACATTCAACATAATCATTCTTGCCTTAGTTTTCAATTATTGCATGCCAGTCATAAAACCTATTCCAAAACAATTACCTTGGACTAGAACGTAAGTTATGACTGATTGTTAATTGCCACAAAAACTAATTCTTTCACAACAACTGAGAAAGCTAGACATTGGAATTTTTCCCTGCCACATTACTGTCAAACCAATGAATTACTAATCCATAGTAATTAAAATATAATACTAAATTCAGTAAGTGTTTGGTAAGGTCAGTACATAAGTGGTTGGTGTCACATGTAAGCAGTTTATAAGGTGTCAGGAAGTGGTTGCTAAGGTGAAGGAAGTGGTTGCTAGGGTGTCAGTATTGAAGTGGTTGGTAAGGTGTCAGGAAGTAGTTGGTACTACATCAGTAACTGTTCGGTAAAGTGTCAGTAAGTGGTTGGTAAGGTGTCAGCAAGTGGTTGGTAAGGTGTCAGCAAGTGGTTGGTAAGGTGTCAGTAAGTGGTTGGTAAGGTGTCAATAAGTGGTTGGTAAGGTATCAGTAAGTGGTTGGTAAGGTATCAGTAAGTGGTTGGTAAGGTGTCAGTAAGTGATTAGTAAGGTGTCAGTAAGTGGTTGGTAAGGTGTCAGTAAGTGGTTGGTAAGAGCTAAGTGGTTGGTAAGGTGTCAGTAAGTGGTTGGTAAGGTGTCAGTAAGTGGTTGGTAAGGAGTCAGTAAGTGGTTGGTAAGGTGTCAGTAAGTTGTTTGTAACGATGCCAGTAAGTGGTTGGTAAGGTGTCAGTAACTTGTGTCAGTAAGTGATTGTAAGTTCCAAGGTAAGATGCAATCAATTAAAAGTGTTAATTAGTGACTCTCCAATATCAGGATAGACTAGAGGACTACAAGATTTTCAATTGCCAATCAGAGTCAATTTTGGGCTAACATCCAGTGCCAAATAATCAATTTAGGGTCAATCAATAGCCATAAATGTCCTCTAATCAGGTTTTGCAGTTCAATGTGACATACTATCATAATAAATCATAGAGATGTTTTGATTGAATGTCTTTGTTGGGGTTGACTTGATCTTGGATGTCTTTGTTGGGATGGGACTTGGTCTTGGATGTCTTTGTTGGGATAGAACTTGATCTTGGATGTCTTTGATATGATCCTGCCACAATCTTGGAGGTCTTTGATAGGACTCTTGGGCCTCTTGGGTAGGAGAGACCATGATGTGTGGATTTGTATTTACTCCTGGCTGTTAGAATACAAGAAATATTGATGCTATATTAATTGCATAAAAGCAAAATTCTGTGCACAAAGTGTGATAGTTTAGTTAAGGAATATAAAACGCGCGTGCATGTCTCTGTACTGTGATATAAACACGATGGAAGATGTAGAGCAAGAGAAAAGCAAGCTTAGGAACACGAGGCGTAGCCGAGTGTTTCTCTTGCTTTTTGAGTGCTCTACATCTTCCAGAGTGTTTATATCACAGTACAGAGACATAAGCGATCGTTTTATATTGCTTTTATAAAATATTTTCGACGTTTTTTGAGCGAGCCATGTCTCTGTCCTCTGATATAAACATGGTAGCCAGCCAATCAGCACGCGCGTTATATCTCAAATATTTTATAAATAGGAATACAATCAATTCTGTGATTTGAACTAGTTGTACCAAACGTAATAAAAATTGTCATATATGGTACTCTTTAAAGAATCAGTATTAATCTAGTCAGGTGCTCTTTACATTGCATTTTTCCCCCCTTCAAATTTAATGATAGACAGACAGACAGAATGTACTTAGAATGTACCCCTCCCCCACCCCACCCCACCCCACCCCACCCCCTGTCAGGAGGGATAAACACTTGGGATTTAGAAATTTTTCTTTTAGTAAAATGTTGAATTGCTGGAACATTTGAGCATTTGTTTGCATGCATTGGTTGGTTTTCGGATATCTAAAGCATGAAAACAAATATTCTTGAAACATTTTGAACCTTCAGTCACACGCAAGACGAGGAATGTTGAGTTGAAAGTTTTGCATGTAAAATACACCAAATAAACAACGTAATTCTTACCTTTTAGACGAGCCGTTGTCTTGTTTTCCATTCTTCACTCAAATTATTCTTGAAATACGACTAAATCTCTATAAAATTCGATGATTTTGAGGGCATACATAAACAGCACCACGACTTCGAACTTCCCGCGAGGTGCGAACAAGATCACGTGACAGGCGTCCGAAATATAAGACCCGTATGTAAGTATGGTAACTCGTGGATAAGAGTTCTTTTCCTCACAATTCGAATTTTTCTTATTTCGTCCAAAACATTCGTTGTCATAATCCATGCTTTGAATGGCATTATTCAATACAACTCATTCTGCAGCGTTGTACGCAACCAAGAGACCATAATACTAAGAGAGCGAAACTCAGTATTGTGCGATGTTTGTGGCGACTAATGGTCCGTTCACATGAGAGAGGGTGCCCCTATGTAGTAGGGTTACCCTAGGTGGTAGAGTTTCCCTCCTCCTTTGTTTTACGCAGTTCGTTTCACATGCGAGGGAGGCTGCCCCTAGGGGCTAGGGTGCGGCCTACATGGTAGGGACAACTTTTGTTTACATAAGCAACAATTTGGCAAGGGAATAATTTTTATGGACAGTCTTGACTACTTAAACTTTGCCCACAAGAGAACGGATAAATTTCTGCAAAGATGGTTTTGTCGAGTGCCACCTCTCAAGACAAATTGTATTTACTTTCTGAATTCCTCGTCTTAACTTTTTGCTTTTTCTTTGTTTTTAGCGTAGAATGAAGAAAATGAAGTTAAAGCAGTGGGCTAGTTTCCGTTGTAAATAAGAAAATTTAACGTCGCTTTGCATTCAATCGCCTCGCCATCTTGGAAAAAGCGAGGCAAAATAAGTCTGGTTTCTACTCAAAAGTGAAAATGACGTAAACAAATATTAGACACGGCTCTACATTTTAAAAGCAAGCTTGCGTTATGGCCAAAATTGATTCAAAACTTTCGTAAAATACCATTTAAGTCTTTTTCTATGAAAAATAAATATGAAAATGGATTTTTGGTACCGTTCTGGGGGTTCCGGGGATTCCGCCGTTCTGCCGTCCGTCGATCCGTGGATTACTTTAAGGGTGCTGGAACATATTTCGTTACTAAGCAACGTGGTTGCTAGGTTGACTGTAAACTGCGAGTGCCAGAGCTCATTATTGACGTCTTCGATTTTACGATTTTTTGAGAAAATGTCACTTTTGGAATGCCCCCGTTTCTTTGGGTCTTAAAGGTTCGCATTTCTATCGAGAGAGCGGGAAATATAATTTTTCATTGAAATTAATTCAACAAAATATGCTACAAATTTCTCAAATTATCAGTCGGCCGAAGCTAAGTAAAATAATGGGTCAAAACATTGTAAGTGAAAGTCTTGAAACCAAATATAAGCATATTGAAGCTGTCCATTATGATACAGCGGAGCGTAACCGTATAAAATGTCGAACATCTGCCGAACCTCCGGTGCGCATGAGCAAACGGCTGGTTTTCATCTTTGAGGAGTTTGTAGCTAAAATAATTATTTTTATCTTGAAATGTTTTATGTATTATGCTCTACAAAGTTACGGATGGGTTTTCTAGAAAAAAGTAAAATGGCGAAGTTATCAGCAAAAATGTCTTTACGAAGACGAAAAAAGAGCTCTAAAAAGGTCCTTTCAGAAGGGCGTGGCCGTACGATTTTTAACCCCTAAGAGATACCAGTGATAACAAGCTAATGAACATTATGATGATGAACTTATATATAATTGAACGGTTGACACACTTTTCAGCGGCGGATCTAGAATTTTTGAAAGGGGGGCACCATTTTACAAAACACTTTGGTGGAGGTTTAGCTTCCTTGACCCCCCTCCCTTCCCGCCTTCTATAAAAGTAATTGATAACATCGCAGGGCTGTAGCAAGCAATGAAATTTTGAATGGCTAAATCCTATACTATGACTACCGGTATCCTTTATCGCGAGCGTAGCGATCGCGAATTTTGAGCTAAGGCGCGTCAATTTGAATAATAATTACGATAAAACCACCAACAACAAGCATTTAGAAAGTAAAGCTTTGGGAAAGTATATTGCCCTATACGTTTAGACAGAAGATATATAGAGTGTGTGAGAGAGAAAGATAAAAATAAGGAAGGCCCAACTGAAAAGGGGGGACACCGCCCCCCACCCTCCTCCCCCTTGGATCCGCCACTGCTTTTGTTGGGCAAATTTCTTCAATTTGAGAATTAGATAATAAGCGATGGGCTCTTTTGATACCCTAAGAGAGACCAGGAAATGCTAAAACTCTAAACTTCAATATTAACACCCTAAAAGATACTAAATTTCTGATTTTTACCCCTAAGAGATACGACGAGCATACCCGATCTTTTTACAACAGACAAAATACAAAGGCTATAGCCCATGCAAAATCCTCAAAAATGCATGGCCCAAAATGCAAAGGCTATAGCCCATGCAAAATTGTCAGATGCCCCCAAATTGACCAAATGTAAAGCCTCATATAACAGAGGCAAAATGGACAAAACAAAGCACAAATTGTGAATACTTTGAATTTATCATCCTTTTATTTTATTCTATAACAACAACATCACAGATAACAAAAAGTTTGTTTTTTATAAATATTTTCAATTCAAATGATCTGGTTTTATCAGTTGACCTTTGAAGGCCATGGTTAAAAATATTTGGTTAAAAGACATATATGAAAAGTAGAGTTACTTAGTGAGTTTTGGGCTCTCTTAAGGGAGGGGGGGGGGAGGGAGAGAAGAGAAATGAGGGGAAAAGCCCCCCTTCTTCCCAGCAAGTCCAGTTCTTATCCCTTTTTTTCCATTCCAAGGTCAGGCTTAGATTAAAAGCTTCTACAGACATTGAAGCATTATAATGTTAGAGAAAGCTGACGTGTAAGAAGCATGCAACATATTACCTAAGGAATACAAAAAGGCAAGAAGACAAGGAAAAAAGCAAAAAATCATTACATGATCTTTTCTTTGAGGCTTGTTTGCACAAGCAATTTTGTTATGCATGTAGGGACAGATCCACAGTTATCTTGAGGAGGGGTGCACCATCATACAAATTTGAAACTGCCAAGAGGATATTTTGGAAAAAATCCTAAAAAAATAGGACTCAAAGTCATCTCAGGAGGGTGCGCACCCCCTACACCCCTCCCCTAAATTTGCTGCCCCTCAGGCATACACTTTCTCCAATGATTTTCAAAGTCGTCTCAGGAGGGTGCGCACCCCCTACATCCCTCCCCTAAATCTGCTGCCCCTCAGGCATACACCTTCTGCAATGATTTTCACAGTGCGGCAATCTGTCACAGACACTGCAAAAACATTTCTTGCTCACATTGTGTGATAAAATCACCTGCTGACATGTCTTGAGAAATCGTCCATGAAAACAAAACGTATAAGAAGAGGGAGAACTCTCCTCCCTGCCAATATCAACACTGACCAGCAGTATATTTCATTCAAACACAGTTGCAGTTGTTTTAAGTCTTTGTTAAATAATATATAGAGCTCAGGGCCCAGTTGTTTGAAAGCAGGTTAGTGGTACGTAACCCAGGATTAAATCTAAAGAAAACCATTGATTTTAAACCCAGGATTAAATCTAAAGAAAACCACTGATTTTAAACCCAGGGTAAGCAATAACCCACTTTCAAACAAGGCCCAGAACAGGTCTCCTGGATATAGTGGATTCTGAAGCCAGGAAAACAGCCATTTCTAACCCATCCCCCTCCCCCTTAAGGGTGTCTTAGGGGGAGAGGAGAGAAACGCAGGCCGTATATCTCATATTTAGAGAAGTTTTTGGATGACTGTGAAAATGGCATGGACATGTTTATAGCATGCATGTTCACACCCCAGAGGAGAGAAACGCAGGCCGTACATCTCATATTTAGAGAAGTTTTTGGATGACTGTGAAAATGGCATGGGCATGCATGTTCACAATGCCAAATGCATAATAGACTGCATGTCACTGTAGGTCGATCACTATAGGAACAGTTCAAGGCTTGAAAGAATCCACACTCCCTCCTCTTCCTTTTCAATTCACCTTCCTGGAGTTTCCCAGAATTTATTGTTTCAGTGCTTGCAAGCAAGGTCATGGGAAAAAATATTAAAGCAATCCTTAGATATACTGAAAAAATTCAATTGAAGGCATTATGTACACTGGTTTTTTGCTGAATTTTTTTCAGTATATCTAAGGATTGCTTCTTATCCCAATAAAAGTTCATAAGAAGGGCTATTAGGAAATTCTCTGAAGTTTCTACTACTTCTGAAATTAATCAATGTTTTTCTGGTATAAATGAATGCCATCATTTCAAAACATTTTTGTCCCCTGTCCTCATGATCACTTACGCGCACAAAATCATACAGAATTCTGGGAAAATCCAGGAAGGTGAATTGATCTTTATCTTTTCTGAATATTAAAAATTACTCCTTCCCCCTTTTCTGAGGTCCTGACAACAGACCTGCAATGACACAGTCACACTGGACAGCTAGTGTAGTCCATTTTCCACTCATGCAAAAGCTACTCTTTGTCATATCTTACCCTCACAATAATATTATGGACTTACGAGGGCAGTAAAAATATTGGAAGTTTTTCATTGTGACATCTGAAGGTATTAGTAAAAAAATACATCTGACTATTAAAAGGAAGGTGGAATCAAAAATCCTATGTGGTTTATATGATATATATATATTATATAGACTGCACATACACCATATATCCATGACACAATTATTGTCTATTTAGTGCAATAGTAGTTATCAACTAGTTATCAATAAACTAAGAATTCACTGAGATATTTTGCTATTGTTATTTGCACTTTTCAGCTCCAGTGGTTCCACTAGTTTGTACAAAATAGTACAATTAGACAATGCATGTTTCAAGTTTTGTTACTTGGATAGATGGTGTGCACTCTATTAAATTGTAATAAATTCTATATTTACAAACTTAAGGATAAAATTATTACATTCCATATTACTCAATGTAACTCAAATATCATTTGAAGGGGATCCAGTGTCCATACAACATTGATTTCATAGCTTCATAAGTTACAAACTGTATGCCTACTGCTGGTGCAACCTAAAATGTTCAAAACAAACAAACCCATTGAATTCTATATTACTGTGAAAATGCTTGTATCCTTAACCAACAACTTTAAACTTTCAGTTGGGTTTTTCTGATCCACCAATTACGTAAATGGGGTAGAGCTTATGTAAATGCCTTCGACCCAACTTCGATCCATGTTTACCATCCACCTTGAGGTCCCTTGATGGCATTTGCTTAAGCTCCACCCCCTTCACATGATTAGCAAATCAGAAAAAAAAATCCAACTGAAAGTTCGAATTCGTTGTTGGTCACAATACAAAGGATTTTGCAGTACGTTACAGCAGTAACAGTTGTTGTAGCTAAAATGACAGACATTTACACAAATAAATTGATACTTTCTCTTTTATAATTCTAAATTAATTAAACAATAAGTGGCAATACCTTTATTAAATTGGGAAGAATTCCTTTGTATAATCCTCTAACTCCTTCTTTTTGTACAATACTTTTAAATGCGTGTAATGTTGAATTGTAGGCGAACTCATTTTGCCTCAAGCCTTTCATTTGCATGCGACGACGGACAACATCCAAAGGGTACGTAACTGAAACACACATAAGGTACATTAATTCAAATCTGAAATATCTGAAAAATTCAAATCAGAAATATCTGTTAACCACAGCATTGTTTGGATCCAAGTTTGGGCAACTAAATCAAGTGATATTTTCATTGAAGCAAAACAATATTTTGGAAGTTAACCAAATGTAGCTACAGTATCTATTTGAGTAAGATAAACTTTCTCACTGTACTATGGGTCCCCTGATCATAAGTCAACCCCCCATACATTTCCATTTTCTACCTGATTGAGAGACAGCTCCAGCTACAGAACCACACATGAGTTTTAGTCTGATTGGAAGCTCATGGTCTTTTTTAAGAACTTTTAATCTTGTTCCCTGGGCTGATGCAAGATGATTTGAAAAGACGAAGCCTACAAAAAAGATATTGTTCTGTTGACAATCCTGGAAACTGAGAAGCATTTTGAAGGCCATCCAAAAGTGAACCAAAAGCAGGAGGGAGAGAGAGGGAGGGGGGAAGGGAGGGGGGAGGGTGGGTGGGAGAGTGACTTTAGACTTCCTTAACTTGCCTTCAGTAATTTTCTCAATAAATGCAGGATTCCAGGTATACCTTGACAAGACTTCTACAGAATGTCTAAGATCTTGTACCCCATACCACACCCATTGCTTGGTCAATTTATTTTATATTCATTCCACCTTATTTGCTCAGAAAGTTATTGACAACTGTTTCCCTGTGGAGGCCCTAAGGCCCAGACTTTTCTTTTTTTTTATTCAATATATGTGATCTTACTATACCATTAAAATAGAAATCATGATAATTATTTTAATTTCCAAAACAATTTCAATATTTTTTTCTGAAAGCATGAAGAAATGAGTGACAAAATTACTGCTGATACCACTAATGTATTATGTTTCCACAATTCTAGGCCATATTATTTATGTTCTATATATATTCACTCTTTACAGAAACCTCTATATATAATGACAACCTCTCCACAATAGCCACATAATCTGTTCCCAAGGTTGCCATTGTGGAGAGGATCACTGTAATATTGTACGCCTTTAAAAACTCTCACCTTTAAGAGTTTCATATACTGCAAAATTCAACCCCACATATGGAGCAATACCCTGAAAATAGATGATGAGTTAGAGAGAAACTGTGACAATAACTGGTAAATTAATTATTGATTATACAAGGGCAGTAAAGGGGGTCTTGGCACAGTTCACAAGTTTCTAAAAATGGTAGAACGTTTTATGGAAATTAATTTTTTAATCAAATTTTAAAAAAATTACAGTCGTGGCCTGATGCATGAATCATGACTTTTATTTCAAGCTCTAATCACAGATCACAAAGAATTTAAAAGGGGCTTCATGGAAAAACCCCTTACTTGGGAGTAAATCCATTTTCCGAGTCAAATCCGAGTCCGAGTCAAAGCCGAGTCCGAGTCAGAAGACCGAGTCAAGATAAAAAACAAAAAAACAAAAACAAAAACATTTATGATTTGAAGACTTACATCATGTTTATCTGATAAGCTGAAGGAAAGTTTTACATTCTATTTATTTAATGTTTTACATCATAATCCAATTCAGTAGTATTATCGATGAGAACTGAACACCAGACTGAAAAACTCCCAGCTAAAATGAACAACTGAAATCCCAGCTACAATGTAATATTTCACATTGCCTGCCTGAAAAGCAATAGGCTGTGGAGCGAATATTTTGTGGAACAGATCCAACAATTTAGACCTGGTTTATACACGTTCGTACTGATAAAACTGGCACGAATTATGATGAATGCCGTGTTTAGGTCGGCAAGTTTCAAGCTTGCAATGTCGGATTAATTGATTGATTGATTGATACAGAAACTCTAAATCATCTTAAGGATGCTGGTTTCGCTCCTTTCTTTGACACATTTTAAATGCTTCAGGGAGCAGGCCAGCCGTCTTGTCATCCTTTCCTCACCAAGCAAACAGTTGTTTTCAGTGTTGGGCTTTCTGTGGTAACCACAAAATGGTGGCGTCGAAGTTTGTCGTTGTTTACTTGATTCTTTCTTAAAACTTTTGACAAACATGAGTTGATATATTAGCAATGTATGCCTGCTATTAAAGGTCAATTTTTTGGTATTTTCATCTTGACTCGGCCTTCTGACTCGGAATCGGATTTGACTCGGACTCGGATTTGACTCGGTGATTCGGTGAACTCCTTACTTGGCCCTGATTGTATACAAAATCAATTACTGGTAAATTTAAGGTACAAGCTAAAGGCCTGGACATACAGTGCAATATTTTCTGCAATATTGTACACAACAGTCACACCATGTGTCCACCCCTACAATGTCGCATGCCACACAGTTACACCGTGTGTCCACCCCTGCAATGTTACACACAACACAGTTGCACTGTGTCCACCCCTGCAATGTTGCACGCAACACAGTTGCACCGTGTTCACCCCTGCAATGATACGTGCAACACAGTTGCACTGCGTTCATCCCTGCAATGTTGTGCACAATACAGTTACACCATGTGTCCAGCCCAGCAATGTTGCACAAAAAGTTGCAGAAGTAGAACTTGATTGTGTGCAGTTGCATGCAACTGTTGTGTGCCGCATTGCATGTAACTGTTGCAAGGGTGGACACATGGTGCAATTCTGTGTTGTAGAAAAAGTTGCAAGAAAAGTTGCATTGAGTGTCATTGGGAAGGAAAGCTCTACTTACCATTGCTGTAGGAAATAATCCTCTGTAAAGACAACCACTCATGAATCCTCCTTCTTCTTTCAAGATTGTTTGAAATGCATGGATAATACCTCTGAGTAGAAAAACAACAAAAATTGCAACAAAACTTATGCACAAAAAGTCAAAGTTAAATATATTATTAATGCAGGTAATCAGTGGTAACAACAATGATTTCTGTCTTGAGAGTTTAGGAATGACCAGGATGAAGAGAGGTGTCTACTTTTGAGTGAGGAGTGACTGTCTTAAGGGGTGTCCATCTTGGTGTTAAACAACCATCATTATACATCATTGGCATTACAGAATCACAGAATCCTACCTATATTTTTTGTTTGGGCCTTCTCCTTGTGCTGACAGTCTTGTTCTGGATGAGTTAAAATAATATCAATATTTGTTCAAAAGGAGCTGCCTAATAACTATTGGTAGACATCAATCCACACTAATGCAGATGGTTTAAATATGCACCATTTTTCTCTGTTTTTGCTATACAACTACTGAAACAAATGCCATTGTCTTAGTCAAAAGAAAATGACATTTTAGAGAGGTCTATAATGCGTAACTGCTCCAAAAAAAATTTTCTGGCTTGGAATTGCAACCTAGCAAATATTTCAATAGGCAAATGATATAGTGTAGGGATGGAATAATTTTTTGCATTAATGAAAAATCATATCAAAATATATTTGTAACAAACCACAATGTTTGCAAGATTCTGTGACACCAGCTGTGCACGTGCATGCATGCACTGTGCATACATATGCACTGACACTGACCAATCAGAGCATGTTACAGCAATCATTGGATAATAATAAACAATCTGTTAGCTTTACCTTACTAAATCTAAAGGATAAGTGGCTGTGATTGATGTCACACCAGCCATTGCTCCAGCTAGAAGTCGTTTGGCTGGTGTTTGGTGAGTCGAAGGATGCTCTGGGATATTCAACAACTGTCAATGATAATAACAACTGATATTAAACAATAGTCCAGTTTCCAATTACTAGAGACCGCTGAGCTTCTTGACAAAAGGCGCATTTTTGCAGGGTTAGCCTCCTTTTCAAGAAAGACCCATGGGAATGAAATTGATTTCTGTTTTGTTCTTAGTCAAAATGGTTTGTTTTTCTCGCTGGTATTTTCGAATAATTTACCTTGACTCGAGGCTAACCCTGCGCCAATGCATCTGTTGTCTAATTTTACAGCGGTATGAACAAACTCGAAAAAGGTCTATTGTCAATGATGATAACATACAGAACCAATTAGATCAGACAAAGGAAAATATCAATATTATATTCATTATTACAGGAAAGTATAACCAGGGTACTGAGACTTTAAATGTGCACCTTGATAAAAACCTTTGGCGGCTGAATTTCAGGTACTGCTGCACATTCAGGCTATTTTTCAAACTTGAGTTTAGCATGTACTGGTAGTGAACACATGGGAAAAATTTCAGCACACACACAACAGGATGGTGGTCAGAAAATAGAACCAAATATGTGGTAACCAGTCACATCACAGGGGATAGATCCAGCATTATCTTCAGGAGGGGGTGCACTGTCTTCAGGAGGGGATACATCATCATATAAATTGGAAACTGTCAAGAGGATATTTTGTAAAAATATTGAGAAAAAAGGACGCAAAGTCGTCCAGGAGGGGGTGTGCACCCCCTGCACCCCTCCCCTAAATCCACCCCTGCATCATGTGACAAGAGTGGAGGGGTTGTTAAACATCTCTCTTAAATTCTATATGCATGCATGGTTAAAGTCATAACAATATGAAGAATAAATATTATTACTTTTTTATACTCTTCATATGCAGCAAACTGCACAGCACTGTATGGTATAATTCTGATAACATTGGTTCCATTGCCCTGAAACACAATTTGAAGAGATTGTAAGTGAGATATATGTATACTAAGACCATGTCCAGAGATAAATATTATCGTTTATGTCTGCTATTATCTTTGTACATATGCACTCATGAATTATTTATGTACATGTACAATGGGTTCATTGAAGGTAAGCCCAGGTATTGGGCAAATTGACTGGCTGTAAGCATGATTAATTGCTGGGTTTTGCAACTGTCTTGAGAAACTCAAACCAACTTTTAATAACAAATATCTGTAGTCTTGCCCAGCTGTCTGACCCAGATGCCCTTCAATTTATAATGTTAACAAACCAAGTTGTCCTGGCTACCAGGGACAATTTGCCTTCATAATTAACAGCCCCTTAGATCATCCCTCAGACAGACATTTTCAAAACTGTGACACACTTGAGCTAGCACAATTAGGTTTTTCTATTTGTTTGCACTTGTGCACAAACAAAGTTTTATAATCATTCAAAATTGACATTTATATAAATCCTTATTAATTCCTCATTATGTACAATTATTCATGTGAATATATACTCTTTAATCTTAACGATGCTAATAAGTGCTAGATGATTAATTATCAACCTACAAAGCTTAAAACTTTAGCACGAGTTTGTTTATTACATATACCAGACAGAAGTACGTCACACAAGCGCGCATGCAATTTACAAATTGTACATAACTTATGTACAAATTTACCTTGAAGTATCCAAGAATGCCTTCCTCTCTGCCAATTGTAATCAAACTTGGAATAATTCCCTTAAACTTTACATCCGAAACTTGTATCTGTAAATAGTTTGATGAGCAAATAAACTTAAAGTTGTCGACAAGATGGACATAGATCATGTAACAACTGCATGCTATCTACCTGAAGTAAGATTTTCAAACGCTCGAACGGTGAGACAGAAGTTCTGGAAATTGCTCCTGCAATTCCTCCGGCTACAAAATGTTTTAACTGTTTGTAGGTATGTTCTTTTGGGACGATGACTTCGGGAAGTTCAGTTTTGAGACTTTTTTCTTGGGTTTTGGCTTTCGTCGACATCGTCGTGAAAACACGACGTCACAACACACACTCCTGAAATTCTGGCTTTTTCCACCACAGTGTCAACCATAAAAGAACTCTAAAGCAACAAATACGTTCTTGGTTTATCGATTTACATTCTTACACTAATAATCGAGGAAATCGAAGGGCACTTTTTTCATCATTCTATTTCACAACGTCCGTGTAACTTAACATCATCCTGGGCCTTCTTAGAATCTTCTACAAATCTGAACCAATAAGATTTCTGGATAGAAATGACCAATAGGAATGGCTCTTGTAGACGCACGAAAGAAACTCCCATGATTCTTTTCGTGTTGTTTCTAAGGTTACGGGAAAGCCACAAAATGGCGGACGAAAACTGATAGAATCCCATGCAGAAATAATAAACAAAATCTAAACAAAATCGAGCACAAACGACGATATGCCAGGTAACATGTTCTTCTTTTTCTAATAATCTTCGAGGTAGCTGTAAATTATACAATTTTCTTCAGTTCTATTAATTCAAACATCGGACATTTCACGAAGTTCTTTTTGTTCTTTCTCATCCAAGAAGCTCACAAGAAGCAAGACAAGGCAACGATCAAGGCTGATCAGGGTAAACCGTACATAAAGGATGTTCCACCTTGCAGTGCTCAAATACGAGATTTTGAATGTCGTCTTAGGGCTCTGTTTTGTGGATGATCACTTTGTCTCATCACCATCATAATGATCAGCAAGTAATCAAACATTAAGGCTTATACAGTGCTGCATGTGGGGAGGGGGTGTAAAAATGACAATACATATAGTTTAGAGGAAAAGTGTGGGACAAACGGCTATTAATAGTAGCTAATTATATTTATTTTTATTTTTTACTTTGCTAATAACTATAAATTTATGACTGAAAACGACAGGAATGGCAGGAATTTCAATTTTCATAGACATCACGGCAATGACACGGCAATCATGGCAGGGCATGTTCTGTTTTTGCAACTCACACAAAAACTACTCTAGGCAGAGTGTCTGTAACAGCAGTGCCAATATGTGGTACAGTGGAAACTCTCCAAAATTGCCCTATCGCATAATGACGTCACAGTATGTTTACATCGGGGATAGATGCTCAGAAACAGTGGAAATTGGGACCTATTAATATTCCTTTTCGAAGTAGAACTTCAATGTATCGAGTTTTGATATATATCATGTATCAGTGATTGCTCATCTGCATTTTATTTGATATGCAATCACTCTGATCCCCCCTGGTGACCATAATCCTTAGCATCAAAACAATAAAATGTTTTGGTGTGACGTCATTATGTGATAGGGCAATTGAAGATGGACACCTGTCTAAGATGGTCAATATAGAAAGTTTAGATTTCCTAAAATATATTAGAGCTATGGTCAGAAAGGGACCATCAATTGGTGTCTATTGTACAGAGATTTACAATACTTAAAATTATTGAGGTGTCCATAAAGAGAAAATTTATTGTCTTAATTGATAATTATTGTACCTTTAAGGTCCCACTATCCTGAAAGGAGTTTACATGTTTCCTAATGGCGACAAATATGGTGAGTTCCTTGAAACAATCCTTTTAGCATCCTCCTAAAGATTAGTCTCCCTCGCAGCCGTGTTTAGCCTCATCACACAATGCACACAACGTGATGAGGCTAAACACAGCTGCGAGGAAGACTACCTAAAGATATCATGATGTGAAGGGAGGGGAGAGACATGGAGGGTTTTTGTCTGCTTAACACTATACATACCTAGGGTACCCATGGCAAAAGATCAGTTTATCACCAAGGACCCCAAAATTGGGTTCCCTGTGGTTAGGTAATTCAGATTCCTTGTGGCACATGTACATAAAAGTTTGATTTTCTATCTAATATCTCTATAGATGGTGAATATATTCAGATTGCTGGAGGTTTACAAAGAAATGGTTATGGTGAACATGTGACATCTGATGGAATGCATTATGTTGGTTACTGGAGTAAAGATAAAATGAATAAACAAGGTACATATTATTTGTAACAAATTATAGACGACTTTCAAAAATGGTGGCCTAGTACATGAGAACGAGGCAACAAAGGCCTTGTTACCAGAAAATAAGCGTGGCGAAACTTCTATTTCTATCAAAGATGATGTGTTCCTCTTCCTTTTGAAGTAACTATTTTCTGTGCATTTTACAGGATATACTTAGGCTCATTTGATGCCATGATAATTTTGAGGCCTTTCTGGCCTCGTTCTCTTGGACAATGAGCTGCATTTTGAGCCGCCATTTTTGAAAGTCGTCTATGGACAAGATAAAGTAAATTTGCACATTTTTCCTAGAGGGTCTTGCTTTATATTTGGGTAAGGTTGCACTGCCTCAGAAGATGCCATCCAAATCATGGTTTATTATCCTAGAATCTAAACAAAAGAAATAAAACATTTGGCAACAATAACAAAAGATTCTTTTGTTGCATCGAACCAATGGGAAAAGACATTCTGAGCAAGTGAAGCCCTACTGATATAACTCATAAATCCAACACAATGTGTATTTTTCAGGAAAACTGACTTACCCAACAGGAGCAATATATGAGGTAAAATCAAATTATTTATACTCTGACTTATTGTCAATTCTACATTTCTACCACACGCCACAAGACAGTAATCAATAAACCTACTGTATATTAAAGCAGACACTTCACCAAGCCAAACATAGTAAGGAGCTGACCCTTGACGGCATGCACCTATCTCCTACACAGTTGCCATCATAATCTTTGGATGATGATAATCAGGGTTTTCATTATCTTTTTGAATAAGCGTCTGAGTGATTGAAGTAGGCGTCTGTGTCCCAAACGGGCCGTGAGACCCCGTTGTGCTAGGGGAGTCTGTAAGACACAAAATAACCGGTGGTAAGAGGTAAAATAGGCAGTGCTATACCGCCGGTAGCCGCCTATTATTGAAACCCCTGGATAATGCCTAGTGTAGAGTGCGTTGACATTGATCTTCATTTTAGGGTGAATTTGTCAACAACATGTTCCATGGCTTTGGCAAGTACACTTGGCCTGATGGCTCAGTATATGAGGGAAACTTTACAAACAATAAGTAAGCAACAGCACACTTGAGGATGGGGATTTTGCACACCTGGCATGACATATTTTTAAATTTTAATCCAACAGAAACAAAAATATAATATTTGAAAAGAGCAAACCAAAGTTAGCAAACCTTGAAATTTTGAAGTAGTTTCAGTGAATAGTGCCAAAGTTATGGTTAGCTGAAGTTGGTTCTTTTTCTATAGAAACATTCGGTGGTGGGCAATAATTGCAAATTAGCAAATTATTTGCACTACATTAAACGTTTCTATAGAAAAAGCCAACTTTGGCTGCCCATAACTTTGGTGCTATTCATCGAAACTACCTCAAAATTCCAAGTTTTGATAACTTTGGTGTGCTCTTTTCAAATTTGTCCTCTATTCTCTTATTCCTGCAAAGACTAGTAAAGTTGCTGTGATTGAGGAAGAGATGACCAATGACTGATTGCCACTACACTGCAAAATCCTAGTTCCATCCCACTGACTGCAAAATCCTAGTTCCATCCCACTGTTAATAATTCTTCTCACTGTTAATAATTCTTCTTTTTCGATTTGTAGACTTGAGGGACATGGAAAATTCACAGACATTAATAACCAAGTTTGGATGGGAAATTTTACTCATCATGCTGCTCCTGGCCTTAAATTTAAACTGAACTTATAATTATAGATCATTAGACATATTTCTCTATTTGTATTTCTTCTGTATAAGTAATTTTACATAAAAATGCTTAATATCCAATTTATCTGTATATAAAATAACATTTTGATCAAGGTTGTCCACTGTACATATAGTTTTATTCACATGATAATTTGTATCCAGCATGACAAACCTCTACATATTTCAACTATTGAATGTTTGGAATGAGAAAATCTGAATCCGAATGAGCCAAGTGTGTAAAAAATCAAAGTAGATGTATCTCCAAAGACTTAATAATAAATTTCAGCTTTTTTCAATACAACACTTGATCAATACTCTAGAAGTTAGCCTGCATCACATCTGAGAAGAAACCCCGTTTAGCCTGTCTCTATAACAGCAAGATGAATAGCATTACCCAAACCATTCTAGGTATAAGTTTATGCTTTCAATCAGAGACAACCAAACCCAACACAATTAATCATGCCTGATTACACCATCTTCAATGAATAGTGTTCTAGACACCAATTTCTGTTTTGAAAAGATGGTTGTGATTGGGTAAACCGTGACGGTCATTCTACAACTGTTTCTTATTGGATGTTCTTTCATGCCAGTATGACATGAATAACTGTTCCTATGGAAACACTCAATGGCATGTAATGTCAGTTTGGCCAAACACAATATCAGAAAGAAGTTAAGAATTTGAAAAACATTTCTTGTTGCTGTTACACAGTCAGACTAAATGAGTCTTTTTGAAGTGTGATGCTGACTACTAGAAGTTTGTTATGCAGAAATGGGAGGATATTTTCAAATGATCAGGAGAATCACTGGTGTTACTGATCTAGGAAGTTTAATAAAGCTGTGTTGACAGTTTAAACTGTGAACACAACTTTATCAAACCTCCTAGAGATATTGATAGTGTTCAGTTATGATAATACTTGAATTTGTGTGCACACAATTTTAAACAGGTTTTATGACTGTAAAAAAGAGCTTAATAAATATCTATGTACATCTGTAAAATGTATTGTTATTAAACCTAACTTTAGTTTACTTTCTTGTCAATTTGATAATGTGTATATCATCACTTTGAAACAATGAATCCTGTTCATCATGAGGAATTTCTTCAAGGTTGAAATATTGCTTTACATACTGAAAAAGATAAACCAAAGAGCCACTGTATGGATAGATAACGAAGAGGCAGATAAAACCTTCTATACCCCTTCAGTGTGAAATGATTTTTTGGAGGGGGAGGGGGGCCCAACTAGCCTTGCCCTCCTTCTGTGAGTACCCCATCAAACAGGGTTTGTTGTTGGATTGGAAGGGAGTCAAAATAATGAGGTGTGAACTGGACAACCCACCCACTCACTTATCCTCCTCAATAGTAATATTGACTGGATGACTAATTCAAACATGTTACTGTGCGAATCAAAAACTGTGGGTACCTAGAAGTATTTCAGGAATGTGTCTGGACCAATCAGAAACTTGATGGTTATCTTTGTGGTTAGGGAACCATTTCTGATTGGGTAAAAAATAACAGACACATTCCTATTTCTAGGTACCCATGCTTTTTTTATTCACACAGTAAATATGGTGCAAAATGTGGATATTTATCAAGGTACTGTTCATGCCTCCCTTGAGCTCATAGACTAAACATGGCTCCGAAGGAAGCTATAGCTAATTGCACAAACATTGACCCTTTCAAAGCATAGAAGCTGAAACCAAAAGGAATGCTGGGAAATTTGTTTATAAGGTGATTTAAAGAAGCATGTGTATGTACATGTATTCCCAACATGATTATGTGGCGAATTCACAGATAAAACATATGAATATCGATATATTACTAGTGTACCCAGGAGTCATTTCAGTCTCAGCTTCTAGGTTCGATGATTTTGAAAGGGTCAGTGTTTGTGCAAATAGCTATATGTAAATATATGTTTGATGTAACCATAGCAATCAGATTACATACCTCAAAAAATCTATTTTCTATTTCAAGTTTATTACCAGTTCTTCTTTCTTCATAACTTAGGTAGATAATAGTTTTAGGTCCACTTAGATTACACATTGTGTTGACTAATGGTTCCAGAGACTGAAAATAATAGATAATGTACTGATAGATTAGAAAGAAAAATTATTAATCTCTTAATGAACAGCCACAGTAAGCAATTTCACTCAGAATTTGACTTCACTCAGTCCTACTGATTAAGGAATATAAAACATGCACGCATGTCTCTGTACTGTGATACAAACACGATGGAAGATGTAGAGCAAGAGAAAAGCAAGCATAGGAACACGAGGCGTAGCCGAGTGTTTCTCTTGCTTTTCGAGTGCTCTACATCTTTCAGAGTGTTTATATCACAGTACAGAGACATAAGCGATCGTTTTATATGGCTTTTATAAAATATTTTCGACGTTTTTTGAGCGAGCCATGTCTCTGTCCTCTGATATAAACATGGTAGCCAGCCAATCAGTGCGCGCGTTATATCTCAAATATTTTATAATTACAAATACAGTACACATTAGAAATTGAATATTTTGAACATTTTTATGTTTTAAGGTAGTACCTCTTCATAATAAATGCAATCAGCAATAAAAATTAAATCAAATGGAGGTGATAATGAAATGACATCCTGACCCCTGCAAAAGAGAACATCATTCATTCATTTAGCTGAATCATCAACCTAATTATTGGGTTCAGTCTGGAGCTAATAATCCACATTGTAGCCTAGTGGCTGAAATGTGAGGATGCAGTTCAATGCGGTTTGTTGAAGGCCTCTAAAAGGCACTAGCCTGCATTGCCAGCTCTCAAGGGAGGGGGAGGGGAGGGGATGGGGAAAGAGGGGAAAGGGGAGGGAAGGGGGACTCCCTAGTTCCCCTCCCCTTTCCCCTATCCCCCCTCCCCTTTCCTTGAGAGCCAGCAACACAGGCTAAAAAGGCACAATAAGCGGCTGCCATACAACTCATGCCTGACCACAAAGCACTATTTAAAACAGCTGGAGTACCTAGAGAAAAACCCTCATGCCGAGGAAGAAACCAACTAATTAACTCAACTCAAACTTCAATTAATTTTGAACCTGGACCACAGCAGAAGGCACCACTATGCCACCCTTGGAACCATTAATCTTGATAATATCAAGAGAAGATGAGGTAGGAGAAGGAATTGCATGTACTACGTCTTGGGACAATCATCTGCCCTGTTTGATGCTATTTTTGGAGTGAATCTGATTGGTCGAGAGTGTGTGAGCTTTTGCATTACCTCAAGATCACAATATATGGCGGAAAAAGAGTGTATAATGTACATTGTCGATGAAAAAGAATTTGAGAAAAAGGGCAAATGGAGTACAAAAAAAATTCGAAAATGGTCTTGGTTAAGTCAAGGTCATGGTGACAAGGTTCTAAAAATAACATCAAATGGGGCATATGATGGGCCAGGGGGATTCCTTCTTTTACCTCATTTTCTCTTGATAACATCTAATGGTAAAAAGACATTTTGAGATAACCAGCTTCATGCTGCAATATGTTTTGACCTAACCTGGGTATCTGGCCCTTTTGGGAGGGGAGGGGAGGGGAAAGAGGGGAAGGGGACTGAGGAGGGGAGGCCTAATACTAAGGTTAGTTTTGACTCTCCTCCTTCCACAACAGTTCTTACCATTTCAGAGTTGCAACATCTAACGAACCAGTTATCAAATGCTTGTTTGTTGTTTTATTCAGTTCTATTAATGGAACAATTTCTTCAAGATCTGTACAAACAACATCTGCACTAGGAAACAATAATAAAATAATAAATTGAATGTCGTGGTCCCAAATTAATATATTGAGGGCATTTCCCTATTGCACTATTGCCAAAGACTCAAGAGAAAGGCCTTTGACCTTTGTTATCCTCTAGATGGATTTCCAAGGCAAAGGGGAAAGGGGAAAGGATGATACACGTTGATTTGCTAGTTGACTCACGTTACTTGCGTAATTTCATGCCTTAAATTGGCTAACAATTACAAGAATGGTCAGATTTTCAGCAACAAGCATGAAAACGAGCATAAAAATGGACGCTTACCCAAGAACTGCCGCCACCAGTCCAACAAGCCCTGTCCCAGCACCAAGTTCAATCGCCCGCTTGCCCCTCATTTGATGTTTGCTTTGAAAACCTTTAGTTTCTATGTACTTCTCCAAAACAATAGCAGCATCCCATACTACACAACCAACATCACCAACTTCTGCCTGCTTTATAACAAGAGTTCCGTATTTTCCTTCAATTTCACGTTCAAATAAACTTCCCAGTTTTGAGGTCGTCTCGTCCGCCATGTTTGTCTCAACCTCCAGCTACCACAGGAACCCCAAAGTCAACAAAGGAATCCCATAGCTTCCAAATGCCCGGTTTGTTGCAAATTTTCTTTATTTTTTCATGATTCCGAAGAAGAGAAAAATGGAAAAGTCTCAAGTTAAGGAAAAATGATCAGTTGCGTTCTATAAATACTTTTTGAACAAAACCTAAAAATCGAACCATGCATCCAGACATGTAGCTGAATCGTCGAATGGATTTACGTAGAGGATGGAGATTTCGGCCCTTCCGCCGCGCTATTAAGTAGAACGATAAAAGCTTCATAAAATTACGAAAGCCGAGAAGGGACTTCACACGGAAGATGGACAGAAGCATGGCAAATCGCAAAAAAACAAGCATGCTTCATTTTAATAAAGACTCTGGAAAAGTAATTCCACACAATTACACCACTCTTATGAATAAATAGACTTCATTTTTAAGAACATTTTATTCGCGCGCTTATCATTGCGTCTATTTTGTTTGTATTCCACGTGATCTAATTGTACAACTGAAATTGTAAAAATCCATTCTTTCCCTGAAGATGGGCCAGGGGCCCGAAACCATGGAAAATAAAAATCTATTTACGTGGAAGTAACAACTTGGATATTTAAGTCTGAAATTATTAAGTCTGAAATTATTAAGTCTGATATTATTAAGTCTGAAATTATTAACTCCTAAATTTATTAACTCTAGAATTATTAACTCGGAAATTATTAACTCGGAAATCATTTACTCGGAAATTATTAACTCGGAAATCATTAACTCGGAAATTGTTAACTCGGAAGTCTGAAGTCCTTTCTCGGCTTTCGTATAAAATAGATATACATGTTTTTGCAAAAGTTGTTAAATGTTATATATCATACTCGTGTTTTACACGCACGGAAGTTAGTTTACAAAACTCATTTATTTTCACAATGGTAGCTACGCCACTGGGAACACCAAACAAACATTTTGAAGAGGTAACTGTGAAGGTTTCTATGTTGTTATTAATTAATGAATTTACTAATTATATAAATAACTGTGATGGGTGACCTTGTAACGGTGTGAATGTTGTTCGAGAACTTGCGAACTGCAGCAATACAATTCAATCTTCTCAAAAATTCATCGACCATTCATGGCACTTCTGCATTTTCTACTTCCGTTTGTCTTCTTCCACTTCGTTGCCACAGAGCTTACAGTTCGTGGCGACCTAAATGGTGCTTTCTTTGCAAACTTCAACAAAACTCAAGGACACAAACTTTCGGGAAATCCTCTGAGAAAAATTAACGCCAAACTCTTTACAAAATGTCTTATGGAATGTACTGTTGATCGAGATTGTTTGTCAACAAATGTGAACACAACCAAAGACGTCCGTGGGCTGCTTGTGTGTGAACTGTTGGACATAGACAGATACAAACACGCAGACAGCTTCAATGAATTGAACGGAGTTGATCACTACGCTTTACCGGTAGGGTATTTGAAAACATTTTATAGCACGCGATACAGCTGTAGAACGGCTTTTTACTGGAAGAAAATTAAGAAAGTGGCCTAGTTTAGAATGACTTGTTCGAGTTCCACTCTTCTCCACTCCCCTCGCCCTAATACGCGACTTCACAGGCTATAGTATTCGGCCATGATTGTTCAAAAACATGCACGAAAAGTATAGTCAGAAATCAGTGATCTCGAGAAATTTATCGAAAATATGTTAACCAATACAGTCTCTTTTAATATAAAACAAGGTTCCCACTAACCTCGAAAAGTCAGGGAATTCCTAAAATTTTTCAAGGTCAGAGAAATGTTAGAGTAAGGTAAACTTGACAAAATGTTTCAATAAAAGTCAAGGAATTCTGCAAACAACCCTTTTAGCAGTTTGGCTGTGGAATCCACGAACTTGGTTGTGAAATCCACGAACCGGCTTAATATTGGTGGAATAGAAATTGTTCTAGAATTGTGTTCAGTAAAAAGTCAGAGAAAAATGGGATTCGGTCAGTGAAAAGTTACAGGGAATTTTGTTTTACCAGGAAAGTGAAAGTGGGAATCTTGTAAAACTAGTTGGCATAAATGATCAAAGTAATGATATTGCGAAAAGAAGGATCGAGATTTAGATGGTCGTCTTGAATAGATTTATTTGATAATTATACGTTTTACAAAATTGCGGGGTGGCATATCTCAGCTGATTTTAAGAAGCCCCGAGACCCTCAATATGCATGCGTAACTGAGATCAGACGATAGATCAAAATTCTGGTTTTGAATTTAATTCGCTGATTGTTTTTCCCTTTACTGTTTAAGTATCAAATTTCTCTATAAAACAAGAAAAACTCGAACCAGGTTTCAGCGTGACTGATTTTACTTTATCAGGAGAAAATTTTCCTGGCTCTGATCTTATACTGATTTCGTGCGCTGAAACAGGTTTCTTGTCTAAAGTGCTCATGACTTTCAAAAAGAGAAAATATAGTTTAAAAAACTTTATCCTCAAGTCGGATTTGAAATGGAAAAACAGTGTGACAAGTGAGTGGGCGAAGAGACTCCTGCGGTCAATTTGTCCTTTTGCAGTTTATTATGAAGGACAAAACAATGTTTTTCACAAAAACTCTCTAATTCTCAAGAAAGCTAGCGAAAAGATGTTTTTAAATCGGACCAGAGTGGCCAGATAACTTCTATTATTTTTTCCTGTGGCAAGTGTGAGATATGAGAGGCAAGGATGGGAGATGAAGATGTCTCATTAAAAGTCCAATTTTTTTACTGACACCCCAGGTATTTAATTAAACTTTCGAAGCCCCTACAATTAGGGCACTTGCAAATGCTCAAAA
The DNA here is from genome assembly GCA_029948255.1 of Telmatactis stephensoni. NCBI lineage: Eukaryota > Metazoa > Cnidaria > Anthozoa > Actiniaria > Isophelliidae > Telmatactis > Telmatactis stephensoni. Next base: position 985,259 of record JALIZF010001893.1, on the reverse strand, counting down.
CAACTAATTGGGATTGAGATTTTTAAATCTTGAAAGAAATAACTGCATGTGTAGCTAATGAGCGGCGAATTAAACCAACTTGGAGGACCGTAATCACCATTTCCAGGACTTTCAAACAAATATTTCGATTCTGTCATAAAGGCTGTACAAATATCTAGTTTAAGATTCTATAATTAGTCTAAATTGCCCAGACATATTCTCGTTGCTTGTTGGAGAAGATTCTCATAATCTACAAAATTAGAATTTCCCCATCCCGACCAAAGTTGCGTCGGGAGTGTCAAGCAAAATCGGGATAATCCCAATCATATATGGAAGGTTCTTAACAATAGAATTACCAAATAAACTTGATCTGTTATCGTTTTATAGCAAAATTTTGTACTTGCTAAAATTAATATTCTTGGGTATTCTTTTAATTATAATAATAATAAAAACTTTATTAACGTCTCAAAATCTTATAGCCGGGCACTATAATACCCTACTAATCGGGGAGACAAAAATTGGTCAATTGTATAGTCTGAAAAATCGTCAATTTCCCCGAAAATCGCAAAACTAAATAGCCACCAAGTCGTCCCCTAGAAAAATGGCTAAATTTAGTAGTGACAGAAGCCTGGTAGAGAATGTCTCTGTTGCTAGGCTCGAATTCAAGGCGTGGTCGCTTGGGTGCGCTCGCGCGATCCTCTGCCAACTCAGTAGGGTGTGGCTTGGAACAAACGACACCCCTGACGGCTGAAACCGTCCAAGCCTACTCTGTTATAATCACTCGAGCCAACTCTTGTCCATGCCGGTAAATCGGATAGCCTTCATGAGCAGGTTTCTCAACTGCTACGATGAAATGATTTTACTGTAGATGTATACTATAGTAAACTGTACTTTTTTCTTTCATTTATTTCTTAGTGTAAATGTGACGATAAACCATGCGAGAACAATGGAAATTGTATTCCTCTACATGCTAACAACAGTTATCGCTGTGAATGTCTTCCAGGAACCAGAGGGAATCACTGCGAGATACAAGGTATCCGTCGGTCGGTCGGTCGGTCGGTCAGTCGGTCGGTCGGTCGGTCAGTCAGTCAGTCAGTCAATCAATCTGCAATCAATTAATCAGGCGTGGTTTATTGGCATTAGCCTTAGTTTTTATGCAGTAAACCTTCCCCTGTAAGCGTTAACGTTGATTGTTTAAAATTATATATTCTATCCTTTTTTCTTTTGGTTAAGAACCGCCAAATCAAGCATTGACGATGCTACCACCAACGGCTGAACCCTCGGCATCAGGGCCAGTGGTATTGGTAGGTATCAAAAGTATTATTACATTTTGTCGGCTATTTGAATATGTAATTGTTCAAATGTGTATATGAATCCTGTTTAACAAATTGAAGATGGTTTTGAGAAGTCTGTCCTCTTATTGACGCACTCTTGACGTCATAAAATGTTCAAAACTCAAGTGGAATCACAAGTGCATTAAAAAATCCTTTTCAAACGGGGCAACAGATCGAACGAGCGCGCGCGCCGAAACGCGTCAGCAGTGTGTCTGTCCTCTTACTGACACACTCTAATCAACCAATCAGATTGCGAGATTAGTATTAAGTGTTGTAAAAGACTTTGTTCAATCTTTTCCATCATAAAATATAAAACAGCCAACTGTCGATATTTTCGATGCATGAGCAAAAGTAGCAAAGCCTGTTTTCACAAGCGAAGGAATCAGAAGTGCAACACAGACTCGGTATAATGCATTTCGTGAGAGGAGACAAGGAGCGCAGCGCAAAAGAGATCACTGATCATGAGTCTCTGCGTCTCTGCGTATGTTGCTTACGTTTCTGCTTCCGTTGCTCGTGGAAACCAGACTTAAATAAAGACTAAGTTGAGAATCACTGTTAAACCTCGTTTCGGATTGCTTTGTGTACAGGATATCGAAAGCGCACTTTTGCTCTTATGGGTATCGTCGCGGTTCCACTTGGATCGATTTGAATTCAGATCCAAATTCACTTGTCTTAGCAGGACAGCTCCTGAACCAAGACAGAACCAAAAAATATTTCCCTTTTTTTCCTATATTTTCTTTTCTCTACTTTACTGTTTTGCTTTCTTTCCTTCTTCCTTCCTTTATTTCTTTGTTCCTCTCTTTCTTTCTTCTAATTCCTTCCTTCATTTTTCTTTTTTTGCTCCAAAATTTTACGAACCTATTTGGTCGGCGCTGTAGGTCCACATCGGGGATACCTCTCCCATTCCCCAACTACTTGGTTAATCATAAAATTGTATAATTCTTCCTTATTTCCTATCGGCCATACACTTTCTTCTTAACCCTACCCCAAGAAGCTATGAATCTCCGAGGATTACATTGCCATTGATAATTTCTTTCAACTCTTCAAGGATGGCTGGACTTTGATAGCTCGATTCTCCAATGGAGATACCGAAAATTGGATGGCTCCCAGTGGTTCCTGGTGGTATGACGTCATAACAGCTCAAGGAAACATTGGTAGTACAACTGCCAATCAAGACATGATCGCACCGGCCTTTTGGACAGTCACAGGAGGAGAGATCAAGATTACACGCTCAGACGAGCCCAACCATCTACCCCTGTTGGTCACCAGCCTCAATTGTCTGGGAGGCAAAACATTTCGTGACAAGATAACCAGTTATGGTAATTTTAGAAATGGAGAAGTTTGGGCTTCCAATGCATGTCTTGGTACTTGCAGTGTGAAATATGGTGGAAATTATGCTCAAACGTCCGGGTTTGCCAAAGCAGGCTGCGAAGGCAGCATAGGAGGACCAAAAAAGATCAGTTTCTGGTGTGATTACGGTAGTGGAGATGGAGCCGTTATGATGATTGGTGGTGGAGGTAGTAGTAGTTGTGGTAGAGCGGATCATGGTATTGGTGTTACAGAAGCAAATGCAGCCAAATTCACCACCTCGTTACCTAGTTGTGACTTTGGTAACGCTGTATCCTCCTCTTGCCGGAAAATAACATATGCTTTGAATCTATGGGTCAAATAGGAAACAAATACTGCATTCACACCAACTAAACTAGTTTAGCTAAATCAGGTTTACATTTTTCCAATTCAGTTGTTGATAACCCTGTCGTGCTACTTTCACAAGACAAATTCCAAACAACCTTGGCATGATATGTAAATCAAACAGGTTTTCACTTCTTTTAGTTGTAAGGTGTGCATGTTATGAGCAACTAATTCTTAACCTTGTTTAGTTAAAAAACTTTGAAACTAGTTTAACTGGTTGGTGTGAATGCAGCAAAAGTCTCCTAGGATTTGGTCCGCGGGACTTGACGCGCGGGATGTGAATCCCAGGGATTTACCTTCGGGAATTGACCCTTTGACCACGGTCATTATTCGATTGAATCCTTTTGTGGCGGTGTTTATATGGATGCAAGTTGTCCCTTGTAGCTTTGTTTTCTTAATCTCCTTAGGGATATGTACTAAAACAAAAGCGCAATTTTCCGGCTATCCGCGCGGGTCACATCAAGCGCGTCAAATCCCGCGGCGCGGGTCAATTAAGTCCTTAGAGACTACGGACAACTCGCCTTCACATACTGAAGGCCAGAGTGTTTTTATCTGCAATAAAATGTGACACCAAAAACGAGAATTGTCTGCAAATTTACGGTCGTCCAACGGTTAATCGACGACAACATAGCACCACAACATAGGGAATGTATTAAATGAAAGCGTTTCACTATCCACACCATAAATTTCAATATCAGTAGTAAGTCATGGTTCCGATCTAGTTTGGGCCGCGTCGGTGTATAAAATACAACAAGAGATTAATGGAAATCTGTAACACTGTATAAAAAGAGAGAGAACTTACTGACGTTTCGAGCTTTCGCCCTTCGTCGGAGTAAAAGAGTCGAAGGGACAAGTCTCGAAACGTCAAAAAGTTCTCTCTCTTTCCAGTATACGGTGTTACAAATTGCCATTCCTACGCTTCGAACCGTCACCACTACCACAAAGTTTTTGATTACTTTTTGACATCTTTTGACAGCTTTGAATACCCCTAACCAATTCGTCATTCCGAAATTAGAGTTCCAGTTGAATTATGGGACTGTTTTAGGGACACAAAATTGCAAAATTCACGAAGAAACGAGGTACAGTTCACCAAATATGAGACAAGAGAGCATAAATAAGAGAAAAGTTACCAGGATCAGGTGTTTACGATTGTTTACAAGCACAAATTAGAAATGAGTGGTGTCCCCAAAAACCGTCCCATAATTCAACTGGAACCCTAATCTCGGAATGGCGAATTGATGTCTCGATAGGTGGAGTATCTACGTCATAATTATTACATTGACGCACAAACTCCACCTATCGAGACATCAAAGTGAAGCGCCAATACCTAATTGGTTAGGGTATTCAAAGTTGTCAAAAAGATGTCAAAAAGTAATCAAAAACGTGGTGGCAGCGGCAACGGTTCGAAGCGTAGCACTGTAAGATATTTTGTACAACTACTAGGGATACTTGTTTGATAATTTCTCGACGGAAATGCATAATCTTAATTGGGATGCCTCCAGCATGCCGTGAACTGCAAGATTGACGGCAGACCATAAATTAAGATAAATTGTTTGAGTGAACGTCCGAAAAATGTATGGTCGTGACGGCCAGTCTCAGAAAATATACGATATTAACAAAGTCGTGGCTCAATTCCCACCATTAGGCAAGTGACAATTTTCTCCGTTTAATGTTTATATCATATAAACTAATAAATAATAAAAGATTAATACTTAAATTCCAGTGCGTCTCAGCTAACCCTGCGAGCAGAGATTTTTTCTAATCCTCTGCTTGCGAACAAGCGAGGGGAAAAAACCTTTGCCGTGACTCTCGACCATTTCTGTTGAGACCATTTCTGTTGAGCATGCGCAAAAATGACCTAGCAAAACGTCATTTTTATGAGCCAGCGATACACTGCGAGTGTAACTATTATGCACATGATAACGCTTGTATACAAAACCAGTTTAAACAGTTTTTTTCCGAGAAGACTTTTTCATTCACAAATGTTGATGTGGAAATCGCGAGGGTCGGCAGGGGTTACTACCTCCCTGCTCTGAGAAGGGATTAGAAAAGTAACGTCTTCTTGTAGGTGCGCTCAGCCTCAATAGAGTGGTTTCACGGCAGCCATCTTTGTGGTCAAGAAAATCAAGCTTTTCTCTCAAGGAAAATGAAACTTTTGTCATTCAAAATGTTCTAGTTGTCACTCACAAACATGACGTAATGAAATCGCTCTAAACTGACTAAGGATGTTTGTATTCATAGTCCTTTTGAAGGTTTCATTTACGGCTATTTTCGTGGCATCAGGACCCGTATTCTCTGTTAGTATTTTTGTCGTTTCTGATCCGTCCATCGTCACTGGGGACGAAGCTATGTCAACTCGTTCAATCATTGGTTGATTTGAAATAAGCTCCGCCCCCAAGGATGATTGACGGATCTGAAAAACTCAAAATCAAACAGAAATTCGTGATTTGCTCGTCGCGATGCAAAGAAAACTGCTGTAAAAACTCGTTTGACTTCGGTAGCTTTTGTTATTTGAGAATCCTGTTAACTTTATAGCGTGGATGACGGTCTCAGATTGACGGGTCTGCTCATGCGCAGACGATCAAGGGACCTAAATAAGAGACGAGTGTAAGAGTACATTTGATTGGGCGTATTTCAAAATAAAGCAGTTTTCGTAAGACTGTGAAAAAGTCCAGGCCAACATTTTTGTTTCGTCGAAACGACTGAGACAGGATACGTCAAAGCACGGAAAGGCATGTACATTCTCCATCTTTCGAAAACTGCTCTGAGTAGAGTAGATTTCGTATGACTGTGAAAACGGCACCGCACGGTCACGGCACGGTTACGGCAGGAATCTCAAATGTTTTTATAGAGATCACGGTACTGACACGGCCACGGCACGGCGCATTCCGTTTCACACTCATCAGTACGAAATCTCCTCTATTACAATCACTGCGCAGCGTTTGATCTCCACATAAAAGGCAATTAGACGGCAAAGAGAGAATGTTCATTGTGGGATACCTGTGTTACCAAAAACGGGGATTATGGGGGAGGGGGAGAATCCAAGGTTTGGTGTACTTAAGTAATTTGAGATTTTAGATACCCTGCCTAATCCTATACAGAATAGAGGAAACCCAACACACTATCCGAGATCGCATACTGCACGCGATATAAGTTGAGCAAGAGATTGTCAACACAGAATAGAGGAAACCCAACACACTATCCGAGATCGCATATTGCACGCGGTATAAGTTGAGCAAGAGATTGACAACACTTTCTTTCAGGTTCGGCTTGGCCAACTACTTGGGTCTTCTATCGGTGGTAATTGTTTCAGCCACTACCCCTACATTTCTCTCTTGCTGCCCTCAAGTGTTGACATTTATGACGTCATCAAAGATGGCCGCGAAATCAAATCGATTGAAAATTAAAGATTAGGTATACCTTGTTACTAAGATAACGTCGCTGTCAAATTCCGTGTCTTTAGTGACGTCATGCCACGTCTTCCCACCATCCTTTGAGAACTGTACAGGAAGGCCTGGTAGCGCAGTCCGTACTTTAAGCCTATGGCCATCGAATCTGAAAGTGGAAAAACGGTGTTTGAGTCTCGAGTCAAGAAATTGTTGGGTTTTTTTTTTGGTAAATCACGCTATGTAAGCTTAAAAGATTGCTAAAGTGCGACTCTAAATAACATACAAATAAAATAAAAATAAAATGCTTTATTTGTTTAAGCAGGTTGGATATCTGGCAGCTTTCGCTGATGTGGACCTGCTGCCCCTCACACTCACTACCACTACATTTCTTATTTTAGCACACAACACTCAACTCACATGTTGATTTTTATGGAGGGAGGAAAACCGGAGAACCCGGAGAAAAACCCTAGTGGCAAGGGAGAGAACAACACATCTAACAAACTCTACTCACATATGGCATCCGCAGGGCTCGAACCAGTGACCCGACCCGTTGGACCACAGCGGTGAGAGGCGAGTGGCTTAACTACTACGCCACAAATGCCACTCAACACTAATTTACAGATTAGCTGATTGACATTAACTATTTTCCAGTCAGACAAGGTGCTTCCACTAGTAGAAAGCGCAAGCACAACAACTGACTAGTGCTTATGAGTACCTCATTATTTGCGCCATTTGTTGCTTGTATTTCTCATTCTCTAATCCCTCCCCACCTTTGAAAGTTATTAGAGTGATTTAGCAAACCGACGCGACGTTAAAGAGGACGCCGCGTGCACTGACGAATTTTGTTCAAAATGAAGGTTGACGTCGCCGACGTCAAGAGGATGTGAAAACAAGTGAAAAATGGTGTCTTGAACATGGCGTCGCGACGTTGTCACGCTAGTCACACAAGGAACGAATGTGATAAATTCGTCATCTACCTTCCTGTTTTCGCGTCGCGTTTGCTAACCTGGAAATCACTCTATTTATGATTACTTCTCGACCTTAATGGGGTGTTAAGGGGAAAAGATGAAAATTCAAACCTTGCTCCTGGAAGAGGCACACGGTACTTAATACCCATTTTCTCAAGTCTTTTAAGCTCATGCTGCACAATAAAACTAGAAAATTTCATCCATTCTTCAGTCTTCTGCCTTTCCTGTTCCTCTGGATCCTGAATGTCTTCCCACGGTGATTTTTGCCAAGCACGTTCTGCCAAAGCAAGTAATCTTGGAAATATTAAGTGATCAAATTGTTCAGCAGTTCGCACAGTTTCACTCCACAGGGCACCCGTTATACCTAATAGAATAAGAGACAAAAAAGTAATCAAAGACCCAAAATACTACCTAGCTTTGCAGAGCATTTGGATATATATTTCCAAACCTTGAATAGGTTTCCTGTGTGGTTCGTAAGATTTTCTCAAAAGGTTGAATGGGTTTCCTGTGTGCGCCAGGAGATTTTCTCCTTCCAGGTTATGATTAATGGGTTTCCTGTGTGTATTAGATTTTTTCCTAACGCGTTATGGGTTTCCTGTGTGTATAAGGAGATTTTCTCCAAACGTTTAATGGGTTGCCTGTATGCATCAGGAGAGGTGCACCAGTAGAAACAAGCGTCGCTAAGTTGAGCTGAGTTCCTGATTTCCATCCCCAGTGACGTCACACTGATTCCCATCCACAGTGACGTCACACACTTGAAGGGCTTATGATGAAAATGACCTAAGTGACTTTTCTCATGAAGTTTACTCAAATGTTTCAAATAAATATCAACAGCCTTCCTTTCTAAATAAAATATTGATGTTTGGTCATTTTGGAAAATATCACTTAGGTCATTTTCACTGGCATCCTTTCACTTGTTTCGACTTCTCTTCACTCGGTGTAGCTTTAATTAGAGTAGATTTCGAATGACCATGAAAATGGCACGTTCACGGTACGGCACGGTTACGGTGCAGACGGTCACGGCACGGCGCGGTCCATTTCACACTCATAAGAAATCTACTATAACTTCAAATACCCACAAAACGGAGTACTAAAATTTATATGATAAAAACGTCAAAAACGTACAAAATCTCTAAGGAATAAGCGAACAAATAGATACAAGGTTGAGGCTTAGAGTTTGGAGTCAACCTTACCCAAAATGTTGTGAGTTCTTTCCGACTTTCCACAAAAGTCCCCTTCAAAGCAGAAACTGGGAATGTATCCAAATACTTTGCGAGTATCAGAGAAACGAGTTGCCCAAAAATTACCATGTTCTTCTGGGTCAGGTTCTTGTGGATGGTCAAAGTACAGATGAGTAGCATGAGCAAGTACAATCTGTATTTTAGCACAAAGAATAGTAATTGTCAGAGAGGAACACAGTCTATACGGGATAAAAAAAGAAGCTGAGAAAGAAAGGAAAAAAGGAAAGGAAGGAAGAAAAGAAAGAAAGAAGGAATCGAAAAAAGGATGGAAGGAAGGAAGGAGGGGAGGAAGGAAAGAAGAGAAAGAAGGAAGAAAGGAAGAATAGAAGGAAGGGAAAGAAAAAGGAAAGAGGGAAAGAAGGAAGGGAAAGAAAGAAGGAAGGAAGGGAGGGACATTTAAGTGACAATTATACCTTGTATCCATCTTGGGCTAATAAGTAAGCCTTTTCGACTCCTGATTTCCATATATTATTCCAAGAGTAAGCCAGGATCGCTTTGTCAGTTTTTTTCTTGTTTGCTAATGAATGTACAATTCTGATATCGACTTTAGGACTTTCACCAGGGGGAGCAACCTCTGTTTCATGTAATTTCACTTCAGTGAAAAAGTCGTCCCAACCAGCAACTGTTAGACTTTCAGATTCTACCAACTTAGTTGTACGTTCAACAAAATATTCTTTAATTTTTTGTCTCTTTTCTTCATATTCCATCCCAGGCATTTGCTTTTCACAAGCAGGAGACTTCATCCAAACTTTCCTGGGAACTTCATCACCACCCAAGTGGTAAGTCTTCAGCGGTTGAATATCTTTGTGCATGCGCACTAAAGCTTCGATCACGTGGGACATAAATCGATATGTTGAATCAATACAGGGATTTAGAGTGTTTCCCTTGTAGTTCTGAACCGACATGTATTCAGTTTCATCGCTAAATTCAGTTAAAATGAACTCTTCTGCCTCTTTCTTCTTTCCTTTCTGCAAGAGGATATGATATCTGGCTTCCATGGATTTAATTGCAGCATAGCAGTGACCAGGCATGTCTATCTCAGGGATCACTTCAATGTGACGATCCTTGGCGAATTGTAAAATTTCTCGGTAGTCTTCAACGGTGTAATAGGTGGGCGAGGTCGTACCACGTGGGTCAGCACCCAGTTGAGGTTGGAGGCATTTTAAACCAGATGGGTCGTGGCATGACTTAGAGCCAATCTGTTTTAAGCCATACAGAATAAAATAGAACATGAACACTTCAAATTAAACACATCCATCACTCGTTTGCATGCAGGTAACAAACTTCCCTACTATGGGAATTAACCAAAAGTTATAATTTTTCTCTGTTCACTATGGAGAATCCCAGGAAATATTTTGACATCGAGGTGCTCACAAGGTAAAAAGTATACCCCAAATGGGAAGCTAAGGCCGAAAACCCTTCCTTGTGCCACGTCTCTGTATAGCTATGGGAACTGCAATCGTTGCAGTATGTTTTCTTGAGTGTTGCACCGTGTATCACTCCTGTAATGGTTCGTGCAGCTTGTTTTGCGATCTCAATGCGAGACAATTAATTTCTTTCTCTTTTACAAAGATAAATAAATAAATTGCTTTACTTATAACTTATATAGCGCTATACCACTACTTGTTCATAGCGCTTTACAAGGCTAAATACACAAATAATACAAATGAAATAAAAATAAATGACTAAGAATTCCAACTGGTAGGTCGAGAAGCTGAATTTGAACTAAGGACTACCCGGAACAAATTCAACCTCAGCTAGTGGCCAGAGCAGGACTCGGGACCACCGGATTGCAGACCGACGCCCTGACCACTAGTTCGACCATGCTGCCCCCTTGTTATGAAATATCCTCCGCTAAATCATTCCACACAGATAAATTACCGTTGTAAGCTCTGGCAATCCTGGTATCTCTAATCTCCATGCCTCGTCGTCAGTCAAATGGAAGTGAAATTTGTTCAGTTTGTACATTGCCATAGCTTCAAGTAAACGAAAGATTGAGCTCTTGGGTTGGAAGTTACGACTGACATCTAAGTGCATACCACGATACTCAAATCTGGGAGCGTCTTTGATAGATACCTTTGAGACTGTACCTACAAGAACACAGAGTTTCGTCAGAAATACCATCCAGGGTTCGTGTAAAATTCTGTTGGAAGCAAACCCGGCGTAAAAGCAAACTTTACAAACTCACATAAAGATGTGGTAATACCAGCAACAAAATTGTACATCAAAAAATTCCCGTGCATGCTCTGATTGGTCGAAAACCATGTGCAACTACAGTGCAGAAGCACTGATGACGTCAAAGAATGTTTCGCGCGCTCTGATTTTTCGAGAACCGTGTAATTACAGTAGACACGCACAGATGACGTCAAAGAACATTACGCGCGCTCTGAGTTTTTGAAATATTTCCATAAATTAATATTATATAAAACAAATAAATTTCATTTTTCCGTGTATCTGTGCTCCATAGATGCACAAAAGTCATTAATTCCCCTAAACTTCGTCTTGTGCCGTACTTTTTTGTTCTTACCACGTTGTGACGTCATCTGTGCATCCACTGCTAAAATCAAGCTGGTACTGAGTAGAGACTCACGGAAAATGGAATCTATTTAACAAATTGAGGTTTTTCACGTGACGTCATGTCCATTGTTCGCCCCATACTGGCGGGCAAATTTGCGATGCGTTTGGCGTCTTATCGAAGAGTTTGGAAATTTAGAAAGTCGCTGGAAAGCTTGATAAATGTCCATGTTTGTATAACCAATTCATTCCTTGTGATTTTTCCACTGTTTTCGCTTTCCTCGGCTTACGTTTGCCCGCCAGTATCACGTGACTGAAAAACCTCAATAGACTCCATTTTTTTCGTGCGTCTATACTCTAATCAATTTGTCTAATCGATGCACAGATGACGTCAAAATGTGATGAGAACAAAAACGAACGCCACGAGACGAAGTTGAATAGCGTGACTGTTGTTCTCACCACATTTTGACGTCTTCTATACATCTGTTAGAGTACAGACCCACGGAAAAATGGAATCTATTTGTTTTATATAACATTCGTCCTAACATTTTAACAAATCAGAGCGCGCGTAAGATTCTATGACGTCATCTATGCGTGTGTACTGTAATAACACACGGCTCTCGACCAATCAGACCAAGCGTAATATACCAATTATTACATAATTGTTGATTGTAGCCAGTGTTGGTACCTTTTTCATCAGCTAAAGACAATAATGTTTGAATCCCATAAAATACAGCTGCTAGCGATTGACCAATCACTTGTATGTTCTGGGCTTCGGTATCCACTGTCAGAGCATATGCTTCATCACTGCTGCCATCAGCCGGCAGCCCTGGATCTCCGGTTTTTAAAACGATGCGTTTGGGGCTATCAACAGATGCAATTTCCTTTTCAATATGGAAGAATGCTGAAAGAATATACACCTTTTTTAAAAAGTATTGCCTGTGGTTTGTTGCGCAGTGTGTGGGATTCAAAGACCGAAAAGCACTCTTGGTCCTGAGACCTCAAGACCACGCGATACGAGAAGGAGTATGGCGGGTAGCTTTCAAGGGAGTATGGAAAGTTTCACTCTCTTTCCAGCTTTGGTCTTGATTTTAGCATCAACAAATGAAGTTCTTTGATGTGTAAGGTCAGGACAAGCTAGACTCAAATTGTGGATATTTGTGTAGTTTTATAACTTTAGTCATTTCTACCTATGTTTTCTGGCAGGTGTGTCGCATAGGCTTGGAGCTTTTGCCTGACAACATTTATTGAAATAGATAACAGACCGCAATGCCCTCGATTCTCATCTTGAATCCCTGCTCCCAAACGAATAAGATAAAACTCAAATAACTAAAGCATTTTGATCTAGAATTTGCGCGCAATAAGTTGAAAAGTACCTTTCAATATTTCAGCTTCTTTTTCTAGTCCTTTTTGAGCATTTATTCCCCAACTTCCATCAATTCTCATTTGCTTCTCTTTGTTAGCATCAAAAACGTACATTGGTTGAGGAATAATAAATATGGTGTTTTCTTTTTCTTTGGGGGTATCAAATCCAATGATTTCATAACGAGTTTCTGGTGTGTAAGGGTTGTACTTGTCGTAAGGAAATCTTTTCCACTGTTGAGGGGTAGTGAAATCTCCTACATAACTTAATTGTTCCCCTAGTGTATTTTCAATTAAACCAACTTCACCATCCTGAGTCACAAAATACCAGTTTGGCATCATCAGACGGCGACTAGCGACGGATGATGACCCTAAGTATTCAAGCCTCATAATTTGGCCTGGTGCAATTTCTGGCACGCCTGAAATAGGTTCTATTTTGTGTAATATTCCATTCACGTGAGAGAGATTCAAATGTTTGCTGTAGCGTGTCCATAACTTCCTCATGGAAGAGAAATAAATTATCATATTTTTCAATAGTATTGGTTCCTGTCCAGTGTTTTGCAAAGTAATGACCCCCGAGTGATAATACATTCCATTGATGTCCTTATCTGCTATTCCATTTTTAATAATATTGCAGTGTATTTTGATATTCTTCGACAAGCTGCCTATCAGTGGTGACGAAGGAAAGACTGAAAAACAAGAAACTCTGGTCAATTATTTTTCTCATTACCAATAATTTGATTGATTCCTGACATTTGTTCATTATGCATCAGTAACTACTTAAATGCAACTGGTTACAACTTCAATTTCTAGTGTTATCTCACAGTAGTTCACAGTTATCTATTAAAATGCATGTTAAGAGACAACATAAAATTCCTGCCAACCATCCATAATGACGATATTGGAATTTTATACCTTTGCTTCATCCATGAAAACAAAACAAAAATAAAACAAAACAAAACAAAACAACAAAACAAAAACAAAACAAAAAGGACAACAAAACAAAACAATATAAAACAATACAATTACTGTTTCAGTAGGGAGGGGGAGGGGGGAGGGGTGGCAATACAATGAACTTCAACTTCTTTTAGAGGTGTTTGAAGTAAAGGTTTGCAATTATGCAGGAGATTTGCAGTCAAAATTGGGAGACTGGAGATGAGATCCAAAATTTCCAGACTCCCAAATAATCCGGGACAGTTGGCAGGTATACAAAAATTGCTGAATTTGATCTCACTAAAATTAATTGTCTTTGGTGTTTTTGGTTAAGGAAATGGGCTCGCGCGAGTTTTTATCAACAAATTTTTCTATAGAGTGTAGATTGTTTTTGAGTTGGGAAAATCAAATCAATAAAGAAAATGGGGGGTCACGGTGCTAGTTTTGGTGCTATGAAAGCTCGAAAGGAGCGAAATCTCGCCTTTTTGAACGAAAACAACAGATTTCAGAGTCTGACCTCTAGCGTACGGTAAATGTTTGCAAATTTGCAAACTAAAGGCTTTCAGACATGCTCAAGTGGACAAAGTATCATGAAAAGTAATATGTCTTTACTTATTGGTAGGTTAAGCTAAGTATTTGCAATTGAAAGATGAAAATCAGTCGTACTTACGCGCGAATCGGACGTTCATTTCGACGATTTTTCGCGATTTTCTCAAAAACCTATCGACGAATTTTTTTTACTTTTTTGATATGTTTTAGTTTTGATAAAAAATACATCGATTTGGATAGCAACGCATGGAAGAAAACGGCTCATAAAAAAATCTAGATTGCTTTTAATTGCCATAATTTTTGATGATTTTCGTTTGAAATAGTCTAATCATGTTCTTAAAGATTTTTTTTTTCTGGTAAAAAGCTTTCATCAATCTTAAAAGACCACTGCTTTGTCAGGTATATGCATTCGATTTGTCTTCGATTTATCATCATTTTTGTTGACTTAATAGCTCAGAAACGAAAACGGTGACCCCCCTTTTTTATTTGCTTTTTTAATTCAGCATACCATAAAGTGCTTTCATGCCAATTTTAAAGAAATTCTATTCACAGGATCATTTGCCCGCGAACGTCCTTAAGGTTTCCAATTATGAGGGAGATTTGCAGTAAAAATCGGAAGACCAGGAGATGAGGTCCAAAATTGGGAGACTCCAGAATAATCTGGGAGAGTTGGCAGGTATACTAAAAATTGCTGAAAAATTAATTGTCTTTGGTATTCTTGGTTAATCATACTAAAAATTGTCATTTCCCCCCAAAAAAATCATTAAACTAAGTAGCTGCTAAATGTCTCACTAGAGATATCACTTATTAATTTAATTGAAGTCTTTAAATGTAGTAACCTTATGTATTATTTAGTAGGTGCAGCCTTGGTGGGCGTAGCCAAGACATACATGTACTGGTCTGTATAGTGTTCAGCTGAAAATATTCAAAAACCTTCCAAGTGAACACATAAATTAGTGTCTTGTTTAGCTAGAACCAGGGAGTCCTGCTTGCTTGATCATGAGATGACATGTTTGATTGTTCAATGTTCAATTTACTTTGTCAATGAAATATAATGAATATATAATGAAGTACAGTATTTACAAGAAAATACAATACAAAAAAACAAAAATGCAAGCATGTGGAAATGGCTTTATACTAAAACATTGCAAAATGCTTACCATTTGTTTCTTGTGATGCTCCTCTTTGTCCCTCTGGAGCTTCACGTTCTTCCCATTTCAGAGCTGTTGTCTTGTATGGATTATATACAAGGTCTTCATGTGTAGAGGACATTTCTTTAAAACAATACCAAAGAATTATGATAAAAATTGCTAACAAAATTAGTTTCCTATGCCTGAGATTCCGCAGAGTACAATAAAGGATTGAGGAAGCTTTCATTGCGCAGTCCTTGCATCTGTATTTCTTGGCTGTGTTGGCTGTATTGGATTCCTGTGGAATGAAAGCCATTGGAGATTACAAACAAATGGATACAAATCATACACATAGATGGACAATATTGATTTTTGACTAGAATGCC
Source organism: Telmatactis stephensoni (assembly GCA_029948255.1). Taxonomy (NCBI): domain Eukaryota; kingdom Metazoa; phylum Cnidaria; class Anthozoa; order Actiniaria; family Isophelliidae; genus Telmatactis; species Telmatactis stephensoni. The sequence goes on along the minus strand of JALIZF010001893.1, from coordinate 969,782 downwards.
AGATATAAATAAAATGAGCCAGGAAGGAACAAGTATTATATAAGACAAGGAGTGGCTAAACTCACAACTAAGTAGTTATGATATCTTCACATGTGATTGATATCAAGTTTTCGACACTGGAGAAAACCTGGTATCTCATCGATATCTATATAATAAAATACACTTAAGGTATACGATTAAAGTTTTTATTCTAGACATGTTTCGACATTGTCAAATGCCATCTTCAATAGAATGAAGAAAACGTTACAAATTCGAAACATGTCTAGAATAAAAACTTTAATCAAATACCTCAAGCGTATTACTCGTTGGGGGTTCTACGTTCATTTGGTAATAAACTTAACTTAATATGTTATTTGCATTACGTAAGCAATTGGGATGGAAGTCCTGTTCCTTTCTCCTGTCATACCCATTTCTTTAGTTTTTCGATTATCTTGTTATGTGTATTATGACAAATTCGTTTAACTAAACTAAACAAAAGAATTTCACATTCTGCACAAACTTTGTTGTCATCTGGAGTTTTGTAGAGCACGAATTTCCAAACTAATGCCAAAAAGGTCTATAATTCTGTCAGCGACGTCAATTGCCATTTACATTTATTGACACGAAAAATTTTATTGTGAGCTCCTCACGAGAAAGTTAGCATGATAGCTGGCATAATAGCCGGCTTCTATGAATATTAAAGCAGGCAACAAGAGGAATAATTAAACCCAACACAGTGTCTATTCTCCAAAAACACAAAATATGGACCCAAATTAAGCGAAATAAATCGATATTCAAAACTAAACGAAGTCTTAACCACTGAGGCAAGCATTTCTACGCGAAAAGTGAAAGAATAAATTGCAAAAGACGCCCAGATCGTATGATATCTCCCTGGTCTTTGATTACAACAACAGCGAAACGAATCCAAGGAAACAACAAGAATAAAAGTAGCTTTCCTTTAAGGTGATAGATAGAGCAGATTTCGTATCGGTGTGAAACGGGCTGCAACATACTGTTGCCTTGTCAGTATGATAAATCTACTCTACCCCAAGCAAGTATAAATTTATACCTGTTTTGCTGGGTTGATTCGCCATGTGCTACCTTCCACGAGCAAGTCAAGTGGAAATACCCGAAGAACGTTAGAACGAAGCTTGTGATTTGTCGAAATGACAAAGAATGCTATGAAAAACACACAGACGACAAGCCAGGTCACAGAGTGCGCACTTTCTTCATCCGCTCCATCTTTTAATTTCTTTTTCTTTAGTTTTTATTTTTTAATTCACCGCTGTACGAATATGCTTGAGCCCGTTCTCCCCGTTCCCAATGGTCGCGCTGAGCGCACTCTAGTCTGCGCGTTGCGATGAAATTTGATCAAATGTGAAACTCCCGGTCATTTGACGTAAAAACGTGAATAGACTAACGCATTTGTTTTTCGTTATTTTCACGAAAATTCGCAGGCATGTTGCAATTTTACTTGTTCTTAGCACTAGGCAATTGGGGGGGGGGGGGGGGGGGCTAGCATTCTTTTGTGAATCAAAAGCTAAAAAGGTGGTGGCCATGTTGAAAGAACAGACGCTTACGAGAAATCGTTTATTCAGTGAAGTTCATCCAAGATGGCTGCCAGTTGCTGCCGTGATTTGATCCCGTTTTCAGCGTTTGCACTGCAATTTTCGTCTACAATCATTGTCAAAATTACTTGGCACGATAATATTTTGAGCATTTCTTTGGCCGGGCATTTAGCCATTTCTCATGTCTTTTGCGGGCCCCCATGTTGCGGTTTCTATGGTAACAAGGAGGGTGCCTCGAGAGGGTTAAAAGTGTCAACATTGATTTAGAGGTGTGTTGAGGATTTAGCATCATGCATTTGGCCAGTAATTACACACGGATCAAAAATACCAATCGTCATGCCAATAAGTTTGGCAATGATTGTACTTCGTTAGCCTCCTCCGCAGGCAACCTTTTGGGCTTCCTGTGCGACCTTTTCTCGCCTGGCGTCCGATCCAGGCCACTACGTGCCTAAAACACAGGAGGCCCAAAGCGAAAAAGCGAACAGTTGCCTGCGGAGGAGGCTAGTACTTCGTCATGATTTCAGTTTTGTAAATATCACTCCTAAGACGCAAGTAGAAAACAAGATCTTACAGGAATACATTTTGTATTCAAACTACAAGGACAAATGATGTCAAATTCAGAGGTGCTGTAATGTGAATAATATTGATGAATCACTAAATAATCTAACGTGCGCTTTTTGTGTTGAAGTGCTGACTGAAAAAATGTCAATCTTTTTCACTCTAAAGACATTGAAAGCTTCAAAAGAAAAAACACAAATATTGTAATGATTGCTTGACTGGATGAACAGCAGTGACTTGATCCTCCCTTCAGAGGCCCATAGAACTCCACAGACCGGCTCAAACGACGATTATCGGCGGATCTGTTGGACGAAACAAATTATCAGACATAGCACGCACAGAAGGCTCAGATTTTAGCCATCAGGGATTCGTGCGCCCGCGATACGCGATACGAATATCTGAGCCTACACGCACAGAAGCAAAATTTGATATCTAGCCTTTCATGAATAAAATAGCATTTTCCATCGTCCAGGCACAACCTTGGAATTCCTCAACTACATACACAAACGCCCAGATATGCCTTTTGATTTCTGTGGGTTGTTTCGGGGGTTTAACAAAAACAGTAAAACCGATACCTTGCAGCCAGCAGTATTTTGCCATCTATCTGTGTGTCTGGCGTGACGTCATGCCACGTTTTTCCAGCATCTTTTGAAAACTGTACAGTAAGTCCTGGCATGGCAGTCCTTGTAAGAATCTTCTTGCCGCTTAACCTAGTTATATGAAGGAGAAGATTAGGAGAAAAAGAATGCTGCTAAAATTAACAACGAACTGTGCAGCAGATTCAGAAATTAAAGGGTGGGTGGCTCAGGTCTTCATTATTTCGCTGTATCAAGTTCGATCATTTGTTCGTTTTTGCTGATGGGGGAAAACCAGAGGATCCGGAGAGAAACCTTGAAGCTAGAGAGAGAACGGACAAGTCACATGTGATGTCCTGTTCGGGAATCGAACCCAGGACCATAGAGGCGACAGAGCGGCACTCTTACCATTCGGTCACCCTTATTTCTAGCCTCCTCCGCAGGCAACCTTTTGGGCTTCCTGTGCGAAATTTTGAGAAGAAAAAGACTGGGGACGAAAAGGAGAAGGCCACTACGTGTCTTTAACACAGGAGGCCCAGCGAAAAAGCGAACAGTTGCCTGCGGAGGAGGCTACCTTATTTCCATAATATTTCAAACTTACTTCGCCCCTGGGACAGGAATACGATATTTGATTCCCACTCTGTCCAGACGTGCAAGTTCCTTGTGACCAAGAAAGTTTGCAAAGTTATTCCAGCCGTCCGACATCTTTTTCTCTCTCTCACCACCGTCTTTTATGTCTTCCCATGATGCTTTGTGCCAAGCACGTTCACCAAGAGCCAAGAGTCTGGGATAGACCATGCTGTCCATTTGGTCAGCGGTGCGCACAGTCTCGGTCCACAAGGCTCCAGCCATTCCTTTGTTGAACACAAAGATATTTTCAGAGTACATCATTATGTTATTTGTAGCTACTTATTGAATTGATCGTGTTAATGCGGCTTTATTGTTATTTACTGATTATTGGACTGACTAATCGACCGACCGACCGACTAGCTGACTGACTGACCGACCGACCGACCAACCCACTGACTGGCTGGCTGGCTGACCGACCAACCGACCGACCGACTGACTAACTAACTGGCTGACTAACCGGCTGACTGACCGACCGACTGGCTTGCTGTCTGACTGAATGTCTGGCTGACTAAACAACTGACTGACTGATCAAAAATTAAATAAATGAATGAATGAATGAATGAATGAATGAATGAATGAATGAATGAATGAATGAACGAACGAACGAGTCTCATTGACGAATGCATCACCTACCTACAATGTTCTCCTTCTTTAGTAGTTCAGGGCACGATTTCGGTTTCTCGCACAGCTGTTCACGTGTGAGTGGATTTCCCCAGCGATCTACGCGGACGTTAGCATAGAGGTTTTCAGGTAGAAAACTGAATGTTTTACGCGTATCAGTGAAACGTGCAGCCCAGTAGTACCCACGCTCCTGTGGGTCAGGTTCGTACGGGTGATCAAAGTAGAGATAGGTGGCTTGGGAAAGAACAACCTGAATTTTTAATAAGTCGTAAAATTAGTGCTAACAATCTAGACGATCCCAAAAGATATTAAAAATTACGAGTAAAAACAAACTTTGCACAGACCCTCACATATCCTCCTGCCGCTGTTTGGGATCTTAGGTAAGAAACTGAAAAGCTATATTCCAACAAGGTAGCTCCATGATTTGAGTGATATCGCGCTCGTGTTTACCTTGTATCCAGCATTGGCAAGGTTACTGGTTCGTCTTCCTCCACCTCTCCATGCGTAAGCATACACGTTTTTATTGCGTATCCGTTCCCGTTGATACGGAACGTAATTTGGCCCAAGTAGACCATCCTCCCATCCACCTAGGCCTAATCCTTTGTGAGCAGTGATGTTAGCTACGCGTTGGACAAAGTAGTCTTTGAGATTATCGACAATATCCGCGGCACTGAAATTATAACCCAGTTGTTTAGCAAGCGCTTCGCATGCACTCGACTTTGTCCAGGCTCCTTTTGCAACTTCATCTCCTCCAAAATGGTACAGGGTCAGCGGTTGTATACCTTTATGCATGCTCACTAAGGCGTCTACCACGTGTTCAATAAAGTTGTAGGTTGAATTTATGCAAGGGTTTGTTGCGTCGTCAGTGAACCACTGTACGGTGATATATTTTGATGGGTCGTTTGGTTCTGTTAGTAAATATTTTCTACTTTCTGAGGGATTCTGTGCTTTCAAACGGTGGTGTCTAGCTTCCATTGACTTTATAGCAGCATGGCTATGTCCTGGCATGTCAAACTCGGGAATAACTTGAATGTGCAGTTTTTTAGCGTGCCTTAGAATTTCCTTATATTCGTCTTGAGTGTAGTATTGCCTCGATGTCACGCCCTCTGGAGGCGATCCCAATTGAGGGATGAGACACTTTGTTTCGTTGAGATCATGGCAACGTCTGGATCCAATCTTAATAAAACAAAACACGTGCAAAACAACTTCTTAGCATTTTGTCATAAAATAGTAGTCTGAAAAAGGGAATGGAAGACGAAGGACATGACGTTTGTAGTCCCCAAATTAAAAACATGCGGTAAATGGAATAAATCGCATTTTTATACCTACAACCATTTCTATACCTATACCTACACCTAATTACCTACACTTACACCTATACCTATACCTATATAAAAACATTAACTGTAAATTTACTAAGTTCAAATAATCCAACTATTACGTTTTATGTATCAAAATATATCTTAAAGTGTTTCGAACTAAGGGCAACCTTAGCTAAAACTACGACAAAATAAGAACAATTTAGATCTAGTATCACATATATATATATATCAACATGTTAATGTTTCATTGTAATTTTTTCTATATCTATATTCATATTAGTCTTTAATCATTTGTATACTTTAGCAATACCTGTAATTAATGGGTCATGCGAATAAAGTTTATCTACCTCTACCTTTTACCTATACCCATACCCATACCTACACCCATACCCATACCCATACCCATACCTACACCCATACCTATACCCATACCCATACCTATACCCATACCTATACCTACACCTATATACCTATACCTATGCCTACACCTATACCTATAACTATACCTATTATACCTATACCTATACCTATTACCTTACCCATACCTATACCTATACCTATACCTATACCTATACCTATACCTATACCTATGCCTACACCTATACCTATAACTATACCTATTATACCTATACCTATACCTATTACCTTACCCATACCTATACCTATACCTATACCTATACCTATACCTATACCCATACCTATACCTATACCTATACTATACCTATACCTATACCTATACCTATACCTATACCTATACCTATACCTATACCTATACCTATACCTATACCTATATACCCATACCTACACCTATACCTATATACCTATACCTATACCTATACGTATACCTACTTCTGTCAGTTCTTCGAGACCAGGAATCTCAAGCCTCCAGCCTTCATCCTCACAAAGATGAAAGTGAAACTTGTTAAACTTATAGGTAGCCAACATGTCAAGGAATCTCAAAACTGTGTCTTTAGTTTTGAAATTACGTCCAACATCCAAGTGCATTCCTCGATAGGAGTATCTTGGGGCGTCCTTTATCGTCACCATAGGAACCGTTCCTATGGAAACATAAAATGTATATATCCTAAAAATGAACAAGATACAGTATTGGAAAAAATGTTCGACTCGTACGTACCATTTTCATCGATAATTCCAAACAGAGATTGTATCCCATAAAACACCGCGGCAGGAGTCTTTCCTAATATTTTGATTGTCTGACTGGTCACGTCAACAGTTAAGCTATACGCCTCTTGATTGGTCGATTTAGTTCCATCTATGATGACGTCAGGATCTTTAAGTTCCATCTTGATTACTTTTGTTGAAGGAGATGATGACGTCGCTACTGATGCTTGGATTTTCTCTGAAGTAACGGAATAATCATCAAAGCAAAACAATTTGAATACAAATTTTCAACTCCCTGTTATCAGGCTCGTAACATGGTATATGGGATCAGGGATCAAGCCCCAAATTATGGCTAGGATCAGGGATCAGAGGCCAGGGCTCAGGGATCAAATGGGTGGGATCGAGGATGAGTGACATTGGGTCAGGATCAGGGATCAGCTCAGTGTTTTGCACCAAGGATCAGGGATCAAAAATTTCTAAGAATGTGGGCTCAGGGATCAAAATTTCCGTAAAAACCCGGGATCAGTGAGACGAAAATATACCATGTTCCGAGCCTGTATTATCGAGGTAAGCAGTATGATAAAAAAAGCTTGCATTTCATTTAAATAGCTTATATGATGACTGCACTTTGCATGCGCAATAATAATGGCTCTTATAATATAGTAGCCATACTCGTAATTCTAAGTAGAGGTGACGCTAGTGAAAACGTCTGCGCATGCTCGTAGTCACGTTTCATGCTTTCGTAAACTTGTGTAAATTTCGTTTTTACGCTTGCCTTCAAGGATGGTTTTTGAACTTAATGCAAGTATTCACATGTTTTCATTAATGCAATATCTTTGTCTCACAAAAGTATAAAAGAGAAGTTTTATGTATACACTGAGAACACGAACATTTCATTTCAAACTAAAACTCACACATTTCTTAAGAAAACATCGTAATATGCACGCATGCGCAGACGTTTTTCACTAATGTCAGTAGAGGCTATATTCACTTCTCACGTTATCACTAAGTACCCAGAAAGTCTTTCGATTAGCACTGATTGTAAGTTTTTAAAAAAGAAATCATTGCACCACAGGGTTCCCGTATCATCTCACCTGCTAAAAATAATGTTTCATTCTCGAGACCTTTATCAGCGGTTATTTTCCATTCTGTATTGTTAACATTCATCCTTTTATCTTTGTTTAATCTTGAGACGTTCAGAGGAGTTGGGATCAACAGTAAAGGCGAGGCTCCCAAGTCTGTGACGTCAATGTTATCGTAACGCTGCTCGGGGGAGTAGGGATGGTAGTGATCACCAGTGTAACGCTTCCATTGGTGTTTTGTTTTAAATTCCCCCACAAACCCCAACCCCTCCCCCAATGTGTTTTTCACCGTCTTGGCTTTCAATCCTTCAGCTGCTATATACCAGTTAGGCATTATATCAGTTTTAGCCACGGCAAAATATTTGACCTTGAATTCCACCTCAACGCGAGAGCTTGAGCTCAAGTCCTTGAAGTCAGCGGTTGGCTCCATTTTGTGAAGGCACCCATTTATATGAGTTAGCTTAATCCCTGGGCCTCCAGGGACAACGTAGCCTTGGGAGTTAAATGGAAGATGATCCGGTTCCACGATTCGTATGCTACAAAAGTATAGCGCCCAGTCTCCCTTCTTTATGGCGTGGACACCATTATTTTGGAGCGTGACACGTGCTTTGTACTTCAACCACGTGTCAATGAGGTTGTCCACCACATCATAACGTACTTCTAAATTGGATGCCATGTAATCAATATCGCCCTGCGTCACGCAATCAACGACGTTGTCTGAAAAGTACAAACACGTTTCCTTCGCTTGTCACGCAAGCACTCTCGCCACAAGGGGGGAGGGTGAGTGAGTGAGTGAGGGGGGTAGGGGCGGGGTGAGGGAGCGTTGCGTAATGACGTTTCGAAAGCCTACGAAGGAGACTAGTGCTATTTTGCAGTCAGTTCCTGGTTGCAAAAAATGTTACAATTCAAACGATACCAACACTAACAATGTTTAAAAAATCATCAAAGAAAGACCCAAAAATATTAACGTCTTTAGATCTTCAGCACATTAAAACTGCACTAAAATACCAGTCAACAATACAACCAGCCACATTTCCACACATAAAGTGTACACATGTACATCTTCAACTCAATGCTACAATGCGTTGTAATTACTCTCACGAGTACAGCCAAATTTGATACTGAATCTTTTTTCTTTGCAGCTGCCTTATACATTTACAGTGAACATCTTTTGTATACATTCATGATCATGTTTGTAAAATGTAAAGCTTTCAAGCGACTGACTGTGCTCAACAGTGCTAACGGTTTGGGATATTCTTTGCAAAGTCCAAATACGTATACTGACCTTTGATGTAACACAGCAAAAGTATTACAACTGTAGTCCAAATTGAAGACTTCATTTCTTAAGGAAGTGGTGATCAGATCAGTGGGAAGAGGCAATACGTAAAGTATATCAGTAAAGGGGCAGCTACCGCTAGACGCATGAAATCAAAACCATCAAGGGATTATATTTAATATGTAAACTACATCGTGACAGTCAGGGTCATGATTGAAGTATCTTTATGATCGGTATGTTATTGAACAATTTGATCAGGACTCTTTGGTCCAAGAGATAAGAACGTAATATATACGCTGGGCGTTTCAGGATATAGTTCATTTCTTTGGTGACGATCGATTAAGCATGTTGTTGGACCAAGAAAGTTTTGTGATACATGCAGTTTATGCTAGATAAACCAACTTAAATAAAATCATTTCTATAGAAGTAATGAAAGAAAGAACTAAAGAAAGAAAGGAAGGAAGGAAGGAAGGAAGGAAGGAAGGAAGGAAGGAAGGAAGGAAGGAAGGAAGGAAGGAAGGAAGGAAGGAAGGAAGGAAGGAAGGAAGGAAGGAAGGAAGGAAGGAAGGAAGGAAGGAAGGAAGGAAAAATTTGAAGGTAAGCATAAAGGTTCGCCGGGTGAATGATGATTCGTTTTCAAGTGAAAGAAGAAAATTCAAGAACCTCAATCATTTTGCACGATAGATTTTCACAATCAGTGCAGTAAGATAGTGCATCACTTATCCTTTTTTTAAATCGATCGTTAACTAACTCCTAACAGTCATTATTAGGTTGAAATTCATGTTCTGTTCAAGTTTACGCAGACATAAGAATAAGTCAAACACGAGGATCAAAATTTTACTTTTTCTTGTGTTTCCTCTCGTGCTAGTTTGAACCAGCGTTAAGGCCACAAGGAATTCTGGGAATTTGTAATTCTCTAATAACATCATAAAGTATCATTTTTTTGAATTCACGAATACATAAACTCCTGTAGAAATCTTGTTGGAGAGTATTTAGACCCGAGAGACACGAAATACATTCCAGTCGTAATGTTTCGTGTCAAAAGTATATCTTTCCCAGAAGCCTTTGCAGTACATAGTGTCGATTATTCATGAATTTGAATTGACAGCATTCTTCCACTAGATGTACATATTGCTCACAAATTTATTGCCAAATCTCATCAGTTTGTACCAGTTTTGATGCAGGCATGACAGTCCAACAATCACCTGCTCGAACTTCGACAAACAACTGTAACCATCCTTGAAAGACTTTGTACAAGTGAACCAACAAGATACACAGATGCTAGCACGTGTCTTGGACCAGCTGTGAGATCGAACCGAAAAAGAACCAATGGCTGACTCGGGGATGTCGAGAAAAGTACCTTGGGCTACATCTTGGTTTAGATCACTCGCTAGCGAGAGAGAAACACTTCAGGCACGAATTTCTTAAGTGACTTGCAAGTATGGCGATCAAGATGTTGGTGGTGTTATTGTTGGGTTCGTTCATTCCAGGTAAGCTCAAGCATGAAGTGAACTTGTTGAGAAAGTGTTTTTATTGAGAAGCGAGATTCTGCATACACGTTTATGGTGTTTACAATTCCAACTTTGAAGAATATAATGCGTGCTTTTTTGTGTTGGCTATAATTTTTTCTTCATTCTCAGATTTTTCAACTTAGTATTGTAAAATAGAAGTCTTAACGTTTAGAAATTCGATTTTATTGTATAAGTGAACATTGACAAGGTGGAGCATTCTTCACCAACACCAAAAAAGAACAAAATTGCACGCTTAATAATTTTTATTTTTAAACAGCATTTTGGTCCTAGTTCAACCCGTTCTGAATCGTTTTGACACCTAGTAACCTGTTTCAAAGAACAATCACCGGTTATAACCTGAATAACAAACACAAACACTTACGAAGTACCTTTACACTGAACCCCTATTGTTGTTTTTGTTTTGTTAGTGGTTTGGTTTGGTTTGATTTTATTTTTTCTTTTCTTTTTTTTTTTTCTTTTCACTTTTTTCTACAGAACTGTCGAATTCAAGTATTTAACTGTCACAAAACTTAAACTTTATCAACTAAAATCAAAACAGTTTACTCAGTGACTAGAAAAATGATTTTGAAGACTTTCTCAAATAAAATGTTTTTCATGTTTCCAGCTCTTTTTGGTCAAGTCAGCCAATCAACGCTCGACTACATCGCAGGGAATCTTGGGATACAGTATGACGTGTTAGACAACCTACAAGACACATGGAGAACTTACCTTATTCAACTGTCACTAGCTAACAATGGCCCAACGGAAATACGGGCTGGAAACTGGGCGTTGTATTTCTGTCACATTCGCGTTGTGGAGCCTGAACACACAAAGCACAACCCACGAGGATATGTGCTCCCAGGATATGCACTGAGGGTAGGTCACGTGACTAGACTGTGCATCAATGTGAACTTAGAGCATGTCACGTGATTGAGACAATCATTTGATAGATTATGACATTCTAATGTATTAGCTCCGGTTGCACGAAGGGTGGAAAGCGCTATCTTCTCCAACCTCGTTCCGAGGCCCTTTTCTCTTCTTTTCTCTTCGCTTGGAGGAGGGGCGCCACCAAGCGAAGGAGAAAGGGCCTGGGAACGAGGTTGAATCTTCTCCTGTGGATAAACATTGGATGTAATAAATACAGCATCATTTTATCTACTTGATGAGGATTTACATAACGGACAGCACTATTTCCACTATTCCTGCCCTTTTTTCTTCTTTTCTCTTCGCTTGGAGGAGGGGCGCCACCAAGCGAAGGAGAAAGGGCCTGGGAACGAGGTTGAATCTTCTCCTGTGGATAAACATTGGATGTAATAAATACAGCATCATTTTATCTACTTGATGAGGATTTACATAACGGACAGCACTATTTCCACTATTCCTGCAACGGGGGTCTGGCTTTGCTTTAGAAAACAAACACAAGGAAAATGGAATCACTTTTTTCTATATAATATCGCAAGATTTTCACGAAAAGAGCTTGAAAAGAGTTTGTCTATTATTTACAAAATTTGAATGGCACGAAATACAAATAATAGTTTTTAGAAATATTTCAACCAATCAGAGCGCATGTTAGATTCCGTGACGTCATCCGTGTGTCTGTACTTTAATGACACATGGTTCTCGACCATTCAAAGAGCGCGTAATATACCAATTATTATATAATTATAGATCACTCACGTCAATGGCTGTCAACATAAATTGGAACCAACGCCTGAATTCAAAGCCTTGTTGCCTAGAGAAGCCAGAAAAATCCGCTTCAAGTCCGAATTCTGGGCCGTCGCTAAGACTGACGTCATGCCCAATTTCTATGTAGCCGCTGACGGACTGAAGGCTCGTACCATCACAAGCACTTCCGGTGAAAGTTTGGATTTTGTTGGCCCCTTTAGCACCTTAAAGCAGTGGAAAAGATCCGATGCTGATAAATATAACCCTTATTCACCTCAAGATAGATTTGCCATTAATGATATCAATGATATGAAGCGACCTGGCCTGCTAGTTGTGCCGAGTCCCTCGGAGATGTCTGGGTACCAAGAAAGTCGACGAGTAAACTTGATGACTGGTGACTGGAGCATTGTAGCGGACGCAAGCTTGAATCGTGAAAGAAAGTATTTGGCAGGTAAATAATAAAAAAATGACCGAAATGCTTCAGTATAAAACGTTGTCATATCAGATGACGGGCGGAGCTCTTACGCAAGCGTCAATTCTCTTTTTCTCATCCTTTCTGTCTGTCTGTCTGTCTGTCAGTCGGTCTGTCTGTCTGTCAGTCGGTCTGTCTGTCTGTCTTCAGTCAGTCTGTCGGTCGGTCTGTCTGTCTGTCAGTCGGTTTGTCTGTCTGTCTGTCTGTGAGATTTCGTGATTGCAAAACAGTACGGCGCACGCACTTACAAAATACTGAAAAAGATAACGTTGACGTGGTATAGACGAGAAGGTGCCGGAGCAAGCAGGATAAAACAGGTGAAATGCATTCGTCGCGATGTTCTAATGGTAGTAATAAAGGTGGCATATTAATCTTTCCACGTCATATAGGTTCCCGGTTCGCTCTGCTGCGTTGCGTTCTTTACTTATGAATTGATTTTTACTTATCCATTGATTAACAAAACATTTTCATTGTGTATATCTATGATATATAATTGCATTTTTGATTGCATATAATGCACATAAAATTAATACATGTGTAATGCATGGGTAATTGCATTTTTTCTCTAAGACTACCTCGGGATGAACCCATACCGACCACAAACCTACCGAGAAATTTATCTTCGAATTGGTGACGTCCAAATCGCTGGTAAACCATCATCAAACAGCGAAGCCTACAGTCTTGAAGTTGATGCGACTAAGGAAAAGATAACGATTGTTGGCAAGTCTCCAGTTGCTGTTTTCTGGGGTATTCAATCATTACTTAGCCTTGGATATTCTGGTTTTGTACCACAGGTAAAGTAAAATGGTCATCCATACCCTTTCCCCCATCATGATGTTTTGGTTTATTGATTCCATTCGGTACATATTTCAGGTTACCATCCGCGATGCACCACGCTTCTCGTATAGAGGAATGGAGGTCGATTTGGGAAGGAATTTCATGCCAAAATCAGAGATCCTAAAACTAATCGACGCAATGTCGATGTACAAGTTGAACAAACTTCATCTTCATCTGACTGATGACGAAGGCTGGAGGTTGGAAATCCCTGGACTTCCTGAACTGACTCAGGTATGTAAATTGTTATAAAACAATAAACTCTTTTAAAGACATTATAGACATCTATCTGAGCTTTGACCATCATTTTTCATTAAAGCCAACCTGTCTAAGGTAGACTCTGGGAACAACACGAGGCATTTATGACGTAACCACGCTCTGATTGGCTAGTATTGGTCCTCATAGGAACTGAAAAATGGTTCGGATGGTTAGTGAGAAGCTTTGCAAGCGAGGGGTTTCCAGTTCGATTCCAGTCGTCTGCGCGTTATATTCTGTGACGTCACCCGTGCATCTGTACTTTAATAACGCACGGTTCTCGACCAATAAGAGCGCGCGATCTATTGTACGTAGATCGATTCTGCGAAAGGATCACCAACATATTGTCCAAAAATGTTAAAGTTCTTTTACATTTTCTCGACGATTGAGAAGTTGTATCGATCTGAGTCTGTTATATTTAACGTCATGCATTCACTAAGTCATTTATTAACATTTTCTGTTCAGCTTGGATCCAAACGATGTCATGATCCAAAGGAAACTGTTTGCATCGACTCACAGCTCGGGTCGGGACCTGGTACTGGGAACTCGGGAACTGGGTTCTACACGGTCAAGGAATACCAAGAAATCCTAAGATATGCTAACGATCGACATGTGATGATAATTCCAGAGTTTGATATGCCTGGGCATGGTCACGCCGCTATCAAGGCAATGCAGGTAGAAGACTGGAAACTCGAGTAATATAAGCTGATGGGATGAGTGAATAAACGAAGGAACGAACGAAGGATCAAAGGAGCGAATGAAAAAATGAATGTATGAATGAATGAATGAACGAATGAAGGAGGGATCAAAGGAAGGAAATAACAAACGAATGAACGAATGAAGAGCGACAGAACAAACGAACGCCGAAAGCACATACTTACATACATACATACATACATACGATCAATCAATCAATCAATCAATCAATCAATCAATCAATCAATCAATCAATCAATCAATCAATCAATCAGGCAATCAACGAACGGATGGACAAACGAACTAAGGATCAAAGGAAGGAAATGACAATGAATGAACCAATGAGCGAAAAACAAAAACAAAACAAAACAAAACAAAGCAAAACAACAACAACAACAACAACAACAACAAGCGAACGCCGAAACTACGTACATGCCTACGATGGCTACGAACGACAAAAGGAACGGATGAATTAATTAATTAATCGAATAAATATATTTGTCTTTCAGTTACGCTACAAGAAATACATGGCCCTAGGTGATGCCTACGAAGCCAATCGGTTCCTTCTCTCAGACCCTAAAGACACTTCTAAATACCTATCTGTGCAGTTTTTCACTGACAATGCTATTAACCCATGTCTTGATTCCACTTACGAGTTCTTTGAACACATCGTCTTTCGCGTGCGCGACATGCATCTTGGGATACAACCCCTTGAGATATTTCACTTTGGAGGGGACGAAGTGGCTCATGGGGCGTGGACCAAGTCTCCAGCATGTGAAAAGAAGGCTGCTGAACTGGGTCTTAACTTCACGAGTCCAAACATCGTAAAGGTATCGAAAACTTCAATATGTTCCTTGTATTGTCTCTGATTTCTTGGGACTTGACGTTTCGACCGATCGAGATACTACGGCCTGATTACAAAATTTTCAAATGTTGCCGAAAACTTGATTGCACAGTTTTGTCTTAAGTTATAATGAAACTTGGGCAGTTAGAAGTAAAAAAAGGGGCAGGTAGAAACAAAAAGGATGGGCGAGAGAAAAAATAAAGAGCTTCGTAAAAAGGGAGGGAGCGAGAGGGCGCGCGATGGAAGTAATGAATAGCCAGAATGGACAATGAAGTTGATGTCATCTGATGTCTTTTTCAAAGGATCTCAAAGAACATTTCGTTCGTCGAGTGGCAGATATTTCTCATAAATACTGCTTAAACCTTGGTGCTTGGGAAGATGGTGTACTTGGAGTTAAGGACACGCCCTATGACCGATCATACCTCAAAAACAAACAAGTCTATGCTTACGCTTGGGATAATGTCTGGGAATGGTTCCAGGGTGATCGGGCATATAAACTGGCAAACGCAGGCTACAAGGTATGAAATTTGTCTTGAGTTATATGAACGTCTTTATGATTCAGTATTGGGATTTTATATGAGTTGGAAAACGTGGAATGGACAAAAGTGAAGTCACGGTTACGCTACGGAAACTAGCTAATGCTGCAGCTGTATAAACTAGCCAGAATAACGCAGGTTAAAAGGTGTGAATGAGTGTGTCTTATGAACGTGTTTGGAGATATACGAGCACCTTTGATTTTGATATTGCGATTTTATATATGAGTTGGAATAGACAAAGTGGTGTAGTCACTACGAAGTGTTATGAAGCGTAAAATGTAGATCACCTAAATTCGGCATGCAATTTATTGCATTTATTTATTAATTTGCTGTGTGCAGTACTAAGGGCCCGTACACATGAGAGAAGGTGCCCCGATGTAGTAGAGATAACTCTTTTGTTTTGTGTCTCCCAGGGAAAAGAAAACAAAAGAGTTATCCCTACTACATAGGGGCACCCTCTCTCATGTGAACGGGCCCTAATTACAGACCACAATTTAACAGGTCTGCATACAGTACATCTAGTAGGAACTTTAATGAAATAAGAATCTTGCATAGGGCTTCACACACATCCCTTAAAATACTGACATCATACTTTTGTCTAGGTTGTTATGACCCAGGCCACCCATTTGTACTTCGACCACCCGTACGAACCTGACCCAGAGGAGCGTGGGTACTACTGGGCACCACGATTCATTGATACTCGGAAGACGTTCGGGTTTATGCCCGACGACTTGTACGCCAACGCTGACGTCACGAGAATGGGAGATCCAATCATTGACCTTTGTAAAAATATGTACAAAGGAAAATGTGTTCCTCTAAAGAAACCAGAAAATGTTGCAGGTTTGTTGCCTCAGATCCATATGCATAGTCGGCAAAGAATTATGAGTACATTTAGTGAATCGCTCGCTTTTGGACTTTGACCCTGCCGTAAGCGTCACGCACACGGGAAACGGCAGAGAAGATCACGTGACGTGTTTTTTTTTCGCGTCCAGTTTCAACGCGAGGGTGGGTTATTTCGCCTTTACCGTAAACGTGAAAAGTCAGTCTCTCGTTTGAGTGCCAAACGCGGAAACGCGTACGTCATGTGATCCTCTCTGCCGTCTACCGTTTCTCGTGTGCGTGATGCTTAAACTATCTAAATAAGTAATGGTCTTTGGTGCATAAGACCAGTGCATGGGCAAGTAGTTAATCCTTATTTTGGTATTAGTAACTACCAACATTTTTTTCGAGCTTTTTGCGTAGGTATGAGATTTCGTCCACCAAGTCCAATGACAAATCTTTTTCAAAACGTGGTTTGTAGAAGGTTGTCTGGGCCTCACTTTTTCCAGGGATAAAATATCACGTACATGTTCTATTTATCGTCCAGGTATGGCTGGTGCCCTGTGGAGCGAAACAGTACGAACTCCTTCCCAGCTTAATTCCATGATTTTTCCACGTATGTTGGCTTTGGCCGAGCGAGCCTGGCACGTTGGTTGCTGGGAAACTGAGAAAGACCTTGCAGTGAGAAAGAGAATGTTGAAGATGGACTGGGAAATGTTTGCTAATACACTGGGATATAAAGAACTACGCAGACTGGATGACTTACATATTGACTATCATATTCCTGTCCCTGGGGCTAGGTAAGCACTTCATTGCTGTGGTGCAAAAGGTAAAGAAGAGGTAGCCATGTTAGATGAAGAAACAATAGACGCTAATGAGAAACCTTTTGTTGAAGTTCATCCAAGATGGCTGCCATGACGTCATATACAACCCTCCATGATGACATAATTAGCTATTACCCATAATGCATCTGATGTGTATTTAGTGGTTCATAGTTTTTGCATAAAGTATTTCTTATTGCTGTGTTTCAATCATTCCCTTGAGAAACAAAAGACATAGAAGCGGTAGCCATGTTGGATGAACAAACAAACCTTAATTCGCTTTAATCACGGAGACGCCATTTTGAAGTTCATCCAAGATGGCTGCCATGACGTCATTTGCAACCCAGCAACTGGTAGCCGTAATTGCTATCACTCAAACAAACGCTCATCATGTACATCAAGGACCAATAGAATGTCATTTATACATCACGTGAACCATACATGACGTATTTCCTCTCGTATTCCTTGTTTGTGAGACAATATGGTTTGAGCGTTTACTCGGCGGGCTTTCGACTCTCTTCGGCAGAGCATGCGCTGTAAAGACCTGTCTGCGTTTTGTTGGGGGAAAAAAAGAAAGAAAAGAAAAGAAAAAGAAAAGAAAAAAGAAAAAAAATTATGACTAGGCCGTCTATGTCCGCCGGAAAAGGGGTGACGGACCTATGGTATAGCATTGGGGTTATATGCGCCGAAAGAAACGTAATACCGTCAGAGAAATTTATATGAATTCTTGTGGTTGATTGACAGGATTGTCAATGGGGTCCTGGAAACCAACGTTGCTATGCCAGGCCTGGTCGTTCAGTTCAGTACAGATGACGGAAAAACCTGGAGTGACGCGAGATCTGGTTTGGCCTTGAAGGGGAAAATTACTCTCATTACAAGGTAAAAGGATGATGATGTTAAAGATGATGATAATGCATTTTATAATACCAACACGTTTAGTAGCATTTTGTTCACTGCAGTGCCGATGTTTTTTCCCAAACAGGTCAGCGGACAGACGTCGTCAAAGCAGGCGCAGTACTCTACAGATGTAACAAAAACACAAGCGTAGCTTTTAAAACCAATATCGTCAACGTTGAATAAACTTCAGTGATTATATTTTGTGTTGTAATTCTTCCTTAAAGCCGGCGATACACGCTGCAATTTTTTCTCGTACTTGCAATGCAATTTTAGGGATTTTTTTGCGAGAGCGAAATTGCTGAATGTATCATGTCTGACAACATAGGCTGCAACGATGTCTCGCAACAAAACATTTGTTGCAGAAAGTTCAAAAGTTTGAGCTTTTCTTTGAAACATTTTAAACATTGCACGGTCATACTGAATGTTGCAGAGTGATGACAGACGCTGTAATTTTTCTCTGAAACAAAATCTAAAATTGCATTGCCAGCACGAGAAAAAATTGCAGCGTGTATCGCTCAAGTTCAAGTTTTCAAGTTCACGTTTCGCCGGCTTTATTAATGAGAAACTCGTGTGTAACCTGGGAACTTCGGTAACCCCTTCCCATATATACCAACAGCATCGATACCTAGAAAATTTTTACGATTTTCAATTCCTTTTTGCGAAATTTTTCTGTCGAATTGCGAAAACTATAATCTCGCGAAATTAAATTTTGGCGAAAATTAGTAAAATAGTATACGATAAAACCTTAGTAATAGGAGCTAAAGGCTTGCCATAATGTACCCAACTCACAAATCATTAAGTCGAAATATTGTTGTTCAATCTATCTACTGTATTTTGCCTCTAGTGACAAGAAGCCATAGTTTAGAAGTCTTTAGTCGTCAGACTTGCGTTCTAGTTAGTGTCAAGATCTTTGTTTTGATTACGGAACGAACAAGTTTGCCGAGTCAGTAGAATCATACGCGGCAAAAAATAGCACAATTCAATGTTAGAATCCGTTAAAAGTACTTAACTTTATGTTTGAAGCTTTCGGCCTTCGTCTGATTATGCTGTAGGATTATTCTCGATAATGTGGTACGTTGCTGAAGACGATCAGTGATAAAAATCCATGATAAAGAACTTCAGTTGCGAATGTTGACGCACTAAAAAATGTTCACCAAAATTTATTCTTTGATTTACTCTTTCTATCTATTTATAAAATCATTGTATAGATGTCAGGACTTTGATTGGTTCTGTTGCCTCCCTGGGGACATAATGAAACTTCGCCGAATAGACTACCCCGATTAGACATTATAATTATTAAGTGTCTAGGTAGCGCAGCGGTCTAAGGTGATATCTAAAGGTATGGATTAGGGTCCGGATATCGTCTCCCTCCCTGGCCTTCGGGCTAAGTCAACTGTAATATGTAGCACCGGGATAGCGTGGATGGGGCCGAAATCTTCATCCGTAACGTAAGTCGATTCGATGTCTCAGCTTCATTGAATGTCTCGGGAGAATCGTCCCAAAATTTAATTTTCATTTATTTTTCAATAAATTATTTAGGTGTTTTGTAGCGTGTGTCCGGGGGGTGCTTTTTTAGGGGTTATAGGTTCGAGCCCCGCTGAGGACAGAATTTTTTTCCTTTTTTTTTCTTCTTCTTTCTGCTTTCTTTCCTTTTTGTTGTTCCTTTTTTGGGGGAGCTGCTCTTCACTTTCTTATTTTTTTGATATTTAGGTGGCAGTTTATTTATACTTTGAACTCGCTTTCTTAATTATTCATGGTCAGATTTTAGTATGAAGCCGATTATATCATTATTAATTATTATCATTATTAACCTATATATGGCATAAATATCTAATATCTATTTTTGCGGATTCACGAGCAATTTTCCCGTCTTGGAAGTGGGCACAGATTATATCGACATTGCTGGAGTAGGATCATGAAATTAGCCTGCGTAGCCAGCCCTAAGAGTAATGGAAGGGAAGGAAAAGGAGAATGGGGCGAGATCGAAGAGCCTGTAACGAATTCCTCCTCGCCCATTCCCCCTCCCTTTTCTTTCTCTATCCTTTCCCCCTCCCCCTTGGGGTTGGCTATGTATAAGCTACCATTACGTGTGCAGTAGGGAGATGTTGCTAAAACGAGTCTTCCTGCATTACGGTGGAGTCTTAAGAAACCGCTGAAAGACTCCAGCTAGACAAGTGACGTTCAGTTGAGAAGCGATTTCAATAACACCATCACGTGACATCCGCCATGTTTGATTAAGAGAGCAAAAGAATCTGTTTCCCTTTAGGATTGTGGTTCTTTCTAATGTAAAATGACTTTGTTCCTTTCATTGACCATGGCCGATGTCACGTGATCGTCCAAAGCCTCTATTTGAAACTTGTTAGTCGATTTACAGAGAAACGTCCACACGTTGCATAAGATTTTTACGCAATGCGATTTCGGAGGTCGGATGGGGCACATTTCGCAATTTTGAGAGAATAATTTGCCATTCTATAAGTTATGGCGTGGCAACTGAAAATGATGAGAAATTGATGAGTCTGCGATCTTCTTGGCCAGCACCGAGGAACGTAAGAGATTGACGTCATTTCGGAGTTATCTTCTTTACAATCTTTTTAAATGTTTAAAAATTTTAACTTTGACTTTTTTCTAGGTATGTAAATGCTGTAATGACCTGTCTCGTCAACAGGCCTGCTGTCTGTCCAAACATGTCTTCATAAATAAGAATTTGACAAGCATACACTGACATTATTTTTAATTTATACAAATACTTTGGTTTCCATCACTTCACACTTTCGTTTCTATCGCTCCACCACAAAAAATAAAACTGATTTCCTTCAATTTGATATCTTGATACACAACTTGCAAACCAGCCACGCCACTAAGAGGGAAAGCTGTGAGAAAACTGTATCGAAACTGTATTCATATCCAATGAAAAGCTAGAGTTTGATGAATGGAAATGACAAAGCTGCCACTTTGTAAGAGTTGACATTGAATGGGTTTGACATGATGAAACTCACTCACCCCTAAGTAAATAAAATAAAATACTAAGAACAACGCTGCAATGTGACACAAAGGTGTTTGCAAACAAATTAAGTTCAGTTCTGCTTTGACGAAGTGAACGTTAACGTTTCTTTTAAAATACCTCAAAAAGTTTGATAAAACCTACAAAAGGGAAACAAGATGTAGAATTTTGTGTACGTAGTCGAATTGATGTGTTGTATAGTGTAAAATCAAACCTTCATCGATGGATATTCATTGGCTGGGATTTCTTTTCGTCGTAATGCTGGTCTTTGGTAAGTTCACACTCTATTTGCACCTTCAGTTAGCCTTTAATCCTACAACTAATTCTCCATATAAACTGTAAACAAAAATAAGTCAATACTAAGGTCCGAAGGAGGAATTTTGCAGACTATCTTCTGTTTATTTTAGTTCTCTTTGAGCTGGAGTGGTTTCGTGGCTGCCACTTTGAATCGATAGAAGAACTAGGTCAACTAACTACTAAGAAACATTTTTGGGACCAAAATCAAGTTTCTTCGTCACTAGCTACGTTGGCTTCATAGCTCACTTTGATGCAAATGCAACTATTCAATTGATTCCCTCTCTTTTGGGGAAATCACTGAAGTTTTGACAAAAACTGTGTCGATAACTGAACATCTTTTTATTGAGTTATATGCTGTATATTACAAGTTACAAACATTAAGTAATTAATGAAATACAATGGTTCTCAAAACGTTTCCATCAATATATTTCCTAATACCTAAAGAACTGTCACGTGACAAGAAAGAAAGTCGCTCAATTGTGAAATAATTACAAACACTTTATTATTAACAATGAGTAAAGATAATGATAAAGGAAATATCAAAAGATATCCCAATATTTGAAAAAGCAAAGCTTATTTTTGTTGGTCACGTGGTGTTTCATTAGGTATCAAGAGACCATAATAGTGAGAGATCAGCGAAACTCAGTATTGATATCTGTGCGATGTTGTTTGCGCGATGGCGTTGTTACTAAAAATAATCTTAGTCGCTACGAACATCGCGCAGACATCAATATTGAATTTCGCTCTCATTGTGGTCTCTTGTAGGTATTTGAATATATGTCATTTATGGACAACTTTGAGAATGACTGTATGTATTCAAGTCATGTAACATGGATTTTGTGATATATTTCGCGCGCTCTGATTTGAGTACATAAAACCTTAGGCACGCTCTGATTGGTTGAAACAACTCTTAAGTATTATATAACACAGATTTCATTTGTCTCTGTTCTAAGAGATGCACAGAAAACGCCAAAATGTGGCGAGCAACAACAGTCACGTCCTTTGATTTTATCTAGGAGAAAATACGTTTTTGTTCGATCTTAGCAGCACATTTTGACGTCATCTGTGCATCTATTAGAGTACAGACGCACGGATTTTGGAATCTAGTTGTTAACTTGCTAGACTGACACCAGACATGACCTAACCATTTATAGGTAATAAACCACTGGAACCAGGGTACACTAGAGTGGTTTTTAAACTAAATAGTGCGAAATGGAAAACAAAGGATTTTGTACTTTGCATCATCTATATTTTGTTCATTTTCATGCTCAAGTTGAATGCACTACAACGAAATGTTCTTGATTCTTACAGGTTTAGCTCAAGGGTTTGCGCATTCCAATCAAATTCATCTGAACAGAGTAGTCTCAAGCCTTAGAGTACGATATGATGTTTTAAACAACCTGCAGACCTCGTTAAAGGATAAACCTAAAACCTATCGCGCACAAATCACTTTGAAAAACAAGGGCCAAGACGTCATAACCAAAGGAAAATGGGCCCTATTCTTCTGCCATATAAGGATGATTGAAGAGGAACACACAGCGCATGCTCCTGATGGATACGTCATACCGGGAGGCCATGGAATGAAAGTCACGCATATCAATGGTTGTCTCTTCAAGCTTAGTCCAACTGATGACTTTAAAACTCTTTATCCGGGAGACTCAATTCAAATTCCTTTTAATGCCTCATTCTGGTGCGTCTCGAAGACTGACGTCATGCCAAACTGGTATATTGCCGCTGACAATCTGCAGGCTCGTACAATAACAAGTACAGCAGGGGAGGAGTTGGGTTTTGTTGGTTCGTTTGATACAAAGGAGAAATGGAAACGCTATCCTAGCGACCGATATAATCCGTATACTGCACGGCAGAGGTATGAGATGTGCGACGTGGAAGACATGGGTAAACCAGCGTATGTAGTTCTTCCTTCACCGCTGCATATATTGAAATATAACGATAGTAAGACTGTCGATGTTAGAACTGGTGATTGGATTGTCGTAGCACCCAAACAATTGATTAATGAAGCAAACTATTTGGCAGGTGAGACGATGAACTATTCTTAACTCAGTACGCATAGTTTGTATGTGGCTAGAGTAAGTGGTACTATCAGATCAGGTCGGTCCAAATACTTGTTTTGACTCCTTTGTGCATCCATAACTCAATGAACGCACGCGGATTGTCGACATATATACAAAATGGCCCTATCTTGTTTTTGTCCCACTAAAATAGAATTAATTATGTCATGTCCTTTTTTCATATCCAGGTAAGCTTGGTATCAACGAGATCACGACAAGTGCAACCGACCGCGTTTTTCGTCTCATTCAACTCAAGATCACCGACATCAGAATAAGAGGAAACATTTCAAACAATAGAGAAGCTTACGAATTGAATGTCGATGCATCAACATCAATCATTACAATCTCGGGCAGCCATCCTTCGGGAGTGTTCTGGGGGGTGCAGTCGTTACTAAGCATAACAAGGGAGGGGAGGGTACCTAGTGTACAGCTTACTGATGCTCCGAGGTATGAGTTTCGAGGAATGCATATCGATGTCGCCAGAAATTTCTTTGTAAAGAAAGAAATATTCAAGTTAATCAACGTGATGGCGATGTACAAGTTGAACAAACTTCATCTTCATTTAACTGATGACGAGGGCTGGAGGTTGGAAATTCCAGGAATCCCGGAATTGACCAAGGTAATGTAAACGTAAAGAGCGCACCGTCTGCTTCCTGGGACGGAGATCAGCGTTCAGTTAAGGAGCTACCGACGCTAAATATAGTGCTTTGCCTTTCATTGTCTATTCCGTCTATCAATAGACAAATAAATTAAAGGCATGTTGTACCAGTTATATTTTGTTTGTCTGTTGAGTTTTTCGGGTACATAAAGAAATTGCCACAAAGAAGGCGAAGCTATTTCTGATCAAATTCAGATATGAGGATATTTGAGATCTGAAACTTCTGCAGCTGTATATTCTTTGGTTCTTGTTTAATTTATTATACAGGTTGGAGGTAGAAGATGCCACGACTCCAAAGAAGAATCATGCATAGCATCGCAACTTGGCTCAGGCCCCTTCACGGGTAACACCGGTTCTGGCTTCTACACAACACGTGACTACATAGACATTTTACGATACGCTAATGAGAGGCACATTCAAGTCATTCCAGAATTTGACATGCCTGGGCATGCGCACGGAGCTATCACGGCAGTGTCCCGCATGGGAAATAAGAAATACCTCTTGTCTGAACCTAATGATCAATCCAAGTATTTATCAATGCAACTGTTCAAAGACAATGCTATCAACCCTTGTATTGAATCCACTTACACATTTATTGAAGCTTTAGTCAAAGCGGTGAAAGAACTGCACAAAGACGTTCAACCTCTACAAATATTCCATTTCGGAGGAGACGAAGTTCCTCTAGGAGCGTGGACTGGATCACCATCATGTAAAAACTTGGCTGTTGAACACAAAATAGACTTGACAGCACCCTCTGCAATAACCCATCTCAAAGGCTACTTCGTCAACCGTGTTTCCAACATCACTTCCAAATATGGACTGGACTTGGCAGCTTGGGAAGACGGTCTTCTGGGAGCCAGCGAAAAACCTTATCAGCGGTCTTACGTCATGAACAAAAATGTCTATGCTAATGCTTGGGATAACGTTTGGGAGTGGGGGAAGGCCACGAGACCATATAAGCTGGCTAATGCTGGCTACAAGGTATGTGCAACTCTTCAGTGAGCTTGATTTTGGGGCACAAAAGTTATTCCAGTTACCGGGGTGCTTGCCAATTACCCATAAAAACCGAAAATTCTGGTTGGAAAAACAAATGGTATATTATGTCATTCCAATAGGAAAGTTCTGGAAAACTCGGTCTTCCGATGGAAGTAATCCACTTTTCCCGCTCTTTTCGGTTCTTCCAGTAGAAGCGTGTACCCTTTGTCAAAAGTCAAGTTTCCCGCCCTTTTTTAACCATTAGCAAACGAATTTCCAACCGGATGGATTAATTGGTTTAAATAGCAAGCACCCAAAAGATAACTCGCCTTCATATATACAGTGCCTAAGTTGCGTTGCTCATTTTGATAGCAGTAACCAATAGTAACCAATGTTTTGATTACGGATTTAAGGTTGTTATGACCCAGGCTACTCATCTTTTCTTTGACCACCCGTACGAACCTGACCCAGAGGAGCGTGGGTACTACTGGGCACCCCGATTCATTGATACTCGGAAGACGTTCGGTTTTATGCCCGACGACCTGTACGCCAACGCCGACTTCCGACAAAATGGCGAAAAGATCACGGACGTTTGCAAAGAGATGTACAAGGGCAAGTGTGAAAAGCTACAAAAACCTGAGAACATTGTAGGTAAGAAGCAAAACTCGTGATAAATTTAGGTCCCTTGTTTGGTAAAAACCTTCCTTCTGGAGAAACAGCAACAACAATAACTGGCTGCAGGAAAAATGACCAAAAAAAATGGTTTGAAAACATAGACACACCTTTCGATGTATTTCGTCTTTGATTAAAGTTCACACGGGATCACTGATCCAGCATCTTGGAGGGAAAGAAATTCAACAGCAACCAGTTTTAGACAAGTTTTCTCGGCACGGAATTTTGACAATGTCTTTATAGACAACACGGTCCTGACACAGTCACAGCACGGCGCAAAACCAAACGAAAACTGCTCTTGGTGTAGTGTTTAAAGCTTCATTTTCACGAACTACGGGAAGAGAAGCGGAAGCAACATACGCAGACTCAGTATTGCACTTCGTGAGAGAAGACAGTGAGCACTGTGCTACTGAGTCTGCGTACGTTGCTTCTGCCTCCGTCGCTCGAGAAAACCAAAGTTAAGTAGCAGCAAGTGATAACATCTGCGCATGTTTTCAACTTCTATTGTCTTGGACAAATGGATAATTTTGAAAGGATAATTTCTAGCTGTTCGTACTTCTGCACTCGACTGTAATGCTCCGAAAAACTTTGGGAAGACTATATACGACTCTCTTTATGAAAGAGGCAGGTTAAAACCGTAATTGAGGCCACTTCCGTCCAGCGGTTCGCGCATACTCGTCATGTTATCACTTTATCACTTGCTGCTAAGTTAAGTGTCAACAAGGAAAACACTATAAGGCGTTTTGATTGGTGTTGAGAACTAAAAAAGAAGAAGAAGAAAAAAAAAGACGCGGACGTTGCGCGCACATTCTTTTCCAAGCGCCGTTGTCTTCAAGACTTTCAGAACATGAGAAAGAGTCAACTGACGTTCTGTCGAGAAAGGGAACCTCGAGAAAGACAGCGCGCCCATGGGAAAAAACGTACACGTGATGTCCGCGGCCGAGTCGTTGTTTTGACCGGGTCTAAAAATACTGCTCATTTTTCAAAGGTATGTCAGGTACCCTATGGTCAGAAACAATTCGAACGCCCGATGAACTGGACTCAATGATCTACCCACGACTGCTAGCTCTGGCCGAGAGAGCCTGGCACAAGTCTGATTGGGAGAGTGAAGCAAACGAAGCCAAACGCGAAGAATTGAAGAAAAAAGACTGGGAACGATTCGTGAATACTTTGGGCCACAAAGAACTTAGTCGACTCGATAAACTTAACGTGGCGTACCGTGTACCACCCCCAGGGGCAAAGTATGTGGTCATAGAGAATAAATGAATGGAAATTAATAAAATAGAAAGAAAAAATGGGAGGGAAATGACATTGAGATGAATTCATGGATTTCCGGTAGTTTTCTAGAATTCCTCGACCTTGTTTGCGCAAGCCAGTAGTAGCATACCAACAGGATGTTGCAAGGTTCAGGATTTTTTAAAGGTTGAGTTACGGTCCTAAGGCCGTGTTCAGCTTCCATGCGAGCAGAGTCTCGGTCGGCTAGAGAGTTAACTTAATTAGTCTTAACAGGGTTTAAAGTTTTGAAAGGTGAGCTTACATGGGCGGTCTCATCCCGCGGACTAAGTTCGTCACGGGACGAGTCTCAACGCGGGATAGCAGATGTAAACATGCACACCGATACATTAGAGTAAACATTTTGGTGTTGTATTTACCTTGTAAAAGCGAAACACTAATTGTTAATGACTTTCTAAGATTCGAATCCAACAAGCTCTACACAAGAGTACTCGTACCAGGCCTAACCGCACAATACACAAAGGATGATGGGAAGACATGGAATGACGTCATAGATGGAATTGAAGTTCCTCGCACGGTCAAAATTGCAACGAGGTAAGTAGAAACCATATTGCAGCAAGTTTTCATTCAAATTTTCGAAAGTTTAGGCTCTAAATGGCACGAAAATAAACAAAAATGAAACCCCGTGACTTCCAAATAAGGTAAGGTATGCCCAAATATGGATATAGAATATGATGGCGTGCGAACGACAAACGTTTTATAGGGAATTGTTTGATATGAGCAATTTCGTATGACAGTGAAAACAGCACGGTCACGGTACGTACGGCAGAAATTTCGGACGTTTTTATAGACATCACAGCACGGACACAGTCACGGTACGGCGCTTTCGGTTTCCAACTCAAACGAGAACTGCTGTATACCCAGATATATCGGCAAAAGACTAAACCATGTATACTTTAAACCTCTAAGGAAGAGAAGCATTGCGTAAGTCATAGATAAATAATAAAATAAATCAAAAATAATTTGTCTAAGACTTTTTTTGCCTTTGTCCACACTAACCCGAATATATTTAAAAACGCATCTTTTTTGTTACGGTTAGGCCTTCCGTCCACACTAAAACGACGTTTTTCTTTTGTCTAAGACTACATCCACACTAACCCGAATAAATTTAAAAACGTATCTTTTTTGTTACGGTTCAAAGACCTTCCGTCCACACTAAAACGACGTTTTTCTTTTGTCTAAGGCCTGCATGTGCCGGTTCCTAAAAGCCCTGTTAGCGCCAAACCAAGATTAAAACCATTGGTTTTCTTACATGCTAATCCTGAATCAGCAATAAAAGGGCGGATCCAGGATTATCTTCAGGAGGGGGTGCACCGTATTCAGGAGCGGGTGCAACGTCATATAAATTGGAAACCGTTAAGAGGATATTTTGGAAAAATATTGAGAAAAAAGGATTCAAAGTCGTCTCAGGAGGGGGTGCGCACCCCCTGCACCCCTCCCCTAAATCCTCCCCTGTAATCGGGTTTTTATGAACTCATGCCTGGTTTTCACGAGCGACGGAAGCAGAAGCGAAAGTAACATACGCAGACTCAGTGTTGCGTTGCGTGAGAGAAGACAACGAACAGTGTATTCATACTGATGTCGCTCGTGAAAAACAGGCTTAAGGTTCTTCTGTTTTAATTGCAGGTCAGCGGACAGACGTCGTACAAGTAGACTTATAAAAGTGTTCGAAGATGGAAAACATGCCAAATCGTCGTCAACGACGAAGACCTATACAGCAACACACAAAATGATCATCATTTTGTTATTCTTACAGACATGGATAATGTAATAACATCTTTGGAGAGTTCGTTTCACAAAGCATTTGTAACTGACTCGTGAATAAACCGCGCCTGACTCATGAGTACTCGATATGTGAGTACTCGTAATTTACTCGTTACTAATCGTAACTGACTCGTAAATAACTCGTGACTATTCGTAACTGACTCGTGACTACTCGAAAATGACTCACAACTGACTCGTGAGTACTCGTAATTGACTCGTGACTACTCTAAATGACCCGCAACTGACTCAAGAGTACTCGTAATTGACTCCTGACAACTCGTAAATGACTCGTGAGTACTCGTAGATCTAATATTCTTTTTTCACCAAGGACTAGCCTGTTCCATAAGTAATATGCATTTCTTCTTATTTTGTCAAGCTTATTCTGTGAAAATTCCTAGAAAATCAATGCAATGAAAAGGTTTTCAAAAAGAGAATCAAAGCGAGGACCGTACGTTCTTATTGCCTCTCGGGTTTTTCTTGTCTCTTTTAACACAGGACCCCCAAAAGTAAGTTGGTGTACCAATACAGAGAATAGACTGCGTCACATCCGGAAAACCTTTGCGGATGTGACGTAGGCTAGATTTGCATACAGGTGGACGGGAAGTACTTTCAGCGGCATCAACTACTTAAAAAAACTAGACGATATCCTTACTTATTCAGATCACTATTGATTTAAAGATCATTTTACTTTAGACATATGGAGTAATTAATACCGTGTTTGTCTTTGTTCTCCAACAACTCAGAGTGTGAATAGAAAATATGAATCAGGCTGCACAGGTAATATTTTTTGTTATTTTCATAAACATTCTTTAGGGATTTTTGGTATGTTTTTGATTGTATATCTCGTGACATTCTCTAGCACAAGTAATGACTAATATCAATCAAGAAAAGACAATATTATCAGGCATAGAACCCGTACAGAATAAAGTCCATTTAGTTTTGCCGGTTGAAACTGATGATTATGATGATGATAACTGATCATATCGAAGTTTGTACTATAATCATAATAATGATATAGATTTAAGATAAGCCAATCAGTAATATCAATAATAAATGAATATGATTATCGTTAATAATAAAAGAGATATCATTATCATTACCTAGAATTATTATTTGTGCTGCATGACTGCAAAGTATCTGTGCAGCTAAGGGAGTGTTTACATGACACTAGGATCATCCCAGAACTAGGATCCGGGGGGGGGGGGGGGGGGGAGAAATCTGGTACCTTTTAGGGTGTCTCAGACTTAGGTGGACTACCAGAGACATTGCTGGTACCTTTTAGGGACTGTTTTGGGGCAAATAAACTACCTAAAATAAGCATGAAAGGGACGATTTCGATGATCTGAATTGAATCTTCAAAGCACATCGATAACAATGTGTTTCATTACTTTGATTATTTATTATTGTTTTTGAATTGGTACCTTTTAGGGGTAGAAATGAATTGTTGCCACTCCCACTCAGGTACCTTTTAGGGGTCATTTTCAAAATTTCCGACGAGCATCCCCGTCCTCTTATATATAGGAGTCCCCCCCCCGGGCTAGGATCATCCTAGCAGGCGAATCATCCTACCTGCTATACATTTACTGCATTCTGTTTAGTAGGATGATCCTAGTACCCGAAGTGAAGACACAAATTTCCATGTAAATAGAATATGCAGTAAATGTATAGCAGGTAGAATGATTCGCCTGCTAGGATGATCCTAGTGTCATGAAAACACCCCCTAACTGGGTAACTAAGGCATTGACCACGTTAAATAAAGGTTATTGTATTGTATTATTGTATTACACATGTATGGGGCGGCAGAACCTATGTAGCACGCAGTTGATGTAATACATTCATCATCGAAACATATAATGAATAACACATAAAACAGTAGATAGAACGACAATAGAATACAATACATTTTATGAATATATTACATCTGACTGAGTGCTGCGTAGATTTTCCCTGTAATTGAGACTGTTTATACGAAGGCGAATTATTTTATTTTATCAACTTCGCCGTGAATTGTCCCTATTAGTTGTCCCCAGGGAAAAGAAAACACAAGAGTTATCCCGGCGAGCTGGGACTACTCGTTTCAATATAAACAGCCTCAAAAAAGCGCGCCCAAACGACTGCAAAAAATGGTCTCGAAAAGACGTCAGATCGAAAATTATCATCTTTTTTATTTAAAAACCCCACAATTTTACAGTAAGTAATCTCTAAAATGTCCCTGTTTGCTTTGTCTCTCCAGAAGGGTTCCTTAACAGGGCTCCTAACAACGCTAATAGTGGAGATCCACACACACAGAAAAAGGGAGAAAATCACGCGCGTTAGAGATGTCACACTCTCTACCCGCTCGCTTTTCGTTCGCATTTTGCGCGCGCTAAAATACGAATACTTTGACCACGCGCTCACACTACCGGCGAGCACAAAACGGCTTCGAGCGCGCGCCCAAAATAACCGAGGGAATCTTTGGTTTGTAGTTTGAACATTGCACATGAGTAAACAGAAAAGTGGGGACTGATCACTCCAGATGTTTAAAAAATACGAATATACTTATGCCAAGCAATCTGAATTCAAAGTATTCGATTACTAGGACTTTCTGACTACATCAGACTATACAGGCAAAAATCCGTCTCTCTCCAATACATATCCGCTACTACTAATTAAAGCTGATATCAAAAAGAAATAAATCAAGAGCTCCGCACATATACTTTATAGAGTTTCTAAGAACCGCAGCTTATTGAAGAATGTTAGATTTATAGTTTGGAAATGAAATGTGGACAATGATTAAGTTTGCGTGATGTCCCTAATAAATGAGTTTTTGATGAGCACGCTAACATGACAATGTCATATTAACTATTGTTTCCAAGTCGACTGATGTATGAGACACTCATAATTGAGCGAATACTGAACTTCTGTTGACTGCCTCGATGTTTTACCGTCTGAATCGCGTCTTAGGAAACACAATGCTGTGTTTTAATATGTTTTTTTTTGTGTGTGCTTGTCGAATGATGGGATGGAAACATGAATAGATGAAATTGAATGGATGAAAATATTCTATTAAAGGCCCTAATTATAAGCAATGTTCAAATGGGAAAATCAATTGAATTGAAGATTTTGTAAACAATATAAGAAAAAAGTGAAAGAAAAATAGAGAAAGAAAGAAAGAAAGAAAGAAAGTAAGAAAGAAAGAAAGAAAGAAAGAAAGGAAGAAGGAAAGAAGGAAAGAAGGAAAGAAGGAAAGAAGGAAAGAAAGAAAGGAAGAAAGATTATTTCTATGACGATAAATCTATCGCTGATCGAGGTTCCGCTTTAACTACAATACGTTTTTCACAAACAAGTTTTTTCGGGATAATATCTGACGTCAGTTTCCTTTTTGGCTAAATCCTCTTATCCTTAGTTCACTGACTACCTCTTATTTTTGACATGTCTTGATCACTTGTTTAGGAGCCAAGGAATTATCGATATTGCTCGACAAATTGAAGACCACTCAAGTGATCTACGAGTTGTCATTGACGGCGTTTGAAGTGACCGACGACACGACAGTTGGACACGTGACAGCTCTATGGCTTGGCGGCTTTGATGGATAACTCAATATCCCTAACCACAGACTACCATAATTTATAATCATTGTTATTATGATTTCTTTTGAGCACGTTTATCAACTATTTACTGATGGATGTCGCTATTATTATCAAAGTAAAACCAGGAAAACGACACGAGATTCAACTTATCTGAGCAATCGCTGGTCTTCCTTGCGCGCGTAAGCAACTGCGAAAGAACGACTGTTTGAAAATTTTCATGTTCAAAAACAGAACCACCCATCTATCTGCTTGTGACAAATTCTTCTTAAAACTAAGTGAGGAACGAATATAAGTTTGATATCCAAGCCTAAGGATAATAGGTCTGTACCTTCTAATATCAAGCCCCGAGGGCTACTTTTTAGTGCTGAGAGAGGGCTGGAGATATGATTTATTAGAAATCTGAAATGCAACTAAAATATAACAAGCCCTAAGGGTCTAATAGGACTAACAAAACAATCAGTAACGATGCTAGTTTATTCCTAACTAATGGCCAGTGATTTGATAGGAGTTTTGATCTATGGACGCGGAATTCAACAAAGATAGTTTTCAAATTGATGACCATCTTTAGTAGATTGGGACCTACGTAGATTCGGCTGTCAGTCTGACAGCTTTCGAGGACTAAGATCTCCAACAAAGTTTTTTCCAGATTGCGTAAAGTCTTAAGAATATTAGTGAACATTTACTAAATGAATAAGGAGTGAGAGAGATAATATTAACAGCTTTTGAACAGCTCTTTTGTTCGGATTTTTATTCAAAAGTCGACTAAAACCAAAATAAGATCTAGTGCTAGCGGTAAAAGGCTTCGGAAAGTTCGGAAACCAAAACTTGGAGTTGAAGGAAAGAAATTAAAATACAATTCTATACTTGCGCAAGAGTTTAAAGTTAGAATGGTGGAAGTGAGAATTTAAATAAGAATAAGAAAGGATAAGGATAAGAAATCGAGAATTTGGAAAGAAAAGGATGGGTAATTTAACCCGTAAAGAATGAATTTGGAAAAGAATGGAATGAGTAGGGTATGTCGAGAAACTTCTAGGTGAAGTCGACCAGTATAGACCAAATATGACTTTGGTTTGGCTGGGAGGATGGGACACAAAAGTAAAAATGTTACAATTGTACTATCATCTCGAATTACTTTATTTTCGTCTTTGCGTGTAGTGATATGATAAATGGTACGTCAAAGTCGATATGTGAACTGCGGTCCATCTCTATACAAGAGGTAAATAATGATCTACAACAACTTAGAAACCTTGTGACAAAAAAAAAAAAGAAAGAAAAGAATTGCAGACGACTCGAAACTCCACATCATCAAATATAACTAAACATGGAGTGAACATGAAATTAGGCTTCTTGTTTTAGTTCTATGAACAGGTCAGGTGACAAATGGTCCGTGTGTAGGTACATAGTTTTTTCTGGCTTAAGTTTTTTTTGGGGTACTTTTCTGCCTCACGTTTATGGTATTAGGGCGGGTTAGATTTGTTAAAAAAACAAACAACAACAACAACGACAACAACAAACAAAAAACAACAACAACAACAAACAACAATAAGTGAATTTAACATTAAAATAAGTCTCTAAAATGTATATAAACAGCGTTAACTCTAAATGTTCACGCTCTCTCGTTTTACAAAGCATGTACGCGCATGTTTCAAATAAATCGAAAACAAATAACGTCAGTTTATTAAGCTTTTTCAACGATAAACATTTTTGATTTCGTCATCCTATAAGCCATTACTCTTGAACGTCATGCAGTAATTTCTGTAGCCGATTTTGTCGAGTTTATTTATGACACTCTCTCCCACAGCTTACACACCCATTGTGAAACGGATAGGGTTTGGACTCGAGTTCATTTGTGGCATTTCTCTTAAAGTATAAGTGTAGAATAGGTATTAATACAAGTACAGTTCCTCATTCTTTGTGAAACATAGGTGTCGAGCTATTTTGGGTGTAATGCACTTGAGTCTAATTATGAAAGAACCTTAAGTGTTTATTAACGTTCTTTACAAGGAGCCCTATTGCACGCATCCATTACCCTTTGTGAAACGGGGAATGGGCTATTTATGTTGTCCACAGCCACACCTCTTTAAAGTACTGTATTGACCCCTCAACTTCTCTGATCTACAACTGAAGTTATCATATCTGCTTAGAACGAAACCCCAGTTCACAAATATCAATGTTTTGTCATGTCTGAACCAAGTTTTATCATTATAGTAAAGTTCTATTACGCGGCGTGTGTAATCAAAGTATAAATGCACAGATGACGTCACAAAATATAACACGCGCTCTGATTGGTTAAAATATTTTGATTTATGTTATATAATATAGATTTCATTTTTGTGCGACTGCACTCTAGATGCACAGACGACGTCAAAATATGTCTCGTGAGGACAAAACGTGCGCCATCGCGAAGGAAGTCGTTTTTGAAGATGTATTTTTGTTAGGGAATATTTTCATTATAATATTTTCATTATTAAGAATTCGGCACTTCGTTAAAAGCTCTCCAGATATTGCTATTTACAACGTTTGGACAGGAATTAGACATTTAGGCGTCAACTGAAAAGAACTACAAATGTCTTTTTTGTTCTTTGAAAAACGAAAGTGGCTCTTTCTTATAGAAATATTCAATCATAAGATTTTTACGCCCAAAAAAGAAAAAAACCACGCTTACATGTCAAAAGTACGTAAAATTAAATTATAAGTTGAAAAATGACAGTTTAATTTAGGACTGGGTTGTTTAAATGAGTACGCTGACTAGCACTCGACGCCAAGTGAATTATTACCTCTATGAATACGCACGCGGTGTTTGTTCACACCCTGGGGCTTCCGTACAAAACATACAGTGTACATTAGTAGTGCATATCTTATCGATAGATAGTGTATTACTGGATTTCAATCACTCGCTTCAGAATGGAAAGATAAAAAAAATGGCAGCCATGTTGGATGAACGAAGTAAATGTACTAATGAGAAATCTTTTGTTGAAATTCATTCAAGATGGCTACCGTGACGTCATCAGTTGTAATCTAGCAATAGTATTTGTTTATATCGGATAGGACAGTGATGTCTCAAAATGCGATCTACTCATTTTGGATTTTTGAGCTATACATACATACATATTTTTATTTAGCATCACAATTTACATAATTATTTACATATAAAAGACATTACACGAGCTTTTAGACGCAAGCCATCTACAATAACCTATAGGTTCCTTAGTCTGGCTTCACAGTTATTCGTAGTGTCGTGAAGCAAGTTAAGCATGCCTTCGAAGGGGACTAACGTAAAGCTCAAATATTCAAAACAAGTAGAGCGCACTTTAAGAGAATTCTTGTCCCGATTGGTGGGAAGCGCGCAAATTATACCTAGAAGGAATATAGTGGAAATCATTTAAAATCCAATAACAACATCCGATTCAATATCTAATCATCTTTCGCACTGCCATGGAAGACCTTCACTGGCTTTTGTGCGAACCCTTTGCGCTGGCATGTCTGTTGCTAGCCGGCTCTGAAAGCATGGAGCCGGACTCCTTTTATCCTTCACCAGCTGATGTATTTGCTTGTCCCAGGGTAGGGTTTCACTGCTTGGGCGTCAAGTGAATACGGGGCCCTATTTTCCGAAATTTCAGTTTCGCGATGTCATTTTTATTACTTTTGTGTCTCCCATTATTCATTCACCGACCTAATGATTTTTTTAACACTTTTAGTTATTGATTACCAATTTTGAACGAAAACTGAAGAGTTGTTAATTTTGAGCATTGAACCAGTTATCTATTATTGGGGTAAAACGACACTCATCAAACATACTCTAATTTTAAGATCCTTTTTGCTCAGCCTTAGCCTCGATTGCTCGTAATGTTTTCTTTAGAACTTCCGCAACAGCCTGAGGCAAGGTAATTTTTCATTGGATTGTGACATATTGCGGCCGGAGCATCAAGCAAACCGAAGTGAAGTCTAGTCAGCCAATTTTGCCATCTTAGTAATTTGTTCATTTCTGTGTTCATTTGGTTGTTTCTGAATTCGTGACGAAGCCATTGTCAAGAGCTTGTGATATACAATATTAAGTACAAGCAAATTAAACGACTTGTCCAACTTGTGGCGACCCGATACCGACACTATAACATTCTCTCTTTACTTGCGCGAATAGCATCTACCGCGAGTGACAAAAAGAGGTTTCTGTCGGAAAATACTGACTACAATTAGCGGCCGGTGTTCGTCATCGAAACCCCACGAAAGACACCCTATAAATTACAATTTGTTGTCGTCTATTTGCCGCCATTCTCTCAGCACAGAACTAGCCATGAAGGCCGCGTAACTGACACTGAGTGATGCGTGCATATTTGGATCCCAATGGGACATCAGTTATATAGACACGCGTTGTGTATAAATTCTGATATAATGACGTTGATACCACGACAATACAAGGACTCTATTAACTTATGGGACCAGGGAGTGGCTGCCGATTCTTATCTGAAAATTCTATTTTGTTTCGCGTCTTTTTTTTTATTTGGGGGAAGCAGAAATATTGCGGGATGCTGGGCCGACAGCTATTTACTCAAGATAAGAAACCAGTCGGCGAACTGAGTCGGGAAATTAAAAACTTCAAAACATGCTGAAAAGTTCATCGTAACAGATGTTAGTGTGTTAATTAAAGAAAAAGATCAAATCGCACATAATGGCTCTAACAATTGATAGCGTATAAACGTGATAATGTCATCGGTTATTCAGCGGTCAGCGGTCGTTCGTGGAGTGTGTATAAGGAACAACCGCTGATCGTTTAAACATCAGGCAACCTTGGTATAATAAATCAGGCTCGTATCACTGATCCCGGGATTTTACGGAAATTTTGATCCCTGAGCCCATATTGTTAGAAATTTTTGATCCCTGATCCTTGGTGCAAAAAACTGAGCTGATCCCCGATCCTGACCCAATGTCCCTGATCCTCGATCCCACCCATTTGGTCCCTAAGCCCTGGCTTCTGATCCCTGATCCTGGCCATAATTTGGGGCTTGATCCCTGATCCCATATACCATGTTACGAGCCTGACAAATGCATCTCCTCTTAAAACCGAAGACTTCGTAACATCTGTAATATTGAGACTGACTTCCATAATATGGTTACCTAAAAGTTAGGCAACTTCGATACTACATATTTTTTTAATGAGAACAGAGGAGGCATTTAGTCTGTAAGAAGTACATAATAATACAAATACTTCAGTGATATATCTGTACGTCTTGATATGGACACTGTTTTTAAGGACGGACGGATTTTACCTTCCTTTATAGGAGCAAGAAACCATAATACTAAGAGAGCGAAGCTCGGTATTGATGTCTGTGCGATGGTTGCGGCGACTAAGGCTATTTTTAGTAATTTCGCCATCGCGCGCTAGGTTCTCGAACAATAGAATTTGATTTTTGACGTGCGTGCGGACGGAACCGTTTGCTTCTGGCTTTTGAATATTGTTTAAGAGCCTTGCGCACGCGATGGCGAAGTTACTAAAAATAGCCTTAGTCGCCGCGAACATTGCACAGGCATCAATACTGAGCTTCGCTCTCTTAGTATTATGGTCTCTTGTTTAGGAGTCAATTCTACTAAAGAGGTGTTCTTAGCCCTTTGTGCAGTGCTCTTTCAAAAATATTTTCTCACCAGTTTTGAGGGCAATTATACTAGTAAAGGTGTAATTTTCTTGTCCTATTGTATAATTCCATTTCCCTTGGTTCATGCAAATGCATATTCCTGGACAAACCCGCAATTACATGTGTAAGTGTTCATTGGTAAATCCGAGCTGAACATCTTACCATGAGCTGGTAAGTTTGAATGTGATGAAAAATTGATTTCCTTAGGCAACGGAGAGCAATATTTTTTGGAGGACTGACCTGCATTGGGAGAAAAGAGAGGAGAGGGGAAGAGAAGAAAAGAGAGGAGGGAAGAGAAGAAAGGGAGGAGAGGAGAAGAGGAGGGTAGACGAGAGGAGACGGAGTTGAGATCGAGAGGAGACGAGAGGAGCACGAGAGAGGAGACGTAGACGAGAGGAGACGAGAGGAGACGAGAGGAGACGAGAGGAGACGAGAGGAGACGAGAGGAGAGGAGGGGAGAGAGGAGAGGAGGGAAGAGGGGAGGAGACGAGACGAGAACCGTTTACAAATTGATACTGAATTTCTTATATCTTGGGACTTATAGGCCGTAGTTTACCGTAACCAATAAAGTTCTTCAGTCATCTGTATATTCTACAACCGTACCGTCAGAGAAGAAAAGAATTTTGACTTTGAAAGTAAATTATCGAGCGTACACAAACACAAAGTTACAATGCGCGCTTAAATTAAGTGTGTGCTGGTGACGTGCGGTCACCATTAGCGTTCGTCTTGTGATTTATGAGACGATCCAAACAAGGTGTATATATACATCACTCTAAATTAATATCCACTCTCAATTTCATCTTTTGCCCCTGGGCCAACCATTTATCACAAAGACGATTCTTGCATGAATTCGCATGCCAAAAAGCTTCTATTTTTAAAAAGAATGATGATTTGTTCTAGAAGGTTTAATCATGACTTCATCGTAGTTAACCACCTGTTTCGTGGTAGCACGACAGCAAAGATGTGTATTACTATCGGTTTTCCCTTTGTTTTAATATATGATGTATTACCTCAATGAACGTAACCCATAGTAAGCAATAATAGTGAACGCTACGATCGAACAAACACAAAGAATAGTTTATGAGTTTACCGATTTGGATTTTCGTCTCCAACTGTTTCCACTGAAACGGATCTGACGGGTACTATCAAAGGAGGGACAAAAGAACTGAGGACGGGTACAGGAACCCCAGGGCGCTAAACAAAGCCCGCTTATTGGTGCAAGTGGGGAGTAATGCATTTAAAGATAAAAAGAGCTTGAAGCAGTAACACATGTACCACTCCTACTTCCATTCAGATTTCTCGCTTTGTTATGTTATCGATTTAGACTTACCCGCGAAGCTTACAATAAGTCCTCCCTCGCTCTTAATCTAATATATGGCTTGTGGGGTTATATAAAAACTTATTTTTGAGATTGCTATGATCTTAAAAGTATATAGTATATAAGAGTAAATATAATAATAACAATATGCATAATTTTAGCTATAATTATTACTATTATTATTTATGATCATTACAATTATTAAGTATGATTATCGACTATTTTATATAATAATAATAATATGATGATGATAATAATAATAATAATAATGGTAATACTAACAATGATAATAACTGATTATTAATATTAATTAGTTATAAGTAACAATTATCCTTATTATTATTATTATTATCCTTATTATTAGTATTATATTATTAGTATTAGTATTATTATTTTTATCACAATTAGTTTCCATTATCACTATTATTATTTTCATTATTAGTATTCTTATAAGTATAACATAATGTAACATAATGGATTCCCAAAAAACTGTGTTAGTAAAAAATGAGAATGTCCTTAATAAAGGTTCTTCAATTTGACAGTCCTTTGAAGATCAAAACAACTTAGCCCAAAGACAATGACGATATAACACCAAAAAGGCAAAGATCGCGTGAGACGGCTGATAGACGGAAACAAGTAAAGAAATAGAAACATTATGAAAACTGCCGCAAATTTGAAGTAGAATGTTACCAGAATGAAAACAGATGTCCCCCATGTATATCGTTTCAAGGCGCAAATTAGGAAATTACACCCCAGAGCCGGTTAAAAATTCATTTTCTAATGGTCAAATCGAGCGGTGTATTAACAGACAATAACACACGGATGAACACAACTCATGTTACTTTTAATCTCAGGATTGAAACCAATATCGGCAGTTGCGCTGTGTCTTGAGATTTGCTCTGATTTCACTGCGGTGCGCTTTTGGTTTTTGCCGCATAACGAGTGAGGTGGATTTCTCGAAACCTACACTACCTTTCATTTCGCTTAGAGCACTTGAAATTAAAAAAAAATTCTTTTCAGTTCTTGATGAAAGTTTGTACTTTCCATGTCAATATTTCGAGTTGGAGTTCAAAACATGGAATAATTTCATAGAAGTAGCTTAAGCTTGGATTTCGAGAATCTGTAAATAAAACATTTTGCTATAATGCGATCAAAGACTTTCAGAAGGAAATATTTAAAACTTTTAGTTTTGTGTCGGAAAAAACCCTAGACTGGCTTCAACTCAGAAGAAGAAAGATTGCAATGTCACGAATTAATGAGGCTGAGAAAGAAACTTGAGAAACGAATGGTTTCACTTAGTTTCTCTGATGAAGAGTCTGGTTTGAATTTAGGGAATAAAGTCGACCGCAGGATACTGAGAAAACATGGCTTGACTATATAATGTTTGGTGCACGAGTTACTATTAGGAATACCGAATTATCTCAGAAAAAAATAACATTAAATAATAAACTGTTTTTAGAAACAAACAAAAAAGTGAAACATTCGGTTGGATTGTTTATCCCACAGAGTATCCAACTCCACTGAAAACATTCTATATAAAGAATCAGGGAAAAAATGACTAACAAAGCTGTCAGTTTGTCTAGATTTTTACTCTTTCGATGTCGTAAAACCGATACCATGGGACATTTAGAGAAACTAAAAACCCCTATATGCGATTCATAATTATTCTCCGAATTTGAATTCCTTTTTTGGGCTATGTTTGGTTAACTTCACTGGCACACTGCTTGAAAACACTCGGATCTTAGAAACCGGAAATCAATTTATTGAAATAAAGAACAAATGTACAAAAATGTATGAGAAATCTATTTTGAATAAAAACTGACAAAAGCATAATAGAGTCACAAGTCTTATTATGATGCCTACAAAATCAACTCATAACATCTTTTTCAAGTCGTACCGCGAACAATATTGCAATACTCTAGTTTTATGTGACGCCATTTTATTGATAAACTCGCTGCGAGCTCTTCAATACTCTAAACAGCTTGAAATACTGGTCTTCACAGGCTCTCACCACGAGAGAAACTCTTTCTTTTGTTTGAGGTTTTTTTGGTTCACATGGAAGACGACGTTGGGTCTTACCGTGCTTACAGTGATGGCTCCTATCAGTCTCAAGCACATCAGCTTGGTGTTAGTTCATATCGCTGTTGGCAGACAAGCTACTTGAAACAGAGCGATGTTTCCGAGCGATGACAGGATTGACATGGTCGGTACTCTTTGAAGTCAAGTTCAAGCGATTAATAATCGCAGGGTACTCACGTAAAAGACGGGCGACCGACATCTCCTTGAT
This sequence comes from Telmatactis stephensoni, assembly GCA_029948255.1. NCBI lineage: Eukaryota > Metazoa > Cnidaria > Anthozoa > Actiniaria > Isophelliidae > Telmatactis > Telmatactis stephensoni. The sequence goes on along the minus strand of JALIZF010001893.1, from coordinate 928,169 downwards.
TGACACCTCAGCTCGCTAATGATGTATTTATGCTTAGCTAAAACTAATGGTGTTTTTAGTCTGTGGGCCTCCCATGTTCAACTATGAATTATTCAATACGCGGCCTATCCTTATTGCTAGAGATTACTTTCAATTTTTATACAGTGTCTGATAATCGTCTGCGTATGACGCATTTTCGTGCCATATTAAAAGCCAGGCTCCTTGAACATGAACTTTGTGGGGTATTGGTTGAAGTGCGGCATAGTAAGACTCTTCCTTTGATGTTCTTCACCGCGTACCACTGTTTGACAATTGGCTTGTAATGAAAGCTATGTTATGAAACGACAAGATAAGAAATGACAGCCGGATGAGTCATCTGACAACCTCGGCGGCCGCTTATTGTGTACTTTTGATTGCTCTAGATTACCTGCCAAAAACGGGATGAGACGGGGCCGTGAAAAACAAATTAAGCCGCATTTGTGTTTACTTTAGTCAGTCCTTTCCTCACTTGACTGTACAGCTTTTAGACGATAACAACTTTCTCTTTTTTCTAGCGACTGTCAAAAGCAAATCGTCGCCCCGAAATCTCTACGTGTCAGCCTAGCAACGGCTATCTAAGATGTTCCCCCACTGAAATAAAACCGAGATAGCCAAGGAATTGAGATAAACTAAGACCAAAGAAGACCCTGTTTTCAATCTCAATGACTCATCTTTCTATGCTTTAGATAAACTGTCCCTCCTCTGGTTTTGTTTACAGAGCTATTCTCACTTTGCCTCTCCAGCTGGCGATTTGTCTATACTAGTGTCACCTTCGTGTCTACAATTCTTTGTCAAAATATGAAAAGACAAACACCAAGAGGTATTGAGAATTTTTCCAGCCACTCCAACTTCAAATAGAATTTCAATTCTTGACAAAAACACTAGACAGTTTTTACCAACTCAAGAACTTTCTCGGGGTTTCGATATTCCTGTCCATACGACTAATAATTGCTTTAATAATTCTAGAATTAATTATGCAAATAAAACAAGCTAACAGCGGTGCTTGGAGCTCTGTTAAAGACAGCTCAAACAAGTCAGTTGGATTCTAATAACCGCTCCATTGCTCTGTTGGAAATCATTGAATACTTCGGATAAAAACAAGAATTTGCCAGGCGCCCGAGTGGCTGGGAAGGCTTGAGTTAATAGTTTGCAAATGTTGGATAGGGCCTTTGGTGTTCTTTGACACGGCCGTCACGGCCATTAGACATGTCAACACATTATCTAATCACTGGTTCTTAATACCGCGAGCGCCTGTAGCTCTCTCACTGATGGATGGCTTGATAAGATAGCACATTCAAGTGTCACAAGATCAAACAGTGCCGAAAAATAAACATAGCGTGGAGGAAAGCCGCTCTCTTGAGAACTTCTATTTTCGGTACAACGCTCAGCCTATGATTTGTTGGGACTGAAAAGCGTTTAGTCTATTCTGTAAGGAGTCTTTTATGAATACAGAGCCGACAAAAGGTACTTTTTAAACATATAAGCAACACCATGATCAAGAATGGCATGTCGTATTACACTCACTTCAACACATAGCTCAAGACAATAGCTGACAAAGGTAATTGACAATGATTGACAGTTTGATTGATTAGGGCCCGTAGGTTGACACTTTGGGCTATCCGCTACTTAATTAACCTCTGTGCCGCGATTGGTGGATTACTAAATCATCTATCAATATCCTATATGGCCAATTACTCCAATGTCTAAGTATGACATGCTTGTCACACTGATTATCCAATCAAGAAGTGAAATATCGCTAAAGAAGCAATTTGATTGGAAGGCGGCAAAAGTCCTCTAATCTAGCCAATTCATTTATGAGTGAAGTGAGCGCTAGCTTTGTCTGAAGTCGGCTTGTTTCTTCTGTATCTACACCTCTCATTGTGTAGTATTTAATATTTCACTAGGTCGACCGCACACACACACTCTCAACAGAGATGCCTACGAAGACTTTCGGGCTTCGACAAACGGATCACTCCGAGAAAATTTCACCAGTGAATCGCGTTCCTCTAGAGGCCTTACAAATGTTGACTCAGAGTGTCTCCAAGTGTAATCAAGATTATATTCAACCACTTCCTTTGAAGGTACAGTTCTATAGGATTGCTCTTCTTGATATTTCTTGCGTGGAGACCTTGTACACGGCTGTGTTATCTTTGTATACATTGACTAGCCATCCCTGTTTCTTGGCAAAAAACTTATGGCCAGGTCTTGCAATTATTCTGACACTAATTTCAGGGTTTTTCCTTGACTTAACAGGAGGATGAGCAGAAGAAGTCACCGCTGGCACTTCTGGCGGCGACATGTAGTAGTATCGGCAAAGCTGAGCCCACAAAAACAGCGGAACCTGAGCGAGATAACACATCACTTTCAACCAAGATAAGCTCAGATGAAACAAGGTCTTCGTTTAAACCTTACAAGCAAAGTACAGAGAAAGGAGAAGAAATGACGGAAAAGACCGGCTTTCGATCCCCAAGTAAGGAAAATACCTCTAGAGCGTCTCCAACCGACTTGAAAGACGAACGAAGTAAATTAGGAGGATTGCAATACTCGTCAAACGAAGGCGAGGGACATTGTGGATTTCTACATTCTCAGCAAAATCGTGTTTGTGGAATGATTGTGGAGCCCGGTCAAACTCAGAACTTGCATTCAGTGCACAAAGAGTGTGGAGGAAGTTGTTCAGCTCATCCTTCGACTCTCGTACCATTTAAAAGTTCCATGTCTTATCCTCCGTCATTGAACAGTCCAGAGCAAGCAGCTCTAAAATCTCATGGCCTCCCAACGTCCATGGGCAATGTCAGCTCTATCTACCCTCAGTGTGCTTGCGTGTTCTGCTCTCCCCATGGAGAGGGTGCTGCAGCTGCGGCACAGGGACTTCCAAGACCGTTACAACTGCATGGGCCCGCTACCCCGTACATGGATTATCTTCAGAGAACAATCTGTCGGGATGCAAACTGTACGAACTGTAGGGCCCCTGTAAGTCCCTATGGACTTCCAGCCCCTGTCCAGCAATGTGGACCTCACTGTGTTCAGTGTGATAATATGAAGTCAGCTGAGCAATCTTCTGTACCATACTCGTGTTTTTACCCTCATAATCTAGCCATGTTCAAAAGCACACAAGACGAAGCTCATCCTTTTGTATGTAACTGGGTCTCTGGGGCCAAACATTGCGGCAAGTCATTTGCAACATCTGAAGACCTTTTCCAACATCTACGAACCCACACTCAACTAGGAAACTCCGTCAGTCCTCCAATCGCTCAACCGCCCGCTTCATGTAACGTTCACGGGTGTCCCTGCAAGCTTCAAGCTAGTCCAGTCCAGTCCTCACTACACTCTTCTCGCTATAGACCTTATTACTTCAAGCCACCAATGCTTCCAAGTCCACCATCAGCACCTATAAGTTGTTACACAGCTTCGCCGTATGGGCCCATTCACAGTCTAGCTTACGATCCACATCGTTTATTCAAATGAAGAACACAAAAAATATCGGAAAATATTATTAAATTCTTGTACCTATATGTATAGCTTGGAAAATTTCGCAATTATATTCTATATTGAAATATTCCATGATTGTCTTCTTTTTCTTATACATTACTTCAATGGAAGTTAAACTTTCAAGAGGACTCTTATGATCTTGTAGAATTTAAACGTAATTCATATAACTAATGGACGATTTTAGATAAGAAACCCCCTAGAAAAACAATCAGTGGGCCCAATCGTAATTTGATGTCAAATCGACAATAGTAAACGAAAGGAGTTTTACTAGGCCATCGTCAAGAAAGAAAGCTTTGCTACAAGAGGTTTCCTGTTTGCCTCAGAAGGCTTTCCCTTGGTGATTTCATTTTCTACGATTGTCTGTATTCATTCAACGAAACAGGATCGAAGACAATTAGTGTGATTTTATTTCATTTTGAAAATTTCGTACAAGACGTAAAATTATGTGCATGGTCAAAACAAGAATAATAACAATGAATTAAACATGGTATGAAGCTCACGAACAATTTCTGGATGTAGTTTAATCTTCTAAAATAAAATGTTTTTTATCAAATTCGGGATCTTTTTTAAACCTCTTTGGTGACTTGTCCTCGATATCTTTCGAAATCGTTATCAGACAAATTAAAACTCCAGTACATGCGATTTTAGACCAGCAAAGAAAAGAGGTTGATCCATGTTCCCACTGTTGGTCACCAATTATATAAGCAATATTACAAAGAACTAGAGCGCTCCAGGCTAAATGTTAAAACGCAGCGTCATGCGTCATTCGGGATATCTTTCCTTTTCTGAAGCACCTTTAGAGCGCTAAGGAGAGTGATTGACAGACAAAAGTTCTCTGTCATTAGCGCGTGATATATGCTATCACTTCAGGAGTGGCACTTTGACAACCTCAAAGGAAGCGGCTTCTATAAAGACAAATTCATAAGTTCCCCCATATGCTCAAACAGTTCTCAAGAGAGTTCAATTTTCGGGGCTTTGGCGAAAACGGCCATTAACTTTTATTTATTTATCTTGACATATTTCTGCACACGTTTGGAACACGATCGATTACGAACTGTCAATCAAAGTGTCGCCTGGCCAGTCGCCCGCTGCGAAAACCAATCTAGTGTTGTCCGCGACGGGGAAATGAACTGTCAAAATGCGATTTCTAACTGAAAATTAAATGAATATTTCTGAGTTTATCTAGCTTAATGAGATAACATTAACAACTGTAAATCACCTTTAGTTAAAACAAGACCGCCTGTCACATGCAAACAAAGACTATTTGGCAAGTTATCACGATCACCGAAAATGAAAAATGAAAATTACCTCTTTGTGAACGCGCCGGCTAGTTTGAACCATTTAGTTGACTAGTGATTCTTTATAAGACTCGCAAACAAGAGAAAAAACAGATCCCTATCTGAAGTTAAAGCGAATGAATGGAATTGCATTTGAGATCGTGGATTTCCATCAAAGTACAGAAACCACGAGAAGGTACAACTTTCACTCTAAGGTTGATTGACAGCTTTGATCGAAATTACTAAAATTTTTTATACATTGATGATGAATGCAATTTGAAGTCGGTAGCTGGTTGATGGATCAAGCTGTCATCTTTAGGTCTTAGTCAAATCTGCAAAGATTGCTATTATCATGGGTCTTATCCTAAAATGAAAGACAGGAGTGATAGACATCGGCATACTTCAAAGGCAGACCTGTTTCAACCTATATTTGACGAGGTTTTCAATAAGCTTCAGAAAGAGTCGCTTCATAACTACTAGACATTATTATTCTTTTTCAATAAAAACGCGTCTTCCTGCTAGACTAAACTCAAATCGAAAACAAGGAAAACCGCCACAGTTCTGGGATTTCTCTGATCTTACTGACAAAAGAGGGTTACAAACTCCCTCAGTAAACGCCGCGGCTTTTCGCCTGTCAGTCACTTACAGGATTTTATGAAGTTAAGGGGCTGACAGACCAAAGGTGCGCGATTGTTAACTCGTTTCTTCTTTGAAAAAAAGCAGCCGTATCTTTGGAGATTCATCACGCGTACATGATACAAATAAGATGTCCATTTTGAGCTTGGTAGTTCAGCTGTATCATATTTGTTTTAAAAAGTTGCTTGACGTACCGGAGGCAAGATACTGTAGGAGAACTGTTAATGGGCAAACACTGAAAATCGTGTTATTAAGTTGGAGAGCTCGAATCGGCCTTAATCCCACACAAGAGACAGGACATTTCCCGTTTTCAATACCCTCAAAAAGACCGATAGCTTAGAACATATGTTTAGTGTTGACTTGACTAAGCTACCGACAATCTTCATCCTTTCTCCGAGTTTGAACTCAATAAGTTGACTTATAAGATGACACCAAGCCAGACGAGATGAGTGAAGGTTTCGCTAACCATTTTCGTAACACGCCCCTATTAAGCCCCCTCCAATACCGACAAAATTAAGGGCACAATTCCTATTTTTCTAGTAATCCATTTCTTCATTGTCGATCGGGAGCAGTTACTATACGGATCTTCAATGGAATGCGGTGGATTTGAAAGATAACATTTCCTGATCCATGACACACCTCTTTTGAAGATCACGACATGGGAGGGACTATGCAAAGCACCACGAAAGGTGCAAAACAACAACAGTTTTGTCTGACTGAGTGTACATACGGAGACAGGCATATATAGACAGACAGAATTACAAGTAGGGAAGAAGATACCCTGTTAGCAGCAGAATCCTTTTTAAATCTTCTGCTTGCATGATGAGAAGAGCAAAGATCACACAAATTATTCAAGTGACATGAATACAAAAAAAAAGTAAAAAAGAAAAAGAAAATATAGATAGGGAAGAAAAGAAGAAATGGCATAATAAAACGGTAAGAATAGACAAAGAGTGAAACAGAAAAAATTGAGAAAAGAAATGTGAAAACTGGAAAAAAGATGAATGTCACAACAAGAATAATTTCAGCTTTTGCTATAGCAACATGATACGGAGCGAGTGCTTTAAAATAAGAAAAGGAAAATGAAACGATGTAACAAGAATTAAAATCTAGAGTTTTTTTCATTCAGTAAAGAAAAGAAAATTAGAACCGATATACCCACATATTATAACCTCACGGAAGAGTTAGCTCTTTACTTTTTGCTATTTTGACTGAAGATCACAAAGAAATGTGCTCCAATTCAGTTCCCTTAGATTGATGGCTGTTTCAATAAAGTATTACAGTGAAATATTGCAACTTCGATTTCAACCCTTTTTCCTTACTTGGATCAATTACTATCCGCTATTCCAAACCCCCGCTATTTCGAAATGCACTCGAACCTCTCAACATCGTTCACCCTGGGCGTATATATTATGTGACCTATATGGAGAGGTGGTCGTTGTATAGAGGTTTCGAATTGTATAAAGAGTAAATGAATGGATCGAATTGATGGCACAGGCAAAACGGCTGGTCGTTGTGGAGAGGTAGCAGTTGCATTTAGAGATGGCTTTGTGCAGAAGGTTTCTATAAATGGATATGATAGGATCGATGTCGGCGATGGAAAATGTTGGTCGTTCTGGAGAGGTAGTCATTGTAGAGAGGTGGCCATCAATGGAGGTTCGACTTTATTGTGGCTCCCCTTAAAGGTTCAACTTGACAGGCGGTTCCAACTCTATTGTCAGTATTTAAAAAGGCATCTATTTATGGTTGCTATGAAGATTGAACAAGATAGCAAACAGCTAGACATATCTTTGTAATGACCGCTAGACATCCCTAAGACAAAGTAGAATTAATTTGAAGCCACATGAAAGATTATTCTTGAAAAAATAAAGAACAAATAAAAAAGCGAAATCCATAAAACAAAAGAAAAAGGAATTGAAGTTTGTTCGATGAAAAATTCAAGGCACTTAGGCCATTTATACGAGAACAATTATAGTATAATTTATCATACTATTGTTAATATTGTAGTCGCTGTACTAATAGTTTGTATAGATGTTGAAAGCAGCAAATGGACAGTACCACACACGTTTTTTAATTTCTCTTTCTGTGAAATACAAGTTCCAAAATCTGTCAAGTCAAGCTGTTTATTAACGACTGACGTGCAAACGTGTGGTCCTTCTAGATATGACCCGCTATCGGGAATACATTGGTTCATATAGGTCTTTGTCGTAAAACGATTTTTGCCGATCGGCTTGATTGATTGGAATAATTGTACCTGTTTACCAACATATGTTTTATCGCCTGAGAAGATATTATCTTTTGTATTAATTTTTAATATTTTTCAATTTCTTTTTTGTGCGTTATGTTTAGGAGTACCAGTGACGACAGGATGTGACCATTAATGTAATAATTGCGGATGATAATGATAGCAACGATGATGGTGATAATATATGGAAAACAAAAAAGTCAAAAAAGCGCAGGACTGAGGCAAATTGAATAACTTTTTCATCTTCTACAGAAAAGTTCAATGATTTAAGCTGATTTACGAGGAACAGGACAAGGAAATCACTATTCTCAAACACCTATTTCGACTTTCCCGAATCACGAAAAATAAAAACGCTTGCTCACGCATCATGCGAAATCCCCTGTACGCCCCTGATTTAAGAATCATGTATATTTACGGTATACATTAAGAGCGTTTACTCATCTTTGTACTGTATTAAAAAGGATTTATCTGATATATGATGGCAAACTGGAGCTTGCAAGGTAAGAGGAAGGATTATTTATCAAGTGGTTGCTCAATTTAAAAATTAAAAGGGGACAAAATCAAAAGAAAATGACAAACTATCACCTCTAAAAGTGATCGTGGTCACTTATGGGAGGTGTGCACAGCCGTTTCCTACCCCTCCCCCAACGGGGAAAATTCCCATTAGGGGGAGGGGCGGGAAACGGATTCACAGGATATGCCATTGATTGTTGCAAGTGGAGGTTCGACTATATCAAAAGTACATATTTAATGCATAAAATAGCACTAAACAAAGGATATCTTAACCAATTATTATGAAAGTAGTCCATATTTTCATTGGTTAATTTGTTGTCTCATCTTAAGTCAATACAGTTTTTTGTATGGGCCAATTAATTGCAATCTCTACACAGCCTATTCTCAGTTGGCCCAGGAGGGAGGGGTTATGGGATTGGGAGAGGTGTATGTAGCTCATTTAAACATTCCAGCAATAATATAGCACACAGCTTTTCTCCTAAACTTAAGATTATTGTCCAAAATATACAGATCTCACTACTGGGTGAGATACAAGAAGAAATGACTGCGAAAAAAGAGAATATTATGAAATACTAGTGATCGGATTTACTTCCTTCCTTACAACAGGCTAGGGTAAAACCCCCATATAAAAGAACCCATGATTTTCTGTGATAGGCTGAAACAGGAGCCCATTACTAAAAACGGTTTTGTATATTCTTATATATTTGGTGCTTAATTTCTTAATTTTCAAGCTGGTTTCTTTTATGCAGGTTTTTACTGTATTCCTGATTCACAGGTATTGGGAAACTGAACTCCAAAATGAATCAATTTATCACTGAAAGTGTGTATATATCAAATAAATTGAATTACAAAATATTGGGATTCCATAGAAATGCCATACTCAGAGACCAAGTGAGTTTCGGGGAGGAAGTGGGAGAAGGAAAGATATGGAGGGAAGGTATTTCATGAGATGTCCTGGTTCCCTGAGGATATAGAAATGCCATAAACAATACTCCTTACAAAGAGAAAGTGGGTGTTAGAAAGTGATAGGGTCTACTATTAATAATTATTAATTAATTAATTTATTATTATTTATTATTATTAATACCTTTCAAGAAAACCTCTAAAACTCCTTGATTTACCAAATGTGATCATCATCAACTCTGACCACATGCTACATATATTACTGCCTGTACTTCCCTCCCCCCTAAATCTGTACACTAGCAGGATATTGCATAATGATAGCTGCAGCATGAGAATGTATAAAATTTTAACTATATTAATGATAGTTTTTACATTTTTTACATGCCCCCCAATGAAAATAAGGTCTACTAATAGTCTAATTCATCATCAACTCTGACCACATGCTACATATATTACTGCCTGTGCTTCCCTCCCCCCTAAATCTGTACACTAGCAGGATATTGCATAATGATAGCTGCAGCATGAGAATGTATAAAATTTTAACTATATTAATGATAGTTTTTACATTTTTTACATGCCCCCCAATGAAAATAAGGTCTACTAATAGTCTAATTTATATAGTTACCAAGAGAGCATAGTCTTTTTGTATGCATAAACTATCTACATATCCACTATGGATATGTTTCATGCTGTTTCGCATGTGTCTATATGTATAGCCCATGCATACTATGTACATATACGTCCGTCTTTATCTACTTAAGCATAAATGATCCTCTATCCATGATATTCTATTTAAATGTGTTTTTACATGTGTATAACTTTTATAAATATTCCACTTAATTATGTTTCATCTTTATTTTCTTAGTATTGAAGATGTAGAGCTACCCTGTAGATATGCTTCAATAAATCGTTATTATTATTATTATTATTATTATTATTAATATCTTTATCACAGGTGAAGTGAAACCTGAGAAACAGCTGTCATTACTAAACATAAAACTATTCTCGTATTAGGACTTATGGGTGCTGAAGAACAAACACTTTAAGCTTATTTCTAGATTGCAAGAAAACAGTAATTAGCATAATTGGCGCGAAATTCAGGGACGTTCTCGGTCAAGTTAGAATGATATTTGCTTTTAAACATAAAGTAAATACAAAACTGTGCAATAGCATCGTGTTTCGATAAGTAAGAGTTAAATTGTTTCAATGGGCCTACAAAAAGATTCAAGATTTTCTGAGATTATTTCAATGGCACGGTGGGCGGCATTGATTAGTTTACGAAAAACTACTCAGTTCCCTACCTGTATGCAAGCAACACCTTTTCTAACTTCAGAATTGTGCACATTAGAAATTTTCTGTGTGTTGGGCTGTATCTTCTGCAACGAGCTCAACAAGATATTATTTCCAACACATATGATAAAATCACCAAAATGGCAAATATGCTGGCGGCTATCATGTCGACAGCTCGTTGTAGATCGTTGTAGCTTTGCAGCCACGCCGTGTGCTAAACGCGCCCTAGCCTCTACCCGCTTCGGCAAAATTCTCGAGCGGGCTAAATCTGTACACTTCACAAAAATACAGTTTTGATCAATAATTTTCTGTATGCGAAGTGACTACATGCTAGAAGAAGACAAGATATAGTGACAGTGAAATGACACTATTTCGAAAGCTATTTTTTGAGCAAACAGTTTTGTAGTTGATAGTCACGTTCGTCTTTATGTGTCAAACTGTGTAAAACACAAAGTTGACTCGATATCACTCAGGTTAGGGTATGAAAGAAAGGGAAAACAGGGCAGAAACTCAGTAACTATGGAGGAAAAGTTAAAAATGGACATAGAAATGAGAATTAACAAGATGAATGAAAATGGGAAAAAAGATTAAAAAAGGAATACATGAGAATTGAGAAGGAAATATCAAACGAGCAAAAAAGCAAAGAAAATAATTCGGAAAGTAAAGGCAGCTGAATTAATCGCGCGAAAAGAAAATGAAATGAAAGAAATAATGGGATTTCTTTCAAGATTGTCCTTAGCACTTAGCTAGAACGAAAAAAGAAGACAACTAGCGTTGGAACAATGCGATAGGAAATCACCTTGAATTTAGCAGTATCAGAAAGGAAATTCTTTGAAGTAAAGTTTATCCCCTGACATTTTCAAGACACTAGATCACCACAAAAAGATAGTCATATGAAAGCTATCATGTCAAAGAATGGTGGATGGACGGCTCAAAATCACTCAGCTGAACAAACAGGCTAGTACCATCCCTTCAACTTAAGTGCCATTCAATTTACAACTTTTCTCTCAAATTTGAGACCCTCTGTCATTTTCCCAGAGCAAATACATTAGCACTGTTTGGAGCTTGTCTGTAAGCCTTCAAACGACAATCAAGGGGGATCAAATATTGATTCTTGTATCGATCAGAAAGAGGTAAACGGAAAATCTCCAGGGAAATAGTTACAAAGTAAACATTCACAAAAGTTCTGTGTTAAAAGTACAAGCAATCTGACGCAATCTCAGAATTGTCACATTTATTGCATACGTGTCAGAAAATCCTTGGGGTAAGGTACACCCATCAGTAACCTCGAGGAGTTCCATATCAGGAAGCTGGTCGGATTCCCAAACAGGATGATCTCCTAACGCAACCGAGTTTAGTCACGCCACGCAATGGTGTATCGAGGGAGCGTTGCGTGACGAGTTAAAGAGGTTGCCTTGGAGATAAGGACAGTGGTGTATTTAATGTAAAAAGAGACCGAATAGAAAAGTAGGACGGATTATATATACATCTTGGTAGAGTGGAACCCCGTTAAAATGGCACCCCAATACGGGCTAAAAATAAATGGTCGTATTAACGCGGCTCTTGCAAAAATACCCCTCTTAATCGACCGCCTAGGTGTACGGCCAAAATGAGGTCAGTAAAAGTGGGGTGCCCGCATTAACGAGGTGACCGTAAGACGGGTGACCCAATTGAGGGTTCAAATATTTCACCCTTATTAATTGGAAGGATATGTTACACTGAATTTTTATATTCAAATCTCAACCTTCACCCTGTAAATCTACCACTGGTCTCTTAACAACCCGACACACGAGGAAATTGCAATTTTTTCTTGCAAATAACAACGCAATACTACGTTGCACGTCGGGTTGCAAGAAAACTTGCATAGAGTGGTCAGAGACTTTAAGGTGCGGTAATATGGACAACAAATAGTGCAACATTTCGCGCAACATTATGTTGCAAGTTGTAGGGCAAATGTTGCTCGTATTACCACTAGTACTTCGCGCAACAAATTTTCCTTATTATTCCCTCTTAGTAAAGAGGGCTTCTACTCCGTGTAAAGTTTGTTGCGCACGTGGTAATATTAGCAGCACTTGCTCTCCAATTTGTACCGCAACAATATTGCGCTGGATGTCGTTACCCGTGTTATAGTATAGCACTTTAAGAAATATCTGGTTTCTTCTGCTTGCCCAAATACTTTTCTCACTGGCAAGAGGAAATAACCGACTGTTCTGTGTTTTTCAATTAAAGCAAATATTTTAATGTACGTTAATCCATTCAGACCCAAAGAAATCTTCCCAACGTTTCTGGCCTCGAAGTCAATCATTGCTTCGTCATTCTATCGTCTTTCAGTCTTTAATATAACCTAGTTTTGTACTCGGCCCCAGCTCCCTGTAGCATATGAAGCCGCGTGGTTTTAGCGAGAAAAACCTCGACAAACTAAAAATGGAAGCCGGATACCAAATTAGGAATTTCAATTTGCTGTGGCGTAAGCAAGACACACCAAATATGGAAGCCGGATACCAATTAAATTAAAGGAATGTCTGGTATGACGTACCCACGACATACCAAATATGGAAACTGGATACCATATAAGGAATTTTAATTTTTGGTTTGTCGTATTTGTTTGTATGGATGCTTCCAGTGTGGTGAGTAAAGAATTGTTCAAATCGAGCCGCGTACAAAAAGCGGGTGTTTCAATCGAAATTAAAACAATTAAATTAATCCTCTATTAAAAATACTTGAAATATTAGCATTCATTTAAGAGATTCAAAACATTTTCTGAATTCCGCGAATTACGTAAGTTTAAATGTCATAAATTGCTGTTTTGGGTGTTTTTTCTTGGGGTGGAATTGTTGGCTCAATTTGAGCTGATTGTTGCACATGCGCGGTTTCTTCTTCATTTACATACTCAAGTTCAATCGTAGAGTCTTCTCTAAGTGGTTGCTCAGTTGCATTGTTTGTTTCATTCTTTTCATTCTCTTGCAAATTAGGAACACTTTGTACTAGTTTTTTGTTAACCTCGGGGCTTGGAGCTAAAATTATCGGCACGGAAGGTCGCACGTTGTCTGCCAACGAGCCAAGTTGTGTCGGAGACCCGCTCCGATTCCCAAGCGATGGCAAAGGGGGTTGTAGTACAACGCACACTTGTTGTTTCCCTTGGGGTGGGGGTGAGGTGATACTTGTCCCTGTAGAAGTCTTTGCTTCTGTAGTGGCTTTACTTTCTACTCCTTTAAAACAGAGGATAGTTCGGTTACACAGCAGCAGAATTACAGCAGATTTCGTACGAATGTGGAAACGGCACCGCACGGTCACGGGAGGAATTTTGAATGTTTTTATAGACATCACGGCACTGACACGGTCACGGCACGGCGCGATCCGTTTCACGCTCTAGTCACACGGTGAAAATCATACGGTATATGTCACGCCGTGTCACGACTAGTGTCCCTTGCAGCTGTGTTCAGTCTCGTCACACAACGCTCTTTCTCCTGTCAGAGCAGCGTTGCGTGACGAGACTCGATCTTATCGTAACTGTAACCCGACCGTACCATAACTGTGCCATTACAGTACCGTAACCGTATACCACGCCCGTACCGTACCGCAACGTAATCTTGCCATGACAGTACCGCAACCATGCTATTACAGTACCATAACCGTGCCATTACATTACCGTAACCGCATACCACGACCGTACCGCAACGTAACCGTATCAAGACCGTGCCGTACAATAATCGTATCATGAACGTAGCGCACCGTGTTATGGTTATACGTAACTGTGCCACGGTTTTCACAATCATGAAACTGACCTAAACGCTACTTTCCACCGTGTTATTTACCTTCTTCTTTCTTTGGTACATTTTTGTCTGGTTCTGCGTCCGCTCTGGGAACTTGCGGCGAACTTGCTCGAGAAGAAGGCTGTGACCTAGAGAACAGCTCTTGCTTTAGTTTCGGTAAGAAACAATCGATACGCTCCCACGTGACTTGCCACAGAGCAGAGTAGCGGTGAACATCGGAATCTGTACGCGCAAGGCGTGGCGCACTCGATGTCTTGTCGGGTTTAGCTAAGCTGAGTGTGTAATCTTCTTGTTCGAAGATTCCTGCCGTGGACATGACTAGAAGCATGTTTTTGAGAGACTCTGGAATAGCCTCGAACTGAAAAACAAGAATGCGCACGTTAGGACTGTCGTGACCATTAACGAGCATGTTACAAATATTCCTCTTCAAAAGCCATTTTGAAAGGCATAATAATCATCAACTGCAATGTTATAGTAGTCATCATCACCACCACCATCATCATCATCATCACTGAATTAAATCCGCTTCTCGGTTCCCGTTAAGAAATACCATTCATCTGTATTGCTAAGGGGTGGGGGTGGGGGATGATGTGTTCTTGATTTTTGGGTGCTTCGGGATGTTCTAGTGTTCAGGTTTTCTTAGACGTACTAGAGCAGACTTGGTATGAGTGTGAAAACGGCCCGCACGGTCACGGCACGGTTACGGCAAGTGTTTTTATAGACATCACAGCACTGACACGGTCACGGAACGGCGCGTTCCGTTTCACACTCACACGAAATCTGCTCTACATGCCACAGTAATGGCGAAATTATGGCGAGGGGAACCGCATTTCTTTAACTTTGTTGCTGACACCAACAGAGGTGTTAATCATCTCCACCACCACAACTACCATCATCATCACCATCATCATCATAATCATCATCGTCAAAATCGCATTTATTCAATCACTACTGGAATAAATTCCGTACGTTCCTTACCAGCAAATCACTTTTGTCTGAATGCATGTATTTATCCATGAAATCAAGGATGGTTAACCACAACGCAGTGAATGTAGAGAGCGACAGTAATGGAGTCAGGTGCTGCAAGAAGACCTAGAACGTGGAACAAATAAAATGTTATGTACGTACTTGCGAGTACATACGTAAGTACGTACTCGTACGTAAGTAGCGGAGGTACCCGCTGAAATAAAGAAAGTTAACTGCTTTGCAAATTAATATAGCAGCTTGCACATTCTAACAAATAAAATGTTACGTACGTACCTACGAGTACTTACGTAAAAACGTACGAGTACGTACGTGAGTACGTACGTACTTACGTAAGTCGCGGAGGTACACGCTAAACAATAAGAAAGCTAAGTACCTTGCAAAGTAATGTAGCAGCTCGCATTCTAGTCTCCTCCAGTCCTATTGGATCCGTCGTACTTTGGACCTCAAGTAAACGAGCCAACATAGGAAATAGCACCTGTACATACAATAATAGTTTAGGTTGGTCTTAGTACTTCATTCTGCTAAGAGGACAATCATTAATTGGGCATGTGGATCGATAATTTTTGGTTGGGGTTAGAGAGTAGTATTTCGCTCTTTTGTACTGGAATTGTACTGGTAGGTCGACCACCACAGGAAGCCCAACTCAGGAATGACTTATGGAATAAGTCCAAGCCCATCGTATCACTGGCTCTTATTTAAAGTTTCCAGATGGCCCTTACTAGGTTTTTCAAAACATTTGTTACTCCCCCTTCCCAATTAAACATTCCAAAACAACATAACCCCATCCCTCGTAAATCTTTACGCTCCCAATGCCCTAAGGGGGAGGGGGCTGAGGAATATAGAACAAATAAGAGGGAAATGGGATGGCCAGGGAGGGCCAAAGGGAAAGCCAGGAAAGAATGGATACAAAAGTTTATATTGGAATTACACTCTAATAACTTCAATCAAAGGTTTCAGGTCGAGGTTCTCGGGCAAGTTTCTGTACATTTCTTGTACTTTTGGCATGAATTGAGACCTTTGTTCAGAGTCACTGGAGTGTATCAACTATATCAGCTATTGGTAGTTCAGTATGTAATGGATCTATCATCATCATCATCTTGGTATATAGAACTAAGTTTTACACACCTTATTAAAGCATGATTCCCACTCCACAGCAGTTAAAGTCTGCATATCGTGCACAAGTAGGGCTCGTTGTAAGTACGTCAAGGCAGACATACGCACTTCTTTTCTATTATCACAACACAATCTCGCAATTCCTTGTAGCAAAGGACACCAACATTTCGTCCACAAGAAACTCATTTGCACACCTGCTTCTGGTGGTTCTTCCACTTGGACGTGATGGGCGGGTAATGGGATCTCCATGACCGGGAGGGCTGGTGCTTGGCTCTTGGGTGGGGCTTGTTTATCTATAGCATCCCTGGTAATGACAGCGTCTTTATCGTAAAAGCTTGCAGCGTGTGTATGAAGGGCGTAGATAAGCTCAATAAGCTGCAACGACATGGCGTCGTAAGCGTTGTTTATTGTCTCGAAAATCTCGACCTCGTCTTCGCTGTTTGTTGGACTGTTTCCTGCTGAGCGAGTTGACTTTCGCTTTGTCATTCCTGTTGGGCTCTTTTTCGATTTCGATTTCTTACTGGTACGGCCACTTTTTTGATCAACATTAGAATCTTTGAATTGGTGCTCGTTTTGTCTTAGCCCTGCAGCGCTATTAAGGCTTGCTTCAGCGTACACCCGCACGGCATGAATACAGTGTAGGAAATTCTCTTTCCTCACGTGCGCGCAGTCGCGAATTAAAAATGTTAAGCTCTGACACGACTTAATAAAACACTTGCTATCGTGTTTATTAAGTTGTACGCTGACTGTTAAGTCATATTGATTAGCCGGTAAATCGTCTGTTTCGTCTTTGTTAATCAGCAGCCATGTATCGCCAGACATAGACGTCTCGACACCTGGCTCCGCCTCAATTGCGGTAAAAGATCCCATGTCGCTATCACAAGTCGATAATCTGTCGGATACAACATCGGATTCTCCGATGGCCGAATCGCTGTCTGTATCCTTGATTACAGCAGGAGCTGATGCCCCTGGGGTTACCGTTGGGGGTGTGGCTGCAGCACCTACGCATTCTATTAACGTAAAGATTGTAATCCAGTCCCTTGTGGATGTAATACTAGAAGCGTTAGTTCTCAATAATTCGTGGAGACCAAAGCAGATTTGACGTCCACAAGCCATAAGGACGCTGTGTTTCATCATAAGGAGAACACGAAGCGTAGTGAGGACTTGCGATGAGATTTCGTCTTTGCGGAGTAAACGAATGGCAAGACGGAGTAAACCCACTACGGATCGCTCTACAAGTGAACTGAAACGTAAGGTAAAACGCGGATTAGTAAGTAAGTAATAACGATGTGAATGCCATTTCCTCGGCGCGTTTTTTAATTGGTTTTGTTCACGTGATCTCAAGGTTTATAAACCCAAGAGATCAAACGCGACTACATTACGTGATCAAAAAACTTAACAATAATAATAATAACTTTATTTACGTGTCAATTACACTCTAGCTTACAAAAAATGCAAGCTAATTGAGGACACCTATCTACATCGTAATAATAAAAAATAAGTATCTAAAGTTAAAATTGTCCTACTGGTTTTTTAAAGGAGAGGAAAGTGTGAGGAAAAGATGGGGGAAATGAGAACATACAAATGAGATCCCCTCCTAATAGTATAACTTCGAGCGTCCATACTCTCATTCTTGCCCTAAATTCACTTCAAATATTAACTCAAGTCAAGGTCAAAACGCGGGCGCGCGCGCATTGACTGTGAAAAGCGCGCGAAATTCTAAACTAAACAGCGCATGCGCAAACTTTTGACCACGGTGTTTATGTTACCTGTGATGAGAAGCATTGATGATGATGTTGGATAAATGATCTCTAATGGTATGCCACAACATGGACACTCGATCTCTGCAATAGAAACAAATTAATATTACAATAATTAATTATTTTACACAATACATATAGATTAAGATACAGTTAGAACACCGGACAGCAACCTTACAAATCGGTCAGATCAACCTCTGTATAGCAAACAACAAACATGAAGTGGTCGGTATATAGGGTGTGGCCGTTATACAGAGGTCACAATATTAGTATATAGATTACTGAAGATAGTCTGAAAATGGTCGGAGTACAATGAAAAGGTCAGACCCTAAAATGTTACCTGTTTTGAAGCACAACTCGTATGAGTAATTCTAAACAGAAGACAGCTGACTCTTCATCACACTGCACACCTTGAGACTCGTAGTTGTCAGGGTTGGATGTGTATGTTAGTACCTTATAACAACAGGAAAGTAAAGATAAGGTGTGAGAGATGTAGTTATCACAATCATATTTGTTTTTGTTTTTGTTTGATTAGCTTTTCCTGTAGGTAGGGACATCACAACAATTTTCGTTCCTTACTAAGGGCTGTGTGGTGTCATGTGGTGTGGTCTGGTGTACCGTGGCATGGTGTGGCTAGCATAGCATGGCGTGGTGTGGTGTGATGCGGTGTGGCGCAGCAAGGCGTGGTGTGGTGTGGTGTGATGTGGTGTGGTGTGGTGTGGTGTGGTGTGGTGTGGTGTGGTGTGGTGTGGTGTGGTGTGTGTGGTGTGGTGTGTGTGTGTGTGGTGTGTGTGTGTGTGTGTGTGTGTGTGTGGTGTGGTGTGTGTGGTGTGGATGTGTGTGTTGATGTAGGTTGGTGTTGTGTGTGTGGTGTGATGTTGTGGTGTGGTGTGGGTGGTGTGTGGTGGTGTGGTGTGTGTGGTGTGGTGTGGTGTGGTGTGTGTGGTGTGGTGTGGTGGGTGTGTGTGTGGTGTTGTGTGTGGTTGGTGTGTGTGGTGTGGTGTGATGTGGTGTGGTGTGGGATGTGGGTGTGGCGTGTGGTGTGATGTGGGTGGTGTGATGTGGTGTGATGTGGTGTGATGTGGTGTGATGTGGTGGTGTGGTGGTGGTGTGGTGTGGTGTGAGTGGTGGTGGCGTGTGTGATGTGGTGTGGGATGTGAATGTGATATGGTGTGGTGTGGTGTGGTGTGATGTGGTGTGGTGTGGTGTGATGTGGTGTGATGTGGTGGAGTGATGTGGTGTGGTGTGGTGTGATGTGGTGGTGTGATGTGGTGTGATGTGGTGTGGTGTGGTGTGATGTGGTGTGGTGTGGTGTGATGTGGTGTGGTGTGGTGGTGTGATGTGATATGGTGTAATGTGGTGTGGTGTGGTGTGGTGTGATGTGGTGTGGTGTGGTGTGGTGTGGTGTGGTGTGGTGTGGTGTGGTGTGGTGTGGTGTGGTGTGGTGTGTGTTACCTTGATTAGCTCATTGAGCGATTCGTAGCGCAGGAATTTACTTTCACTGATTAAATGTTCTGGGTGAAGGTCCTGAGATGAAACACAGCAGAGTATTAGAGTGAATTAGAATATCAATACCGTATTATTTCGAATATCGTCCTGCGCTATTATCTTATTCCGAAGCCCCCAGATTGTATATTAATGATATATCATCTATTGATACCCTTAGTGTTGCACCCATTCGAGTTGCGTTTGGGACTCAAATTAAACGCATGCCTTGCTACGCACAACTACTATGAGTATTTTACCCTGATGACGATTTGCGCCTGCTTTTGAGCTTCCTTATCTTCGGGTGTCTGACCTCTAGTCATCGCTGGCTCAGGATTAACAAGATACTGGTACCACGAGAAAAGGGTTGTATCAGCCCTGAAACAAGCAGTAAAACTTGGTTGAATTGCATTCTAATTGGTGAAATGATAAGTAATGGTAAAATCTCATGACTGCTTGAAAGGTAACCATTACCCTATTAGAGTGAGTTAGCAAACACGACGCGACGTTAAAGAGGACGTCGCGCGCTGACGAATTTTGTTCGAAATGTTCGCCGACGTCAAGAAGAGGACGTGAAAACAAGCGAAATGGCGTCCTGAACGTGGCGTCGCGACATTGTCACGGTAGTCATGCAACGAAAGAATGTGATGACTTCTTCATCTAACGCCCTGTTTTCGCGTCGCGTCGCGTTTGCTAAATCACTCTATTTTGAGAAACACTGCTCTATAAAGGGTGTGTTTACATGGGCGATTTCGTCTAGGACTAAGTTCGTCATGAGAAGAGCTTTACAACGGCATGATTTTCGGGTGATTTCGGGTGGTCTTCGGATAATCTTCGGGTGATTTTCGGATGAGACGTTTCCATGGAGACCGGGACAAGAATTCATTTACATGAGTCTTTTCTACAAGGGACATGAAGATCTTTTCGTTCTAGGCTGAAACTCATCTCTTGACGAACTCAGCCGTGTCGAAACCACCCTTGTAAAGACACCTAAAGAGCAAGGCCCAGAGTAGGACACAATAGAAGAAAGGTCTTCTACTTGCCACAGAAAAGATGTAAGCTATGAAGAAGTTGCGGCCTAAATAAAAAGGATAACGTTTTTAGCGTTGAAATGTTCAATACTGGATACTAACTTTGTGGTTGGCAGTTCTTCTTTCAGTAAGCTCACTTGTCCACTAACGAAGTCCTCAGCCTGAAAATCACAAGCATTCACAACACCATGAGTACTGATATGAAGGTTCATGTCGTCAAATGATCTAAAAGTTTGTCAACTTTCAGTCATCAATCATCCAGGAATTTTAACAACAAATTGAAGGGGTGCCCACGAAAACGACGTAAGTGATCTTTTTTGACAACTTTTCAAACTTTACTTTAACGGGACGATAGTCCTCCCTCCTCTCCCCATTCCCCCTCCCTTTCTCTCCCCAGTCCCTTCCCCTCTCCTTTCCCCTCCCCTTCCCCTTATGGTCGCTACGCAGGCTAGTTGTCAAGCAAGGATAAGCCATTGCCAAAGAAGAATAGCTGGCTTCCTCGAGTTTTTGCACTCAAACCACCAAAGACGTTGATATTTAGGCACAGGGAGGTCCGTTGATACTTATTACACCAGTTTGAGAAAACTTGAAAAAATCGTGAAAAAAATTACTCGCATGCTCTTCAGACTACAT
Source organism: Telmatactis stephensoni (assembly GCA_029948255.1). Taxonomy (NCBI): domain Eukaryota; kingdom Metazoa; phylum Cnidaria; class Anthozoa; order Actiniaria; family Isophelliidae; genus Telmatactis; species Telmatactis stephensoni. The sequence continues at coordinate 907,016 of JALIZF010001893.1, read as the reverse complement.
TGTCATGGATACATCTTCAACCCGGGGGGGGGGGGGGGGGTACTCCTTCCAGTTTTGGGTAGGGATGTACCGCTGAGCCCCTCGAACCCTGACCCTGTTCCAGAGCAAAATGTCCAAAATTGATAGCCTGTTCCAGAGTAAATGCCTGCCTCATTTCATTGCCCCCCTTCCCCCCGATCTTCAATTGACACTGACCTCAACCAAAGCCTTTGGTAACAACTTGGCCTTAAATAAATGCAGCATACAGTCCATAATATTCTTCCAGCCCTCTCTAAGGATGTCTCCATGGCGATGTGCGAGAGCAAACACTGTACGTGCTGATTGCTGGGCTTTAAGATTCCCGCCAAAAGCAACAGCCAATGATTCGCCTGCCTGGAATTGTACAAAAAATTATACTCATCGCAGAAAGCACTCGCAGCAATCATTTTTACTCGCTGCGAAATTTTGAACAATAGATTTTATTCCGAACGAGTACTCGCTGGCTTGCTGCGAGTAATTTCTGCGATGAGTGGAGAATGGCCTTAATAATAAGGATTTATATTTATCTTAAGACTGCAGCAGGCATTGTTTTACATACCTCAGGTACAGTTAAAAGAGTGGTAAACTTGCAAAGCGAAATAACTAAATTATCAAAGACATCTGACAGGTTGTAGTGTGCAGAGATCAACGAGCACTTCCTGCGATACAAACCAATAAAGCTCTATTACTTAGTGTCTTTGATCACACTACACCAACACTGCATTCCAAAAATTCCTCCTCTACAGTGTACTCTTCCACACAGCAAAATATGTCCTTACAAACTCTACATTTTTAACCTCTCATAAGCAGACACCTCCCATAAGCAGACACCTCCCATAAGCAGACACCTCCCATAAGCAGACACCTCCCATAAGCAGACACCTCCCATAAGCAGACACCTCTCATAAGCAGACACCTCCCATAAGCAGACACCTCTCATAAGCAGACACCTCTCATAAGCAGACACCTCCCATAAGCAGACACCTCTCATAAGCAGACACCTCCCATAAGCAGACACCTCCCATAAGCAGACACCTCCCATAAGCAGACACCTCTCATAAGCAGACACCTCTCATAAGCAGACACCTATCACAAGCAGACACTTCTCATAAGCGGAGAGCAACCCTCGATCCCTTTTACAAACAAACTCTACATTTTTAACCTCTCATAACCAGACACCTCTAGTAAGTGGACAGCAATTCCTGTCCCGAGAGTGTCCGATAACGGGAGGTTCCACTGTAACTCAAATCAAAAGCAATACCTGAACCCAGAAATGGCTTTTTGAACGACACTTTTCTCTAGGGCGTTGTCGTAGACATATGATAACGCAGCTACCGTGGGACCCCATATGATAGCAAACAAGTCCTGGTCAAAACTAGAGCCAACACCATAGATGTACTTTCCTTCATGGGTGTTACTACGACGTAGAAGAATCTGCACAAAAAAGAAAGTATATGGTAAAGAACAAGAAGGACGAAGAAGTAGCAACTGAACTATCAGTTTTAGTACTACCGAAACATGTCTGTAAATTTAAAAAAAATGACGTTACAGAATGTCGTCTATTCTCTTAAACTGAAAGAACAAGACCCTTTTATTGTCTGCAAAATCAGCCATTAGTCATTTTCTCATGATGTGAAAAAGACAATTGAAGGGTTGCCCATGAAAATGCCCTAAGTGACTTTTTGATGTGTAGTAAATGATATTTTGGCATAGCAAAGTCCAGTAATACCATTTCAGACCATTTAAGAAAACTTAAAAAATTGTCAGAAACGTCACTAGAGTCATTACCATGGTCACACAGCCCTTCATTTGACACTGGTTTACTGATGATATAGTGAAATTGTTGTGATGGTATCACGGTCACCATAAGAGTTCCAACTTTTTGTATTTCAGTCAAGTGAGTAAAAACTTATTGCTTATAGTTATTATTATTATTATAACATACCTTCCAGTCATAGTTCTCACGTATTCTTCCAGTTCTTTCAGCAGGCATAACAATTTCATCAGTTCTGTTCATAAAAGAACCATTAAAAGTGTTTATTTTGACCAAATTTATTTGATCTCAATGATAATGCCAACTTTATAAAACATCTACAACACCATTGTTCGGTTCATTTCCCCAAGAATACAAAAATACAGAAGTGTTAGCCATGTTGGACAAAGGGACAAGCAACATCTACAAAGAGAAATTGTTCAAGTTTATCAGAGACAGCTGCCATGTCAACTTGCAATCCAGCAATACCTTATAGCGTGGTAGATCTCCTCCAACATTGATGCAGGAAAGTCAACTCCACCATTTGTCTTGCGAAGATTACGTTTGAAGTCCTAGAAAATGGGTATCATGAAAAAGAACCAGAAAATAGACTCATCAGTGACTAAGTAAATAACCATGCTATCATTACAGCATTTCAGTCTTATTTCAAAATGTAATCTTTCTGCTGTAAAGTTACCTCAACAGTCATTGGTTTTTGTTGCTTGATGTTTGTGTTGTGTTGATCAACATTCAGCATAATGACAGCATATGTTAGTGTGAAGACTGAATCTTTATTTGCATAAACATCAGGGTTGCTTTCCTAAAACCATGAAAACAAAACAATCATAAGAAAAAGAAACACAACATAAAAACTGAAATGTGTTCAGTAAACTTGTAACATTTCTTCATTGCATGACAGCCATAACACTGTGACACCATGTCACAATTTCATTTGCTTTGCATTCTCTTCTTAAAGTCAGCAAAGTCAATGGTCATTTAGAACATATATTTTGTCAGCATGTATAGAGTCCACTTTCCTATCACTTCAACAAACTTCAGACAAAATAGTGATAGCTGATATTTCAATTACAACCTTTTGACTTTCAACAAAGGTTTTTAATTCCAGAACTCAGGACAAGAGTACAAGAAATGTACAGAACTTGCCCAAAAGTCTTGACCTGAAAACTTTATTCAAAGGTGGACTGCAATATTGTAATAGTTATGGAGTTAAGTATAGTTACATGGAGATGGGTGGCATGGGTGGGCGTACGCTGTTAACGCGTCGTCTTTCACCACTGTGGTCTAGCGGTCAAGGGTTCGCTGGTTCGAGCCCCGCTGTGACCAGATGTGAATTGAGTTTGTTTGATGTGTTGTTCTCTCCCTTGCCGCGAGGGTTTTTCTCCGGGTTCTCCGGTTTTCCTCCCTCCATAAAAATCAACATGTGAGTTGAGTGTTGTGTGCTAAAATAAGAAATGTAGTGGTAGTGAGTGTGAGGGGCAGCAGGTCCACATCAGCGAAAGCTGCCAGATATCCAACCTGCTTAAACAAATAAAGCAAAGCATTTTAAAAAAGCAGATCAAACTTTGAGACGTACATAGAAGTTCTCTGAGAAGGACTCCATGATATGTTCAATGACAGGGCTCTCTCCAGGAAGACGGAATGTCTCCAGGAATGATCGCAATGCCTCATCCACTCTTAGATCATGAAAACCAAAGGTTCTGTAACAAGTTAAAGGTAAAAAGCAGTTAGTATAATAAGTGAAAAAGGCAAATGAAACAAGATAATAACAACAGTGATAGAGGTACGGTAGAGGTAGAAGGTTGCTGATTTATAACAATACTGATTTCAATCATTATGATGGTGATGACAATTAGAATAGTGTTAGTGTAAGGGCATAAAAAGTCATGATAGTGGAATGAACAAGATAATACTTATGCTATCGTGCTAGTTTCCATATGACTGTGAAATGACACCATTATGGCATGTCATGGTTACAGCAGGAATTTTGGACATTATGGCACAACCACGGCATGGCATTTCACACTCATACGAAACCTGCTCTTAGTGGTGACTCAGCACTGCAAACAGAAGAGCAGTTTTTGCATGACTGCATAGTGATAGTGCTAACAAACCCTTCTGCAACCAGAACAAGCTGTTTACATTTACCTCACAAATTCATCCAACACTTTTTTATTGTGCTTATTGCCAATGTATTCACCAATAGGCTTTTTGTCCAGACGTAGGTTTTCTCGCAGAAAGCGTGCCATCTCATTGGGCTCCAATGGTCGATGTAATAATCCTTGTTCTTGTAAAAACTCTATACCCTTCTTGGGTTTGTTGTTAAATTGTTCTGAGCCAGCTTGTAAGAGCTGTTGATGCAAACACATGTCATGATATATGTATCTGCACAGTATGCCATTACAATGGAACCCATCTCCCATCAATTCCTTCCATACATTTACTCTATATTAAAACCTGTGTACAAAGGCCAACCCTTCGCCATAGCCACCTATTGTAACTTGTTCCCAAGGTAGCATTTGTTGTGAAGTTATCATCTACCAATGGCTTGCTAGGACAGGGCCCAGATGTTTGAAGGTAGGTTAGCGCTAACTCAGGGTTACATCTAAAGAAAACCATTGATTTACACCCTGGTTCAGCACTAACCGGCTTTCAAACAACTGAGGGCAGGTTTATAACATTCTCAGGCTGCAGACTCTTTATTGACAGCCATGCCATATATTATCAAACTCATTAATAATTCATTAGAAAACACAATGGAAATCACTACCGTAACATAGATCTTTATATTGGGTAAAGATGTTTGTTCACTTGCATAAACTTTAACTTGGATTTTCTAAGCCAAAAATAGTCAAACTTGGACAATTCTGGTCAAATATGATAATTGACAACTAGATTTTGATAAGTAATATAAAGAACTTGAGAGCGTGTTATATTGGGTCTAAAGTTCCTTGCCTTCGGCTCGGCCGATCTTTATCCACAGATATAACACCCTCTCTCATCCTTTATACATTACTTAAATAATATATAAATATAACACTAAAATAACACAATTCATACCTTTTTCCTGAGCTTGAGTTTACCCAGCATTTCAGGTGTAGGTAAACAGGATGAGAATAGCAAACCAGTAGACAGTGCATGAAATCGCTCACTTATTACATTATTAATCTTCTCACCACCTTCATCCTTGATTACATCAACTTGTTGGATACGATCCCCTGCTACTACACCCACAGTCATTTGTTGTGCCATGGCGTATCCTGATGTGGGAGGGGAGGGGGGCCCTACTGGGATTGTCTCACAGTTGTCATCTGTACCTGAATCGTCGCCTACTGAAGGAAAGCAACATGTATGTTATTATGGTTATTGTTGCTATGGCAATGTTTTGGTTGCTAAATTACTGTTGTCATGGTTATCATTGTGGTTGCTAAGGATGTTACAGTTATTGTGATTATTATTTAACAAATGCCATCTTATGTGAAATAACGAACACATCATTTGATTATTACATGACTCCAGTAACAACATAGAACAGATTTTGGTATGACTGTGAAAATGCCACAGTCACAGCACAACATGTTCATCAGGAGAATTTAGAATGTTTTTATAGACAACACGGCATTGGCATGATTACTGCATGGTGTGGTCGACTTCATATAACTACCAAAACTTTTCTAATATCAAAGTCATTTGTTGCAATACAATGTACCTGATAACACAGCAGGTCTTTCTCTCTTTTTCATCCTTTCTTTCTTGTTTACTGGTATGCTATCTTCTAGAGCTTTCTCCATTGAGCTGACTAATGCTGCATGGCAATGCCCCTCTACACATTGTACCACAGCCAGTAATGCATCTAATGCTAGTAGATGGACGCTAAATAGACTTCCAGCAGCTGGGAAGGCATTCTTTGAAGAGAAAGAAAGAAAGAAACACAAATTTATAACTTTGTCCATGTCCATTATACAGCCAGATTAGCTTTTTTTAGTTATTCTGTGTAACGTTTACCTATTTTAATTGTGTATATGTATATTGTTTGAATGTTACATGTAATATTAAGGTAATAAAAGCAATAAAAGTCAGAGTCAAAGTCAAATTTAATACTGTTTACCCTAATGAAACTGATGTGAATCTCTCATAAACATATCATAGATTGGCACAAAAATCCCCCCCAAAATGGTAACATGTTTCATCAACCTCTTTAACATTATCATTATCATCATCACAGTATCATCATCATCATCATCATCATCACAACTATCAATTTTAGAATCGCCCTAATCACTTAACATTATTTTCATCAATGCAACCTCAAGCTTTATTTTACATGTACCTTTGAAAGAAGCTTGCACAATTCTTCAAACACATTTGTACAATACAAGTCACAGTCATAGTTAAGGTACAGCTCAGTCACTAGATTTGGCACACGGAAAAGCTGTAAATAAAGAAAAACACTTCATCAAAGATTAGTTTAGAAATGACTGATAAACTATGAGTTCAAGTTCAATTGGTTGGTAAAGTGTCAGTAAGTGGTTGGTAAAGTGTCAGTAAGTGGTTGGTAAGGTGTCAGTAAGTGGTTGGTAAGGTGTCAGTAAGTGGTTGGGAAGGTGTCAGTAAGTGGTTGGTAAGATGTCAGTAAGTGGTTGGTAAGGTGTCAGTAAGTGGTTGGTAAGATGTCAGGAAGTGGTTGGTAAGGTGTCAGTAAGTGGTTGGTAAGATGTCAGTAAGTGGTTGGTAAGGTGTCAGTAAGTGGTTGGTAAGATGTCAGTAAGTGGTTGGTAAGGTGTCAGGAAGTGGTGGGTAAGGTGTCAGCAAGTGATTGGTAAGGTGCCAGAAAGTGGTTGGTAAGATATCATTACATGATTGGTAAGGTGTCAGTAAGTGGTTTATAGATAATTTTCCCCTTTTTTCCCTCCCCAAACCATACCCTTTTTCCTCCTCTACTCCCTCCCCAGAGCCTGTTCATGGGCTATCAGTAAGTACTGTATAACATAGATGATACTCATGTTGTTGAATGGTTGTTATTACTATTATTAAATGAAACATTTACCTGATTGATTGCATCTAATATCAACTCCCGTTTCTCATAAGGAACACTTTGGAAATCCATAGCCAAAATGTCCATCAATCTCTTAAAAAACATCTGAAATGACATAAATGATACATTGAGTAGGTACTCAATCTATTTGCATCTCTTTAAATTTGATAATGCAGGCTCAGTTAGTTAACATGATCAAACTTTGTACCTCAAACTGTAGCTTCAGGTGGACTCTTAGCCCTTCAAATAGTAAAAAGCAAACTCTCATTGCCATAGCAAACAAGCCCAGGAAATCACACTGTAACAGCTGTGAATGAGTAAGAAAATACAAATACTGCATGAGGAAAAAGCTGAGTACATCAAGAAGAGGATTTCCTAATAATGCACAAAAATCATACATTATTGATCAATAATGCACTCCAATGAGCCAATGAGATTCTACAATTTCATACCATGCAGAGTATTTGAATATTATTTTTGTGATGAGTGATTGATAATATTCATGATACTATCAAGTGACATATACTACATGTACATTGTTCTTACATTGAAGAGATTCTTGCACATGTCATCTTTTACCAGGTTCATCAAGGAGGTAAAGTTTCCTAAGTGGTGAGCACCTGCCTCCAATGCCACAGTAAGTAGAGACAAACCCATGTGAATCATAGCCTCTGAATTATGCCTGGTAATAACAAGTATTATCACATAATTAGTTATATAATAATAAGATATTGATATATGATGTTAGTATTGGTATAATTGTCCTTCATAAAAAAGGGTTACATGTAAGATATTGTAAGCAAAAACCCTTGATCTATATCTTTGAAAACTCCATTTACTGCATACAACTGACTCCAGTATGGTATGGTGCAGGATTATTGCTTGGAGTTCTTCAATGTCACTTTACATGTACATGAGATTTAAATTAAATTCAATGAAAGGAATATTTCAGTACCTGTCATGAGGATTGATGAGTGAGACCAAAAACCTGAACAACTTCTCTGATACATGGTAATCCATAAGGTATTAAAGGTCCTGAACCTATCAGAGAATAACAGCATGACATGAAATCCATGTCAACTTTAGAAGACATGCATCTCAGATCCTGAGTATGTGTCACAGACCCAGAGTTGGTATCTAAGATACCTTGTTCACTGCAGTTGCTATTTCAGCTAGCCTCAAACACCAAAGTTACAACACTAAATTCTGGGAGCACATTTAGGTGAGGGGTGCACACCCCCTCCTGAGACAGACAACTTTAGATCCTTTTCTTCTCCATACTTCTCCAAAATATCGATCCTCCATCCTCCCCTGAACCCCAAACCCTACTCCAGGCAACTAGGCACCATGTAGGCAAATGGCCCCACAAGCCCTACCTTCTTTTGCTGGTTCCTGGGGTGTAAATCTCACTCCTCTTGGGTTGACGTATTCATCAGTGTGGGACCAGATAATTCAGAGGTATGTCCATCAGTATGTACTTCTACTACATCTTCTCCTTCATCTGTCTCTAATGATGTAGTATCTTTATTGTCTTCCATGTCTTCTTCTGTCATGATGGTACTGGCAATGCTTTCATTTCCATCCTATTTTATAAATTAAGTTAGAAATCTTACTATTTTGTGCAAAGGGGGAACATGAATGGGGTGTAGAGGCATTGAGGAAAATAAATTTTGAGCCAAAAAAAAACCAGACCATAGACCACATTCTGGTCAAATGCTCACAAACTGTAGGCTTAACTAATCTAGATTAATCTAAAAATACAGTATTGCTCTGGTTAGGGCCTTTTGTCCACACTAAAGGAACATTTTTCTTTTGCCTAATGGCTTTGGTTATGGAAATTGAGATGTGTAATTTTATGTGGATTAGTTTGGATGTACATGTAGCCTTAAAAGGAAGATAATTGATGTTAAAGGTGATGTTACACAAGTTGATTTGCAACAACAATTTTCCACACAACAAAAGTTCCCCATAAAGTTTATGCTGTGGAAAATACAAAATGTAACTATTTTAAGCAATATTTTTGTTTAGTGAACAAATTACAAATGTTTGATATGAATTTAAAACAAAATTTAATGCACAATTATCAATTTGACCAAGTGTTGCATGGAAAATCATTGTTGTGAATTGGCCTGTGTAACACCTTAAATGGTTGAAATGATGTTCTGGACTTGGTGTTATCCATGTACATGTAGCAACACAATGATCAATAGTAGTTATACAATGGTTTCAAGTGCAATACCGTGAAATATCCCACGAGCCACTTGTATTTTCTAGTATACACACAAGCCTTTAGGCGATGTTTATCAAAGAAATACAAGTGACATGTTTGGGATCTTCCGTGGTTGTGCCACAAGAAGACAAGTATAGTATAACTATTTTATCCCACACCATAGAAAATACAAATGCATGATGGGAAGGAAGAGTGGAATACTGACGAGTATACAACAGCTTTCCTGCTTTCTGATTGGCTGTATTTTCTATGGTGTGGGATAAAATGTGATATACTACTGTATCATATCTGCTGTATATCTACTGTATCTGATGAACCAGTTGCAAGAGCCTTTGCATTAACTCTTTGAAAAATTCATTTTTGCTTCACAAAATATAATTGTCCATGTCGTATACACTACACTTGTACCTGTTCATGAGATTTTTCATTTGCCTCCATCTCTGTCCTCTTCTGAAATTGCCATTCCTTCTACACTCAAAGTGTCTCCATCTCCTTCTTGCATTATTTGTGAAGCAACAGATGGCTCTCCATCTATCGAGGCCTCTCCAGTTTCACTGGATAATGTCACACTCCCAGACACCTCAGCACCTTCTTCTGTTACCTTCGCTTCTGAACTTGGTTCATTTGTAGCATCTGTACTTGAAGTACTTGTTTCAACATTTGTTTCCTTGTTTGATGAAGTGTCGCCTTCATTTGGAGGCTCTTTGATGTCCTCAACTGACTGGAGATGGTGACTCTGATGTAGGTGTGTGCTCTTCTGTGTTTGTTGATGATGTTGAATGCGTACTGTCTTGGTGTGCTCTTCGTGGTCTGGGGGAGGCATGCTTTTTCTTCTTTCCAGAAGAAATTGCACCAGCCCTCTTAAACACCTAGAAAAAAAATACAGAATGAATGTACATAAACACCATAAGATTGCAGTACAGTACAATTAGAATTTCTGATCTTGAATTAATAATGAATATTTTTTTGTACAAACCTTTCTAATATTTGGAATCTGTCCGGGTTTGAAGTCTTCCTTGAACTGCGGCATTCTGTTAATGTGATATTAAGTAAAAAAATATTCAGCTTGGGTCAAAAATTGGGCTTCCCTGTGTCTAACCAGGGAATCCCTGGGAATCTGTTCTATTTTTACAAGTCTGGGTGTTACAGATTCCCAAGTAAAATAGAACAGATTCCCAGGTTAGACCCAGGGAAGCCCCAAGTTGGGAATTGGCATTTTTGTACTGTACAGTACCTAGAGAACAAGAGCTGTACCATATCCATAAGTGTTTGCTCAGCAGAACGTCGTAGAAGCTCTACAAAAGAAAGAAAAAATTAATGGCAAGATCTATATACATATTAAGAAATGGAATAATAGAAGTAAAGATTAATGAATGGAAGAAATGTGGGAAGAAAAGAAAGAAGGAAGTAAAGGGATGAAGGAAGAAAAGAAGGAAGGAGAGAAGGGAGTAAGAAATAAGGAAAGAAGACAAAGAGAGTACAAAGAAGAAGGGGAGGAAGGGAGGTGAAAGGGAAATGAAGAAGGAAAGAAAGAAAGTAAGAAGTGAATGGGGGAGGAAGAAAGGATGGAAGGAAAGAATTGCTTTTATTTTATTTTGCTATTGAAAACACATATCTTATACATTCCAAGTATCTTTCTCAAACATAGAGAAAAAACAAAAAATATATATTTTAATATATGACAAAATGGGGATTTCTGAGATTAATCCTACTTACCACTTAACCTTGTTTCAAAACAGATTCTAAAACAAGACTGCATAATCTCACAAACAGATTCATTGGTCATGTGGGCTCCAACAGGAGTAAGTAGCAAGGTTCTTAGAACCTGGAGAATTTTCATCAAGACAACTTCATCACTACTTGGATCAGTACCAACAAATCTAGCATGGGTGACGGCATCTGCAAGGTTTTCAATTCCAGATGCTGCACTCTCACTTGATGGTTCTTAAAGCAGCAGATAGGAATAAAAAATATTCATTGATCAACAATATTCGTTCATAATTATTTCATATAGTTCTGTTTTAAGATACTGAATGTTGATCACTATTTAATAGAAGGAAAACACATAACAATCAAACGAAACAATGAAGATGGATGGACGGATAAATAAGTGAATGGATGAATGATTACATGTAATTGGTGTGAGTGAAGAGAGCAGTGACACTATTTGTGACAATGGAATTTCTCTGTCTTTCTTGGTCTTGAACTTTCTTGGTCTATATGACCAAGTTGGCCTAGGCCATTACTTGACTAGCGATGTTGAACATTTGGCATGTATGTATGTCTAGGTAGATTCACGCTGATTTGTGATATCAACACAATGTGCTTGGAATGAGAACAATGAGTGAACAAACAAAAAAATGAATCAAATGATGGATGGATTGATGAATAAAAAATGAATAGGGAAATGAATGAAAAAATGAATTAAATTAGTGACAAATGAATTTAAAAAATTAGGAACTCAAATTTAACACTCCTAATACCACACAACTACATGTACATTGTAGATACTCAGTGATGAAGAAGTTGAAGAAGGATTATTCACATAAATTTTTACAAGCATATACTATTTACGTACACAATGTGACAATAAAACAAAACCTTTTACAATAATATGAAATCAAATTCAGAATATGTCAAAATTAATTACACCAAGTGTATTTCCTACATCACATATCATATCAATTTTGTCTTCATTTTGGCACTAAATGTAATGAATTCAAATAAAATTAAAAATAAAATTCAAAATTCCTTGGAATATTTCTAAACCCCACAAAAATCTTCATGTAATTGATATTTTCAAAGAAAATTAGGTTTCCCAATATTGAATTATAGTTTTTAGAGTGCTCTGTAGTTTCACAGTTACCTATTAGTCCATATGAAAGGAATTTATTGACAGATGATAAAGCAATGCCAGTAATAGGTCCAGTTGTGTCTTCAGAGCGAATGACATCCAAAAAAGGCCCCAGAAATGTATTGACATCAACTTCACTAAGATCTATTGAAAAAAGAAAAAACAATTGTTGTAAAAATTGAGCAGTGAGTACAACTGCAGCTGCCTGCACGTATTGGAATTATGCAAATATGACATCCATTAATGCTCTTAGTTACTTTAGATTTTTTTCCCCTTACCTAAAAGTTAACTTCAAACACATTAAACATTGTAGTAGAATACAAATAACATTTATTTATAGAAGTACATGTATTTTGAGATCAGAAAATAAGGTCATGTAGGGGAATGATCTATGATGTTGCATGCTGAACGGTCACTAATTGCAAAAGGAATATCAGCTTAAAATCTCTGGACAATAAAATTATCCATAGGAAACCTCAATAAAATATTTTCAACACCATATCATACAACCTCACTTATTCTACAAAACAATTTGAGCAAAATACCAAGAAATTTTCAAAGGAATACAATGAAATAAAAGATATTATTTTGTATATTGTATGATCTTTTGACAGGTATGTTTTTCAAAACATATACAGAGTAATCTGGTTGTTCATTTCTAAACACACCAGAAGATTTCCCTTACTTGGCCTGACTTGAATAATGCCATTTTTAACAGTAGATATTTCTGGTAAAGAATTGGGCATATTTGCTACAATATAACATCATGATTTTACATTTTAAATGCTCTATCTTAAGGCAATGAAGGCTGTTAAAAGCAGCAAATTTCTAATAAATAATTCATGACAGATCTGCTATTTGTGTCATGTTCAATTCCTGACAAATTTACAATTTTAGATAACAAAATCAAAACAATCACTCCACATGATCTTTCAAAAATATATTATTTCCTTGATGATTTTTGAAAACAAATGGCACATTTTGAAAAAGACATTTTCACTGACAATAGATGCTTTTATTTTATAGTTATTTTCAATTTTTGCTCGCTCACAAATCACAGAGACATGTTTATCAACAAAATTCAAATCCTTTCCATAAATCGATGATGCAAATTTCCACACATCTGTCAAAATTATAAATATTATTATTGTCTCATTATAAAGAGTGAAAAGAGTGAGAGAATAAATATTTGTATTACTCTAAAAAGGAAAAATGAGAGAGAACATTAATAATACAGTAATTTACAGGCCAAATTTGACAAAAATAATTTTTACATTTATGAAAGGATTGTCACTCAGAAATGTGAAGCAAACACATGTAACTAATAATTTTTAATTGATTATGTTTGGATAATACACTACTTGGTTGGCTATTACTTGGTTGAGTATCGGTCTTCAGTGCAGAAGTTAAGGGTCTGATTACCCAGCTAGACCAACACTCAGGCTCTTTAAATAATTAAGAAGGTGTTGCCTTTGTAATTACATATATAAAAATTTTATGGTCAGACCTTCTTAACATTGTGGATATGGTTGGTAAATATATTATGGGTCTAATCTCTCTATACACTGCAGTATCCATGATACAAAGAGATTTAAAAGAACCCAAACCATGAGGAGGCAGCATGGTCGAGTGGTGAAGTGGTGAATGCATCGGTCTTGGAATCCAGCGACCTTGAGTTCGAGTCCCGCTCTGGCCACTAGCTGAGACTGTATTTATTCTGGGTTCATCATGTTCAAATTCATTTTCTTGGCCACGCTTGTAAACTGGTTTGCCTCCTTGCCAATTGCTGGCCAACTGGTTTGTCTCCTTGCCAATTGGGTTTCTTAAACACTTTATGTTTCATTTACATTATTTAGTTGTGATTATTTCAGTGGAGTGCCTGGAAACTAGCTAGATAGCTAAGTGCTCTTCCACTATAAACAAAGCATTACATTTTACATTTTTACCACTATTCAAGAAGAGTAGGGAGATCCATTGTGTGTGTCTAAGGTCTGTTCCATCTATCTAGACTATCTACTAGACAGCCAGGTCACTGGGTCGTCAGTACAATAATGAATGGTTACACATGAAAATAGAGTGAGTGACTTTTCTGGGGATTTTTTTTGTCCAAGTTTTCTTGTATGATCTCCATTGTAAAATGGTAATTGACTCTCCAATACCAAAACACCAATTGCCTACATATCACAAAAATCGCTTAGGTCATTTTCACATGGGCCCCTTCAATTTTCTAGTAAACCTGTAACTGAGCAGCTAGACATGTATAAATGAAGTTTGTTACTTTGTTTGTTTATTACTTCGTTTGTTTAACTTCAATGGTAACTAGCAAAATAATGCAATACTGTTATAAAAGAGTAAGTTTATTTTGACGTAATTTTGCCAATTGTCAATTTGATTTGAAAAATTATAAATGCAAGTTAGCCAATCAAATCTATAGCACTTTTTATGGTTTACCAACAAACACATTGTGATGCTAATACAGCAGCCATTTTTTACAATAACTTTTTGTAAATTGGTTTCCAGATGTTATAACATCACATAATAATATGAAGGCATGTCTGTAAGATGATATACAGCATGTATGATTGTTTTTAGTACCTTGTCATTACTACCATTATCATTGAAGAGTGACCTGTGAAGCTCAAAGTCTCGTTTGGAAACTTGCATTCACACGGACGTCAATCAAATCACTTGACTGATACAAGTTGCGATTCCCAAGAAAAATTGCCATGAATTTATAATAGTAATTAAACTGAGTGGAATGCAATTTGGGCCGAAATCATACGAGTGATTACAAAACTGCATGACCGCGTAGCGGGAGTACAGTTTGATAATCACGAAGTGTGATTTTAACCAAAATTGCACGACACGAAGTTTAATTACCACTTAATTATATCCATTTTGAAATCTCAACTTTATCAGGAATAACAAAGTCATGCAAACAAAAAGATGCTATTAATGAAGCAAAAGGATGCAATTTAGGAATTAATCGAACACTTTTTAACCAATCAGATTGCAAAATGCCTTGAATTTACAATAAAACTTAATTATACATTTAAAGTTTATATTTATCTTAACTTTCCTTGCAAATTCAAGGCATTTTTTGAGAATCTATTTATTGATCTATTAATTAATTTTGTATCGGTTGATTGATTTGATTGACGTCCGTGTGAATACTAGTTTCGAATCGAGACTTTAACCTTCACAGGTCGCACTTCAACAATAACCGTAGTACATGTAAGTTCAGGGTTAGCATTAGGGAAGACTTTGAACAGACACTTCCTTAATCCTAACCATAAACCTAATCTCAAGGTACTTTAAAAACTTCATACCGTAAACCATAACATGTACATGTAAGAGGTACTACATTTTATATAATAATGGGTTGTGCTATTACAGTACATGTAGCTGGGTTCTATGACACTCTCAAGCACTAAGCTGAACATGTTCCATAGTCCTTCCAACTCAGGGAAAATCTCTATCATGAAACTTTTAGAAAAGGCATGTTATTGTAGCTCTTGTGCTGTCAGTAGACCTAATCCATATGTCACAATATTTTCTCAATTCATGCATGACAAACTTCCAAAGGATTCTTTTGTTTTCATAAAATTTGAGTATGTATCCCCAAAAGAATAATGGTGATTATCTAACAAGTGTCAAACTAAAAGCAGGTCATTCCTCATGAGGTTTGTCAAAAATTGAAGGGTGCCCTATGAAAATGGCCTAAGTGACTTTTTTGATGATTTTTTTTCCATTGTATAAAATGATATCAATTAACTTTCCTGTGCCAAAAATTCAATGTCTGGACATTCATCAAAAAGTCACTTAGGTCATTTTCACAGAGAACCCTTCAATTATTGGGACAATATTGTCACACAGTGGATAAGTCCATTGGCTGGTCTTGACAAGACTGAGTATAGTATGAAATAAATAATATTTCAAATAATAATAATATTGACAATGTTTCAACACCTTATCAAACTGTCTGCAATAACAGTTACCTTACTTCAATAAACAAACAAAAGACTCCAAGTGAGTATAGAAGAATAAACAAAACTAAGAAAACATTTACCGCTCAAATACACAAAGAAAAATCCTGCTGCAGAGCTACTACTCTGTAAGTGTGGCAAGGATGCTTGCTTATGCCAAAGCATGTGCAAGTTTTATAACCTTTTTTGTAGATTCGCTTGATTTAACCCAGATGGTGGACCAGGAACCCAAAAGCTCAATAATTAAATATTAAATTTGTTAAAGAAACAAATTCAGTGATATATATGGTTAAAACAAACAACAATGAAATTTTTAACTTGAACACAGTTCAAAGATGTGTCCAGCCATCTATGCCTAGTTGTTTGAAAGAGGGTTAAGCACTAACCCTGGGTTAACATCAATAGATTTCTTTAGACTTAACCTTTTTTTGAACAACCAGACCATAGTAATCTTAACTAGGGAACCAGGGCTCTCAACAAAATTTTGAATGGGTGGCACCAATGTGATGAAAGAAGGAATGTGAAGGAATATTTCACAATCCAAACAGACATCAACCTTTGCCTTCATGGTTAGTGCATTTCAACGATTTGTCAGCTTCTACAGAGAGTCCTGGGGCCTGTTTCTTGAAAGACCTAATAACCTTACAGGCCTGGTAACTAAACCAATAAAGTTTACAGTTGTTTCTTGAAGCATAAATTAATTTCAATTCCTATAATTTTACACACAAGTTTGCGGGTACTCTTGCTGTAATTTTTTGTGTAAATTAACAGGCCCGTAAAGTTACCAGGTGTATTGAGAAATGGGCCCTGACCATACTTGAGTCATGACTGACACATGGAAGGTCTCTGACTTTTTTAAAATTATTTTAAAAAGTCTTTTATTCCATTTTTTGAAAAATCCAAGTAAGTTGAACCTTACCATTAACTGTGGAGAGCAAATCTTTCAGTTGAGAGAATCCATGTAATAGAGGATCTTGTTCTTCATCCTGGATAATAAATAGTGTCAACGGATTAGAAATATAGCAGTAGTATACGTCTTTATAGTAGATTATGCAATCTTGGCTTTTCACAAACAAATTTAAGCATCATCTTAATATTGATTAAATATATTTAAAGTTATGGTTCAGACGTAGTTCACCAGTAAAGATCAATCAAAATATTATAATTGTAAATATACAATCAAAGTTAAAACAACGATAGCAAGTATCGGTTTATTTCACTGTCTACTAAACATATATCTCATCAAGTCTAGAAGAATTTTCCACGTCAATTTTGTCTTCTATAAAGTAAAAGAACTTATAGCCTATACCTGATGGCTGTGTGATCCCCAACGAGCATTTCTCCTTAAAGCAGACACAACTAGGGATATTTCTCCTTGAATAATGTAGACTCCATTTCGGCGAGTCGCCATTTTTTCTTGCACCCACCAACGACTTCCAACATAAAAAATAACTCTATTATTATAAAAACTAGATTAAATAAAGAGTCCTTATTGAGCTATTATCCTGAATCTATGATTCTAGTCGTCTTGCAGTGGGTAAAACTACTTGAAACGTTAAAAATTGGACCCATTTTGAGGGGAATTCCAATTTCCTGAGAACATTGTGAAGTGATCGGCTGACGTCACGATGTACACGACGACCAAAAAACCTGAGGGACTGGATCGAGGGTGACCGATGGAAACTGGTACCAGTCTAGCGAGGAACGCCTGTTGATAAATCAACAAACTGTGAAGCTTTTTGAATGCAATAGTTTGTTGGAGTTGTTTGAAGAAAGTATAGGAAATGAGCGATATACAGAATGATGTGTTGCTTGGTGATTTGAAGCCATTTGAGCATCAAATCGCTGGTCATGTTTATCAGGGAGGCCAAGGTAAGGATTTTAATTTGTGTACAAAAAAACAGACCACCTTTCGACACATTTCACTTGGTACACCTATTCTGTCTTGGTCGATCTGTCTTCTGTCTTGCTATTTTGATGTTATTATGTTCCTCTATAGAACAAGGTTGCTTTGTGTTATCATCCCGACTCAAACGAAGTTGCCCGTAAAATTACTGTACCGTCATATACATTGTGGCTGCTGTCATATATAGCCTATATATTGTGGCTCCGGAACGAAAGTTGTGGCTGCTGACTCGAAAGTTGTGGCTAGCTACTGACTCGAAAGTCTTTACTACTTCACACATTTTCGATTGACACTAATACATCTCACAATATTTAATAACATCACTATTATAAATATTATTTCTATTTATATCAGAACAATTGTATATAAAACTTATATGTGTGTGTGAAATACAGGGGTTTCATTAACATTAGCAATAGCAGGTTCCACTACTAAAGATAAGTGTCTGAAATACAGATGGCCTACCATTAAAATATTGTATAACTAGAAAAAATAGCCAGCGTTGAATGGCAAAACAGACGGCGATAAACCACCACGAACCGCCTATTAATGAAACCCCTGGAAATAAAAAAAGTCGAAAAAAATACCAAAATTGGGTTACTTGATACAGTTGATGCAGCACACAATCATCTACTTTGTAAACTGCCAACAGAGCAGAATATTGGGTATTTGCACAATAAATGAATATTAAATAAATGAACTCCCTTACTCCACCACAATATAAACCAACATTTTACCATAACTTGCAATGTGATGTTGGACAAGTTACCTGAATTTGTTAAGCCAAATCTTGGTTACAATTTTGATTTCTGTGGCTTATTTTATTTAGGTATGTTTACATGTACAGATGGAACAGTATTGAAGCCTGTTCTACAAGATCCAAGGGGCGAGCGAGAAATAAAATTTTATGAACAAATTTTCAAAACACAAACACCAGATAATTTGTTTCTGAGAAGCATTCTACCCAATTATTATGGTGTTGTCAAATCAGCTGGCAACAAGGAAATGCAGGGCTTTGGTATCCTTTGAGAATGTAGTATTAGAAGTCAATGGAAAAGGGGTATATTCCCTAGAGGATAATTTACAAAAAAAACAGCCATTCAATGGCTGTTCAGTGATCATTACACCACAGTTAAATAACCGTTCAACACCCAGGGGGCAACTCCAATCGTAAATGGATGGGGATGCTCGTCGTACCTTTTAGGGGTCAAAATCTGCAATCTGGTACCTTTTAGGGTGTCTCAGACTTAAGTGGACTACCAGAGACATAGCTGGTACCTTTTAGGGACTGTTTTGGGGTAAATAAACTACCTAAAATAGGCATGAAAGGGACGATTTTGATGATCTGAATTGAATATTCAAAGCACATCGATAACAAAGTGTTTCTTACTTTAATTTCTTATTATTGATTTTTAAATGGTACCTTTTAGGGGTAGAAATGAATTGTTGGCACTCCCACTCAGGTACCTTTTAGGGGTCATTTTCAAAATTTCCGATGAGCATCCCCACCCTCTTATATATAGGAGTCCCCCCACCCAGGTTTAACAGTCATGTAAATATAGTCTTTCAACAGCAGGCAACTTCATGATCGTTTACAGCAATTTCCACTTCAGCAAATCATACTCCAATTTTATCAATTTCCAGACATTCAACAATCAGTGTGAATGAACTGTCAAACATACCTAACAACAAGGGAGCACATCAAACTTGACATTTTGTCTGTGTTAATCGATTCTTTGTGCAAATCAAATCACACAATGTCCCAGACATTCCTGGTAGACTGAGAGATCTGAGATATGCCAGGCAACATAGTTGTTTTGAAGTTTTCCTCACATTTATTCATATTGTGAATATTGGATGTTTCAGTCAATAAATGGACAGATGGTGATCAACACCACTTAAACCTTTGCACAATGACCTTTAACAATGTCTAAGGCTATCAGAGGGCTGAATTATAATAGAAAATCCATTGTACAGTATATACCATTATAAATATTTCCATAACAAGGTCCCTCAGAACGGTACCTCAAACTTCAAGATCTGACATCAAGTTTCACCTTCCCTTGTATTATGGATATAAAAGTTGGCAAACGTACTTGGGACCACCATGCAAGTGAAAAAAAGATTGCAATGGAAAAATCCTAAAAGTCCTTTACAAAGTGTTGTTCAATTTAGATTGGGTGGAGTGAAGGTACTAATAATTACTGATAATTAATTAAGTTATTAATGAATTAGCTACTGTAGCTAGAGCAGTTGTCACAATAAGTCTGGAATTTCTTAACTTTTATGGGTGACATAGGTCAGCAGAGTGGTTACTACATGTAAGTACACCCGCCTTTCACTGCTGTGGTCCAGGTTTGAGTCCCAGCTCCAGTGCTTGGATAATTGTATATGTGAAGTGAGTTTGTTTGATTTGTTGTTCTCTACCATGCCATGGT
This sequence comes from Telmatactis stephensoni, assembly GCA_029948255.1. Lineage (NCBI taxonomy): Eukaryota > Metazoa > Cnidaria > Anthozoa > Actiniaria > Isophelliidae > Telmatactis > Telmatactis stephensoni. The sequence continues at coordinate 886,778 of JALIZF010001893.1, read as the reverse complement.
AGGGTTCCAGCTTTTCCTCTCTCAGCAAAAATCATCATGTGAGTTGAGTGATGTATGAAAAATATTTCATGTAGAGGTAGTGAGTGTGAGAGTATAGTGTCCCCCAATTAGTGTGCAAGCACTAGAAGACATGGACGCTTAAATATGTTATTTTTTATGAAATCAAAACAACACATTATCCAAGAGGCCTGACTTGTGATCAGAATGATCCCAAAGAACATGTATTGCACTCTTCCTTTGGCCAATCACAGCATGCGTTTTAATGTTGTACTTATATGTAAAATATTCAAATGTCTTTTAGGTTTACAATAAGAAAACAAAGACCTTCGATTTTTATGACCGCTTTTTCTGTAGAAAAATTTCCACAATTGAAGAATTGCACTCTGGTAAGTTTTGGGATGAGAGAATTATCAATATTTTCTTAGAAAAATGGCAATCTCCAGATAAGGAAGCCTTGGATGTTGACAGCTCAGTGTTTATTGAAATATGCACCAAAAATGTATTAAATAATAATTTCTACATTGTATTGTTTTCAAGTTTTCATCACATACCTCGAAGGAGCTGAAGATATTCATATAAAGCAAACCATTCTATCAAATATCATTACCAAACTTAAAGAAATTCAAGAGTGGTTTTCAAGACAAAAGCTATTTTCATTCACATGTAGTTCACTTCTAATGGTCTACGAAGGAGATTGTACAAGACAGGACAATAAAGGGTCAATAAATGCACTGCAAAGTTCTCAAACTGAGGTGAAGATGATAGACTTTTCTCACGTTTATGAAAGCAGTGACTACGATCTTAATTACCAAGAAGGAATCAGGAGTGTCATACACCATCTTGAGGAATGTTTATCATTAATTGGATCATCAAATAATGATAAATTATCTAGAAATCAATGTAAAAAGTCCACAGAGAATAGTTAAGAAATAGATTCCCTTTTTCCATGCCTCTGTACTGTAATAGATGCACAGAGAATGTCAAATTGTGGTGAGAACAAAAAATACACCACAAGATGAAGTTCAGTGGGGTGACCATTGTTCTCACCACATTTTGACATCTTCTGTGCATCTATTAGAGTACAGACCCATGGAAAAATAGGATCAAATATATTTTTTTATGCAATATTAATCAAGACATTTTGACCAATCAGAGCGCACATAAGATTCAATGATGTCATTAATTTTTATGCATGTGTACTTAATTACACACAGTTCTTAACCAACCAGAGCGCATGTAATATACCAATAATTATTATTTAATTAAGCAATATAAAATGTGCACGTACATCTCCGTACTGTGTCAGATATAAACATAATGGAGGATGTAGAGCAAGAGAAAAGCAAGCTTAGGAATACAAGGTGTAGCCAAGTATTTCTCTTACATCACATTACAGAGACATAAGCAATCGTTTTATGTTTTTTTTTTATATATATTTTCAACATTTTTGAGTGAGCCATGTCTCTGTCCTAGCTCTGATATAAACATGATAGCCAGCCAAATCAGCATGCATGTGTTTATCTTAAATATTTTATAATACTAAATACTACATGTTTAACAATGTCAATACATTATATGAAAAACCATGGCAAATTCTCAAAGAACAGCACAGTCAAGGCACAAGTTAGTGTCAAGAAAGGGTTGACCAAAGCCAGCAGGTTTCTGGCCTCTAATGACTACACTATTTTAATCACACTTCTCATTTAATATAAACAAAAACCTAAGAATTGCTATAAACATAAGGAATGATACAATAAATTGAGTATGTATTTATCGTGTTCTTTTCTCTGACTGAAAAGATAAAACTTTACAAACCAATGTTTATTTATATTTTTTATTCAATTTAAAATCATGGGGGCTGCCAAGAAAATGCTTGCCTCATAGTCTCAAAGTCTTTGCTAGACTGTATGCAAAGTTCCTTTCATTCTTGTAATAATTATTGCTGTTTTTCATTCACCATTAACCTTGCCGACCCTTGCCAAGTCATTTAAAGAACAAGTCATTTTGAAACCACAAACTTGTCAAATTATTCAAGCTCTCCACAGTCTTCAACAACTACTTTCTTTGATGTTATACCACTGTCACTTCCAACTTTCTCAATTTCTTTGACTACATCCATTCCCTCCACTACACTTCCAAAAACGACATGTTTACCATCCAGCCAATCAGTCTGTCTTGTACAAATGAAGAACTGTGATCCATTGGTGTTGGGGCCAGCATTTGCCATGGATAAAATACCTTTTTTCAAACACAACAACAACAGATAAAATAATGTATATGAGATACTTTATCACAAAGAACAACAAGACTGCTGTATAACTGTACTGAAAATAATACCACAAAGAAAATCAATAGAATCTCCAAAACCAGAAAACCCTATCTGGTATCCAATATCAGAAACAGTAACAGTAAAAATGTGAAATTAATGAAATGCTGAACCACAATAGGCCTGAAACTGCATCGTTGCAATTCCCAGTTCCTCCAACACCATTACAGCTGAACTTCCTAATATTACCAAGGTAAAGGGGGGAAATGGGGAGGGGGGAAAATGGGGGGGAGGTAACAAGGGAGAGCTTTCAACATCTCTAATTTTACACAGAGATCCCAAACCCTAAGCATTACTTATATGTGTGCCTTCCTTGCGCCTCCCCATAAATTTTGTTATCTTACCTTCACCAGTGTGTTTCAACTGAAAGTTTTCATCATCAAACCTTTCACCATAGATTGACTTTCCACCAGTGCCATTACCTCTGGTAAAGTCACCACCCTTGGTTTTGATTAACATAAATATAAACATTTTAGTGAATGTCACCAGTTTTGATTGGGAGTGTGGGGGAGGCATCAAAATATTTCATAATTGTATAAAGAATCATAAAGTTTTTATTGGGGGTGGGAGGGGGGAAGGAATAATGACATCAGTATCATTTAATGTTTAATATTTCAAATTCAAGTCAAAATATTTCATAATAGGCCATATGCACTAACAGGTCACGTGACCCTATCTCCCCTAAATCAAGTGGCACCATCAAAGTGAATGCCAGAAATAGAAGGCCGCGATTTTAGGATTCGAGCGATTATCCGGGAGATTTAGGTCTTTATCCGGGAGACCGGGAGACGAGGCCCAAAATCTGGAGACTCCCGGATTATCCGGGAGGGTTGGCAGCTATGGAAAGAGCACCTCAATATTAATAAAATATTTGTATAATTGCATCATTGCATAACGATAGTACCTGGCACATGAACTTAGGTATAACACGATGAAATGCAGATCCTTTGTAGCCAAAACCCTTTTCTCCAGTACACAGTGCACGGAAATTCTCTAAAATTCAATTAATTATTAATAATAACTAGTGTTATCAAGACAGTTGAATACTGATGTACAAGTGAAATTTTCCTTCTCAAAATTTAAACAAAAACATTGAAATCCCCAAAACCAGTTCTTGATTTAGGGGATTTTGACAATTTTCTTTAAATTTTTGCCCCTAAATTTACTTTACAGTTTTGCTGTGTTAGATGATCCCAATATAATGCCCCCCTCCTGATTTACAAATTGCCCTGTTTGCTCCTAAGTTGGGCTCCCTTTGGTGGTAAGAATACAAGATCCAAAACATTCCTTTGATTGTATTATACATTTTCATTAATAAATAATTGTGTTTCTAGGCCCAGTTGTTCAAAAGGCAATTAGCGCTAACCCAGGATTAAATCTAAAGAAAACCATTGACTTTAACCCAGGATTAAATTGACTTTAACCAAATGAGCCATGGGACAAAAATCTGTTCCAAGACAAGTCCCATGAATTTAAACTTTTTTATATCTCTCAAAGAAGAAGAATTCACCAACCTGCCGTTTTTGGAACGATATCCTTTCTTAGCTGTGAAAAACCAAGAAAAAGATTAGAACACGTGCAAAATATAGCTTATGTCACGATTTTATATTATTGCAGTTCATTCTTTACCTCCATAACAATGCGGCCAGCTTTTGCAGTTCCAACAACCATATCGAAAAAAACTTTTGGCCTTGACATTTTGTCAAATATATAAAGAATAAATCTAGTAGCAAGTCTCCAGTTTCAGTGGCGTCCCTGTGGCGTCCAAAAAGTCTCGAGAGCTAGCCGAGTGAAAACACAGGAATCCCAACATTAAATGTTTCTTACACAGGTATCCCATCAACTTTTAGACGCACACCTTGACGAGGTAGTTTCTATTTCTGCTAAAATGTATTTCCACACGGTAAATTCATCAGGATTAATTACGATATAAATCAAATACAATCATAACTAAATGTGAAAAAATAGGCAGTGCAATGCGCAATGCTGACGAAATTTTGGGCTTAGAGGTGGTTGGTCAGGGTGGTTGCAAGGTAGGGGACATGCATGCATTTTTTTATAGATGCTACTTTTGCTGAAAGTTTCACTGCAACTCTTTCGTTGCAAGTTTCACTACGACTTAATAGAACTTTTGGTGTACATTTTTGTTAGTTACCGTTGGCCACATCAAAACTTTTAATACTACTAATAATGATGATTAATATTTCGTGAGGAAGCCTATTTCACCAGTAAGTGATTTTCAATAGGTCCCTCAATAACAAAAAAAGGATAAATAAAAAGGGATAAAAGACAAAACTCCAAAATATAAACACTATAATATAATACATTTTCCTACAGATTTCCTAGATATTTCCTATAGGAAAATGAAAATAAAATTGCATTTTCCTAGATATTTCCTACCTTTTCATTTTCCTATGATGGAAATATCTAGGAAATATGCAGGATAATGTATTTTCCTACATTTTGTCCAGCTCCTATCAAAGATATTTCCTAACATAGAAAATAGCAAACCCCCGGGGGGGCGGGGGGACTCCGATCGTAATTGGACGGGGATGCTCGTCGTACCTTTTAGGGGTCAAAATCTGCAATCTGGTACCTTTTAGGGTGTCTCAGACTTAAGTGGACTACCAGAGACATAGCTGGTACCTTTTAGGGGCTGTTTTGGGGTACATAAACTACCTAAAATAAGCATGAAAGGGACGATTTCGATGATCTGAATTGAATCTTCAAAGCACATCGATAACAAAGTGTTTCATTACTTTAATTTTTTATTATTGTTTTTGAATTGGTACCTAGCTTTTAGGGGTAGAAATGAATTGTTGGCCACTCCCACTCAGGTACCTTTTAGGGGTCATTTTCAAAATTTCCGACGAGCATCCCCGTCCTCTCATATATAGGAGTCCCCCCCCCCCCCCCCCCCCCGGGAGGCAAACAATTCCAGTGATTTTATGTTGACATTCTCTGGCACTTGCAGTGTGAACCTGTAAAGGTCAAACCATTGAAATCGCTACTGAAGACCAAAGACGACGTAAACAACACTTCATATGATTAAACAAATATTCGTTAATTACACTCATCTCCTTCAATGCTTTGTATGGGCTTCCTGTGGTGAGAAGCAAGAGTCTGTCTAGCCGGGTATGCCGGGTCTGAGCCAGAACACTTTCAAGACCGGGGTCGAGTGGGTTTGTACCTCGATGTCGCTCTACTGACAGCTAAACTGATTGACAGCTTATATCTGTCATTTATGAATATTTAAAAAAACGAAGCGATGCCACAGGCGTTGGCAAATAGACACAATACAGGAGACCCAGGGCTCACTTATTCCCCAGGGCAGCTGGTCAGTTCATTTGATGTTTAGTCTCGGTAACTGTGCAAGTTGGTGCATGGTTTCTTGAGTCCCAAATCTGGCCACTTGCAAAATAGACGGATCGATTGTTTATGCAGATTTCAGAACCGAGGTAAGCAATATAAACATATAATGAAAGCTTGGTTTGTTTCTGTTTTCTCTCCGACTCTCAATGTACATATATGGTACGATCCTTTACAAGCGACCACGGCAAACAAATTCCCCGGCGGCCGGCGAGGATAGGTAAAGAAATAGTGTCTGTAGGCTGAATTTTTATCTCACAGGAATGCTGTATTTGAGGTTACCGTGATTATATAATTTCGTGTGTCAACAAAGAGCCATCAACAGTCTAACAGTCATGAAGTTCAGTCAAATAGGCCATGCAATCCAAAGTTTTTTCCGACATTTGACACAGACCAGTTAGCGACAATTCATCACCACCACTGGACAGAGAGACCTAAAATTAGTAAGCTTGTCAAATTTGAGAGTGATGGGTCAAAAACATGAGAAGATACAGCTCTGCAAAGTCGCGAAATTTAACAGAGAAATGTATCTTCTCATGTTTTAATTTTGACACGTCACCCTCAAATTTGTCAGGTTTACTAATTTTAGGCCATGAAAATAATTTTTACCTGCGGCCATTTATCTCAGTATTTGACCTTCAAACTTCTTTATAAGCCTTGAAATCTGCTCTCCTTTTTTATTGGTTTTTGCTGTTTCTCCAAAACATATCATGCTGCATGCTGTCATCCGCCCATCAAACAGTCAAACATACATACATACTTGTATTTGGTAAAGCAGGTTTTTATATATAGTTTATAAGGCAGCGCTAGGCTGATGTGGACCCTGCTATCTAAATGTCAAACAAAGCTAAGGGGCTACCTGAATGCGAGTTGTCCGAGTTGTCCTTGGTCACCTTGGTCGTCGAGATATATTCAAGTCTAGTTTCCCCAGCCGGGGAAATGAAAACATAAGAGTTATCCCAGCTAGCAACATGTCACATTCGCATGTTTGGTTACTGGTTGAAAAGTGGGAAAAGTTTATATGTATTGCGTATACATATACACCATAAACAGGGTCGTGACATGGTACGTTTTTTCACACGTGATCCCGTTTTTTGGACAAAATTTCTGATCCTTGATCCAAAATGTTCTCTTATTTTGATCCCTGATCCCAGCCGATCCCAGCTGATCCCAGCTGATCCCGATATTCCTTTATTATAGCAAATAAGATATGTGCATGAAAATGGAAACATTTCATTAGATGCATAGATGTTGAAGATGGATTGCTTGGTGAAGGATGCCACGATGTTCTGTTGTAAGGTGTATAATGGTCATTATTAGTATAACCATCAATCCATCCGCCATCTTGCATTCATATCCATCCATCCACCCATCCATCCATCAATCCATGATGATTCTTATGGCGGACGGACGTGCTATCGACCCTCGCTCCACACAAACTGGTGTTAATTTAAGTAAATAAATATAAATATTAAAAAAATATCATCATATATTAGATATTAGATATTAAAGTAAATATAACTTTTTATGAACTGGAAAACTTCGAACTTCGATCTATTTTTTCGGCGTATCATTCAGAGATCATTCATTCAAACATTTTCTGATTATTCAAAAAACCTTTTTAGTCTTTCGGTCATTCATTCAGACTTTCTTTGATCATTCATTCAAACTTTTTCTATCGGTCCTTTGTTCAGCCTTTTTTTGTCGTTCATTCAAACTCTCTTTGTGTCGGTCATTCATTCAGACTTTTTTATCATTCATATTTCGGTCACTCATTGAGACTTCCTTTGTTCGTTCGTGCAAACATTTTTTCTATCAGACCTTCATTCAGACTTCATTTGATCGTTCATTCAAACTTTCTTTTTATCGGTCATTCATTCAGACTGTTGACTTCCTTTGATCATTCATTCAAACGTTTTAATTTTCTGTCGGCCCTTCATTAAGACCTTCTTTCTTCACTTCCAAGTTTCATCTTTAATAGTCAAATACTTAGTTAAGGATTACAAACCCAATATATAAGGACACGTTAGTGGGAGAAACAGTGTTTTGGAATTGAGTGGACTGAAAACAATTTCTGAAGTTCATCCCTCTATCGATGAAATTAAAACAGTAAGTATGTTAAAGAAAAATTAGTCAATTTTGTGTAAAAAAAATTAGCGTTCAGATTGATGATTTAACTGATAGTATGGGGAAGTTTCAAACTTATAGGCGAATTAATAAAGAAATGATCGAAACGTTATCTTAATTCTGTGCCTGTTTTAAAGTATGGCAGGCTGATACACGGCTTCGTATCTCTCTGCATGCAATTCCCAGTTGAACGTGGCAGATATACGAAGACACCATATGAATTAAGGTTATGTTCTCGGTGTGATGAACACCATTACCTATTCAAGTGTGAAATTCAGTGTTAGCCAATTTGTTAATGTTAGAAATGTTTTTGATCCCTGATTCCTGTTGAGATTTGACTACTGATCCCAATCCCACGTCGGTGATTCCCGATCCAATGGTTTGTGATCCCGATCACAAGCCTGAGATCCCTGATCCCGCGTACCATGTCACGACCCTGCCATAAATCTCTCCAAATTTTGTTGAGTTCAAAAAGTTGTTATTTTACAAGCAATTGCAACGAAACTTCACACTTTCAAAGTTCTGATGAAAACGGAAGAGAGAAAAGTGCCGGATTACATAGACATGCTCATTGAACTTGAACTTTTTCTTTTGGTATTATTAATTTGTTTATTATATTCTACAAGTTTATTTTCAAAACTTGTTTATCTAATTAGTTTTTATTATTAACTGTTATTAGTCTACAATTTAAATTGCATTCTTTGCTGTACAGGGCCCGGTTGTACGAAGGTTGGATAAAGTTATCCACCGGATAAGAGTTATGCACTGTATAGATTTTGTATAGATTTTATCCGCTGGATAAGGATTTATCCGCTGGATAGCGCTATTCGTACAACCGGACCCAGGCTCATTGCGAAGACTATAAACTATAGCCGATATATAGATGTAGTGTCCAATGTTGGCACAGGATAATGTAATTCTTTTCTGCGGCATATGCTCAGTCTTTTTTAAGCTAAGTTAAGACAAAACCTTTACTTTGGGATAAAAAAGATATTTATTAAAGCAATCGATGGGTTTCCGGAGAAACGCCAGAAACGTCAGGTATTACAATTGCAACACGCTGTTCAGTTCAGTTTAGATTAGCCATGTTGCTTTCAAACTTAAAACCACATTGTAAACAGATTAAACTTGTTTCTGGAGAAAATTCAAGTTTCTGTCGCGGAAAAAAGTTATTAGTATTTCCGTGACAATGTTATTGAAGAGCTCTTGACTAAAAGCGTACAAAGCAAAACAAATAATGTTCCAAACGCATTTTCTTACTTTTTTCTTCGTCTTTCTATCTTTATTTATCGAGCTGCGAAGTGATGAGACCTTCAGTTGAAAATTGATTGAAGTTGTAAGACTAAAAATCGCGAAGAAAAGCATTTTGATCAAGTTCCGCAGTCTCGCAAATTCATTGCCAACTTTAATTAATTTTTGCTCCAAAACCGATCCTGTTACGCTGTATATTCATGCATATGCATATAGAAACCTCAGTTTGGCATTGAAGGCAGGTATAGCAGGTACACAACAATGCGATCGAAATAAGACCTGTCTCAGCTCAACTAAAGATCTGTCAGAGATACCGCTTACATACGTATATATGCATGTATATAAAATATTTGAGATACAACGCGCACACTGATTGTCTTGCTACCATCTCTAAATCAGAGGACAGAGACATGGCTCGCTCAAAAAACGTCGAAAATATTTTATAAAAGCAATATAAAACGATCGCTTATGTCTCTGTTCTGTGATATAAACACTCTGGAAGATATAGAGCACTCGAAAAGCAAGAGAAACACTCGGCTACGCCTCGTGTTCCTAAGCTTGCATTTCTCTTGCTCTACATATATCACAGAACAGAGACATGCGCGCGCGTTTTATATTCCTTAAATACATGCATACCAGTCTTTATTTAAACACGATATATTAAAGCTAAAAAGCTTGTGGGGATGTGTATACATAGAAATGCAAATACATTGTTTAAAAATAACCCACCTATACTATCTCCTCCTAAAACAAGTCACATCTATTTGTAGACGAACGGAGGAGGGAGGCATCGGAGTAGCCTTGGCTCCTCCGGAAGGATCGACGAGGTCCTGTTTATTTTTAACCGAGCAAAGCGGGGCAAAGCGATTGTTCTCAAGAAAGAGTTACATCTATTGTGAGACTGGTACGGGCTAACAAGTCACGTCTAGTTTGAGACGAGCGGAGACGAGGTACGGTACCATCTATTGTTCTCCAGTCTTGATTGTTTTTAGAACACTCAATGAAGCATGATTTCTTCCACACAACCGTGACAATTCGACACATAATATTTAATTCCTGTTCTTCATGATGTATTGATATATGTCTTGTTGAAACACTAAATATTTTTATTGTGTCGATCCCATCAAAACACTTTGATGGTTAATCAAAGAGGTCCTTACCTCTAAACCTGTTTTGAACGTTTGTCTACTTTCATTTCATACGTAAAGAAGAAGACACCATTGAAGGTTTGAACATGATTTTATTCACACTTTCTATGGATACGTAATTTCTTTGAAATTTCTGCACTTTTTTCGTAACTGTTTATGATCATTAATGAGTTGCAACCAGTTCTCATAGTCTAGACAACAAGTTCATTCGCCATGTTCTCTCATTATGGACGAGTAAGTTTCTGTCGCTTTCTGGAACTATTTTTGCTTCGTGGTAATATCTGAGTTGAAAAACAGTTGAGTGAAATTTGAAATGATTTTCCCCTCTCATTTCTAAGCTCTAGCCTGGAGGATAGCATCACAATTTCTTCCACAACCTTTACGAGATTGTTATAAGATCTTAAATCACTCTACAGTTTCTGAATCGTGGTTGTTCCGACACAGGTAAATATTCAGATCTTTTCATGATGGAAAGGTACTTTATTTTATAATAGTGACTACAACACGTTCACCTCTACTTTTCAGATCGACAGCACTCCTGACCAGTCTAACTAGACTCCAGATTTCACCACGATGGTGCAACAACTTCCATATATTTAGATCAGGTCCTGGCTTTTTTTGTGTTATTATTTCTATGTTTATCTAATAGTTCACATCTATAATGATCGTTATATTTTCTTCACACCATTCAGGGTTTCTTCCACAAAGGCATTCATCTCCAGAAAACACGAAACAATGGGGGCGGAGCTACTAACGTGCAATACTAGTCAACCATTGCGAATCGGCTGTCACTCAAACTACATTGTCTAATAGCGTTTCTGATTGGTCGAAAAGGAGGAGTCGGCTTTTTCTGATTCGAAAACCTTGGTGGCTTGCAGCTGTGCTATTCATAAAGCATGAGCTGTAGGAGACATTGAGCTTGTGGTCGAAGGTTGATCGTCTAATATCAGATCAATAAACGACATTAAAAAATTAAAGTCTCTTTTATTACCTTTCTTCCTAAACTCCATTAAATAGATTCTGTGTACAATAAAAGTCCCTTTGAAAGCATCGCGACGATAACAACAAAATCCAAAATAACTAAATGACGATCGCAGTTACAAAATCGATCATCTCCGTGACTAGCTCAATGTCTCCTATAGCTCATGCATAAAGCAGAAATTTCATTTCGTATATCACATATTTGCTAACAATTTCACACTGGAATGTTTTCGCGGAAACTTTCAATTTTACTTGTTTTTTTATGTAAGCACAGCAACATGGACGACGAAAAACCAAAGTAGACGAGAAATCACAATATTTCTTTGCTCTGCGCCATACAAAAACGATTTCTTGAATCCTAACTTATTGCATGAACAAACAGACTGAAACCGAAATGTAGTTGTGGCCAATATATTTGCAAAGTTGTCCAAGGGTTCAAATGAGATACGAACTACGGGACGATGGGACATTGCGGACGTAACTTCAGTCCACAAGTTTGAGACCGGAATAAATGAGCGGAATTTTGTACTACTTGGGTCTTTTGACCCTAAAGTGAGAACTGGAAACTTTATGAAATTATGTTTTGTAAAACCGAATCCATGATATTTTAACATTTTGAGGATGATTAATTCTTCTTGTTGTAGCTTATAGTATGTTTATTGAAATCAGAAACAGTGTCGGTGTTGTAACTATACGATGTTACTATGCTATCTAGGAATAAAAGTTCTAGCCCCATATATTTTCTGTTAATAAATATATCGAATTTTTTCTAAGTGTCTCGTTACAAATGCGCATGTCCGCTCGTATTTCCTGGCGATGGTCCCCACATCGACCGTACATCTACCCCACATCGACCCTACATCGACCCCACATCGGCCCTACATCGGCCCTATATCAATCAAACTAATTTTACATTTCCGATTTTATTAGTCGGGCAAATAAACCATGTTTTCAAATTCAATGGGTCCTAGCGAGTTCTTCAGTGTATTAGGTTGCTGACTAATAAAATCGGAAATGTAAATTAGTTTGATTAGTTTATCCATGCAGGGTCGTAGGTTCGAGTCTAGTCTCCTTCGCAGCCGTTTTCAGTCTCGTCACGAGACTAAAAACGGCTGCGAAGGAGACTAGTTCGAGTCCCACTGGAGACAGAAATTATTTTGTTTTTTCCTCAACGCCGCGGCAAGACATACCACGCATGCGCGATACGGAAAAGATGGCGTCTCGCGTTGCATTTTGGGAAAATGTACCAAATTTAGTTGAATACCAAATGTAAATATGCATGTCAAAACTTCGATATCTTTAGTAAGTTTTGCGCCAAAAATCTCAGCTTCTTTCAGCGAAATGCCGCTTGCCGCCATGTTTGTTTACATTTGGTTTTCAACTAAATTTGGTATATTTTCCCAAAATGTAACGCGAGACGCCATCTTCAGTTCCGGAATCGAGGATTCAGCGGTGTACTTTGCTGGCGAAAAACAGAAGCCGCCAAAGTTAGTCCTCAAAAAATCCGATTTTCAACACAATGTAGTATATTCTGTCGCCTGATTTTGTACCAAATACTTTTAACGTTCAAAATTAAGCTCAAAGATATGATATGGAAAAATCTATTGATAAAAATTCTAAAAATATTGCTTGGGATTCCTGTGGTCAAGACGGCGGACGCGCATAAGCCCGCGAAAACTCGCGCATGCGCAGTCGTTTTACAGCAGTAGGGCCCGGTTGCTAGAAGGTTAGTGTTAACCCAGGGTTAAGTCTGAAAGTATGAAAACCTTTGGATTATAAACGCTAACCAACCTTCTAGCAACCGGCGTCGCACTACGAGTTATAGAATCAGTTTATCATATAGGTTATGCACTCAGGCAATACTTCAAATTTCCCCTATTAGGGACCGTTCATTATTTATGGCAGGGGGGGGGATGGGTGATTAAAGGGGGGTTCTTGAAATTTTTCCAGGTCTGAAAAGGGGGGGTATTGAAATAATTTCTTGGCTATCAGGGGGGGTATAGAAATTTCATAAGACAGATAAGGTAACAAATATACCATACAACAAATTTCAATTTCTGTTTGAGTGCATTTCATAAAACCGTGAAACACTTTGTAAGGAATTGCACAAAATTGTACTAAATTAACAATAGAAGACAGAGGATTTGGCACTATTTTGTTAGCAAACTGTTTCACGGTTATATGAAATGCACTCTACTGTTTTGAATTGCTTTCAACTTGTCTATGTCTCTTCAAGAGCATCAGAAATGAAATCTAACAACATCAATGAAAGAGTGATGCCAGAGGCCATGATGTGTTGCATCAAGAGCCATCATCAACTTTTGAATGTAAATTATTTATAATAGGAATAATTAATTTTTTTATTGTGCATAAAAAAAATATATTTTTAACCCTTTTATTGGGTTTTACGATTTATATTAATTTATATTTATATGTAGAATAATGTGAAGCAAAACCACGCAAGTTGTAGATTTAAAGCTCTGTTTATTCTGTTTATTATTTATATTTTAATATCTATATTTTATATTCATGTAATTATATTTTTAACACTTTTGGGGAATTTGTTAATAAATTTTACATTTTATTTATTCTATTTTAATATTTATATATTTTTTGTTGTAGGGAGGGGGGAGGGGTATTGAAATAATTTTCTTTAGAATGAGGGGGGTCCTTAAAATTTTTTTTTTGTCAGGTGGGGGGCCGTTAAAAAAAATGGGTTCCTTGGCAATTAATCACCCATCCCCCCCCTGCCATAAATAATGAACGGTCCCTTAGTTCTTTTTATATAAGCTTAAGGATTATGCCATCAGTAACTGCAGGTGAATGCCGTATCTGTTGCAGTTCTACCCACCTTTCTTTGAAGGCTAACCTCTAGTTTTAATTTATTTTGTTTTGTTCAGCTACTGACGGAATCCAAACATGACTGCTGACTCAACAGAACTCTGCCCTGACACGAAACCAATGAAGGTTTCCATGGTAACAACAGAATACTGCCTTGACGAGGAGCCAACAAAGGTTTCCATGGTAACAACAGAATACTGCCTTGACGAGAAGCCAACGAAGGTTTCTATGGTAACAGATTATCCAATGGACACTTTGACAGGGTGGATTGTTTGCATATGCTCTTCTCTCGCTGGTCTTATTTCAAATGGCATTGGTTATACTTATGGATTATTCTTTCCTTTACTTTTGAATGAGTTTCAAGGTGGTAAAGCAAAGACGGGTACGTTACATAATATCCTATTTTATTAGTATAGGAAATCGCACGATCTTGAGTACAATTCGGAATTAATAGGTACGAGTAATGTTTTGAAAGTTCTCAAAATAGGACGAGCCTTTAGGCGAGTCCTATTTGAGAGTTTTCAAAACATTACGAGTAACTATTAATTCTGAATTGTACGAGAAGATCGTGCGATTTTTTATTTATAATACACTATCGTTGCCATAGCGACTTAATAGGTACTCTACAGAGTACAATTAACGATTTAATTGTACTCCTCTTGTCCAATCAGAATCGAGTAATTTTGTATAGTGTATTATAATATGGATAATAGTGTTTTACCGGAAACTAAAACACTCGTATTTTCCATATTTTCACTATAATGAAGATATGAAAAAGTTATGTACCAAATGTCCCGGATGTACGCGCGCGCGTCCTAAAAAATTTTCCCGCCAGTTTGAAATTAAAATTTTTTAATTTGCCTCAGTTTGTCCACATAATAAAAGAACATTTTACACGTGGCTTGAAGATATGAATTTTATTTTATCGTGTTAAAAACAACATTTGTACATGGTTAATTGCCACTATTTTCTCGAAACCGTGCGCCATGGTAGTTCACCGCGGCTAAACGTCTGCGCATGCGCGAGATTTCGCAGGCTTATGCGCGCGTCTGCGTCTTGATCACAGGAATCCCAAGCAATATTTTAGATTTTTTCTTTAGATTTTCCTATGTCATATGTTTGAACTTAATTTTGAGCACTGGTGAAAATAAAATATACTACAAAGTCCTTAACTTCATTTTAAACTTGGAACTGAGTCTAGCTTCTGTGCCTTGATTTTCGCTGACAACGTTGTTTGTTTTACTGCTGAATGTTTTTAATGGGGAGGCGTTTCGTAAACCACGCATGCATGGTAGATGATTTTGCCACGGTGGTAGCCTACGTAGCCAGGCTCTTAAGGGGATTGGGAAGGGGAAGAGGGGAGGGGGAGGGGAAGGGGAAGGGCCGGAAGGGGGAGGGGGAGAAGGCCAGATCAAACCACTATGAAATATCTTGTAATAAATAAAATCATTTAGCTGGGTTATTTTTTCATATCTGTTACTCTCAATCGTTAATTCTTATGAACTTTATTTTCAGCGGCTGCTGGGTCACTGGTATTTGCCATCTGTGCATTTGTAAGTCCCATCTCAGCAAAGTTCTGCAAGCGCTTTGGAAGTCGTAGTCGTCATGGTCTGTGGTGGGATGATATGCGTACTAGGTGTTTTAGCGTCAGCATTTTCCCCAAGTCTCTACCTTCTGTATTTTACTTATGGCATCGTTGTGGGATTTGGCTCCTCGATGATTTACATAGCGGCGTTTGAAATCGTTCCATTGTACTTTGTAAAATACAAATCGCTTGCTACAGGCATGGTTTCCGGCGGAGCTGCAGCGGGCCTTGTAGTAATGAGTCCTATTGTAGGAGCCCTTTTGGATCATTTAGATTGGAGAAAATCATTTATGGTACTAGCTGCCATCAATGTACTACCAAGTATTCTTGGATGTTCTATTACCAGGAAGAGAAGTGGATTCCAAAACATTCCAGAAGAGCGGCAACCAATAAAGAAGTGCGACGCACCCTTGTACAAAGACCCTGTGTTTGTACTTGTTACGTCTATTTTTATTACCGCTGCTATGGGTCACCTCATCCCGACTGTTCACTTGGTAAGTTGCATTCAATAATGCGCTTCAGACGCCGTTACATAATGCAATTTTCTGCAAAATCCATTGTGGAAATCGAGCCCCCTACTAAAATCCTGGCCACAGGCCCATTCTCGTCCCCAGAGCCCGCGCTATTGCCGTCCAGCGGAAGGCCGCAGGACGGTAATAGCGCAGGCTCTGGGGACGAGAGTGGCTACGGGCCTGGATAGGTATTTGACGATTACAGACAGACCATAGAGACTTTCAAGTATTGAACGAGTATTGAAAAAATGGAGTATATACGTTGCCAGGGACAGTAGAGGAGGTGGACAAGCGATACGATGCATTACGGCTGCTGTGCGTAACGTTACACGTACGTAGCGTCCTCCGCAAACTTTCTCTTGGAGTTCCTGTGGTGCTTTTTATCAGCCGGCTTTCTTTGTAATGCTTTCTGACAGGACAAAATGCCTAGTTCTCCTCGGACGGCCAACAAAGGAATCCCAAAATTCAGAAAAGGGGTTGGGGTGGGAAGAAGGAGTTGCGAACGAAGAGGTTAACACATACGAAACGTTGCAAACCATCCCCCTTCCCTCCCCCTCCATGTCACAGGAATCCCGAAGAATTCGAACGACTGATGCTAATTTCTTTTTGTTTGTATATTTTTAGGCAAAATACTCTGAGGATCTTGGTATCCCCAGCCATCTTTCATCATGGATGTACTTTGCTATCGGCAGCACATCTCTAGTGTCACGCATTCTCACGGGTAAACTATGTGACACAGGCTGGGTCTCAAATTTGCGCGTCTTTCAATTTGGGGTCGTGGCATTTGCAATAGCCGATTTCTTGGTTCCGTTCGCTAAAACTTTCAGTGCTCTGATGATATATTCTATTGCATTTGGAATATGCGAGGGGATGTATACAACACCGCTTTATTGTTTTGTCTTGAGGCTGTATTCTGCAGAGGGTCTAGGATGGTCCATCTGTTTCCATGTCATACCTCAGTTTTGTGCACCGGTATTGGCAGGTAAGCACATATATTAAAAAGACATATCAGAGAAAGACTAAACTAAGGGACGGACCATTAGATTTTTGCCGGACGAGGGGTGGGGAGGATTTTTTTGTGCAGGAATTTTTTTGTCCTTCGTGGTGGTGCAGGAATTTTTTTAAACATTTATTTTCTTCCTTTGAGGCTGCGCTTGAATTTTTTTGGTTATTGCCCAACCGCATCCCCCTCCCTCCCCCCCAAAAAAAATCTAATGGTCTGTCCCTAAATAGACAAGCTAATATCTTCTAGCACTTGCGCACCAATACACCGTCCCGCCATCCATTGCATGATAAGGAGATACCGCTTCGAAAGAAATGTTGATCATCAAAAATTATCTATGGTTTAGCTTTATATTTATGTATTTTGGGAAAACTTAATAACCAATAAATGTTTAAAATCGCCTGAAACAAGAGGTCTCTGATTATTTTTTGTTGTTGCAACTGCTACATTCGATTGCGGTACGTTGTGCTCTGATGAGTGGAGCTATACTGTTTGCGGATTGGTGTACGGGGGGACGCCGTACTCTGTCTGCATCCTCGGGAACCCACGGGTATTATGTCACTCGTTTCTGGAAGCTAGAAAAATATTTCTGATTCTCGAGGATGAGTCACTCACTCACTCTCTCTCTCTCTCTCTCTCTCTCTCTGAGTGTGAACTACAATCTTGCTCTAAAAACCTGAATCACTTCTCCTCACGTTCCGTCCTCCAATGTTGGTCCTTCCATATCAGCGACATTTCACAGCGCGCTGCACAATTCTGCCATAGCTAGCAACATTGAAAGGGGGAGAGGGGATAACTGAACATTCTTGCCTCCCACTGATTCAGTTATTTATGAGCGGGATTGTAGCTAATAAATATATTGGAAATAGGTTTTCTTTTGCTTCAGTACGATTCCGATTCAGATGACAGAGCTCATGCCCTAGGCACAGATTTCAGCCGTCAGGAATTCGTGCGCCCGCGAATTTATAGATTTACACAGACAACTACTTTGATCTCTTGCCCTTGATTTGACAGATAATGCGTTGCGTCACAGACAAGACTTTCAGCTCGCGCGCCCAGCCATCACGTGGATGAGTATCGTGGGTGCACGAATCCCTGACGGCTGAAATCTGAGCTACTGAGCATGCCTAGGTCATTTTGAACCCCCCCCCCCCCCCCACACACACACACACACACCAAAAAAAAAAAAAAAAAAAAAAAAATCAAGTTAAGACGCGAGCGCCCAAGTGAGGCTACTTATGATCCTTCTTGCGTTGTTGCTTCACGCTAGACCGTAAGTTTCTTGTGATTGCGATTGCCCAGCTTAGGGTGGTTTTCACGAGCGCCGGAAGCAGAAGCGGAAGGATCATACACAGACTCACTATGCACTCTTCATGGTCTTTTTTCACAACCAGATGAGAAATGCAACACTGAGTCTGCGTATGTTGCTTCTGCGCTTTAAAGGTAAAGGTTAAGGTAAAGCAACCTTATTTAACGCTGGTAGCTCGTAACAATTGTACACTGATAAACTTGAGGTCGACAGTGCGCTCATTTTACCCCCCCCCCCCCCCCCCACCTCTCTGCATCAGTGCTCCGTGATGCTTAGGTGAAAACCAGCCCTTACGCCTTTTGTATGAACCAGGCTTCGCTGTCCTCTCCTTGACTACCAATGCTTCAACCTCGTTCCCAGGTCCTTTTGCCTTCGCTTGGGGATTGAGCGGGAAGTTTTCCCGCCCAATCCCCAAGCGAAGCTGAGGCAAAAGGACCTGGGAACGAGGTTGCCGATGCTCCATTGATTTTTTTCAGGTTTGATAGCTGATCGGACTGGGTCGTATCATCCTGCATTTTTCACAGCCGGTGGAATTCTAATCTTCGCTGCGTGCATGTCTTTATTAATGACTTTTTTCCAAACGTCTGATAAAGACACAGTTTTTGATCAAGAGGAACTCGTGATATTTCAAAAGGAAACTGTATGTTAAATGACTAACATTCTAACAATGTATTTCATTTTACGAACTTCTTTTCGAGGCAAAATGATCAATCGTTCCCATCCATTTCCTAGCCTTCTCCGTAGGCAACTCCCTTATTGGGTTTCCTGTGGTAAAAGAAGAAGAGGGAAAAACGGGGACGAGGGAGAGGTGAAAAAATATAGGTAAAACCTACATACCACTCAGTTGATGTAATATATCCGTGAAATGTATCATTCTATTCTATTGTTGCAAAAAAATTTTGTCACTGTGTTATTAGATATATTTTTTATGAATATATTACATCAACTGATCATCCTTTACACCAATCACTTATTCAGAGTGCTACCTTCGGCTGTTTGCATTGCCACAGGAATCCCAACGCAAAATGTTATCTACTTCCCACGTTGTGCAAAGCGAAGCGATACATATATAATGGTCTTTAATAATAATGGTCTTTACTGCTTTAAACAGACTGGCCAACTGGGGGGAGGGTACTACCACCCCAACTTGGGTAAGGGTGTGCTGCCAGGACCTCAAAACCCTGACCCTATCCCAGACCTAAAATTTCGATTTTTCATACCCTACCCCAGACTAAACCTAAGAATTGTACACCCTATCCCAGACTAAACCCCAACATGTATACCCTATCCCATTCTTCATTATTCTATGATTAAAATCAATAGTTACTAACTTTTGAATGGAATTTACATTGTTTCTGTTTCGACAGAAAGCGTAGCTTATTCCAAACTAAAACTGACCAAAACCTACCCCAGACTAAAACGACCAAATTGTAACCCTATCCCAGACAAAAGCCATACCCTATCCCAGACAAAATGTCAAAAAAGGATACCCTACCCCAGACCTAAAAGCCGAAAAACCATACCCTATAGCGTGGCACATACCCGTATAGCAAATATAGGGGAGTACCCCCCTGGGCCCCGTGACGACACTGGTAGCGGCTGCAAGGGAGACTATACCTTTTGTGATTCTGGAATGAGCTGCAAGACAAAACTAAAGGATTCCAGCCCTAAACTATTCCTATGCTAACAATGACTAGATGGAAATGGTGAATGCCTTTTGTTTCATGATTTCATGTTTCTGAAAATTGCTGGCACATGGCCTCAAAAGTGCTTAAAATTGTCGCCATCTAGTACAAAAGCAAACACGGTGACCCCCCCCTTATATTTGATTTTTTTAATCAGTAAAGCTTAGTTAGTAACTGTATGAAGTTTCATTAAAATTATCTATGTAAAATCATTGAAGATCACAAATGCTAGGCTCGATTTCCAGCCATGGAAGATTTGGGATAAAATCCCTCCCCTTTATCATGGCAGGATCACTAGTATGTCACGTCGTCAGTGATGGGTACCCGGTGATGTACACATGAATTTTCAGTGATATAAATTGAATTTAGACCAATTGCTTTTATTGCATGTTAATTTTTCTGATCAGAAGTTACAAGCAGAGAGTATCAAAATACTAGTAGGTAGTTTGACTTTAAACGTTTACTCTAAAAAGAAGCATTACAATTGCTATGTAGAATATGGAAGTATAGTGAAGGGTTCCTAGTCAAGAATTCTACAGTTGTCCACAGTCTAAAATTTCAACTGTCTTGCTTGTTTTACCACTTTCTGAACCAACCCCTTCCATTTTCTTTACAACATCCATTCCTTCCACAACATTTCCAAAGACAACATGTTTACCATCAAGCCAGGTTGTTTTTGCAGTGCATATGAAGAACTGTGATCCATTGGTGTTGGGACCAGCATTTGCCATGGATAAAGTACCTTTTTTACAATAAAATACAGTACATATTAAAGACTGGCAATGATATTTCTTTGAAGAAATGCACACTTTTTCAATTGAAAAAGAGCCCCTGCTCCCCAGATTAGTCTGCAGAACCACAAGAGTGTTTTTCATTAACCCATGAAAACCAAGTGTGCTAGTTAGAGTATAGTAATCAGAAAAATACAATAGAAAACAAAGGAATTGGAGTGTAGTAGTGTCTAATATGCTTAAGGTTGGTGCCTACTATTGTCCGCGCGCACTGCTTTCTGCGCATGCAAAAACACTGAATTTTTGTCGGTAAAGCAATCGTAAAAGCAAGGCCTTTTTACAACTTTTTGAAAAAATAAACTTACAGAATTAAAGGAAAACCATTTAGCCTCTTCTGTGTTTGAATGAAATTCACAGTTGATAAATAGAACCTGAGTTACAACGCCTGTTTTGACTATCATTTCTACCAGAAACGATCTGTTTTCGCCGCCATCTTGAAAATTTCCCAAAATGCATTATAATTCGCTCTACTTTCCGGGGAGGGCTAGGGAATTTTTGATCATTTTCGCGAATTCTGATCAGTTTTCGCGCGTTTATCTGCAAATAACTTTCTAAATCGCACGGATACCCCTATTTTTTATTTCTGTAAATTGTAAAGTGGAGATTAACCTACTATTTTAAAATATTTTTATGAATTTAAAATTGAAACTTGATTGCAAAAATTGGACTTTTCATTTGGCGGTCATGAACCAAAACGGGTCTAAAACTAGTAAAAATTCATTGAAAAAAATTGTTATTCTGGTTTTTCATATTTCGTATGGCATCGACAAGTAAGAGAATTGTGTTGTAAACGTTTTAGTAAAAAAAGTTTGACATTTTTTCAAAATATGGGGTATTTATGATTTTTTCTTTGGGCCTCAAGAATAGGCAGATTTTGCAACATTTGATGGCGTGTAACTCATTAATATGCACGGTGACCCCCAATTTTTTCCTTGGATTCTAGCTTCCTATGATGGGCTCTTTGATACCCATGTGGTTTTTGGCCAAAAAAATTACCTTCCCATTAGTAGGCACCAACCTTAAGTGTTCAAAGTTTATAAAGATTTTGTCTCTGATTTTTCTTTTAATTGTAGACGTTGATCGATGAAGGCCGGAGTCAATGGCTGAAACGTCTACAATTAAAAGAAAAATCAGAGACAAAATCTTTATAAATTTTGAATTTTATGGATCCTGATTGCAATTTCAAAATGCTAAAGGCCGGAGTCAATGGCCGAAACGTCTACAATTAAAAGAAAAATCAGAGACAAAATCTTTATAAATTTTGAATTTTATGGATTTTATGTATTCATGGGTAATGAAAACCAGTCTATGAATGAATTAACCAGTCATCATAATGATAATTGAAGACCTTGGTGCCAAAATTTGGGTTAAACTTTCAAGCTTTGCTCAAATTCCCTTGAAATTGGCTTTTTACAAAAAATAAAAACAAAAGAAAACTACCGACTGGAGGCATTTTACATTTTTCCCTTTTTTAATAACATTTTAATAACATCAAAGAAGGCTGTCTAATTATCCAGTTTTCAATCCATTCAATGTGGCAAAAGTTTGACATTTAAACTTGTAGCTTTAATCTTTATTGCTGCGAGCGAAGCGAGTAGCCTCCTATTTGGAACACAGTGTAATCTGTGGGTGTCACTAGACGAACATGCAATACATACAATCAGCGGTTTAAGTCCATACTGTATCGAGAGTCGATTCAAGGATGTCACTAGACGAACACACGATACATACGATCAGCGATTCACATCTTTCCCTAAATAAACTAGCTTTTTAAAATCAGTTAGTTTTATAATCAGCCGTTTGAGATTGTTTGAAAAATTGCTTTACTCAAAGTGCTAAATATTTTGAGCTGTGACACTGATCCTTGTAGTTCAATATTGAAGGTCAACTAGCAGTGTTCGTCACACAACGCTCAGGAGATAGACAAGAAACATTTGATATATCAGACAAAGTGGTGTACTTTCGTAAGTTTTAGGGGAACAGTTCTGCTGACAGGGCAATTCCACGTTGCGGACATGACTTTCAGAGGTTATACCTAGTGTAATAAATGGCTGTTCTACCCAGATAATGTTTTTCAAATCAAATGAAATTCAACCAATCAATACTCCTGGTTGGCCCTTTGATTTTAGCATAAAAACATTTTGGCTGACTTTTGAATATTAAGAGAAAAAATTGTAAATGACAATTAGGCTAATTTCATTCACAAATAAAGAAGATTTTGCATCAAAAAATATTTTCAAAGTTTACACAATTCCTTCACAGAAAAGGCCAATGTTTTAAGCAAATTTGTCAATTTCATCAATTGTCGACATTGAGGACTCCCCCTGATATAGGAATCAGTCTTATCATCACCAACTTAATCCTTCTTAAATGCCTAACAATTTTTTTTCTATATTAAATGCATTTTTGATTCAAACTAAGCATTTATTTGTTTTTGCTTTTTTCAACTCTCATGTGGAATAGCCCTCACAGCACTTCACTTTCTATTAGAAATAGCTAGTTTTGGGTAATTATTATTTCACTGATATCTGGCTTTTTGCTCAAAAAATCTCAGCAAGTGCTATTTACATTATCACTCCACAGGAAGCGGAACGTTTTAGTTTAGTTTTAGTTCATTTGTGGTATCCACTACTTACTACACCACTGGTGGGTTGATTCCATCAAGGACTTTAATTATTACTATTATTAATTACCTGCACCAGTGTGCTTCAAACTGAAGTTCTCATCAGCAAACTTTTCGCCATAGATCGATTTTCCACCAGTACCATTACCCCTGGTAAAATCACCACCCTTAAATAAAATCAAATCTTTTTTTATATGTTTCCGAGTAAGTTTTATCTATAAATTGTTACTTCCCTTTTTATGTAACTTTCAAAAATATGTACACTTATGGCAATAAAGCCATTGTTGTTATACACCTATTTCAAAAAAGGTTGTCGTATGAGAGGTCACAAACCTATGCGACTAGACCGAAAAGGAGCATGGGTCATTGCAAAATTTCCCCTCTCTTTTTCGCATTGGTCTTGGTTTTAAAATCAGCAAATGAAGCTCTTTGATGTCATGGCAAGCTGAAGTTGAGTTATGGTGTGGATATTTGTGTGGTTTTATAGCTTTAGTAATGTTTACCCATGCTTCCTTTCGGGTTAGTCGTGTAGGCTTTTGCCAACAACGTTTGTTGAAATAGGTGTATATAACCATGCGGCAATCACGGACAAAAATCCTTGAGACAGTTATGAAATTCATAAATTTCAGCTGCTACTTAGTTAGGTCGCCCCTTTGCTTACAAATTATTTATTGAATCCCCCTCCCCCCGGTCAATGTTGTACCAGACGATAGCCCATTCTACGGACGACATTGTGCACCTACCTCAATGTTGGGCGAGAGGGGAGAACAATGAATTGAAAGTGACGGATTTACTCAAAAAGCAACAATTTTTTCGCTTTGTCTTAACCTTTTTGTCCGGCATTGTAGCTATCCTTTCCTTGAATGAGTAGTTCCAGAAAATATCCATACCCCTATTAATAAGGGAATATTTGAAATTCTAGGGGTTGTGAGGGGGGGTCAGTGAAAGATCAAAGTTACAGAGTTTGTATGGAAGAAAAATGGAAGTTCCAAACTCTCTACCTTTTTCTATATGTAAAATCAGTAATTCCCTTTTCTATGCCTCTAGCTTCAATGAAACACCCCTTTTTGCTGGAGCATCCCTGTACTGTGGCCGTTATAGGGAATGCTCCCCACCTTCCAGCAACATTGCTACTATATACACCCAGTGAAAATCATATTACCTGGCACATAAAACCAGGTATAACACGATGAAATTTAGAATTTTTGAATCCAAAACCCTTCTCTCCAGTACACAAGGCACGGAAATTCTCTAAATGATAGAAGTAATGAAAAGTTAGATAGTTCATGAGTAAGATACGTCTACACATTTGCACATACTGCATTTCAACTAAGTTTAATGCTTACAACTGTTATCAATGAAGTGTGACCTGTGAAATTCAAAGTCTAGTCTAGAAGCTAGCATTTCTAATGGATGTCAATCAAATCACTCGACCGAAAAATATGGAGATCCTGACACTGTAACCAAAAAAACCTATTTAATATCAAAATATAAAACTTCAAGCTTTCTTCTTAAATTCGAGTCATTTTTTCCTATTAAGGACATTTGTGGGCATTGTTAAGGCACACTTCTTTCTGCGCACACTAGCACGCTCAACTTTGATAAAGATGGCAGCCTTGAAACATTTTTTCCCCCAGTAATTATTTATTTTCATTTTTTTAAATGAAACTTACTTTTCAAAGAGGAAAAAATTAAGAAAAGGAATTTCACCGAGGAAAAAAAAAATCGTTCAGATTGAAAAACTCTAGAAAATGTTTTTCTACTTTCTCTATTTTTTGTATTTTAGTTATGTTATTTCTGCGGTTTGTCCAATAAAGTTGTGAAAAAAAAAAGATTTGAGAGGACCCAGTCTACTCTTGGTATTCAAGATGGTGGGCAAATTTTCAAACTTTACGGCTCAATATCTCAGAAAATGAAGACAGTGCCCCCACTTTTTTAGTCTTAAAAGGAAGGTATATTGGAGTTATACAACATTTCTGAAAAAGAAAAACTTCTCAACACAAGGGACTTAATGACAAGGTTTTTTTTGCTAAAAATTACACCCCTTCGTCTCATCGAACACAGCTGATTTCAACAGCAGCGCACGAAAGAAAAAACACTTGTCAAAACTCAGCCGGAGAGATTCAGTCATGCTTAAATGACCAAACATTGTTGTCAACAATAGTCTCACACAACTGCAGATGAAATTTCTGGTCGTTTAAGGTGTGATCTATATTTTTAGTATCCATTTTCTCGCCCTATGTGTATAGTGTATTTTGTGTGCTTTTCTTTGGAAATTTCGTCAAAATTATACGGCTCATGGCTTGAAAATGAATACGGTACCCCTTCTTTTTTTTCTCGTTTATTCAAAGTGTATATCATAAAGTATCAGCATACGAAATTTCATTAAAATGACATCACAAATTCAATTGCCCATGAATGTCGTTTAAGAGTCAAAATTGTCCTTTCTATATTGGCTAATATTATTTGATTGACATCCATCTGAAGGACACTCAAACCATGAACACTTCAAGTTAATTTTTTCAGATTATTTTCTAATCTTTCTACTTCTTAAAACACTTCTAAAATGAATCTTTGAGTTTAAATACAATTAGTGATCAAAATGAGTTGTATATCCAAACCAATGACTCAAGGGATAAAAAAAATCAAAGTGTTCACAGTTCGAGTGTCCTCACCATAATGCTAATTTTTAGCTATGCACAGACTGGAGACAAGAGGCCCCGCCCCCAACTTTCTGTGCTACCTAGTCAAATGTTGTTTCAAAACTTTTTTGTCCGGGCAGTCTCGAGATACCGTGATTCTGCACACGACATCGTGAACAACCTATGCATGTGTGGAGCGCTTGAAAAACCATAAAAAATTTCCCTAACCTATTTCAGACCCAAATAGATAAAAACTATTTACTTAATACAATGGCATAACACACAACTGTAGAATTCAAGTCAGTTCCCCATGGGATCCATACCCAATATAGCTATGATTCTTTCACTATTTCTCAGCCAAACAATCCATGAAGCATTCCTTGCCACTAATTAGCTTGTGCAACTTAGGTATCTACAAGCTAGTGGATATGCCACCAGCTATTGCAAAAATTGGAGTTGCAACTCGTTTGTTAAGTTATAATTTGCATGTACTGTGTTCCAAACTCAAATGCAACGTGTAGCAAAAGCTGATAAAATCCTTTGGTTTAAGAGGATATTTCAAAACTCAACTCGGTCATTCTCGTCCAACGTGCTCTTGATAAAGTTACAAAACTTCTTGTTTGGTACATGATTATAACGTATTTGGGTGACAAATAAAATTATTTTATTGTACTCAGCTTTTTATTGTACTATACCCGATCAAACGCGTGGAATATGCAATGCCGAGTCGGCGAGGCTTGTACAAATGTACAAGATCATTCGAAGCAAACTTATACCACAAAACACCATTAAGAATGCTTTATTCAAATGAACCAAGCCAGAACATGCAAGAGATAATAAATTATGCTGAACATTTAAAATTTTCCAGAATCCCAACTTAACTGTCAAAAAATTTCTTCGACTGAAATTCAAATAATTTATAATCGACTTACCAGCTGTCTTAGGAACCACATCAGCTCTCAACTAGAAAGGAAGATCCGGTAGAGAATGTGAGAATTTGAGGATAGAGAATTCAATTTAGTCAAATTCCAGAGAGAGAAAGAAGACCCATAGAACAGATACAACTGGGCAATCACGAATCTTGTACTAATAAATTAAGCAATCTTTTTACCTCCATAACGATACGCCCGGCCGATTTTCCGCCAATCGAAATATCGAAGAAAACTCTTGGTTTTGACATGATGAGGAGGAAATAAGAGATTTAAGTAATGAAGTTCGTTTTAGGCAAGACAACTATAGCAACACCCTTCTGCACCAAAGAGAAAGAACGTCTGATCAAGCATGCGGTCTTATGACAAGAACCCCCCAAAGATGACGATGGTTCGATATATAGCTGCTTTTGATTGGTCGATATTGTGAATGGAAAACCAATCACTGTCTTTGTAAGAAATAGAAACTTTCCCAATCGAGCAGGAGACTGGGTACTAGTTTCTGTGTGAATTTGAATATTTTGAACACAGGTAGCCCAAGCTCACTATTAGTGACTATTTATAAGAGAATGTATGTCACTCAATAACACTCAAAATTTCTATCTTAATTTTAAAAAGATTCCACGAGACTTCTAGAGTGTGTTGTTCATGCTTTCTTCTAACCTCTGAATGAGTTTCGGTGAAATTCGTCGATTTTAACTGTGGCTTAGGGCGAGCAGTTAAAATCGACGAAAAAAATAATATTTTTAAAAATTTTGTCCTATTTTTGCTAACTTTGGTGTGCTCCTTTTATTAAGATTAAAATTTAAAATGCCACACAAGGTATGCAAAATTCCCATTGAACATGCATTCACTGCACTTTTTGATTTTTTACAATTCAACAAATGGGAATCAAGTGTAATTTTGAATGTTCTTCTCCAAGGCCCAACCATCTTCTGTAAGAGAAGGAGAAAAATCAAAAAAATATAATGAGAAACCACAAAAAGGACAGTTCTTTATATTTTGTTTGTTGGTTTGTTTTTCAGAAGCTTGTTTTAAATGGGATTTGGTCAAATGATAGACATATTGATGGCACATCTAAAGGAGTAATTGTATTTTGAGACACTACAGATATTAATAATTGAAGAAATAGAAAATGCATGCACGTGCTGTGTGCAGATTTAGAGCACACGGGATTGATCAGAACACGAGAGAAGTGTTAAGAGAAGCACAAGGCATAGCCAAGTGCTTCGATCTCCACATTTCTCGAGTGTTCTGATCAATCCCCAAGTGTACATTCTAAATCTGCATACAGCACAGCACAGCAGGCAAGTTTTTTATTTCTTTATTTATAAAATACATCGTTTTCAAGCATATATTCAGTATTCATTTACACTGACCAAAAATTTGAAAAGTGCACATGTGCATGCTGTGTGCAGATTTAGAGTTCGCAGTATGCGCATCCTTTGGCCAATGAGAGCGCGCCTTACATGACAGTTATTTTATAATATGTTAGATAATATGTCAAGGGACCATAACAAAGAAAGTACACACAATATGTCCTGTCTGCCATAGTTTTTTCGCTTCTTGAGTTCCCCAACAAATGAATGTCAATCACGACACATTGCACAGATGATCGGTCATTTCTGTTTAAAATGGTATGTACAAAGTACATGATTGTTTGCACAGTTACCAGTCAGCATATTTTTATTTTTTAACAAAAAAGCCAGATTTAGTTCTAAAAAAATAATTAATTGTTCTACAATATTTACATCAAAGGTGAACAACTTTCATTACAGCTGTGGCTATACGAGCAATTTTTTGCTTGCACATGCAGACAACACAATTTTTTGAAATGACCAACGTGGTAACTACCTGAGTGACAAATGCTGGCAGTTGGCATGACATGAAGGACTGGTTTATCATAAACAAATATGGTCCACGTAATGGTAACGTTAGTGACGTCAAAAATTGTGTCACCTGTGCAGGAAAAAATCCCTCGTGTAGCCACGGCTTACATAGCCTTGAGCATGTCTGGTTATAGAATTTGTAACTATGGAGCTTCCCATGAGAGTTTCAATTGACAATTGGCCCCTAGCCATCACATGGAGTACTTGACGTTACAGTAATGAAATTGTTGGAGATTGTCATGGAATTGTCATATAGATGTAACAACTTTTCCATAATCTATTGACTTGATATAACTGAAATATTATTCCTAGTATTTCCTAGAGTCCCATCAAACAATACAGCACACGTACAGTGTGCGGTGGTCGGTCCAAGCCCACAACTCATTCTTTATTATAAGAACACCTTTATCCTAATAACAATACTAAGAAAAAATAACACGATCTGATCTGAATGTGAACTTAGACCACAATGGCCTAACTGACATGTACATTTCAATTACATACAACACTCCTAATTTACATAATTCCTAATTTGCACAACTAGCTCCCAGTCCTCTCATCCATTTAGGAAATCATTTCTCTCTCCATTACCAACTCTCTAAGATCGTTGTTCATTACAAGAGAAATACACATAGTTCTATCCTTAATTTAAAATATTTTCAACATGCAATTCTTTAGGCCACGTCCACAGGTATGCGTTTACGTTTGTAAACGCATAAAAGTATTTGCATCCACACGAAAACGATGGCCGTTTAAAGCGGCATCACACGAACAACTTGATGCTAGTAAACGTATACATTTCTATGCGGTTAGACTCATCTACACGTAAACGCTTCAACTCGAAAACAATGTTAAACGCTTGACTAAGCAGGTATTGAATTATATTGTGACGTCAGCGTTTTCGAAAGTATGCGTTTACGGGTGTCCACACGTAAACGCTTTTTAGTCGTTTAGGAATTTATCCACTTTGGAGAGCGTATTCGAAAATATGCGTTTACGATGAGCGTTTCAGGCGTTTACGTGTGGACGGAAGGCCTAAACGCATAAAAAAGTATGCGTTTACAAACGTAAACGTATACGTGTGGACGGGGCCTTAGATAATTAAACAACCAAATCAAGCTGGAAAAGTTTGTACATTTGTATGCCAATAGCTGACTTTCGAGATAATAATAAGTACTCAACATGATGGACAACTGGTGAATTGTTAGGGCGTAGTTCACACTAGTGATGCAAGCAGGTCCATCAGCTGGGGGCATCAGAATTTTCAAATTGGAGCCAATTACTTGTAAATTAAATGAATAAATTAAAAATAATAATAATGAAAAAATCACAAATGCACCCTGGCTGGACCCCTGCAACAGGCCTGACAAGCACAAACACAAGCAATATGTACAGACTCACCCACAACAAGCTCAAGACTCAGCATTGCACTCATCACATTTAGTGTGCAAAAAATTAAAAGATCGACAAGCAATTGAAGGGTTCGCTGTGAAAATGACCTAAGTGTCTTTTTGATGGATGTCCTGAGATGAATTTTTCCAGCATAGGAAAGCTAATTATACCATTTTATACATTGAAAAAATATAATCAAAAAGTCACTTAAGCCATTTTCACATGGAACCCTTCAATTGTTAATAACTAAAGGCTGTTAATAACTAAATCACTGAGCCATTAGAGTAGATTTTGTATGACTACGAAATAGACACATTTATGGCACAACGTGTTCATGACAGGATTATTATAATGTTTTTATAGACAACATGGCACTGACAGTCATAGCACAGCGAGGTCCATTTCAGACTCGCAAATTCTGCTCTCTGTTTCTTACAATTATGCTAACAATGCAAACTAGGGGACTTCGTGTACAGGGGAAAGGGCAGTGGCAAAGAGGGTCACGTGACCTGCCATTTCCCATGCATATGGAGCTTACTAAGTTCTCCATTAATTTTAGTAAAACAAGAATTTAAAACATTTTCTAAAATTTCAAAGAAGGCATTCTAGGTAGATCATAAAATGAGTTAATTGCAGAAATTATGAATGATGTACAAATTTGAACACCATTTAGGAAGAGAATACTTGCAAGAGGTATACATTAGTGTAAGAAAATAATTGTACAGTATTGTTTTGTGTCTCAAAGTGGACAAGAAGAGCACAGCCAAATTGCAGGCACCTTTTTTAGACAGAGCTTTACATGTCCTTGGGGCATTCAACTTACTGTTGATACAAGTAATGATGGTGATGATGAGAAGGATGACAATGGATGATGATGAGAAGGATGATGATGACATTGATGAGGGAGATATTGATGATGATGAAGATATCTAAGCATCTAGAAAATGCAGAAATTAATCTGCCAATAATATGTTGCAATCCCAACAAGCAAACCTACAAAGTGTAGTCATTTGTTTATAAATTGGTCTCATTATAAGTAGCCACGTCAATTGGGGCTGGTCGTTGACGACTCTTGACGTAAACTGGCTTAAGTTTGAGAGGTTTTATTGGTTTACTTGGCCTTGCAAAGGAATCTTGTCGATATATGTACTCTCCTTTACTAGTTGTGACTACAGGGCGCAAGAGCTCAGTGTTCTGCAAAAAATTAAATGGCATTAAAACTTCTTCTAGTCCCATCGCATCATGGTCACAGACAACAGCAAGCCTAATTTGAGGGAGGGGGTAGGGGGAGAATCTCATAATTATAATTTGATTGGGAAGGATCATTTGGAATCTTCACCCCTAAATGGACACCAAATGACGGCCCTGAGGGTGTCTGCTATAATAAGAGTTGACTGTATCAGCATCTGACTGTGAGTACACCAAAAGGTACAAAATCCAGTGATTTTGATCCAAAAAGTCCCCGTCGCCCAGGTCATAAGAACACAGATCACAAGGTGTCTGCTTGTTGCCTGCTTTTTAAGTCTGCATACTTTTGCCATGAGAGCCTCATGTCTAAAATCCTTGATTTTATAATATTTAACAGGATAACATGATCACCTTTGGGTCCCTCCATTCTTGTTCTTTTCTCTCAATCTTTTCATTACGCACATCCTGGAAATCAAAAAAAGAAAAAGAAAGATTAGTATTATTAATAATCTATTTCCCTTCCATTTCCATCAAAGTAAAGTGTTTTACCTAGAGGGCATGGAAGACTTGCTACCTACCCCTCCCCCCATAAGTACTCTGTCCCTTAAGCATTTAAGCCACATGGATTAGGGAGGAATTAAAACAAAAATATACAATTCAAATATCAACTAGAATTACATTCTCTGATTTTGAAGGTAGATATACAATTAATTTTATAACAACAGATTGAAGTTCATCAACTGAAGAAGCTCTCATGAAAATAGCTATGACTTTTCTCAATGGTGTAAAATGGTGTCAATGGACAGTCTCTGGTATACCAAAACATCAATTACTGGGTTTCATCCATTCCTTTGGGAATCAAAAGACAATAAAGCAGTAGCCATGTTGGATGAACAAACAAATCCTAATGAGAAATCTTATGTTGATCGAAGCTCATCCAAGATAGCTGCCATGATGCAACCCAGCAAAACCAGGACATCAAAAGGTCACTTAGGCCATTTTCATGGTCAACCCTTACTGATGATTGGGTGAAAAACTGGACAAAATATATAAAGATCTGCAAACAGCAATGTTGAACCTCCCTTTGCAACCATGTCTCATATATGTCACAGCCCCTTTTGAGCAACCAGTTCGCCATAACACAAAAACTGAGTTTTCTATTCAAAATGCTGTGATATAGTTGCAGGATATTCATATTTGAGGTGACAACTTCAGTGAGTGACTGTGGTTGCTTCTAGGAGGTTTAACTGCATCTGGAGTAGATTTCGTATGACTGTGAAAATGGTACCGCACGGTCACGGCACGGTTACGGTGGGAATTTTGAATGTTTTTATAGACATCATGGCACTGACACTGTCATGGCAAGGCAAGGTCCATTTCACACTCATACAAAATCTGCTCTATTAAGTTACGTACAATTCTGTGAACAATACAACTTGCTGGGATCCAAATACACAGAGAGAAAAACATGATAGTTCCCACAATGTTTGCTTTCATGAACTGCACAAAGGAGTTGATGTCCAAGTTTGTAAGAAAGGTCCAGAATTTTTCAATAGCATCTTGTGAAGTTTTTTCACACTTTCCCTGCAAAATGGAACAAGAGGACAGCAATTTCAATACAAATAACATGAGAAAATAGCGGCCTATCATCATGGTGAGTATATTCACTTCCTTGAGAGAAGGGACAGGAGACGAAAGTCCAACCTGATGAGAGGCAGGTGTTTTCTTGGAGTAAACTCTACTCTTTTTATGCATCCAAAGGCACGATGTTGCTTACGTTTTTTACCCCCTCCCCCCAATGCAACATTGTTACAGTACAATAAATTATTTCAGTATGAAAAATATGGTATTGTTAGTACTATTTTGAAGTAAAACTGAAATCTGGTCCATTTCAAATGTAAAGTGGGTTATATGGTAATGAGTATTTAATTAGGAGGCAGCATGGCCGAGTGGTCAGAGCGTTGGTCTCGCAATCTGGCGGTCCCAGGTTCGATTCCCACTCTGGCCACTAGCTGAGACTCAATTTGTTCCGATTTCGATTAGTTCAAATTCAGTTTCTCGGCCATGCTTGTAATATAGCCAATTGGTTCGCCTCCTTGCCAGCTGGGATTTTTAAACACTTTACGTTTACCGATTATCAGTGTGTATTTATTTCAGGATTTGAGGACCAGGTTGGAAAAATTCCTTGCTTTACCTGTTATATCCTTGTTAAAACAAAGAGTCTTTTTTATTTGAATATTATTGATGTCAGAGTAACACCATACCTCTCTGCAGCTGCCAAAGGCACAAGGTCTTCCATTTAACATGGTAATTCCTTCATTACTAGTAGCATTGAACCATGGTTTACACTCTGTGGAATTGATTTTCCTGCAGCAAACTTTGCAAGCAAATTCTGCAGTTGTGCAGAGACATGGTTCCATTCCTTCAGCAATACAGAATTCAACACAATTGCCACTTCTGCACTTTCCTCTGAGATTGAAAAGAATTCGAATAAATTTAAATTCATTTATGCTAAGTCCTTGTAGATTTGATAATGATGACATCATTGACAAAATTACAGTATATTTAGTTATTAAAACTTATTAATCCTGA
This sequence comes from Telmatactis stephensoni, assembly GCA_029948255.1. Lineage (NCBI taxonomy): Eukaryota > Metazoa > Cnidaria > Anthozoa > Actiniaria > Isophelliidae > Telmatactis > Telmatactis stephensoni. The sequence goes on along the minus strand of JALIZF010001893.1, from coordinate 852,595 downwards.
TCTCTGAGCACTTAGCAATCTAGTAATAGATGTATAATCTAGAACCCCTAGAATAGAATTAAGACGATGTGTATTTTTTGTTTGTTTTTCTTTCCATATTAATTGTCCCATTATGTGTATAAATGTATTGTATTTTTGTTTTTTGTTACATCAGGTTTCCATTTAGCCTCCTATGCAGACCTTTTTAGTCTCGATCCAGTAAATTTCCCTCGCTACAAATGCGCGAGAGAAATTTACTGGATCAAGACTAAAAACATCTGCTTGTGAAAAGGGAAATTTACTGGATCGAGACTAAAAAACGTCTGCTTGTGGCGAGGGAAATTTAATGGATTGAGACTAAAAACATCTGCTTGTGGAGAGGGAAATTTACTGGATTGAGACTAAAAACGTCAGCGTAGGAGGCTAGTTTCCATTTAAACCATCCATGCTGAACTGGATAACCTGTTTAAATATTATTAATAAATAAATGAATGAATGAATGAATTGATGATGATGACATTGATGATGATAATGACAACAATGTTATCACCTAAAATCAACAGTTGCATAAATCCAGTCATTCTACAAATTTCTATGATGTTGAAACCACAATTTCTTGGTAAAATTACATTTTGAATAAAAACAACACTTATTTTTAAATGCAGCTACTTTGTAATCAAACCAGATAATAATAAAGCCAGCATATGATGTAAAACCACTCATGTTGATTCTTACAATAACACAGTGGCTGTGAAATACTATAGACGTCCCAGGGGGGGGGGGGGGGTACTCCCTATATTGGTGTGCTAGGGATGATCGTCGTATTTTTTAGGGCTTGAAATTGCTGATTTGGTATTTTTTAGGGGTCGTCAGAGAAAATCCAAGGTTTTTCAGAAAATATGGTATTTTTTAGGGATACAAAATAAACGAGACGATTTTTTTTAACTTTATACTGCCTTTTTATTAGAACACTTTTTGTTTGATTTTTTGGTATTTTTTAGGGGTATTTTTGAGCATTTGGGTATTTTTAGGGTACGTTTTGGAGGTTTCCGACGATTATCCCTAGCGTTTTGACCCCGAAGAACCCCCCCCCCCCCCCAGGGTAGACAGCAACTACTCAACGCAATCAGTAATGTTATTTCAGAGTACCACGTTTCTTAAAGAAACTTAACCTACCTTTCAATACAAGTAGTATTGTCTGGAAGTGGTGGTGATTTGGGGCAACTGTCTTGGAACGCTCTGCATTTAGTCTCTCCCTGGCAGAAGTTAGCATCTGCTTTGCGACATATTTGTCCTGCAGCATACTTGCAGTGCTTGCAGCAAGGTGAATAATAACCATCGCTGGAAATCAAAAATGGAGTTGATCTTATGAGAAACTAGTGGCTTACAAAATATCTTGAAAACAAAATATTGGGGTATATCAAAGAGTATATTTAGAACAGATTTTGAGGGAACTCTTTATCTTTAATGGTTGTTCTAGATGAAAATAAACATAGCCAAAGTTTTATAGGGACTAAAAAATACGGTTTTCCCAATGATTCACTCTAAAAATTGGTATGTCAAAATTTATATACTATTATGGTGAAATCTCGCTTAACCAACACCTCCCTAAGATGGACACCTCTCTAAAATAGACAACCATGGGTGGTCCCTTTCTGGCCCAATTATATGTATTTACTTCATTTAAACTCCACTTAAGACAGACACCTCTCTAAGATGGACACTTGTTAATACATTGAACTCCCTCAATACGGATACCTCCCTAAGGCAGACCGCTGGTCACAATAGTGTCCAACTTAGGGGAGTTCACTGTTAGTAGTCCCAATGGTATCCATTTTAGAAGTAGTTCACAATACAACCTTTTAAAAGCCAAAAAGGCAATAGCCAGCTCAAGAAAGTATGGGATGGGAAAAAAAAAGAGAAAAAATCCCAAAATCATTTGTATTCCCTTGTTTCATGGACACCTTACACACCTGCACTCTGCAGCATCTTTGAGCTTACAGTCTTTAGTACAACATTCTGAATCAATTGTTCCAAGACTGCCGGGATCACATTCCTCTTCTTTTTCTACCTTGTAGTTACCACAAATCTTTTCTCTTGGTTCTAAACATATTAAAAGTTCAATAATAATAGGTTTGCAGAGTGATTGTGATTTCCTTACATATTTCATTCATTCATTCATTCATTCATTTTATTCATTCACTTATCCTTTATTCATTCACTAATTTAGTCATTCCATCACTCAGTCAACCAGTCACTAGTTAGTGAGTGAGTGAGTCAGTCAGTCAGTCAGTCAGTCAGTCAGTCAGTCAGTCAGTCAGTCAGTCAGTCAGTCAGTCAGTCAGTGAGTCAGTCAGTCAGTCAGTGAGTGAGTGTCAGTGAGTCAGTCAGTGAGTCAGTCAGTGAGTGAGTCAGTGAGTGAGTGAGTCAGTGAGTCAGTGAGTCAGTCAGTCAGTGAGTGAGTCAGTCAGTCAGTCAGTGAGTGAGTGAGTGAGTCAGTCAGTCAGTCAGTCAGTCAGTCAGTCAGTCAGTCAGTCAGTCAGTCAGTCAGTCAGTCAGTCAGTCAGTCAGTCAGTCAGTCAGTCAGTCAGTCAGTCAGTCAGTCAGTCAGTCAGTCAGTCAGTCAGTCAGTCAGTCAGTCAGTCAGTCAGTCAGTCAGTCAGTCAGTCAGTCAGTCAGTCAGTCAGTCAGTCAGTCAGTCAGTCAGTCAGTCAGTCAGTCAGTCAGTCAGTCAGTCAGTCAGTCAGTCAGTCAGTCAGTCAGTCAGTCAGTCAGTCAGTCAGTCAGTCAGTCAGTCAGTCAGTCAGTCAGTCAGTCAGTCAGTCAGTCAGTCAGTCAGTCAGTCAGTCAGTCAGTCAGTCAGTCAGTCAGTCAGTCAGTCAGTCAGTCAGTCAGTCAGTCAGTCAGTCAGTCAGTCAGTCAGTCAGTCAGTCAGTCAGTCAGTCAGTCAGTCAGTCAGTCAGTCAGTCAGTCAGTCAGTCAGTCAGTCAGTCAGTCAGTCAGTCAGTCAGTCAGTCAGTCAGTCAGTCAGTCAGTCAGTCAGTCAGTCAGTCAGTCAGTCAGTCAGTCAGTCAGTCAGTCAGTCAGTCAGTCAGTCAGTCAGTCAGTCAGTCAGTCAGTCAGTCAGTCAGTCAGTCAGTCAGTCAGTCAGTCAGTCAGTCAGTCAGTCAGTCAGTCAGTCAGTCAGTCAGTCAGTCAGTCAGTCAGTCAGTCAGTCAGTCAGTCAGTCAGTCAGTCAGTCAGTCAGTCAGTCAGTCAGTCAGTCAGTCAGTCAGTCAGTCAGTCAGTCAGTCAGTCAGTCAGTCAGTCAGTCAGTCAGTCAGTCAGTCAGTCAGTCAGTCAAGGTTTACTCACCAGTAAAGCAAATTGGTGACTTTGCAGCTAAAACTTTGGTTACTTGTCTCTTACTGCAAGGAGAAAATTTCTGCAGAAAAAAATAATTTGTAGAGTATTATTGTAAAACTGTTAGAAATGGCTACTAGATGTAATCGCTAGTTTTGTTTTGTTTTCAATTTTTACACACCAATATATTAATATATATAATTGATGTATGGGTAAAAAATTATGAGATACAAGATGATTACTATGCAGATTACTCTTCTGTGGCCTAGACGTAATCAAGCTAGCTCTCTATGTCTTCATTCTACATTTCAAGGTATGGTAATATATAATTATGTGCAACAAAATCATGCAACATTTCAAACAACTTTGCATTGCAAGTTGCAGAGCAAATGTTGCCCATATTTTCCCAACCAGTGTACAACAAATTTCTTTTGTTGAAAAAAGGAGAACATGCTTCTACTTCCTACTTCAAGCAACAAAAATTTTTTTGTCAGTCTCCTTTACAGCCATTATTAGTCTAGCTCCCATTCCCCTGTGGTCCACTCCCGCCAGCCACTAGTGGTATAAATCAATTATAAACCAGTGTAAACTGCAGGTTCCAGACTATAGTAATATGGGCAACATTTGTTCTGCAACTTGCAATGCAAAAATGTTGTGTGAAATGTTGCATGATTTTGTTGCACGTATTACTGCATCGTCACTGACTAGCATACAAACCTTGTTGTTTGTTCTCTGACCACTGACTGATGCTGGGTACATAATAAACTTGCCACCACTTCTTTCACTTGGTGCACATTCGTCATTATCTGGGTCATGTTCACTACCAAAGTTATGACCTATTCATTCAGTCAAATATCAGTCACAAATTATCCATATAATCCTATATATTAGTAGGTTGGTAGACAACAACTAAAGGGTAGTGTTAACTGGTTGGGTATGAGCAAGTCATTACTAAGAGTGATTTAGCAAATACAATGCGACGTGATAGAGGATGCCACATGTGCTGATGAATTCTGTTCACAATGACTGTTGACATTGTCAATGTCAAGAAGAGGATGCAAAAACAAAATTTCATTTAATGAAATGCCATCCTGAATGTGGCATTGCAATGCTGTCATGTTAGATGTGGCTAAATGAAATTCAGGTGAAGTTAAACTCGAGATGTTTACTTGCTTGTGCCTATGGGGCCAACGTTCACTGTATGTGCACCCCATGGGTATGTAGTTGCTTAACAGGGCGACTCCTGTATTGTCTGCTTTGTTTTCTGTTTTGGTCAGCAGTTCATCACGTGTATATGGGGCGGCCTGTTGTTGTGCAGGGCCGGCATGTGAGTCCATCACTACGGATCTGGCGATCCTCGTGCTAGCTCAAAAGCTAACAATTTGCAAATATGAATGAATATGATAAATTTGTCATTTTACTTCCTGTTCTTGCATCACATCCTGTTTGCAAAATCACTCTGCGGCCACTGGGACCATAACTTGTGATACAATAATGTGATTACATATCAAGATGTTTCTTAACTATTTATTCATCCATTCATTCATTCATTCATTCACTCATTCATTTATTTCTGCCTCCCTCCCTTTCTTCCTTCCTTTATTTATTTATTTGACTTCCAACAAACTGTTGTTGAGAACAGAACAGGTGACACCACCTGTAACATAGTCTCCAAATAAATAAATGATTAAATAATCAAATAAATAAATAATTATAAGTTAATTGAGTTTAATTAATTAATTAATAATAAATGGCATGAGTAAGGCCTACAGTTTGAGCAGCCACATTTTGTCACCAAAGAACAAGTTTTAGAAGTCTCAAAACTTTGTTGAGATAATGAGTGCAAAGTTAGCGCTTAAAGGTCAATACATTAGTAGATTGCCTGAACTCAGCCAGAAGATCTTCCACAATATAACTACATGGTTAATCAAAGATGAGGAAAATGTCTTGGTCCTGAATATAGAAATATTATAGAGTGGTCCCTTATCTGCGCAGCCTGTGCATTTAGGTTCAAAGTTTGTAAGCACTTAAATATTTTCAATTCATAAATCTAATTCATAGAGCTCCAGATGAAGAATGAAATTATATAATTAATATATACTAGATAATACACAAATAAACATACCAAATTCTGTAGATCCAGTGCACATGTGAAACAAAAAACAATCACGTGTAAACATTGAATAACAATTGCAAGTTTTCAACATTTATTTTCTCAATTTAATTGTCCTGTAATCCTGGGGGGGACTCCTATATATAAGAGGACGGGGATGCTCATCGGAAATTTTGAAAATGATCCCTAAAAGGTACCTGAGTGTGAGTGGTAACAATTGATTTCTACCCCTAAAAGGTACCAATTCAAAAACAATAATAAAGAATTAAAGTAATGAAACACTTTGTTATCGATGTGCTTTGAAAATTCAATTCAGATCATCAAAATCGTCCCTGTCATGCTTATTTTAGGTAGTTTATTTACCCCAAAACAGTCCCTAAAAGGCACCAGCTATGTCTCTGGTAGTCCAATTAAGTCTGAGACACCCTAAAAGGTACCAGATTGCAGATTTTGACCCCTAAAAGGTACGACGAGCATCCCCGTCCATTTACGATTGGAGTCCCCCCCCAGAGCGCAAGTTTGCAAAGCTTGCAGCTTTGTGTTGTGTCTATGTCATGCTGTCATTTTACTGTATTCAAGTATTAATCACAACAAAGGGACAATTTCAAATGTGATATACTATATAGTAATAATAAATAATGGGTGATTATGGTTGGCTTAGCAGTCAGAGTGCTGTCCATTCAGTACTGGTTCTGGTTTGAGTCTCAGCAGATGTCTAGCATGCCAAAAGGGTTTCTATATTATCTTATTGTATTATATAATTAATAAAATCAAACAGCATACCATGAGCAGTGACAATATCAGCTTCCTCTGTTAGGACACGCCTCTTCCAGTTTACACTACTACTAAGGCCAGTATTCAAGTACAATGTACGACCACCAGTTCTATAATCTATATTTCAAGAGAGTTTCCAGTTTAACATGTTCTTTTCCAGTAGTTAAACATGTCACTTATCATTATCTACATACAGACAGCAGACATTTATTTGTTTTTTTCATGCACTGAGTACAAAGGGAGCCATTCCCCTGACAAATACCTTAAAGATGGCTGATCTGCCTGTCTGTTATGCATGTAGTCTGTCTGTCAGTTAGCTACAGCTATAGTCTATCTGTAAGTCTACTCTGTCTGTCTGTCTGTCCCTGTATCAACTAGTCAGCTAGTTGATCAGTCAGCAGATACAATGTACATGTCGGTCTGCCAGCTAAGTCTGTCAGTCATCTGATGACTGTCTGTCAGTTAGTATGTCAATCACCTGATGTCTGTCTGTCAGCTAGTCTGTCATTAAGCTGCTAGTCTATCATTCAGCTGATGTCTGTCTGTCAGTTAGTCTGTCATTCAGCTGCTGTCTGTCTGTCAGCTAGCCTATCATTCAGCTGATGTCTGTCTGTCAGTTAGTCTGTCATTCAGCTGCTAGTCTATCATTCAGCTGATGTCTGTCTGTCAGTTAGTCTGTCATTAAGCTGCTAGTCTATCATTCAGCTGATGTCTGTCTGTCAGTCTGTCAGTCACCTGAAGTCTGTCTGTCATGTAGTCTATCATTCAGCTGGTGTCTGTCTGTCAGCTGGTGTCTGTTTGTCAGCTAGTCTGTTGGTCTGTCTGTATCTACCTGTGGTCTGTTTGACATATATTGGACATCTCTGTCAGATACTATGTAGCGTTCTGTCTATCATGTGGTCTTTCTTTCTCTATATATCTTATGTCAGTAGCACATACCCTCTGTACAAATACCACCCACGGCAGTCCGCTTAGGATTACCCACGTATGCAAGACCAATAACCCCATCAGCAAAGTCTTGATAGGTGAACAGATGGGCTAAACAGTAATTCTTCCACTCTTCACGATAGCTAAAAACCTGTAAGAAACACAAAGTACTATCAAAACAAAACACTGACTAATATATTAACATGTCAATATGTGCCTATGTCACTATTAAATTAAATGTGGCTTTTGGCCATCGTGCTAAAAGGTTAGATAAACAACTATAGGCAAGGTTAGATAAGGCAACTTGAGTAACTGATATGCTTGAGGCCAATGTTGCTCTCTCTTTACCTCCCGTCTCTCCATCAGTGCTCCATTTTCCACAGAATGGAAAGAAGTTGAAACAATACACTATGTGAGGTCACAGGGAATCTAGCTCAGAACCTCTCACATAGAAGGCCACACACTAAACAACTATGACACACTTGTTCCTTTAGGTACAAAACCATTTTAATACTATATTCTAATGTAAATGCAACTATACATTAACACTCAGATTTCCAAACATGTCTCAGTTTTGAGTTATGACTTCATCAGACACCAATGGTGACCAATCAAACTCTGAGACATGGCAGGGTTATTGTAACATCACCAAACACTTTTTCACAGTCATATGACAGGGTCATGACATGGTACGTGGGATCAGGGATCACAGGCTTGGGATCGGGATCTCAAGCCATGGGATTGGGGTCACAAACGTGGGATCGGGATTAGTAGTCAAATCAACAGGATTCAGGGATCAAAATTTTCACAACTGGGATCAGGGATCAAAATAAGAGAACTTTTGGGATCAGGGATCAAAATTTTCAACCAAAAAACGGGATCACGAGCGAAAAAACGTACCATCCACAACCCTGCATATGAGATCTAATAAACTTGATATATACGAAAAATCGTTTTATTCTAAACATGTCATCTTCAGTAGATAAAGATTACAAAGACTATCAACAAACTTCTATAATATATATACATACATGAAGTATCCTGATGAAGTGCTGAAACATGTTTAGAATAAAACAAATTTTCATATATATATCAAGTGTACTGCATCTTTAGTGTTTTTACGTTCATTTGGACATATGAGATCTGCTCTCTTACCTCCAGTAGTGATTTGATTGGCCAAAGACCACGTTTCATGTTATAGTGTTTTTGCAATCCAGATGTTTTAGTAGGAGTCTCATGAACTATAATCTAAAGTTAGACAACATCAGTGAAAAGGCAAAGAGTTATTGACATTAATTTAATGTCAGTAGTCCCTCCAGCACTAAGGTGGTCTCCAAGGAAGCCAACCACATCCGATCCGATCCCTTATCCCCCCCTTCCCCTCCCCTCCATCAGTGTTCCATTTTTACAGGTATTTAAAGCTAATTAAAGCTACAAAGTGACTAGGAATCAAACTCAGACCTTTTAATCAGAAGAATTCCCAGTTTTCACAAGAAGCAGAAATGTAAGCAACATAAATAGTCAATTGAAAAAAACGCTGTCGGGTCTTAAAACATATAACATAGAAGCTGAGACTGAAATGGTGCATGGGATCGGTGAATAATTATATTCTGATTTATTCATTTATGCTGCAACTGATAAAAATGCAAAGCCAAATGCCCAACAATATGCAGGCCCTGCATATGTGTTCAGTATTTTGCATAGGCAAAACGTAAATGAATAAAATCAGAATATAATTATTCACATCCCATGCACCATTTCGGTCTCAGCTTCTATGTTCTATGTTTTTAGACCTGACAACATTTTTCAATTGACTATATGTGCAGACTCAGCGTTAAATTAACTGTCTGATTAATTTAATTAATCAGTGTTAAATGTGAGAGAAAACAATGAACAATGTTTTACTGAGTCTATATAATTATGTTGCTTCAATTTCTGTTTTGATCACTTGTGAAAACGACACTTAACCAACTTACTCAAACTTGCTCCTAGTACAAGCTAAACATCAATGGCAAAAATTATGGCATCAAAAGTAATGTTGTTTCTTAATAACCTCAGTTTTTTATAGTTTACCTGCTTTATTTCAAATCCATATTTTCCATATCCTTCACTCCAGATAGTGGATTTATAAATTTTATCCACCCTATCTATTACTCCAATCTATAAGAAATATCAGCAAATATGAAAAACTTTGAGATTAATTTGAAAGAAAACAAACTTTAATAGAGGGGGACATAAGGGTTTGCGGTGATGCAGTTATTTTTGATGCAGTTTTGCGGTTATTTGTTATTTTATACTGTGGTTTTGCAGTTTTTGACTTATGGGGTTTTCAGGGATTTTGATAATTTTTGAGTTTTTTTCTTCTCAATTTTCTTTGTGGTTTTGCAGTTTCTATACCCCCCTCCCCACCCCCTACGGCCCCCTCTTAATAGCATTATAGAGAAAAACCATGATTGCACTATGACTTGTATTTTTTTTAAACTTCCATTAGACATTTTATTTTGTTTTTGTTTTTCTGATCCACCATCAATCATTCATGAGCTGGAACTTATACAAACTTATGCAAGTTATTGGCTAATTTGAACAAGCTCTACCATCAAGGATGACTGACAGAAAAGACAAAAATGTAATCAAATTTTAGGCCAGGATATACGATACAACATTTTTGGCAACATTTTCTACAACATTGCATGTAACAGAATGTTGCACCACGTGTCCACCCATGCAATATTGCACGCAATGTTGTATGCAACTATGTTAGTAGCTGTAGGATAGAGTTCTGCTTCTGTAATAGTGCACACAACTTTGCAAGGTTGCAGGGATCAGGGGGGGTGTACCCAAGGGAGGGTTCCAGGGGTTCCCCCTCCCCCCCTTACAAGCAAACCTTTTTACAAATGAGTTTGTAATTGCTGAATAAATAGATAAGTAAACACATTCACGGATCTAGAACATCCCTTAGAACCCCCCCCCCTTACAAAACTCCTGGGTAATCCCCTGGGGGATGGATACGTGGTGCAACTGTGTTGAGTGCACTGTGTATACATTTTTCATTCTTTAGGAAAAATACATAATACATGTCATAGTGCAATTTTTGTTATAATAACTCACCATGTAATTGACAGTGTTGCGTTTGTTCTTTTTACCCATTTCCTCAAAAAATCTATAATCAGCAACCAACACCAATGGACACCTTAGTTTGGTCTGTGTTGTTGCACGACGACTTCTGTGGCCGTGGTCATGGTCTGTAACAATCAAGATATATATGCACAGTGGTTAGATCCTATATTGTTAGCTTTTTAAGCAAGAAGTAAATGCATATACACAGTGTTTCAGATTGCTGTCAACAGGATCAATCTGAAGCTAAACATCCCTTTGGTCAGACATTCCAGAGTAAAAGAGTCTAGCAGAAACACTGTATATAAATATAATGTAAAATGCACAGCAACTTTATTTTGTATCGGTAAATTTGTATTTATCTTTAGGCAGGGTGATAAACAGAAGCTTTAAATAAACTACAAACAATAGTTTACTTACCATGATCAGAAGGGTTACTACTACTTGGTGGTGAGTGGTGACCACAAAAACTATACTTCTTCTGACCAGTCCTGTACAATTCCAGATATACAATTATACAAATATTATTCTTGTGAATGTGTGTCTTCTTAATTAAAGCATTTGAAACAAAGAATGCATTTTATTCTAAAGGGTTCAAGTAGGGAAACATCAAGGGGAATTAAATGGATTTCTTTCACATTAGGATTTATAAATAAAATCATAATTATATTTTTGGGACTTACTTAGCATCATGTGTAGTAAAATTGAACTTTACATCTGAATGCCTGTAGGAAATCATCTCATCCTTGCCTGAATTCTCTAGATGTCTCCAAGATGGCTACAAATAACAAAATCATTATGAGGCATCTCGTACATGTAGAACACATTTTTTGAAATTACATGTCATCCTCTGTAATCCAAGCTACAGTCAAAACTCTCAATCCTCCTTGGGGAAAAAGTATATGCATGCTGTAGCTATTCTGGAGAGATGGCCATTGTACAGAGGAGGGGGTCCTAGGGGTTTGTGGGATTGCGGGATTGGCCATTTCTTTGTACGGTATTGCGGTATTTTACAAAAAAAATTGCGGGATTGCGGGATTCTCAAACCCTGCGGTATGCAGTATTTTCTTTTTTGAGCTGCAGTATTACGGGAAAAACGATTTGAAATTGTGGTAATGCGGTATTTTTGAGGCCTGCGAGATGCGGGATTTTGCTTCTGACACTTGAAAGAAAATTTCATGTTTCTGTGATTCATGTTTCTGCGCGTGAGGTCCCATGGGAGTGGTATTTCGAATTTTTCGTGTGGTGAGCCGTATTTTTAAATTTTTCATGCAGGATTGCGGGATTGACCATTTTTTCGTGCGGGATTGCGGTATTTCCGAATTTTTCGTGCGGGATTGCGGTATTCGTAACCCCCCTAGGCCCCCCTCTACAGAGGTATGAATGCAAAATAAATTAATTATGGTCCATCATATCCTTGGTGGGGCCAGGAAATGCTGGCCATTGTGGAGAGGTTCTGTTATTGGAGGTTTGACTGTATTTCTTATCACTAATATTGCTTATCCCTACAAAAAAATACCCATTCTCTGTTAGATTGAACTTATTCAATTCGCCATTCCAAAATCAGAGTTCCAGTTGAATTATGGGACTGTTTTGGGGACACAAAATTGCAAAATTCACAAAGAAATGAGGTACAATTCACCAAATATGAGACAAGAGAGCATAAATAAGAGAAGAGTTACCAGGATCAGGCGTTTACAATTGTTTACAAGCACTTTGCTCCAAATTAAAATTAAGTGGCATTCCCCAAAACCGTCCTATAATTCAACTGGAACCCCAATTTTGGAATGGCGAATGGAAGTCAAAAATGGAATTATTTTTAGCTCAGTGAGTCGGGCTTCATTTACAATAATTATTACCTCTATTACATAAGTCTCATTTTGTGTTGCAATAGACGCTGTCATCACACCATCTTCAAGGTGTACGCTTACATGAGATTTTTCCTCACCTGAAAAAAGAGTTAAAAAGAGAGCAATGAAGATGAGATTGTGTAGTTCCATAAAATGTTCATACCCCCACCATGGAGGGAATTTGTAAATAGACTCCCTATCTTCTGGAACTTCTATTTTTTTTCCATACAAATTCTGTAATTTTGTTCCTTCTCTGACACTGGTCCCCTCTATAATTTCAAAATCCTCTGTGTTGGGGGTGTGTATATTTTCTCAAATTACACATTCGTAATTTTAATGGTACGGACTGTGTAGTGGCAGCTCAAGGCGCCATCCTATGCTCACAGTCTACCATGCATGTTATATGTTTTTGTAAAGCGCCTAGAGCAGATTTTGGATAGGCGCTATATAAATGTTCATTATTATTATTATTATTATTATTATTACAGGAATGAGGACACTCAAACCAGGAACATTAATCAATTTTTTACACTACACTACATTACCTTCAAGATAACCTTCATAAAAGCTCAGTTTATCTACATCTATGTCTTGTTTTTGTTCACTTGAAATGGAATATGCATTAAAATTCTCTGAGAATAAGCTCTCATGAGGGGAAAGATGAAGTAAGAAATTCCTGAAATAAGAAACGCAAGATTATGTGTCAGTAGTAATAGTTTTGAAAGAGACTTGGCATACAGTTTAAAGTCCTTCCAGGTTTAATTACAAAGGCAGCACCTTTTCCTCAATCATTTGAAGACCCTGAGCGTTGGTGTAACCAGGGAATTGACCCGTGGGTGACATGGTTGGCCGAGCAGTTAGAGCACTGGCCTTTCACTGCTGTGGTCCAGGTTCGAGTCCAAGCTCAAGCACCTGGATCATATGTGAATTGAGTTTGTTTGATGTGTTGTTCTCTACCATGTCACAAGGGTTTTTTCTCCAGGTTCTCCAGTTTTTCCTCCCTCAGCAAAAATCAACATGTGAGTCGAGTGACTATTTGTAAAAAACTTAATGTAGAGGTAGTGTGTGAGAGAGTACAGTGTCCCCCAATTAGTGCACAAGTGCTAGAAGACTTGGACACTTAAATAAACAGTTATTTATTTATTTATTTATTTATTAACCCTGACCTTTCGCACTGAAGCTCAACCAACTGAGCTAACTGGGTAGTTGGATAGTGCTATCTGTTGGCATAAATCCTTATCCTGTGAATATATAAGGATTTGTCCAATGGGAAGTACTAGCTCAATAACAGCTTACCTCCCTAATGTATTAAATGCTACCACTTTCTCAGCGGCCCCTGTGGCATCTCTTCTTGATACAACTTGATGAATGTCTGTCTTTGTCAAAGTATTGTAGTCCTTGAGTATGTCCTTTATGTTACCTAAACAATCATACCAAGTAAAATTATTTATTCAAATGTATGTACAGCTAGCAGATGTTTTACCAATTATGGTGCAGAAGTGCATGCAACATCAGATTTTAGGAAAAAAATCAAATCAAGCAGGAAAATTATTTATCTAAATATACTGAAAAACTTAATCTGTGGTAAGAAATCTCATTAGATTCCTGTGTTTTGAAGATTAACAACAATTTTTAGGTCCGAATTTTCACAATTACATCAAAATTGGTAAATGTCACATATTCACACACACACATATATACAAAGATATACGTACACCCATATGTATAAATGTAATACATATGTATAGGGTATACATACTGTATAGATACACATATGCTAAGATGTATAGTGATGTATATATACAGATGTATAGAGGTAGATGATAGGGATATGCTGAGAAAGAGCCATTTTGACAACTTGCTGTATTGGCCTTTGATCGGCTTGGATATGTATATAATGTAACTTATGAAATTTCTTTATGTCCAAACTAATTGTACCTATTGAATGGATTTTTATATCTTCTACGAAAGTGATAAAAAATCAAAAATCGTGAAAGACAAGTGAAGTTTTCACAACATACAAGAGGCGTGAAGCTTGAAAGCACATACCCAATAGTCTTAAGTTGATCTCGACCATTTTAGGAATAAATGGCGATCACAAAAACACAGCCACAACACTCACCTTTAGTTAATCCTATAACGATAAGAAAAACAGCGATAATCCCTTTTATTGACGTCGCTTTGATCATTTTAATTCAGGATTTATACACTACAATACATATCAAACTTCAAAACATTCCTTGCCCTTTCCTTGTCAGTCACCAGTCCCTCGATGAATCTGGGTACACAGTAATCCCGTCGAGCAATCGAGCACCACGAGACACCGAGACAATCCTCTCCGGGTCGACTTTGTCCAGTCTACTTACAAATTTGATCAGTTTTTCTGATCTCCATTGTAAAGGACTTTTAGCTTTTTATTAGTTACGATATTTTGCAAATTTTGATTCTACGCGAACAGTGCGAAGAAAGATGCTGGACGCGAGAGAAAAATTTACGTTTCCGTTGCTTCTTCTTAGCTTCTTTTCCCTTCCCTTCCCTTCCCTTCCCTTCCTTTCCTTTCCCTTCCCTTCCCTTCCCTTGCCTTGCCTTCCCTTCCTTTCCTTTCCTTTCCCTTCCTTCCTTCCTTCCTTCCCTTCCCTTCCCTTCCCTCCCTTCCCTTCCCTTCCCTTCCTTTCCTTTCCTTCCCTTCCCTTCCTTTCCTGTCCTTCCCTTAATTTATTTTTGCTTCCTAAATTCATTGTATATTAGGTTCAAGCAAGCTACTGCTACAACCATATCGTGAAATACGGAAACATCCGGCACCGAGGTCACAGGCTATCTTTTCAAAATTAAAAGAATAGCCTACCGATCTATAAACATATATCAGTGACCAAGATGACCGAAACCCAGCTGGCGCCTCAACAAAATAATGCAAAATCAGCTATCAAAAGAGTTTCAGTTGATTCTGACTAGTTCTAGTCTGCTAGTAATCCCGTGCCAGTCGTTTTATGTAAAACTTAAAACTATACAAAACTGTGGAGCAAAACTACACCAAATCTGGTGAAAATTTGAAAAGTGTGAAAACTGAGATACGGTGTTAGATAGAGGGTCCTAATCCCATTTCCCAGTCTAATTTTTTCTTAAAATCCCACTTCCAAAATTCTAGTTTTCAGGAACTTTATTCACTCATTCGATGTCGGTCTGTTCGCTTCTTGGGCTTCCTGTGGTGGTAGCGACCTGACGATAGAGCACACTTATGATGGAATAACAGGAACCATACATTTTTATTGTTGGTGCATACATGTTCACACCTTAAAAATTTTCCCAGACCCAAAAATGATACACCTATCCCAGTTCCCATTTTACCCCTTCAGCCGCGAGGATCCTCTAGATACGATACAATACGCGAAACGACGTCCACAAAGTAATCCGGATAAATTTGAAAACGTATCTTTTTTCTTTCTTTCATTTTTTTCCAGACGAAGTGCAAACGAGGCACAAGGTAGGTTCCGACAACTTTTTTGCTCTTTAGGCTTTACGTCCACAGTAAAACGGCGTTTTAATTTCTAGAAGAAAAAAGAGAGCAAGAAAGACAGACAGACAGACAACTTTATTTAAAAACGGTAATTACATTCAACTATTAAAATTGGTTTTCAAGAAAGAAAGAAAAAGAGAGAGAAAAAGAAAGAAAGAAAGAAAGAAAGAAAGAAAGAAAGAAAGAAAGAAAGAAAGAAAGAAAGAAAGAAAGAAAGAAAGAGAGAAAGAAAGAGAGTGAAAGAAAGAAAGAAAGAAAGAAAGAAAGAAAGATGCGCTTTCAATTTTTATTTATTTGGGATTAGTACGCACTTAATGTAAGTACTGTCTTGTTTTTCATTGTCCCCCGACCTAATCACCTTGATAACGGAATGATCTCAAGAGCATAATGTTTCTTTTCAAAGTTTTCAAGTGCAAGCGTGTGAATTCGGAAACATTCCAACAGAGCCTGTCTCTGTCCACAAGACATTTCACAACACCAGTTCAAACATGCCCTAAGTTGTTTTGACGATTTATTGTTCAACAGCAATCAGCAATTGAAAAAATTTGCATACTTTTTTTAGCATTTTGGGCATAAGTAAATCCGAAAAAATAAACAGCCAATCAAAAAGTAGATTGTACATTCTTTGAAGTCTCTCACAGTCTCGCTTAGTTTGCAGAACTTTAGGAGAATTTGATGACATTGCGTTTGATATGTTTAGTAAAACTTTGTTAAACTTTACTTTTAAAACAAGTAGATCATTTAAAAGACTAAACAATAGCTTGCTAACGTTATGAGCAGTATTCTCTTTTTGTAAGATCAATTTTACACGTAAAATTTAGGTTTTGTCAATTGATTATAAAGTAATTTCTCACAACATGTCACCAAAATAAAGTGTCTACGCCCACCGTTCTGCTCAAGTCGTCTTCTGCACGTGGTAATCTGACAGCATATTCCCAAACGTACTCCAAATCCTTTGGTGTTGTAGTTGCTGTGTTGATTTGTTTTTGCTTGGTATCATGAATTGCTTGAAGACTGTCCTCGTACTGCTTTGTGCTTCATCGATATTTGCAAGTGATGGAAACAACAAGATATTCGGCGCGCGCTGTCAAGCTCGATGCCTTGCAAAGGTAAGCAGAAACCACAAACATAACAACCGACTGGACGATCTTCAAATGATAATTACGCTAAAAGCAAACGCTAATTTAGCTTTCTGGATTATCAAGGTGAAAAGTAACAATTGCCTGCGCTAATTTGTCGCTCTTTTTGAGCTTGTATGAAGGTGGTGTTGTTGATTGATACTTGATGGCTTGGCGTTAAGCTTATTATTCTGCAATTGTGTTTATTTGAGCTTCGGGTAGAACCTGTGATTCAGCACTTGTAACAGGTTAAAGTACAAAGAAAAATCGTGCAGATATGTAACTTTCTAGCATGTTTTGTTCCAACCTGTGAAATTCAAAACCATTCGACACTTGTTTCAAGCAAAATATGTGTACTGTAAAATTTCTTGAACCTACTAGCGTCAGTTCAAGTTTGTTGATTCAAGGATCGCTTCTAAGCGTTTGGAGCTCAAAAAACTTTTAAGAATTTGGAAGTTCAAAGCTAAATGATGAATTCTCCACATTTCAAAAGCAGACATAAGGGCTCCTTCGCAAATCGCTCAACAGTTCTAACTATTCAAATTTAAATGTAAACAAAATCCTATTTGGGACTCAAATTTCATGTGAAAAAATCTTAACAATTTAAATTTATTCACTTGATTCTTATACTAAACTAGAAGCATTTTTGTTCATTTTTATAGACAAAGTTCCAGATATAACACGAATTCCGTGGCTTGCATGACGCCACTTCGATTCGCTTGAAGAGATATGATTTCAAAGCTTTTGTGCTAATCGAAATCTTTACATTTTTCCTTTTTATTTTTTCTTCTTGTATTCCAAATATTGCTCTTTTTACTTGCAATTAAAGGATTATTAAGAGATTTTCTTTAAGGGGCGTGAACCGATTTCGCGCCCTAACTTCCTTTCGCGCTCAAAAAGTTACTAATGCAGGACAATGATCGCACGTGTAAGAAAACAATTAGAACTCTTATAAAATTAATTAAAAAAACTAGTATACTCATTATTAAAACATTAGTCCCATTAAAACATCATTGTAGAAGTTTTTCGGTACGTAGTTTGGTTGTTTTTGACTTTACTGTTTGTAAAGACTCATAATTGACCTTTTAGTCCTTTTAAGTCATAAAGAATAAGACACTCAAATTATAGGGCTTTGGTTTTGGGACAGTAATTTGAACAAGTAAACAAATCATTTGACAAGAGGGCCAACATGAGACATTGAGACATAATATTCTCCAAGGAAAAGTCTCTTATCAAAAAGCCATGTGATTCATGCTACATGCTCCGGCCAAACAATGTTAAATGCTCCAAAAAATGCTCCAAAGATCATGATCAGTGCTCCAAAATGTCTCAAGATATTGTAGTAGTTTGGAATGGTAAAAATGCTGTCCTGAAAAATATATCAAGATCATTAATGGAAAAGTATAGCAACATGGCCGTAGTGCCCACAAGGGCTGTGAGTTTTTCTGAGAATATAAAAAAATAAACAGAGCAAGAAAAAAGATGTTAAATTAATACAAAAATAAATGTTCATTATACATCATGTGATGGATAGTGACTTTGTGCCCTCATCCCCCCTTAGTTTTCATGGCTTGCTAGGGCCCTGAGCAATATAAGTGCTTCTGTCAATAAACAAAACAAAGTGCCCTTAAATAGACCTAATCCATGGTAGACAATGTTGTCCCAATTCAGTATGACAATTAAACCACTAAAGGAATGATCTGCTTTTGTTTTGAGACTCATCGGATTATCATCGATTATCATCATTATTCCTTTGGAGTACTCACATGTTTTAAAGAGTAAAAACAGAAAATGTATCTGCTAGATGGTTGTCATGCATGAATTGGGAAATATTGTGTGTGTGGATTCAGTCTATTGCATGAAAGAGCAACCAACAATGCATATGCACGCATGACTGTTGCATCATTCCGTCATCCATTGCATCATGTAAACACAAGGGTGATGGAGAAGGGAGGGGGGAACTTAAAAATATTATTATCCAAGAATCCGCACTTTAAAAAAGGCTCAATCTGCCAATCTGCAAACCCCTGTGTCCCCCTCCTGAGATGTTGTCTATTCGACTTTGTTCTTGAAGTTAAAATCTATTTTAATGATTATTGTTTGTCTGTATAATACTGGGTGCTGATTGGTGAATCTCATCAGGTCACCCAATCAGAAATAAGAGAAATCTTTACTCTGGCACAAATTTTAACAGACAACATTCACAGAAGTATGTTTCTGTAGGAGCAAGAAATAAGCTACAGAATGGTAGCCCCAGATGCCTGCAGATGAGAACACATTCAAATTATTCAACATTTTTTGTATTTTTCAGAGCCTTTGCTATGCCAATGTCCCTGAATGTAATGGATCAATGCATAAATCAGTAAGTTTACAATTCTCTATACATAATATCCGTTATATTTCAATTTACAATATTGTGTTTTATCTTCTAGTGTATTAAACCATGTGAAGATAGCAACTTCTTCAAGGTCAAATCTTGCAAAGCATACTGTGTAAGTGTGATATTCGTCCTTTAAAATAAGCTGTTTTTTATTGAATAGGTCTTGAATATATGGCTCTCTAAATCCTAAAAAATTGCAATACCCTTCAAGTTGTATTTTTGTTGCAGTACCAGTTTAAGAGCAAAGAGAATCAAGAATGCAGAAATTCTTGTAAATATCTTATGAAATTATACAACCAACAAGGTAAGAATTTTGGCACCTTATCAGTTATGCTGACACCGACCTCACTAATCACTTACGGCCACCTTACCAACTCCTTACTGACACTTACCAACCACTTACTGACAATATCTCAATCACTTTCTGACACCTTATTTAATTACTTACTGACACCTTACCAACCACTTACTGACACCTTACCAACTCCTTACTGACACTTACCAACCACTTACTGACAATATCTCAATCACTTTCTGACACCTTATTAATTACTTACTGACACCTTAACAACCACTTACTGACACCTTACCAACTCCTTACTGACACTTACCAACCACTTACTGACAATATCTCAATCACTTTCTGACACTTTATTTAATTACTTACTGACACCTTACCAACCACTGTCTTACTGACAATATATCAACCACTTTCTGACACTTTACCAACTACTCACTGACACCTTACCAACCACTACCTGCTTCGTGATTGACAAAGGTATTTATCAAACTTTATTTTATTCACAGATGCTGAACCCTTGAC
Organism: Telmatactis stephensoni; assembly: GCA_029948255.1. Taxonomy (NCBI): domain Eukaryota; kingdom Metazoa; phylum Cnidaria; class Anthozoa; order Actiniaria; family Isophelliidae; genus Telmatactis; species Telmatactis stephensoni. Next base: position 832,661 of record JALIZF010001893.1, on the reverse strand, counting down.
AGGAGACAATGCCCAGCTCATTAGGGATGGTAAGGATTGATTCATCAAACTATTTCTTCTTTAATTTTATAGTTTGGTTTTATTAACTTCAAATGTTTGAAACCTTAAAAATAATACCTTAAATGTTTAAATTTTAGGTAACTTTGTGAGACCTACAGCTGTTAATACAACATTAACAAAAACGCCCAAACTTATGATGATCAAATGGTTGTATAACAATACAAAGCCTGCAGTCTTCATTGTTGAAGCAAGATATTTCACTGAAAACCCATTCAAAATGACTGCATGGGAATACCTCAGACAAGTAAGGAATGAGAGAGAAGAGAGAGGAAAACAGACTGTTTTATTGACAAAGATAATATTGATCTATTTGTGAAATTCATGCCTTCTCAACTGCACAATTTCATTAGCATTTTTAAAGCAATTTAGCACAGCAATGCAATAATATTTGACAGTACCAGTTAATATTAAAACTTGAGAGTCACTGACAACTGTATATAGTTTTTATTTGTCCATCCAACTATTCATTCATTCATTCATTCCTTTTTCTCATTCATTCTTTCATTCATTTTTTCATTCATTCATTCACCCATCCATTCATTCATGTATTTGTTTACTCATTCATTCATTCATTCATTCATTCATTCATTCATTCATTCATTCATTCATTCATTCATTCATATATCCATCAATCATTTATTCATCCCTCCCCTCCCCCTCGATTCATTCTCTAATCAATCTATCCAATCTAATAATTACAATTTATGATCATGGTTCTATTACAGACTAGATTCACTAGTGTCAAAGTCAAACCAAGAAGTGGTACGTGGTGTGAATACCGCATCATGGCTGTACAACAAGATGGTGTTAGTGACTACAGCTCACCAAGCCCTCCACAGTATGTCATGCCAGATAGACCAAGCATGCCACGAGATTTCAAAGTTAGAAATATGCACATTAGCAAAGGCAAAGTTTCTGTGCAGTTAGCTTGGAGAAAGCCAGAAAAGTCAGGTACAGTTATTACTGCATTTGATCTTACTTTATGGATTGATATAATCAGTAGCCTTGATAATATTGTTAATAGTGCTTTGTGTTAAGGCCTATGCATTGTTGGGTCTACCATGTCAGATGCTTCTGAGCCAATAATGTCCAACATTTTGTTCTGTTAATTTTCACTAAAAGCATTTTTATAGATATTATGACACTTATATGGTCATTGTGGTGCGATAACTTTCCCACTCATATGAAAACTAGTCTGTGATAATCAGGTGAAGATTATGTCAGCGAAGGTAGTTTTAAGGGTTCCCTTGATGGAGATTTGATGATGCCTTCCATGCTACCTCATGAGATTGTGATTATGATGATGATGATGATTATTAAAAGTTATTTTAATAAATATATTAGATAAATAGGAACAATGCCATATTATTGATAAAATATTATCTGCATTTCATTATTTTCTAGATGTTCCAGTCCACAGATATAGAATCTTCTGGAGCCGCAGACTCGATAAGCATACAAAAGAGCTCCAGTCACTCAGACAACATCACAAAAAGATCAAGGGCAACATGCATTCTTGCACTATAAATGCCCTTTCACCAAACACCACATACATGTTTGAGATCCAAGCCATTTGCCATGTTAAAGGGAGAAGACTGAGATCAGAAAGAGTGTTTTTGACAACAAGAACATTAGAAGAAGGTATGCATGATGTGTAATTATTGTGCTACATCTTGCAGTGTTATCTAATTATATATTAACAGACCACACACACACCAGGATCTCTCTAACTCTTCTAGACTTGCTCCAAGTCTCCCTCGCTGTTTACTCTCAAGCAATGACGAAATTAGAATTTCGAATGGCTGTTATTCCGAAGAGTTGCTGAAGCCGATGGTGAGAAAGGCGAGAGAGACTTGTATAACTCTTCACCTTATCAATATCCATAAGCTCAGGTGGACCATTTGGTTCAAACTTACTATGACGTCAGCAGACCAGATCTGGTCTGCCTGAGCTTATGAATATTGATAAGATGAAGAGTTATACAAGTCTCTCTTGCCTTTCTCACCATCAGCTTCGGCAACTCTTCGGAATAATGGTTATTCGGGAATTTCGTCATCGCTCGAGAGTAAAAAGCAAGAGAGAGACTTGGAGCAAGTCTATAGCTCTTCTGGAATAGTGACATTGGCTCTTTTATTTCCCTCCCAATAATTGGGGATATTAAGTGTATGGAAAGATGGGCCCTAAGGTTATACCCAAATATCCATAGCTTTGCATGGACTATGCATACATTGTAATTACATTGGAAATCAAAACTCCTATTTTTTTCCTATCAGAGCCAAAGACCATTGTACCAACAAAGAAAAAGAAGAAAAAGATTTTTACAAAGAAGAACAACAACAAGAAGCCATTTCAGCTTCTAAAAGTGAAGACAACCCAATCAAGTATGTAATTTTAAGTAAAACAACAAATTGTCCCTATTTAGTAAATATTTATGCATAGTTGAGTATATATATAAACACTATTTTGGCGGTATCTATAATACATACAAAAATTTGCTTACATCAGCCATACCATTCTAATATCTAATTTGATCTCATTAATTTTTTTAAAGGTTATGAAGCTTTATTTACACAATCCATCACTGTCGAGAGAACAACCAAAAACAGTAAGTTGAAATTCACATACTTCCGTGATTGCTCAGTCAATCACTATTCTAAACCAGCTGCTTTTGCATCCAGCAACAACTTTATGCATATTGAATTCATAATTGATTTGTGGAATGATTGTGGATTAATTTGATCGTAGGCACAACACCTGTCCATAATCTAAAAGCAAGAAAATCAAGTACTAGCCATACAATCAAGAGCAACTGTTTGTGGTTTGTTACCACAGTAATACTTATTATAGCTTTATGCCAGCAATAAATATACCTTGGTATTAAGCTCAGATGGGTGCTGGTCCACTTTGAAAGAATGTTGGTGTGAAAGTTAAAGAATGAAGTCACGTCAAATAATTTGTAGCAGATTATGTCACAAAGTCACAAATATTGAGATGAACAAATTGTTATCAAAGTTATATACCTTAATAGTTAATGTTCTGTTGCTTTTTTATTGTACATAGTTTTGAACAGTCCTTATATCAAAATAACGGGCTTCTTTATTATACTACTGAACCCTTAACAGAGAGCTTAAGCTTCACATTCATGGGAAAGAGGATCATGCAGCCTGCATTTTCCACACATGGTGATGTGCATTTGGCACTTAAAAGGAGAAATGACTCACCTTTGAAATTGAAACAATGCCAGACAAAAAAAGTATGTCAGTGATCCTGTCTGTCACCTTCCATTTCCCATGTATGTGAAGCTTAAACTAGGCTAATTAACTTGGAGCAAGATTGATTTCCCCTTTGATTGGCTATAGTCAACTTATCTGTATTTTAAGGAATACAGCTCTGTACGCTGAAGAATATTAGTCTCTTATTGAGATTCAATTTAGGGGGCACTATCCCCTCCCAAAACAAGTGGGCCCTTTCCTGCTTTATACCTTTCTGGCCCTCCTGAAGGATATCTAAGAATCTGCCCTCAATTGACAATGGGGTTGTCTTCAATTTTGATGCACTTAAGAACTTAATGAAAAGTTGGCTTGGTTGAATTAGCCATGCAAAATAATATAATCAGAGTTTATCAATTTATATCTTTTATATTTATGAAATAAATATGAAATTCATATAAATATTTTTGTTAGAATACATATTTTATTCCTGTTCAAAGTTCACAAAATTATTATCCCAAGTAATTGGAGATTATTTCCACAAATGAACGGCTATGTGTAAAATATTTGACTGTTTGCAAAGCTCAGGTTGTTTAATACTAGGAACATGTTATGTATGAGTTCATTCCTGGCTTTTAAGCATTTTGTTATGCAATTTTGAAAATTATGTTCCAAGCTAAGGTTATATAAAATGTATTAACATACCTGATGCCATATATACCTGGATTAAATCTTAAAAATTAATTGTATATCATTAATAGTTATTCTTTATTGCAGCTTTGGATAATTATATAATAGTTTGTGTTTAGCACTCAGGTCTCGTGGTCGAAATGCACAATGGCCTTGGTCTGTATTTTAGTTAACATAAATATGATTGTAAATTAATATCAGTTGTTGTAAAGCATACCTGAAGTATTTTAGAATAAAAAAAAGAACAATTCAAAGGACTCAATTTGATTTTATTAGAAAGAATACATAAAAAACGAAAGAAAGAAAGAAAGAATACATAGTCAGTTGCATTGCAAAACAGGAGGTGAAGAGGGTAGATTGCTGTTCATGTAAGCATCCCTTATGTACCTTTGATGTAGTGTTCAAAAAGAAAAATGAGGCTCTTCCACTAGGTGCCTATTTCTAGTAATTATTCTGGAATGATATACCTGAAATCTGATGATGATTATGATGATGATTGCAGCATGGCATTGCATTAAAAGTTGGTGCATGTACAAGGTAACATGGCACATGCGATGGCAAGAAATTGATGGCAACAACAAGTTTTTGAAGCTCCTTGAAAAATCTACAACGTTGCCACTTTTTTGGCAAGCAAACAACTTAGATTATGAGAAGCTTGCAAAACAATTATCACTGCTTCTAAAAGGGTCACACTTCATTAAATGAGAGTTTCCAGCCATTGCATGGAATTCTGTAAACATTCACAAGGCACTCACATTTCCGGTGCACCTATGGACACCCCCTGGATCCACCCCTGCAAGGTGCAATTCTGCTTCTGCACACAATGTTGCAAGAAAACTAGAAACAGGAGTCAGATTGTTTTTGGACAGTCAGATTATTTTTGGAAAGTGATTATTAATCGAAATGCCCGTATTTTTTCGATTAATAATCGAGTTTGACGTGCCAAATTCATTCCGAGCTCGCAAGTCGATAGACTGCTCATTTCAAAAAGCAGTTGAGTGAATTCCGTAGTTGTCACGACAGAGCCGAAAACTGACAATTTAGTTTATGATTTTATAGAAGAGCGAGGAACAAGGTCTCTGCTTTTACGCGTACGAAAGCAGAATCTTCATAAAACTTTAATTCTTTGTTCTGTAAAATGTATTGTGAAGATTTTTACTTTTTTTGACGTTCTCAAAAATTTCTAATCAAAGTCAGCTCATTTTTTGACCAATCATCGTTTGTTTACATATAATGACAGCCAATCGTCAAGCGAGAAACGTTTTCTGTTTCTCCGCCCGCTTTTCTCCGCCCTCATTTGCATATTGATCAAGTACGCTTCAAAAATGCATTTTTGTTTATCAGTGTCGACGGTAGTTTTATAATTCACAAATCAAAAGTTATAAATTACACAAGTTAAATTACACAAGTTTTTAATAATCTGGAGGGTTTTTTTCGTGTGAATTCACTTTCAAAAAACAAATATTTTTTTTTCCTATTTTACGTTCTAGAAAATTTTCATGACTTCCAGGTTCTCTTGACTTGGAAAGCCAATTTGAAGTCGACTCATTTTTTGACCAATCATGGTGTGTTTAAGTAGAGACAGCCAATCACCATGCGAGAATTACTTTCTGTTTCTCCGCCCTCTTTTCTCCGCCTAATTTGCATATTGATCAAATACGATTCAAAAATGCATTTTTGTTTATCAGTGTTGGTAGCTTCACAATCAAAATTTATAAATTACACAAGTTTTTATTTTTACGGAGGTTTGTTCGCGTGAATGTACAAAATCCTGAATTTTTAACTCAGAAGTTTAGAGACAAAAATGAAAATGTTTTGCTTTAGTTTAGAGAGTGCATTGCAAATAAGGGTGGAGAAAAGGGCGGAGAAACAGAAAGTGATTCTCGCATGGTGATTGGCTGTCTCTACTTAAACACATCATGATTGGTCAAAAAATGAGTCGACTTCAAACTGGCTTTCCACTTGGAAGTCAAGAGAACCAAGAGAACCTGGAAGTCAAAGTCAAAGTGAATGAAAATTTTCTAGAACGTAAAAAAGGAAAAAATATATATGTTTGTTTTCACGCGAAAAAAAAATCCGGATTATTATAAATTGTGTAATTTAACTTGTGCAATTTATAACTTTTGATTTTGTGAATTATAAAACTACCGACACTGATAAACAAAAATGCATTTTTGAAGCGTACTTGATCAATATGCAAATTAGGGCGGAGAAAAGCGGGCGGAGAAACAGAAAACGTTTTCGCTTGATGATTGGCTGTCATTATATGGAAACAAACGATGATTGGTCAAAACAGCATGTTGGTCAAAACATGAGTCGACTTCAAATTGGCTTTCCAAGTCAACAGAAGACAAAGTGAATGAAAATTTTCTAGAACGAAAAAAACTCCAGATTATTATAAACTTGTGTAATTTAACTTGTATAATTTATAACTTTTGATTTGTGAATTATAAAACTACCGTCGACACTGATAAACAAAAATGCATTCAAATTGAAGCGTACTTGATCAATATGCAAATGAGGGCGGGGAAAAGCGGGCGGAGAAACAGAAAACGTTTCTCGCTTGATGATTGGCTGTCATTATATGTAAACAAAAAAAATAGCTGACTTCAAATTGGCTTTCCACAAAGTGATTAGAAATTTTTGAGAACGTCAAAAAAAGTAAAAATATTCATAATACATTTTGCAGAACAAAGAATTAAAGTTTTATGAAGATTCTGCTTTCGTACGCGTAAAAAGCAGAATCTTCATATACGCATTTTTCGATTAATAAACGAATTTGTCACGTCAAACTAATGTCAAACTCAATTATTAATTAATCGAACAATACGGTTCATTTCGATTAATAATCACTTTCCAAAAACAATCTGACTGTCCAAAAACAATCTGACTCCTGTTTAGACTATAAGTAGCATCTGCACCAGGGCTTTTAGAAAACTATGCTCACACAAGTTTCCTCACATCACAATCAGATGTATATTTTTGCTTTATTAATAATAATTATAATTGTATTGTTCTTTAAACATCAGAAAAGCTACTCTGACCTGACAGTTTAACAGCTCTTCGTCATTCATAAAGAACGAGTTCATTCAATTGAAATGGCTGACCTCACTGTCCACCCAAATCCAGTCTTATCACTGAGAGCTGAGACTCTGGTCTTGAGCATGCACAGTGAGGGAAAATTAACCTCAGCAACCCGTTACCATTGGATCTTCACCAGATCTTTTAGTAATGTGCATTTTAACAATTTCCTCAGCGCATGTGGGATGGATGCCAACAGTTGATTGGAGGTGGCTAGCAGTTAGCCCACATCTGAAAAATACAGCCATTCAAATCTTAGGCCCAGAGCAAATGAGAACACAAGTTGTTGCAAGCTTTGGCTTACATCTTGTTTGGTTGCTAACTTGTTTCCACTTGTGGCTGCTTGCATCGACTTGCTAGCACTGTGAGCAAGTTGATGCAAGCTTTGCTTGGTTTGGACAGTGATGGGACTTAACTCTGCAAGTTGTTTTTAGTTTGCTTTTTAGTCCAAATTTCTGCACATTTCCTAGTATCCCTTATGTTTTCAATACAGCTGATGCTTCTATTGTTCAATATTTGAGTCACACTTACCGCATTGCTGTTGCAAACCCTTGCATGACTTCACCAGCATTGGGTCCAAGGTAGTGAAGTCCTAGAACTCTTTGAGGACTTTCCTTTAGACACACTCCCTTAAAACAATATGAATTGAAAAATCATTGGGATTCTGACAAGATGAGAAATATTTGTAATAAATCAAATTAATAAGTTAAAAATTTTTCATAAGTACATGTATGTTTCTTAAGGCCCTTTTCAAAGGAAAATGTCCTTGCAACAAAGTTGAAAAATGGTAAAGAAATAAAATGTGAACGAAAAAGAATGCATGGAAAAGAGAAGGGAATTAAACCATCAGGATAAAGAAAAATAAAACTACTATGATAGGGTGAAATGAAAAGTGTAATTAAAAGTTAAATCACTATTGCTTTAATATAGAAATGGTAAATCTCTTACTAGGCTTTTCATTTACCTTGATGTAGCCAATGTCATCACTTCGTTCTGCAACTGTGTATTCAAGGGGTTTATAAAAGGCATGATAAACCTGACGAAATAATGAAAACAGTATTGAGGAAAATTAAAACTGGTATGAGGGTGTATAATACATTAAAATATTGACAATTACATTTTGTACTCTAATAGACACACAGATGATGTTAAAATGTGGCGATCGAGAACAAAAAAGTACACCATGAGATGAAGTCAGATGCAAGAAACAATGGAGTCTGTGTTGTATCAGATTATCAGATTGTTTCAAAATATTTTAGCCAATCAGAGTGTGTATAAGATTCTATGACATCATCTGTGCATTATGTACTTTAATAACACACACTCCTCAACCAATCAGAATGCACACCACTATTTGTAGGGTGAAAAATATTACCAAAATAATCACTGAGGTATTCATAATACCCAAAAATGTTTGTTAAAAATGACAGCACATGGCAACAAACGTGTAATGGCTGAGCTAAAGCTACAGTCCTACACACCTCAAGGTCATCTTGCTGGTATTTTTCAATAGCTTCTTCCTCTGAAAGTCCTACAGTACTATATTCCAGCGGTGTAAACACTGTTGTAGGAACCTGACAATAAATACCAAAGATGGTGTAAATAATCATAGTCTACAGTGACAAGGAGAGCATGGGCAGTGCAGAAGGGGGGAAAGGGGGGGTTTCAGCCCTCCCTTTATTGATAATGACTGTTATGAATTCATGATGTTGAATAAGGCTACTATTTTACATCAAGTTAAGCATTAAGTTATTAAAACAGTCAAACCTACAATGATGAGGAGAGCACGGGCAGTGCAGAAGGGGGAAAGGGGGGGTTTCAAACCCCCCCCCTTTTTGATAATGACTATTATAAATTAATAATGTTGAATAAGGCTACTATTTTACATCAAGTTAAGCATTAAGTCACCTATTAAAACAGTCAATCCTTACATTATCATAATCCATGTGTACATTTGAAACACCAAACATTCTTCTTGCTAGCAGCTTCCCAGCCATAATTGCTACTGGGGTTAATTCAGGACGGTCCTGGAACAATAACAAAACATTATTATAAGCAAGCTCTTTGTTAGGGAGGGGAGTGAGAAGCTAGAAGGGGTTGCTAGTAACAGTAGATCTGTGCAGTTCTTTATAGAGATTCTGGAATAAAATTCTTGAAAGAGAATGGTGACAATTAATAAATGGACTTTACTGCAGTTTTCAATATTCTGCCAACTCCAACTTTCAAACACCAACTGCTAATTTGCATTTTTGCTTCTGTCAATCAAATTGAAAAATCACTAATGCGAAGAATTATTAATACCAAAATGATAGTGTACACTAGCTAATAATATATATCATATTTGATCGTATTTGGTCATTTTGTGGGATTTTAAGAGCTTTTAGTATATTTAATGTTTTGATGTTTTGTTTTGGTGGGCAGAAGCGAATAACCAAATTCCAACGGATGGTTTGAAGGTCAGAGTTTAATTTGCATAATATCGAAAACCACAGTAAGAAAGTGCAATCTTATATTGAACTACGAAATCTCACCTGTAGGACGTCGCCTATTGCATAGACATTAGAAACTAATGTTTGCTCATTGTCGACACCAATGATGTACCCTGTCTTGGGATTCACTTGTACACCAGCTTCTTCAAGGCCAAGATTTGAAGTCAAGGGATCCCTACCTGTCAACGATACATGCAGAACTTTTGATCAATGATGATAATGGTAATGATGATGCTGATGATGATAATGATGATGATATCCTTAAGTTAGACAAGGCAAATGAATTTTACAGAAGCATAGGTAATGAGACAGTTTGCGCAATCTAATAAAACCCTTTGGCAGCTGAATTTGATGTGTCTTGCATTTGAGCTATTTTTAGAACTCAGATTGGAATAATGTAAGCAGTTTTTGGACATTTTGGGCTTCCTGTGCTTTTTGCATAATTAATGAGGTATTTTTCAGTTTTTGGACTTTTTGGGCTTCCTGTGCTTTTTGCATAATTAATGAGGTATTTTTCAGTTTTTGGACTTTTTGGGCACCCTGTGCTTTTTGCATAATTAATGAGGTATTTTTTAGTTTTTGGACTTTTTGGGCTTCCTGTGCTTTTTTCATAATTAATGAGGTATTTTTCAGTTTGACATGTGGACGTTTCAAACACCAACTGAGACATATTTTGGTATTCCAGAGCTGATTTCCAAGTATTACTAGTACATCCAGGAGCCATTTTGGCCTAGCTCAGCTTCCATATGCATGTTCAACAATTATTGAAGGGTTCCATGTGAAAATGGCCTAAGTGACTTTTAGATGATATTTTTTCAATGGCATAAAATAATATAATTAACTTTCCTATGCTGCAAAAATGAACCTTGGGACATCCATCAAAAATTCACTTAGGTCACTTTCACAGCGAACCCTTCAATTTTGGAAGGGTCAATGTTTGTGCAATTAGATAATTATATACAAATCTTACCTATGGCCATTAGAACAGTGTCAAATTCTTCCCCACTCTCCTCCCCTGAGGAAATATTTTTCCATGTTACTTTTAAACTTCCAGCACTTGTCTTCTCAATGCTGAGAGGAATACACTGCCGTAGAAATCTTGTTCCATGTTGCTCCATGTAGGAAACAACTAACTCAGCCATTTGCTATTAAAAAAAACAAGCCATTTGCTATTAAAAAAACAAGACAAGAATACCTTGAGAGGTAAAATCATTGTTTATATAATTTTTGTTATAGAGGCAGGTTAATTGATGATATCTGATGGATGATGTCATTGTCAAGTTCTGTGAAGCTATTAAGGCCGTGAAGAGAAAAGAGAGAGAACTGTTGAAGAGCTAATTGCTTCAGTTCATATTTTAATTGCCTGGAATGCAAGTGTAACTTACAAAATAAGTGATAAACACTTCAGAAGTGAAAAGAAATGATCTAAGCACAATCTGCATATCCAATTACAAAGAAGATCCCGATCTCTCCCAAGGTGGACCATGTCTAGAAACAAATGACTATATTCCTGAGTAATGGGGTGACTTCAATAAAAGTTTTGCAAGTGTAGCTATAATAGTTCTTGGCAACTAAAACAAAGACAAATTACTCTTGTAAATTACAAGTGTAAAAGTTGATTCTTCTATTGAAGTCACCCTGGTAAGGTGCTCTCCCAGCTGAGAGCCCACTCAATGAACTCTTTAGCATCTCTGCAAACATCTTTCTGATTGACAATACAGTCGTATCACCTGAAAACTATTTTATTATTGACAATGATCTAGATACATTTTCACAGCATAAGGATATAATTCAATGGTAACCAGACAACTCACCCCGAAGACAACTCACCCCCAACCGACTCACCCAAACCCTGATTAACTCGCCCCCATCATATAAGACAACTTGCCCACATGTCACAATGCATACCAAATACATACAATATATTGCAAAAACATGGAAATACTTGTCTTAAATAAAAACTCTGATTATCTCTGTTATTACAAGGAAAATAATTCAAGGAATAAGGAAATGAAATATTTCATAAAATACATTTCTTTTATCAAAATAAGTCTGTTAGTCAAAACACTGGGCGAGTTGAGCAAATGAGGGCGAATTGTCCGATAATGTTTGTGCGAATTGGTTTGGGTGAGTTGTCTTTGGGGCAAGTTGTCTGGCAACCAATTCAACAAAATTACTGACTAGAAGATAAAATTCTCTCTATACTCCTCTTTGGTATTTTAATCTCCATGAGTTTAAGGCATTGCACACTACATGCAACAATCTCTTATCTACAGCCTGACTATACCCTCAATGAAACCTCTGTGTAATTACCACTTCTCTACAATGACCACTCATTTAATCTACTTTCTGGTTGTAGGGATTGCCTGCAGCAACAATGTGCTACTGACAGTATTTGCAGTTACTGTGAAAATACCATGTGGGAATGTCATCACTACTCCACCCATCAGTTTCCATGGCAACACAAGCTAAACACTTCCTGTCTTTAGTCCCATATGTCCCTTGCAAGTGTAAACACACTCGCCTACAAGTTCTACATGTGTGATGAAGCTTAGCTTTCCCTCCTGGAGCACGACGGCTTTTTTGATTTGTCTTAACATAAGCAAAACACCACTCAACATGCACAATGTTTCCATTGTCATCCTGTATTTTATCAATGATATGATGATCTTCAGTGGCAATGCAGGCTTTTAGTTTTTCCACAAGAGGCACTGGTATATTGACCCTTTTGACATGACGTTCTCCATCCCTAATATCCTTGTTTTCTTGTCCTGATTCACTTTTCACTTCAGAAGTACTTTGCTTCTTTGTAGAGGAAGAATTTGTGCCCAAATTTGACTTAACTTTTTGGTACCACTTGGTAGCTTTTGGATTACTTGCACGTTGTTTAAGATTGTCCAACTCTTTGTCAAGATATCTCCAAAACTTTTCCTCGTTGTTCTTCCTTGCATGTTGTTTATACCTTTTGCTGACCAAATCTTCAGCATTAGGTGATGTGCCTTCAATTGATTGCTTGATGGAATCCTGAAGTACTCCTGGTAGAGAACAGCCCACTATATCTTCATGTTCAGTATTACTAAAATCATAGACTTTGTTTTTGTTTTCTTTGCTATCATCATTACATCCAGTATGTTTACTTCTAAGACAAGTCAACTGACTGCAATAATTGAGAGAATTCAAGAGTATTTTCTGTGATAAAGGTGAGTACAAATAGCCAGTGCATTTGTGAAGGGAGTGACAAATACCAGACTTCAAGTTGCCCTTCAAGTTTGTTGTAGTCTAGAGAGAAAGAGAACAACATCTGAGCAGCCACATTGCAGTGAGGTTACAGTAAGAGCTGGTGAGAGTGAGAATCTTGGAATTTCCACTTAAATAAGAGAATTTCCAGCCTGTTATCTGAGCATTACATTTGAGTTGTGATCATTCAGAGATTCACCTTAAAGAGGTGTGCACCTTAGGTATACATGTATGCCTACCTTCAGCATGTATTTGTCTGTCCCACTGTCATCAATCAATCCATCCATCCATCAATCAATCCATCTATCCAACCATCAATCAATCAATCAATCAATCAATCAATCAATCAATCAATCAATCAATCAATCAATCAATCAATCAATCAGTTAATCAATCAATCATGTAATCAATCAATCATGCATGCAGTCAATCAATCAATCAATCAATCAATCAATCATGCATGCAGTCAATCAATCAATCAATCATGCAATCAATTAACCAAAATCCTGACAGTAATAAACTGGTTTCCACAGAAACCACATCCCAAATAGAATAAAAATATAAATATGTTTTGGAGAGGTGTCTGCCTTTTCAACATGTATGCATCTGCCTTTAGAGAAGTCGCTGCCTCAGAGAAGTGTCCGCCTCACCGGAGTATTTGCTTTGAGTTCATCGTACGACTGATAATTTTAAAACTTTAGGTAACCTTACCTGATCAAATCCTCGTAATGGTATAGATCTCATCATGACAGAGGAGTCATAACCCAGACCAGAAAGAAAGCCTGCACATTCTAGGGCAACATCTATGAATTATGGAGTCAAGGAGTTCACAAGTACAATTTGAATTTACTGTTTAGAAAAATCTCAAATTCTCAAAAACATGAATGGAAGGAAGGAAAGAAGGAAGGGAGAGAGGGAGGGAGGAAGGGAGAAGGAAAAAGGAGTGAGGGAGAGAGTCATGAAGTACAGAGGAAAGGACAGAAGGAAGGAAGTAGGGGGAAAGGAAGAAAGGAAGGAAGAAAAGAAGGAAGGAAGGAAGGAAGGGAGGAAAGGAAGGAAGAAAGGAAGAAATTCTACCATTCCTGTTTATCAAACATACACATACAATAAATTTTTATTACTTAGATACAAGAAGCACCAATTACAAGCCTGAAAACAAAAACAAATATGATGATTATAAAAGGTAGCATTATCCACTGCTAAAAAACATAAGGAGATAATGATGGTGATTATATTGATAATGGTGATGATGATGATAATAAAATAACGATCTTGAATGTTCCTTACGTTTTTCCAGGAGATCTTTCAAGAGAAAAAAGATCATCACTTGTGATACAGTAATCTTTAGCACCTGCAACCTAGAACAAACACAGTCAGTTATCACTCAAAAAGTACTTCAAAACTTGATTGTAACTATTGCTAAAACCAATGGTCATAATGAGCAAGCAAAATGCTTAAATTGTAGTGTTTGGGATCCCTGTGTGGATTCCTGTGTAATTGAAGGACTGCCCAAGAAAATGACCTAAGTGACTTTTTGATGGATGTCCAGACATTGGTATTTGGGCATAAGAAAGTTAATTGATATCATTTTATAACATTCAAACAAAAGTCAGAAAAGTCACTTAGGCCATTTTTATGAGCATCCCTTCAACTGTATCATGTGACTGAGATTTTGTAGAAGAGATCAAGTAAATGTTTGTGTGAAAAAGTTTTTGCATGCTCTATAATAGTTAATTGCCTTTTTGGTCCTCTAAACCACAACAGTTTTAAGCCTGGTTCTCACTGGCTATGCAAGTAAAATACAATATAAAAGGACAGAAGACCTGTTTGTTTTTTTCTTGCATTGGCTTGCGCTTGTGTCGTCTTGCATCACTAGTGTGAACTAGGGCCCATTTGTTCAAAAGGGTATTAGCACCAATGGTTTTCTTTAGATTTAACTCTGGGTTAGCACTAAATGTTTTGCTGAATTCAGGCTACCTGTTTGTTAACATTACATTAACTGGGTTCCCTGTGGAGCCACGCATGTGCAGTACCAAAACTTATGCCATGTGGTCAAGATGACTTGACACATATTTGTTACTGTTAAATTTTACTTAGTATATATCGTTTTATATCGTCACAATTACCTTCAAAATGTGAAATACAATCTCGGAAACGGTTGGACAAATCTTCAGATTGCTATTTGTTATTAAAATGCTGAAAACCCAACTGTTTCTTTGATGGCCTCAAAACTTGCCGGCACAACATCTGAAGATTTTCATCGCTGGTGTGGTTTAGAGGAGAAATTAAGTCATGGAGAAAGTGAAAAACGTTCGACGAGCGGCAAAAGGATCTGTTACGAGAGCTATTGGTACTGTACACACGTTAATCGAAGCTAAACGTCCCTGGGAAGAAATACTGAATGCTTTGGACAATCTCTCGAAGTCAATTGAAGCTCTGATTGTCAAACACGAGGACTATACTTTACTATTAAACGATGAAGAATTTGAAGAAGCTGAACTATGGATGAACGACTGTACGAGTGAGTTTAACCAGTGTAACATGTTTGCAAACGACTATATAAGAGAGATTAAACGTGAATACAAGAAGAATCAAGTTGAAAATGATGGTGAGGTTATTATTGATCATGCTCGAAATGATGTTGTGGAGCAAGATGCTATGAATGATAATGAAAATGTTAATGTCGATAATGCCAATGTTGATGATGGAAATGCTAATGCTCATGTCAATGATGTCAATGGAAATGTCAATGATGATGTCAATGTCAATGGAAATGTTAATGCCAATGATGTTAATGATGAAAATGCTAATGTTAATGCCATCGACGTCAATGGAAATGTCGACAACGTCAATGGGAATGTCAATAACGTAAATGGAAATGTCAACGTCAATGGAACTGCCAATAATGTTAATGGAAATGTCAATTATAATGATGATGATGTCAATAATGCTAATGGAAATGTTAATGCAAATGAAAAGTGTAATGGAACTGTATCTGGACCTCAGGTCAATACAGCTGCTCACCGAGAGGAAAAACCTATGGTATCTGTGTCACTGAAGCACGAAAAGCCCAAGTTACCAGTGTTTAACGGGGATATTAGAAAATATTTTATATTTAAAGATGACTTTAAGCATGCAATTGAATCAAGATGCTCAGAAAGAGATGCCATCACAATACTACGTACCTGCCTTGGCGCAGAACCAGCAAAGCTTATAGAAGGAATAAGTAATGATTTAAAGACTACATGGAAGTACCTTGATCAGACCTATGGTGATCCAAGAGTTGTATCAGATGTCATAACCTCAGATTTGGAAAAGTTTAAGCCCATTCAGCCCGGCGAAGACCATCGCTTTTGTGAGCTTGTAAACCTTGTACGAAGATCCTATAACATACTTAAAGAAATCAAGCGTCCACAGGACATTGACAACACACATGTCATTTCATTGATAGAGAGAAAGCTGGCTAAAGAAGATCAAAGAGTGTGGTCAAGAAGTTTGACTCAACAAAAGAAAGAACCATCAATGCTTGTACTGTTAGAGTGGCTCGAAGAAGAGATGGCTGCCAGGATGCGCTCTGGTGCTGTCATCCGTAAGTCCAGCAGTCACCCAGTAAGGCCATCTGCAGTGAACACAGTATCATCAAAAGAAACACCAAGTGCAGTACGACCAACAGTGAATACCGTTTCTCAGAAAGAGAAATCCCAATGTTATGTCTGTCAAGGCCAGCATTATGTCGACGAATGTTCCCGTTTTAAAGAGATGTCTGCCAAAGAGCGATGGAGAGTTGTCAGAGATAAACATGCCTGCTTCTGCTGCCTCAAGTACAGCAAAGACCATTCAGCTTCAAATTGCAGGAAGAGAAAAGAATGTGGTGAAAGTGCTCAAGGTTCCACCTGTAAGAAGTTTCATCACAAGTTACTGCATTCAGAGCCAGGAATGTCAGCTATGTCAGTCACACAAGATCAAAGCATGGCACTGCTACCAATAACAGTCGCTGTCGTCAAAGGTGAAGGGGAATTGAAAACTGAAGTAAATGTCTTCTTTGATAGTGGAGCACAAGTCTCTATGATCAGAAATGCGACAGCCCAGTCAATGGGTCTAACAGGTAAAAGAATCAAGATATATTTAACAAAAGTAGGTGGTGTGGAAGAAGAACTTGATACTATGCTGTACAAAGTACCATTGTGTACAGAGTAGCATGCATGTTTCAGACCATACAAGCAATTGGCATACCTCAGATCTCTGTTGAAGACAGCTAACGTTAACATCAATGCCATTGCAACGCAGATTAATGTTCCCGTGAATGATTTTAAACGCAATGTTGGACCAATTGATGTTCTCATAGGCATCAATTATCCAAATTTCCACGTGGGTGAAAACAAAGTAAAAAATGGCCTGGTTGTCAACAAAAAAAAGCCCCCTAGGATGGTTTGCTTTTGGAAAGAATGCAGAAGAATCAACAGAGAAACCCAAGCAGTGCCTGTTAGTACGCCTTTCGCCAAGCCCAATTGATCTGACTGATTTCTGGGAAAACAGGAAGTATAGGGAGTTGCCTGTACAACCCTGTACCTGCAAAGCAGCTGAACTATCAACTGAAGAAAAGAGCGGAGCTACATTCAATAGAGGAATCATGCTAAGCTGGAAAGAAACAAATGGGTGATGAGCTATCCATGGAAGAGAGATCCAATCTTCTACCAAACAACTACAGTCAAGTCCTAAAAAGTCTAGAAAGCACTGAACGACATCTATGCAAACAGCCAGAATATGGAGAAAGTTACAACAAGCAAATCAAAGAAATGAAGAAATTGAGTTCTCTAGAAAACTGTCACAACAAGAGTTGAAAACATATAGTGGACCTGTTCACTATGTTCAGTGCTCACCATGCTGTAGTACGTCCTGAAAAGAAAAGCACACCTATAAGAATTGTCTTCAACAGTTCCGCAAAATTTCAAGGCCACACCCTCAACGACTATTGGTAAAAGGGACCGGATCTTCTTAACAGTTTTTGGGGTAATACTGTGCTTCAGAGAGAACAGTGTCGCAGTCTGTGCTGACATATCAAAGATGTACCACATGATAACCATATCTCTGCATGATCAACATGTGCTCAGATTTATATGGCGGGATCTAGAAACGGACAGGAAGCCAGACACTTATGTTAAAACGGTTCTAACATTTGGGGATCGTCCTGCACCGGCTATGGCCATCGTAGCACTACGCAAGACAGCAGAACTAAAGGAAAATGAATTACCTCAAGTAAGCTAAAGCAATCATTAAAAGCACTAACATGGATGTCATATGTGAATCTGTGGACAATGTAGCTGAAGCTAACGCGTTAACATCATCTATTGATGAAGTACTAGCAGCCGGAGGATTTACAGTCAAAGAATGGGTATCAAACGCATTTAAGGATGAACAGGCACGAGAAGTTGCATTAGGAGCTGGAGGGGGAAACCGAGAAAGTGTTAGGAGTAGTATGGAATCCAAAAGAAGACAAGTTTTCTTACAAAGTTAACATTGACACCACAACGCCTGAAGTTCAATCTAAAGGTCTGACAAAGAGAAAGATTCTGAGCCATGTCGCAGGGATCTTTGATCCTATAGGTGCAGGGGCACCGGTAATAGTGAAAGCAAAAATTGCAATGCAAGAACTGTGGCAACACGGTCTTGATTGGGATGACGAAGTACCTAGTGAAATCAAACAAAAGTGGATGGAACTGTTCAAAGAACTTGCTGCTTTAAGCAGTTTTAACTTTGATCGCTGTCTTAAACCAATGAATGTTACAGAAGATCCATGGCTTATTGTGTTCTGTGATGCTTCAAGACTTGCTTTTGGAGTATGTGCATTATGTTCGATGGAAAGTAGCAACTGGAAAGTTTGAGGTCAGATTCATAGCGCCCAAGACAAGAGTATCGCCCCTTGAAGGAACTGTCGATTCCTCGGCTTGAATTGCAAGCTGCAGTTCTTGCAAGCCGACTGGCCAAAACCATCTGTGAACAATCTCGGTTTAACTTCAAACATGGTTCGTACGGGTTTTGGAAAGTCTTGGAAAGTTTTGGAAATTGGTAATGCATTTTTCCAGGACTTGGAAAACTACTTTTTTGACCACTGGGTTATGGAAAAGTTATGGATTTTTTGTCGGTTGCCGAGCTTCTACCTAGTAAAGAACTGTTTTCGTTATATTATTTAAAAACGCCGAGATTTCTTTTCTTCTTCTTCTCCTCTCTTCTTCTTCTTCTTTTTTTTCCTGTCAGCAGTTTTGGAAATTTGAGTCAGTAGGCATTGGAAAAGTTTTGGAAATTTTCACTGAGGAATCTGTACGAACCATGTTCACGAGATCCACCTATTTCACAGACAGCCTGGTTGTTCTTGCATGGATACAGAGTCAATCACGCTGTTACAAACCCTTTGTTTCGTGCAGGGAAGGAGAGATTCAATCAAGTTCTGACCATCTGAATTGAGGTACTGCCCAACACAGCTAAATGTAGCGGACGATCTATCAAAGGGAATCCCAACCTAGGATCTACATGGAGAGGGATGAATGGGCCTATATTCCTACAGCAGCCAGAATCTGAATGGGCACGCCAACAAAGTTCACCCGACATGATTGAAGTCAATAAAGAACGAAGAAAGGTAACATTAGTACAGGCAGTGACAGTCAACGAACCAATTTTGAGGTGAGAAGAATTCTCAACTTGGAAGAGACTTCTACGAGTGACAGCTTATGTAAAGCGATTCATCTACAACTGCAGCAAACGTGACACAACGGAAAGACAACTTGGCCCATTAGAACCTCAGGAAATTGCAAATGCAGAAGAATACTGGGTGAGAAAAGCACAGTCAAGTCTTCACCAAAGATTACAGAAGGGAGAGTTAGCATCACTTACACCATTCGTAGATGAAAATGGCGTAATAAAAGTTGGAGGTAGAGTTGATCCAACACTGATGTCTTACGACAACCAACATGCTACACTGCTGCCCTATGGCCATTGGATCTCAACACTAATCACAAGAGATGTACACCAATATGGTCACACAGGCATTGCCACAACAACAGCAAAAGTCAGAAAGAAATATTGGATCATAAAAGGAAACAGCATATCTAAAAGAGTAAAGCGACAGTGCACTTTCTGCCGAAAGCTTGAAGCTAAAGTTTCAACTCAGTTCATGGCTGACCTACCACTGTACAGGCAACAGCCATTTACACCACCATTTCTGTACACATCATGCGACTACTTTGGTCCCATCACAGTAAAGATTGGGAGAAATAAGACAACCAAGCATTATGGAGTGCTGTTTACTTGTTTAAATACTAGAGCGGTTCACTGTGAACTCGCAACTGATGCCAGCAGTATGGAACTTCTCCAGGTGCTTCGAAGGTTTTTTGCACAGCGTGGTTACCCCAAGATGATAATATCCGACAATGGAACCCACATGGTTGGAGCAGAGCGAGAACTGCGTGAGATGATAGAGGGCTGGGACAAGGCGAAGCTGAGAGAGTATTGTGCAGACAGAGGAATGAAGTGGCAGTTCACTACCCCCTTAGCACCCCACCAAAATGGATGTGCTGAGTCAATGGTGAAGAGCATGAAGACAGCACTTAAGAAAGCAATAGGAGATACAGTTCTAACTCCATTTGAACTGTACACGTGCATCCTCGAGGCAGCTAATCTTGTTAATCAGCGGCCCATTGGAAGGATTCCCAATGATCGCGATGAGGGCTCATACTTGTGCCCAAACGATATTCTGTTAGGACGGTGTTCCAGTAAGATTCCTCAAGGTCCATTTCGAGAGACAAAGAATCCACGGCACAGATATGAGTTCTGCCAGAAGATAGTTGACATGTTCTGGAAAAAGTGGTCCAGAGATGTTCTGCCATCACTTGTCATGAGACGAAAGTGGCAAGAGAAAACACGAAATGCAACAGTAGGCGACTATGTAGTATTTCTGAAGGAAGACAATGACATCAGAGGTAAATGGTGCATTGGAAGAAACACAGAGTGTTCCCAGGAAGCGACGAAACCGTACGCAATGTGACAGTGAAGACATCTGAGTCCAGTTACAGACGACCGGTCCAAAAGATTTGTGTTATCTACCCAGCTGAAGGCTTTGAGTAAATGTGGACTTTCCCCATTTGCCCGGGGGAATGTTTTGCTGATTTTGGGCTCCCTGTGGAGTCACGCATGCTTAGACCTTGAACTAAAAGCCATGCGGTCGAGCTGACTTACGAAGGACATTAATGTTAAAGTTTATAGAATTATTCGTTTAGAATATCACAGTTTTATTATTCAAAATGTAACTGGAGTATTAGGAAACGGTTGGACAAAATGTAAGTAGTCAACATTTGATTTTAAATGAATAATTTCATCTGTAAGACCGAATATTTACACTTTATTTGTCGCTGTATTTAGCTTCAGATTTTGCCTGTTATTAAAATGCTGAAAACCCAACTGTTTCTTTGATGGCCTCAAAACTTGCCGGCACAACTAACCAACTTTCGAACAGCTGGACACAGGCTTTTAATATTAGTTGGTCATTGCTGTTTCCATTAATGTTGATGGTAGGCAGGTGTTTGCCATTAAGTACCGTATGTAGACTGTCTGTGTCCATATGAATACTTACAGGGCCCTCGTGACCTATAACAAATCATAACTCACATGGTCTGGAAACCTTGGCCTTCCTCCAACAGCAATAACAATGTTTTGTGCTGTCAATATTTCCTAGTTAAAGTACAAAGTCATCATTAATCAATGTTATCATCATTATGTCATCACCATCATAATCATATTTTAATTAGAATATAAAGTGCTTAATATGATCTCAGCTCCAAACTGTAGTTCCTTGGTGACTAGAAGAGTTTTGATATTACATTGCAAAGCCCAAAAGTATGACCAACTATAATGTATTCGCATTCTTTTGAAAGAGCAATCATCCAATTATCATCTGAGGAATCTCTTATCTTATCTCCCATCTAAGCACTATTTGGAGGATGGTGAGACAAAGGTATGGGAATGCATTAACACTGGTCACAGCTTTACACTGTAATGATAACAATTGGAGTGTGAAATGGGCCACACTGTGCTATCAGATTGCATCAGTACCATCTGATGATATCTTAATACAAAACATTCAAAATTCCTACAGACATATATGCTGTGTTGTCACCATGCTACTGTGAATACTATCCTATACCTTGTATAAATACAACAATACGTACCTCTTGTCCTGATTTTGTAACTGTTTTAATGGTATGAGAATCAACAAAGGACCCCACGGCATTTAGGTACTTGACTTTTCTGATAGCGAACAGATAAAAAATACCATAATGAAAGAGTTAATTAGTAATTTGATCCTTGGCCAAATACAAGGAACTCTGAACTCTTTAGCTGTTTTTTATTATCTCAACAACACCACTGTCTTTAGCTGTGAATAACAGCTGCTACTTTGCCGATTGTCTGAGGCCTCTTTTCTTGTGAGACCACAGGTGAGCGGCAAAGTAGCACTGCTGTTTACAAGCTATACTGTCTTGAGTTCAAACTCTTTTCTATTGGTTAAAATTTGGTTATATTATTATTTTATATTCATCGTGTGAATCATGAAGATTCAGCACTTTCTTTTGATACAGTTGACCTACATGTAATGTATTTGACAGCAAGACTCTGAGTTAGAACAAAACAAAGCTACCAGAAAATACACATAAAAACTTAAATATTCTTACTTGTCATGAAGTTGAACTCTGTGACCCCAGTTAAGAGACTTGATATGATTTTGAACTCCTGACACTAAAACTTCCCTATTTCAAAGCACAATTATTAGAACATTCTTTGGGTTTGGTTATAGGCCAGTATTTAACAATTGGTCAAAACATGTTTATGTGACCTCAGTTATCAAAAGCATACTTTTGCCTTGAAAACAATGCTGCCTTTTACTCACATTGCTTACTGAAAAATAATCCTTGTTTTAAGGTGGACGATGTGAGAAGACTGTTTCAGCCAACAATGTTTTGGCAAACAATTTCCAAGAGGTAGAACATAATTTTAATTTCTGTGTAGAAACAGTGAAACTCACCAGTTAAAATTTACATTCTCTGGAGTTTCCCATCCATATTTTCGTGAATCCTTTTGTACAAAAAAAACATAAAATGTTTTCATATTCATGAATTGATTTAAGATTTGAGAGTTGCAGTAATGAGTAGATTAATAATTATACATGTAATTCAGAAATACCTTTATGGCTTCTCCAAGTAAAGATGCATGATGCATGAGTTTTTTAGGAATACAGCCAACATTTACACAAGTTCCTCCAAGACCCCAAGTAGTACCTACAACAGTGAATTATTTACAAATTGACATCTTGTTGTGACCATTATAACAAAACTAGTGTGCTATTCCCCTAAGTGACCTAGCAATCATTAAACCGTCCCACATTCTTCAAGGGAATCCCTTATGGAAGCTTTGCCTACTTATACAATATGTCAATGTGTGATGTATTATTTTAGACAGTCACTTAATCTTAACACTTCTCTTGAGGATTACAATGTTCAACATATGCCATAAATGTACATTGTGAGCACTGACTAAGTTGTGATATACAAATACATACAAAGAGTGCAGAACAAAATTTACTACATGTATTTATCAAGGCTGTGTTCTAGCAGTGTCCAAGTGCCTAAGGCAACTAATATTTGGTCTCAGGGGATTAAAAATAAAGTATGGTATGGTAAAGCCAGTGTGATATAAGGGACCCAATGGCTCCCTGATAGTTGCATTAGAGTACAGGTTTTTTATACATTAAAAATACCAGTCATTAATGTACCTTGTGCAGATGGAGAAACATAGTCAAGAACTGCAACTTTCTTCCCTAAACTTGCAGCTATAATATGACATAAACAGATTTTTAAATAAAATGGATCATTACATCAATATGGAGGGCCAAGTTGTTTGAAGGTAAATTGTGGTCAGGTACATGTAGTTAGGAGTAGAGTGTTTGGTATATCTTTCTAAAACACAGAAACAATTTTCTTTGCAGTTTGGGATATTAGAAACTCTTCAATTTCCCCATGATCAGTCAGTGAACTTCATAAGAATTGTTTGTCACTGCTTGTCATCTTTCATGTTTCACTGGGTTTGGTACATCTATCCCATCACATATGGCATAGTCTAGAATAAATTGAACAATGACCTGCTTCTGGAACACTGAATCAATGCTCAACCAAAGTAAAGAAGGGAATACCCTGCAAACAGAGTCTCCTTTACCTCCTCCAGGGGTGAGAGAGGAGGTAAAGGAGACTCTGCTCTTAGAGTATGAGAGGAAAGATTCTAATGCACAGCTGCCAACCCCCAAGGCTTTCATATCTGGAGATCAACATTTTTTCCTTAGAATTGGGTCGATTTTCACGCTCAGTGGGGGGGGGGGGGTTGGAAAGACGATATTTCAAGAAAGATAGACAATATTTCAGTTAAAATGGGCACAATTTTAGGATTCGAGCGATTATCCGGGAGATTTAGGTCTTTATCCGGGAGACCGGGAGACGAGGCCCAAAATCTGGAGACTCCAGGATTATCCAGGAGGGTTGGCAGCTATGCTAATGTACCTTCTTTTGAACAAGCCAGTCCACCTGAACCTCCACCAATGACCACCAAATCATAGTCATAATCTAATTTAAACAAAAATCACAATAATAAATTGGTCTTTCATGCAGGAGGTTGAGCATTTGAACCCAAACGCAACCAAAACTCTTGGTATTTACAAGTAACTTACATAGATCTGCAAATTTGTAAGACCAATACTTCCAGCTCTACTTGTGAATAGTGACACAAGTGATCCCCAAGAGTAAGGGATTGTTTCCTGTATTTATAAACAGCCATCCCCTTACTAAACTTACTAATCACTTACTCATCTTTCGCATATTACTTTCGTAGTCCACAAACATGCTGTAAATGGTCGCCAGATTGTCACAAAAAGACACCATTTATAACTTCAAAGTTACCTGTTATTGTACTTGACGATCTTGAAATGACAGCTCGCACAAGATGACGTTGTAAAACCGTCACTCGATTAACATGTTTTAGAGCTTTCATGATAAGAATGCTGGTAATTACAGCACTTTCAGCTATTATTTTAGGCTATATTTCCACAATTCATTACATCCGCCATATTGATTGCGGTTTTATTTAGAAAAATCGCGGGCGCTTTTATTACCACAGGAAGCCCGTAAAAATGTCCAAAAATACCACAGGAAACCCGAGCTAAGTCACTCGAAAATTTCAATGATGGGTCTTCGGCATTTGCGTGCGGAGTACAAATAACAGCAACATTTCAGCTCTAAAACTTGCATGTTGCACGAAAAGTTGCACAATTTTGTTGCTGTATTACCGCAATGGCAGCATAGAGAAACAACTGATGCACAAGATGGGAAGAAAGGATGAAAGAAAAATAGAAAAGAAAAGTGCAACTTTTCCTGAAACGTTTCCGGAAAAATTGTACATTACACAAAACTGCACCGTGTGTCCACCCCTGCAACAGTTGTGAAGCAGTAGGATGCAGCCGTTGCAGGAGGCAACTCAAGTTCTACTTCTGTAGGTAGCTTTGTAGCGATGTTGCGTGATTGATGTTGTAGGGTGCATGGACATACACGACCTCTGTTGCGCGCAATGTGTTGCATCGTGTGTGTCCCGAAGTGGTCAGTCTTTCATTGCTGCGAGGTCGGTGGGCCATTTGTGACGTAAACGATCGAACCCGGTGTTCTTGTTTGATACAAAGTTAGCACAACCAAGTGTAACATTTCAAAACTGTCTTTATCTCATGCAGATTAGTCATAAACTTTCGCACGTCGTCCTTACAAAACCTTTCGGCAGCCAAAATGTGGCGTATTGCTCTGCATCTGGGCTATTTTTAAAACTCTTTCCGTCTCCTTAGGTTATTTCAAATGACAGCAGTTAGCGGGCGCAAATAGTTATAGTCCAGTCCCAGACTCTCTTTCTTGCCGCTCCAGGACTCGCGGAGAAAGAGAGTCCAGTATAACTTGCATGCGCATGTGCAACATGAGCCAATCAATTGATTAATTAGTATTTTGCGAGCTTGCAATATGCAAATGTCAGTGTTTGGTAGCAGTGGTAGTGATGCGTATCGAAAAATTCACAAATACGTCTTTCACAACTGTCCATCCGTAAATGGCCTGTAACTGCTCAGACTTTGGTAAAAGATTATAGTTGGTTTTTCCAAGTGCATAGCTCACTGAATCAACAAATGGCTTTCCGAAATGAGACTGATATCGTGTATACAAAACACTTTCTTCTTCAGCCATCTTGAATCATTAGATGACTTTAGGATTTGTAACCACGCGATCACCACATGAATGTGGTGATCGCGTGGTCACTAAACTGACATGCGCATGCAAGTTATACTGGACTCTCTTTCTCCGCGAGTCCTGGAGCGGCAAGAAAGAGAGTGTGGGACTGGACTAAAATAGTTAGTGATCAAAAATCCCAGCCTAGTCCCCAGGCTATCCCGTCTTTCGTTTCAAAACGTGACGTCAAGAGCGCTCGTCCCAGGTCTCGCTCGCGCTTCGCGCTCGCAGAGGAACGCCTGGGTACTAGGCTGCAAAAATCCAGTTCTAAAAGTAACCCAAAAGCGGGCCAACACGTCACACGTGACGCACGTTGTCTCAGCCTCGATTTTATTCAACATTTCGCACTTGTACTCAGTGTTTGCTCTGGTGTATCTTTTTGATCATATATTGTGTCATTACAATACAGTTTCCCTCTCATATACAAGAAGTTTTTCATCTGGTTCGTTTTTCTTGAGTTCATCGCTCTTGCAGAAGAAAAGAAGGAAAGGCACCAAGCCACCCACAATGGTTACAATGCCCGCTATTATAAGAGCCTCTTGATAGGAATAAAGATCAGCCACAAGACCTGAAATATATAAAACATGAATTCAAAAGTTAAGACTAAATGACCGAACACACGATGGAAAATTTTCTGCAATGTTGTGTGCAACACAGTTACACCATGTGTCCACCCCTGTAATGTTGCGCGCAACACAGTTGCACCGTGTGTCCACCCCTGCAATGTTGCACGCAACACAGTTGTACCGTGTGTCCATCCCTGCAATGTTGCGCGCAACACAGTTACACCACGTATCCACCCCTGCAATGGTGCACGCAACACAGTTGTACTGCGTGTCCACCCCTGCAATGTTGCGCGCAACACAGTTATACCGTGTGTCCACCCCTGTAATGTTTCGCGCAACACAGTTGCACCAGTGTGTCCACCCCTGCAATGTTTCACGCAACACAGTTGCACCTTGTGTCCAACCCTGCAATGTTGCGCGCAATGTTCACAGAAAAAGTTACAGACGTAGAACTCGATCCTGAATACACCTGCAACTGTTGCGCGCAACTGTTGCAGAGGTGGATACACAGTGCAAATCAGTGTTGCGCATGCGCGCAATGTTGAAGAAAAGTTGCTTTCACTTAAATCTAAAGTCGCCTGGTTATATTTTAGGCCTTTGCTCAAACCATCCCAACACATTTGTTGTTCTCCGTAGCAAATCCACACAATTACCAGCCGACAAAAGATTATATACAGAGGAAGTAATTTCAACACGTTTGATACAGGTAGCCTGCGTTGCTGGCGCTCTGCGGTTTTCTTCGCCCCAAAACCGAAGACTGCCAGCAACGCAGGCTACACGTTTGAAGATGACACTTACCCGTTATCATGGGACCAAGAGTAACCGCCAGTGAAAAAGCTGCACCAGCCGAGCCATATGCGTAAGGTCTTTGTTCTTCTTCCACGGAACCCAACAAAACTACATTCAACGTGGTATAAAATGTCCCATCTGCAATACCATACAACAGTGTGATCGCCACAAGGATAGAATAATTAGACGTCATTGCAAGAACCAATGTACAAATACCACTGCATATGTCACCCATTTGATTGACAGTAAACTGGTTTGATAATCTCACATAGTTTTCCAGCAGCAATTCTAGAGACAAGAGAACCAATACCAATACCTAAGTACAGATATGAAGACTTTTTACTAGTGATGCCCATCTCTTCACAATGGCGTACCTGATGAAGAAAAAAGATTGGAAATTTGGCGTTTTTAACTTTGTTAACATTTATTTGGATGGATGGATGGATGGATGGATGAAAGACGGATGGATGGAAGGATTGAAAGACGGAGGAAGGAAGGAAGGAAGGGAGGGAGGGAGGAAGGAAGGAAGGATAGAAGGAAGGAAGGAAGAAAGGAAGGAAGGGAGGGAGGAAGGAAAGAAGGAAGGATAGAAGGAAGGAAGGAAGGAAGGAAGGAAGGAAGGGAGAAATGATGAATGGATGGATTGGTGAATGGATGGACGGGTGGGTGGTCGGGTGAGGGTGAGGGGACGTTCGCGCAAATGTGCGTCAAGCACATCAACTTAATAATGATGATGATGATGATGATGATGAATTTCTACAGCGCGCACATCAACTACTTTCTCGTGGCGCTTTACAAGACTAACAAAAAGCCAAACTCTAACGACAGGAAATCTTACCAAGTGAATGGGCACGGAGCAATGGCTGAATGACACTAGAGACAAACTTATGGCTGGAATGATATACGCAGGCAGCTTACAGAAGCTAAAAGTCTTAATCACTCTGTTACAGGCAGTTCTTGACTGCTCGATGCTTGGAAATCTTGATTCCAGACTAGTGCATTGGTTTTTATATGGTTTTTCGATGTTAGGATCAAATAACACGGACATGAGTAACGTGCAAAGGAATACCCCAGACAATGTTCTCAAGGCGTTTCTCCACCCAACTGCTTCCACTAACACCTCCATGACTGGTCCTATTATAAAGAAAGCTGCAGATGCCCCGGCAGTAACTATGCCAACAGCAACGGATCGTCTTTTGTCAAAGTACAGTGTTACAATAAGAAAACAAGGCATGAACGTTAATGACAGCCCTAAACCGTAAATTGGACAAAGAGTCAAGAACAAGAACGTCATTCCTGTGGCCCAGGATGAGATAAATAGAGATAGACCACATAGTAGTGTTCCAGCGATGTGACAAAGCCTACAGCTAAATTGATGGCTGACTTGCCCAGCAGCTAGAGTGGTTAAGTACGCTACACCATAGGTAAGTGAACCTATTAAAGCTAGATTACAAAATAAGTTGATTAGCAATGAATTTTTGTAAAAAAAATGCCATTTAAAAAGACAACAACTATTTCAAAGTATAAACTTAGTCGGCACGGTGTGAAATTCTTTCATGGTCAAATGAAAATCACTCTAGCATGTAAAACTGCAGTATACGAATTCGCTCTATTACACGTTAAAAAACTCATTAATAATTCATAAGGCAAACACAATGAAAATCGCCACCGTGACGAGTGTCTTTAAATCTGATAAAGATTCGTCCTAATTTACATAAACTTTAACCTCGATTTTCTCCAAGATAAATGAAGATATTTTTGAATTTCTTTTAGAGAACCACTCTAATATGTGTTGGAGTTTTTTAAGCCGTATAAAGAACTCGAGATCGTGTTTTATCGGTATAAAGATCCTCGCCTACGGCTCGGATCTTTATATCCGATAAAACACTCTCTCTCGTTCTTTATACATTACCTAACATTCAATTTTTAATCTCACGGATTTTTTGCAATCACTCTAACACAGGTAATAACAGGTCACTAATATAACTGAAAACAATTACAAATATAAATAAACAAGTTATAAGAAACAGAAGAATAAGGTGACGATAAAGTCTTGTTCTTCAGTTCAAGTTTTGCATACACGAAAAATGGCCGAGAGGATTACGCGGTATGCTTTTTTCTATCTTGGCGTCGCAAAAACGTGAGCAGGACGTTTCGCGTTTACAGCAAATGCGAAATGACTCATCTTCGCTTTGAAATGGTGCCAGACGCGAAAAAAGCAGCTTGCTTAATCCTCTCTGGCATCTGCCGTTTCCAGTACATGAACTGATGTCCTGCAGCCGTTCGAGGGTTATATTGAACCAGTCAACCAACAACTGTCACACAAATTATCAATATCAAAGTTACACTAAAGTATAAAATACCTCCAGTGTCTATTTCACGGGTTACTACCCTTAACTGGCATGTACTGTTGCTTAATTACTTATAATAAAACCAGTAAAAGAATCAATAGAAATATTAACAAGACTTATTAAACAAGCAATGTCGGAATTAAAGAAAGTTTGTTTTGATAAAAACTATAAAAATCTACCTGTTTTTTCTCTGCTTTGGTTGAATTCTTTCATGAAAATTGGTAGCAATACTCCAAAACTGAAAATTATAGAATGAGCCATTCCATTGGATATTGCAGCAGCTAGACAGACAAGCCAAGAATAGCGACTATCTCGTTTGCGTGGACTTCTTATCGCCATTTTTATACCAAAAAACGGCAAATATCACAAAGTGATTACCTGTACGTAGTACAGGCGTTATATGTATGTTACAAGGGAATTCCTGAAAAGGAATTAGCAAAGGAAAGCAAGACTTGACGCAACATTACCATGCACTGTAGTGCTGGCAGTTCTACGGCTGCCCCGGGGCTACCCAGGATTACCGCGACAAAACCTGTCCCAGGACATAGGGGACATGCCTTTGTCTTATTCTCCTTTACTTGGATTTAGCCGAGTTCGTGTTTCTTAACACTCAATGAACATACAAATGACCAGAAATGAGATCTGCGCTAATTTCTAAGAGTAACTGTAAAACTTCATGAAAAGGATTAAAAATGATACTTCGCTCGATATGAGCTACGAGTCGGGTAGCCCAAAAAGGATAAGAGGTTTGACAGTTTTTTATTGATCTTTGAACCTTCATATGATCTCAGGAATGTGCTTTTAGAAAGACTTCAAAGTGAAAAAAAAAAAATGACACTCCACATGCAGTGAAACAGATGCTTTTTAAAATGCTTAAGCCCGCTGCACATGTTGAGAAACTGTGTGAGGAAACTGCCACGCGAGGCACTTTCCTCACCGTGAGCTCTTTAATTTTTGTTTGATACTTTTGGCCTTGCGTAGCCAAAAATGCAACGTCCGCGGCGAGAAATCGTCTGAGCTACGTGCCTCGCGTGGCAGTTTCCTGGCGGCGGGCTTTAGTTTTGAGACAATTGATAAAAATTGTGTTCAGTCGTCCAGGCGCTGCTGGATCACGATCTAGAGTAAGAGTGTATCTAAAGTTTTCTCTCTTTTTACACGGTGACAAATTTCCATTCACCCTAGCTTGTTCAGTCAACCAATTAAAGCGTTTTGGTCAGATCAGTCAAGTATAATAAATGGGTAAACAAAACTTGGCCACGGTCAAGCCCCTACTCAACCTCTTGTCAGTCCCTTTGAAGTTTGCCATGCATGTTTAAGACCCGTATCACGCAAGCATAACATTATAAAGTATTTGATTTATCGGCAAAAGGAATTCACTATCAAATTTATCACATTTATATTAGTAAAATTGCAAAGTTTCGGGGAGATTGCTCTTAAACTGACAAAGATATGAATTTTCAAAACTTAGCATTTTTACAAAGAAATGTACGGTGGACGGACATCACGTGCCCGGTGAGCCTCGTTATCATGCTAATTAAACTAAAGATTCCAGGACTAAGTATCTAGTTTCAAAAAATTCATAACCTCGTCAATTTAAGGACAATCTTTACGAAACTCTGCAGTTTTACTAATATTGATGTGATGAATTTGACAACGAATTCGTTTTTGCGATAATTAAATAAGATATTTTATAGTGTCACGCCCGGGGGGGTACTCCCCTATATTCGCTATACGGGTACGTGCCGCCAAACAGGGTAGGGTTTTCATCGATTTTACTCTGGAACAGGGTATATAAAAATCGTAATTACTCTCTGGAACAGGGTATCTTTTAACAAAGTTCGTCTAAAAGGCCGGGCTGAAAGGGGTTAACAACACGTCAACTTCGCCGGAAGCAATGAAATTAGGCAGGCATTTACTCTGGAACAGGATATCAATTTTGGAAATTTTGCTCTGGAACAGGGTCAGGGTTCGAGGGGCTCAGCAGGCACGTCCCTACCCAAAACTGGAAGGAGTCCTGTCCCGTGCGGAATTTTTACCAGCTGAATTGTAAGTAGATTTAAAAGAATTATTAATATATGGTTGAAAGCTTTTGACAACAAGTCAAACCGGTTTTTGTCCTCCAGTCAAATGCAGATAATGAGATTCAACAGCTGATTGATAGCAACCTATATGGGACGGACGTGAAGGTCTTTTGTTGACATGTCTTTTCAACCTGGGCTGAAATTCTATGAGCCAAGGACGGAATCGCCCATTGAACTCAGTTGAACATGTAAACCTTGGAAACTCTTTTTAAGTGTTCCCAGGAAAAAAATAGAGGCAAAACGCCCCGGAGGCCAGATGGTGAACCAAATTTTGGATCCCGCATTCTGAAGTCGATTCGCCCGCAATCTAAAGACAGATATATACTGATTTTTGCAGAGAAATATCAACCCTGGATGAAAAAAAAAAAAAAATCATGCAAGGGCTCAGTGAACTAAAAAAATATCTTGCTTGAAACCAATTATCGGATTCACTCAAAAATCAAAAATCAAATGGACCACATCTAAGAAAAAAAAATGGATTTTTCGAGGGCTTTGCGTTCACTATCTAGCTGCTCGTCCATACACCTCGAAAAATCCTCGCTATGCCCTGGCTATCTCCATGATCTGTGAACCAGTCTTATTATAGTTTGTAGTATACTTCATTTTCGTTACATTGGTGTAGTTTGTAGTCTGTAAAGTATATTCCAGAAAAACTGATTTTAGCCGTCTTTGTTACCCTGTTGCTATGGCAATAAAAATCAAACTGAAATGGACATAAATAAAATCTTTCGTCCAAGTCTATTAACTGGTACTGGTACAAAAACTGTTTTAATCAGTCTAGGTTGAGTTGCACAATTTGTTGATGGAATGCAAAATGAAAAGCATCGTCAATAAAAAACTATTTTGAGCCACCTTAAGTACACATTCTAATGAAATTGTAGGGGGAGGGGAGGGGAGGGGAGGGGAGGGGAGGGGAGGGGAGGGGAGGGGAGGGGAAGAAGGAACTAAAGTACTGGTCTATAAATGCCCAAGATGCCCTGGACCCCAGAGGATGGACAAAGTGTTTAACAACACCCAGGATAGATGATCATGTGAGTTCACATCAAAACATGTTTGTGAGAATCAAAAATGTTGTAAAATTATTCAGTTGAACATTTTTCGATGCTCATTTGAATTTCTTCATTAAGTTGCAAACTCAGTAAACCACCATTCATCATAATTATCGTTTTGGGTAGATAGTCTTTGGCATTTTAAAGGCATTCTTTCTTCCAGGGGGGTGGTGATAATTCCATGGATATGTAGCATGTGTAACAGGAGTGAGATATGTGTGTCTCTTGATAACTGTTCTTCCAACTTGACTGTACATGAACTGGGTCTTGGGTGACTAAAGAGATAAACCAGCAAACATTATTAGAAGTTATCAGAAATTGATATCATTATTTGCATACTAGAGGGAGGGGCAGTTAGTTATATTTTGATGAAAATTTGCTTCACACTTGACCTTGGTTCCAGGGGTGGATTTAGGTGTGGGGCCTTGGGGGCTGCAGCCAGAGCGAATATAGAATACCCGTCCACTTTAAAGCCAGCATAGTATAAGTGTAACTGCAGTCCAAGGTCCTGCAGTGTCTTTGAAAATGAGGCAATCACTAAAGCATAGTATATAATTATGTAACCATGGACCATGTACCCGATATGGGCTCTACTGAGTAGACGGGTATTCTATACTCTAGCCCTGCAGCCCTCCTCATTTTTGAGAAGTTTGTATTCAATATTAATTTCTGACATGTCAATAAAATCACAACTTTTTTGTTATTGTCCAACTGTTCTGGCCCCCTCTTTCTGAATTTCCTGGATCCACCCCTGCATTCTCCACCTATTCATAGACTATCTCCTTTGCAATTTTTCATTGATTTTCAGTCTTGAATATAGAGAGGTTAGAAGTATTAAAGATGCGCAGAGACTGTTGTAGTGGGTGTAGTCTGATTGGCTGGCCCTCGGATATAAGGGGAAAGGGTAGTCCCCATCGTATCCTCTATCCCCCTGCTCTTCTGAGGCTCAAGCGTTACTGGGTAACTATATATCCCCTATTCTTGTGAAGAGAAATGGCAGGAATTTTTACATCCATCTCTGTAATCCACCTTACAGTACCATACTGGAGTGAAGGAAGTGACGGCCCTGGCTCTAGAATTTAATGTCCTTATAGAAAAGGCAGCAGGAAATAGAGCATGTTGCCAGTCACAACTAAAGATCATGTCATCTGAGCTGGTTTAAACCTCTCGACCTGTTGACTGGCAGATTGTGATAAGTTGATAAGCTACCCTGAAGGGGTACTGCATATCAAGATTCTAACTGATCGAATATGAGCTGTGACGTGTCCCTTAGTTCCCCGGGTTCAACGTCTAGCTACGATTCTTAGTAGTATATGACTCTACAAAAGATGCAACTGAAATTGACTGGAATTCAAGAGGGGCGACTTCGAGGTAAGGGGTACCAGAACAAGAATCGTCCCAATGTTTATACCTTGTAGTCATCGCTTTGGTGTCTTGGCAACCAAGGAGTTTGTGTTTTTTTCTGGTAAGTTTTTCTTTCGTTCATCAGCCCGATTTGAGCGATCACAAACGTACTCTTCTTCGATCATGCTCTCTTTAGATTTCAGTCAAGTTCTATCGATTTGATTCCATTTCAAGTGATCAAGTGTTCCACTTCATAGACTACCATGTGTAACTAACTCAAAGTTTTGTGAACCTGAAGGAGTTTGGGTGATAAGGACTGGGATCTAGTTATGATCCAAACCAAGATGGCGGCCAAAAGCGCGGGGAATTTCAGTGGTAAACTTTTCGCTTGACATAATGGAAAGTATTACACTAGTAGAACGGCTTAAAGATGTAATTAAAGATGAATTTAAAGGTTTGTTATAATGGAAATTGTATTTTCACTTGGACTCTTTGGTTGAGTGCGATAGCTCTTGCAAATCGTGATGAGCTATTTTAAAACAGTGCGATTTCTCGTAGGTGTCAAAGACGAACTGGAGCTAGAAAGAGCTAAAGTTAATGCATTAGAAAGCAAAATTGAAGAGTTAAATAAGAATATTAAAGAACTTAGAGATGACAACTGCAGGTAATGCTGACTTGGACTACATGCATCTATACATGCAAATGGTATCCTGGTTTGATGACTTACTTCGTTAGGGAAGGTTCATTTAATATGACGAGGGGGGGGGGGGGGGGGGGCATGAAGATTTGGAAATCTAACCCGGAAAATTTTCATAGCTCCCCATTTTGACCTTGTCGATTATTTTAGCCCCCCCCTCTTATATGAATAAAAACTTGAGGCCCCCCCTTTTGACCATCCCAAAAATTCAGAAGCCCCCCCCTTAACATCTTTTAAAAATCAAAGGGGCCCCCCTTGAAATCTTCATGCCCTCCCTCGGCATATTAAATGAACCTCCCCTTAGCGCTAGCAATTAGCTCAATCTTACTACTGCTGGTTGTAATGCATGATTTTTAAGGTCTCATTCACCAGAAGTTTCATCGCTAATCCTACAGGCTGACCCTATTGCTGAAACGGTCCCATATAAATAGAGATGGGGCCTGTGGTTTTAACGTCATTATCCAAGAAGATGTGAAGGTCTAACCATGCATTTGCACATGTAATTACAAAGGCAACATCTTCAGTCAATTTTGTAAAGACCTGAGTTGTGGTCCAGCTGGAGAATTAAATGAAAGACAGATGCTCAACCAATAAGTCTGATGCATGGATGGCAGAGCAGATTTTAAAGTGGGGGGCTAAACTATTTCCTACCCACCCCTCCCCTATCATTGTTTTACTTTTTATTGTTTAAGAAATTAAAAAAGAATTCTCAAAAAAGTGGGCTAGCACCCCCCCCCCCCCCCAGCCCCCTGGCTCTGCCGTCCCTGTGATGCAGTAATATATTAACGTGGTCTGTCACTTTCTCGGCCAGGGGGGTGGGGCTTTTGTCTTCATTTTCATGCCCTATACCCCTGGGTCTTTGTACATAGCCTTTTGCTTGTCCAAGAAATCAAATCCCCTGGGGTGATCCGGGAGTCAACCCCTGGGAAAGCCGATGATAAGTGCATTAGTATCATCTATTTTATCATCTTTTTACAGCTTAGTAAAAGCATTAAAAGATCTAAAAGAAAAATACTCTCGTTTGTATGATAAATTGAAAAGGTAAATGCACTTGTATCATTCAAAATGATTTAATAAATAATCTTTTCACAGCAGTATATCCACATGTGGTTAGAACTGCAGCTGCTAGCACTCAAACTCACTACCTCTACATCTTATATTTTATATACTGTTTATATACTGGGCTACACTGCAATAAACAGCCAGCACTTTCACACTTGGCCAACCATGCCATCCAATGCGGTTTGTGGTTAACAAGCAAACCAACCAGTGGTCAGCATTTAGCAGTGGAATGTTTACTTTAATATATATTTTTGCTTTGATTGAAGATGATTGAGGATTCAAAATATATATTAACAATAGGAATCCATATTAGAGTCCCCAGCCCACAGTCTGTTGTCCACAACTCACATTTTACCAACAACCCCTTTTATGTACACTGAAATTTATGGATTTTTCATACATCATAAACTTTGCAGCCATATTATTGGACCCCCCTCCCCCTGTACAATGTTGCTGGTAGCTAGAAGGTCTGTCAGATTGATTGCTGAGTAGAAGTAGGTGTCAGAGTTTTCAAAGCAACATTGTACAGGGTGGGGGGGGGGGGCAATCTCATCAGCATCAACTGAATGCCTGCATCCTTACAAAATCAGTGCCAACAATTCCTGGCAGTGATTTTAGCTAATATTGTATATCTGGGGGACTTTGGATTGGATTGTGGAATGGTAATAAAGCTTCCCCTTTCCTTTCCATTTCAACTACTGCACATCCAATTCTGTCAATTCAAACCCATCCTTCTCTCTCCAGAAAGCAAGAAGAAATTAACAAGAAAGATAAATGGTGGGACAAATACAGATATACTGCCGAAACCACAATAAAAAGTATGCTCAAATACAAGCTAGTTCTTCACCTTTATTTATAAAGAGTTTTGTCTACAATACTCAGTAATAACGATAATTAGAATTGGCTTGCTCATTTATAGTTCACTTTCGATATTCTGGTTGAGTGATCATGCACAAACCAATTGAAGATGAAGGCTCTGGGGAAACAAAAGAATATATTAATTTACTCCATTGTATCCCCAGAGCCTTGTCTTGAATTGCTTTGTGCGTGATCACTCAGCAAATATATTGAAAATGGGCTATTGCTCGGATTTCAATTAATAAGAGGGACATGTAGATTTTAATCGTTTGTCCACTCCTTGATATGAATTCAGCCCCAAATCTTCCCTACTCATTAAAGTAAAAGTTGAAGTTGACATTAACCACATTGTTCTTTTGTTATAATCAGAGCTCAGAACACTTGGTACCTTCTCACCAGATGTCTTGCATGAAGTTAGCAGAGACCTTGTTGATATTATGTGAGTTATGAGGTGACCCAGATAATTGGGTTTCCTGTGGTCAGACACCACAGTTAACCCACCTCTTGTTGTGATCTTCCACATTATTACAAATTTTTTAATACAGTTTTTGTTAGCTACCATAATAATTTACATAAGTGCCCTCTTCCAATAAATGCCCCACCCAAATAAGCACCCCCTCTTTACTCCCTTATTTGAAATGAGTATGGCCTTGGGACTGCCACTAAACTTCCCTCGGCTTCTGGGACATTTAATTGCTAATATCTCTCAAAGTCATGGTAATACCTATAATCATTACACATTAATGAAGAAAACTTACTTCTGAGGAGGTAAAAATAATTCCCATTGTATTAGAATTTCATTTAGTTTGGATTCCTATATTTTCAGGGAGGATGGTTCAAGTACAGAGAGTGTCAGTTCACAAGATTGTGAAGGGAAGAAGATATCATTAAAGAAGCTTACAACCTCTAAAGAAGGAAAGAAGAAAATTCGATATTCCGATGTTTCACCAAATAATGAACTTTCAGAAACAAAAAAAGCTGGGCAGAAAGACAAAGATATAAAGTCCCAGGAGCAACATGCTAAAAGAAAAGTCAGACGTTGGATTCTCAAAGGAGTTCTGTTTCATCACTAAAATCAAAATCTGAAATTGAACAAAATACTCAGAAATCAATACCGGAAGATTTGGATTTATATGAACAAGGATGAAACAACTGGATGTCCTTCATTGACTAGTACTCCCATATGCACATCAGCGCCAACTAAATTCCCATCATTGTCTAACAGATTTACCTGATATAAGTATTATTCCCATGGAAATGGCAGCAAAACATGATGATATTAATATAGTACCAAAGAAAACAGAAACTGCAGTTTCTGATAAAAGAAAAGAAGATAGTAAAACTACAACAAAAAACCTCAGAATTCTGATAAGTGCCTTAGACAGTAAAGATATTGAAAGAGACGGCAGATCACTGAGTATACTTGAATCACTTGATAAGGCAACACATGCCAAAAATCCTTCTGGAAGCAATTCTCCTTCGATTCTTCCAGTACAGACAGAGAAACCAAAGAGTACGGAAACATGGACACAAAAGCAAGCAATTGACAAGAAAAGATTGTCAACAAGTGCTGGTACTAATGGTGTTAAGCGACAGCGAGTGGATGATGGTGGCAGAGCAGGATTCTACCAGGTTTATTATATCTCACCCATGAAAAATTTAGTCACGAAAATAACAAGCATTGTTAAACAAATCAAATGGCCTGGTTTTCATGAGCATCAGAACCAGAAATGGAAGCAACATATGCTGACTCAGTGTTGGATTTTGTGAGGGAAGACAATGAGCAGTGCATTATGGAGTCTGCGTTAGCCTGCGTTGCTGGCGGTCTGTGGTTTTGAGGGCGGAGGAAGAAATGAAAATCTGACCGACAGTGACGCAGGCTAAGTCTGTGTATGTTGCTTTTGCTTCTGCTTCCACCCCTCTTGAAAACAAGGCCCAACAGTATTCCTGTTATCGTATAGGTTATGTCAAACCAACACCCATCTACAACACCAAAAGAAGGCGACTTGATTGATAATCTTGATCAAGGCAGTGTTGTATTATTGAGTTCCGGTGATGAAGAAGATAATGGTAAAGTGGGATCAAGTAGTGTGGATATGTTTGGTGAGAATGAAAAATCAAAAAATCTGACAGCAGGTAAAAATATTTTCCTGCAATACAGGAAGACAGAAAATCCCTTGTTATGTTGGGTGGAACTTGCTACTCTTCTTGCAAGCTTACTGAAATGAAATGAAGGGCTAGTCCTTAAGCCATTTTCATGCGTAACTCTTCATTTATATAGTAATGTGACAAAAAAGGTGCACACGACACCATGTACGACAGTCTCCAAGTCTGCTAGGACAGATTTTGTCTGAGTGAAATGGACTGAGCCGTGCCGTGACCATGTCAGTGCCGTGTTGTCTATAAAAACATTCAAAATTTGTGCTGTAACTGTGCCGTGACCGTGTGGTGCAATTTTCACAGTCATACGAAATCTACTCTATTTTACACAGTGTATTACTTGACATCATATTTGTGTGGGACATCATTTCCATATTTGTACTAATAACTCTACAATCTTCTATTATAAAAGCTTTTTGTAATATTTTTTAAAGAAAATGATGTAATTGAAATTGTTGAAAAACAAAATCAAGATCAGTACAAGAATGCCACTTCTTCATCTACTAATGTATCCAACAAGGTAATAACCATAATATAGTTTATAAACATTTCAAAAAGTAAATTTTGCTTAAATGCATTTAGACTGGCAAGCAAGCAAGTTTGCATGCATGAAGGTGTTTAATGGGCAACAAAATTGTGCAACTTTTTTTGTGCAACATTGTTGCATTGCAAGTTGCAGAGCAAATTTGAAGTGTATTGCTACTCCATGCACAACAAATTTTCTTGGGTGCAAAGGTCAGAGATGGCATCTATTTTGTGCAACAAAATTTATTACACACATGGTAATACAAGCAATATATGCTTTGCAACTTTAGTGCAACAATATTGAGTGAAAAGCTGCACGTTTTGTTGTTGTATCAGTCAACACCTTGAAACATGAGCCATGCACAAGCCAAGTAAACAGCTGCAAGAACTGTGTTAAAAATGCACATGTTGGCAGTTGTGTAATATATAAATATTGTACTACAGGTAAAACTAAAGGACAGTGAGGATGACTGCTCAAGCAAATATGTCGATGAAGAGTTTCCAGGTTTCAGGTATTAATGTCATTGACATCAAAAACATGTTTAAATATGATGTTAATGTCTTTGTGTCTTTAATGTTTGTAGAAAACCTGATGAACCTAAGTACAAAAACATTGAAGTTGTGAGGAAAAAAGATGAAAGGGCCAAACTAAGAGGATTTTCTTGTAGAGAGTGTGCAGAGGTATACAGCATTGTTTGTATCTGCATTTTTCGACTAACTAGAAATAATCTTTTAGAGAATATTTTTTGCGAAAAATACGACGTTTGGAACATGAATGAGTGTTATACCCTCATTGGTATAGCTAATGTTGGCAGAATCAGTCAATTTGTTTCATAGTTTTGTACTCGTAATTTTCTCACTTAATAGCCGACTTCCGAGGTACACTTCACTTGCCACATACAAAGGTATCAAGACGAGGCTACTTTGCATAAAGCTCAGTCATTCGTAACAAGACAAAAGTTTTCGCTCGTAGCCTTGTTCTAAATCCTTTGTATGTGGCAGGTGAAGCATATCTCGGAACTGGACTATTTAAGTCCTTACTGTTCCGGGTGAATTTTGAAAAGAGTTTGGTTTGACTTGAGTCAGTTCACACTCAACGTGTTGAGACCACTGAAAACGCACAGTTTTGAAACGCTTGCGGAATAAACGTTTAAAACACCCTTTAAGGCTGGGAGCTCCTTAGAAACCATACCAAATTAAGGTACCTCAGTGCCTTTTTTCACAGATTTACGATGTTCAAATCATTCATGGCAAAATTTCTTCTTTCCTCCAGTATTATGGTTCTCTGAACCTAAACGAAACCGAACTAAAAAAGAGGATGAAAAATTGTTCACGACACCGCGCCAAGCACTCTCCTCCACCATCCACACCTCCAGGTTTCTGGAACCTAAGCTTCCCTGACACTCAGGAATACATGAAAGCTGGTCTCCTAAAAACTGAGGAAAATGGTCCTCCACCGAGAGTCCGACGACCACGACGACGAAGACTCCTTGCAAAGGCTCCAATAAAGTGATTTAAGCTGTAAAATGAAATTTCAATAAATAATTCTATTTTTCTTTATGTTGTTTGGCATTTTTATTATGTGGAATTAGGAGTCCTGTACTGCTCAGCTCGTACTGGGGAAGGAGCCCATCTATTGCACTGTTAGTTGGAGAAATCCTTGGGCATCATCGAATAAAAGTAATGGTTTTATCCAAAGAAATTTATACACTGAACAAGGATTTATCCAACGAATAGCCAGGGGCGGATTGAAGGGAAGGGTGCAGGCGCACCCCTCCTCTCAGCAGTTTCCAGTTCTCAGATGGTGCACCCTCTGAAGATAATCCTGGATCCACCCCTGATAGCGTTATCCACACTGTGTGACAAGGACTTGCCGTTTGCACTTGGTTCTTAGGGGTCATCGAAAACCTTGAAAGTCGTGGAATTTCATTATTTTATTTCTAGGTCGGTAAAGTCATGGAATTTAGATCAAGTTCATGGACAATCATGGAAAATGGCATGAGAAAAATAGAGAATAAGTCATGAAAAAGGACATTGAGAGTCATGGAATTTTGATACTCCAAAATAGTACGAAACCTGCATTGGGCATATAAAAGGAATATTTTGAAAATCTCTCTTTTCACTTGACGGACTAGGGGAGGGATGGATTTGAACGGAGTATTTCTTTCTCGATTCTTTCTAAGACGTTATAAATGTTATTCGTCTTAACGAAGTAGCCCCTACCCTCTAGCCTAATCTGTCGTAGACAGGAAGTATCAGAAATTAATCATGAGAATCTTGTTGGGCGGGCCTTGTCATTAAGTAAGAGCTTTTTTAAAATGGACGTTACGAGTGTTACGTTTGGGTGTGGGTGTGTCGCTTCATTGCGCACTTTGCGTGTCCGGCCAGTGATGCATAAGCTGATCATTTCGGACAGTAAAGACGATATACACAAAAACGCGTGGATGTAGACGCCCCATTTTTGACGTGAAAACACCGTTTTGAATTTATCCCTCAAAAAACGCATATCGGATGTTTGTTACCCACAGCTTTCTTAGCTTAGAAAAGTTAAGGCTCTATGGCCTTACTAAAATTTTCTTACATCCACGTCAGTCCTTCAGTGGGTGATTGAAATAATTGATTACATTATAACCTGCCGAAACACGGTGCAATTTTTCTTGCAACTTGCAATGCAACGCTAATGAAAGCAAGCATTGCAAGTTGCTGGTGAGATATGTCAGACGCTCGCAACTTGCAACTCAACTCTTTCTCGGTCTTTGATAAAATCAGATAAGTCAGCAGTCACGGCGCTCTCATTTGCGACAGAATTTGCATTGCAGGTTGTGGGACAGCCTAGTCCCCAGGCTTTCCCGTCTCGTTTCTAAACGTGACGTCACAGAGTGACGCTCGCAGAGGAACGCCTGGGTACTAGGCTGGTTGTGGGACGGTTACACGCTGCAACTTGCTTTGCAACGTTGCGAAAAGTAGATGCTCGTTAAACTTTTTCTGCAAGTTGCAACGTTGCATTGCCGGTTGCAGAGAAGGGTGTTACACGCGCAATCTCTTCTGCAACTTGCAACGCAACGGCATTGCATTGCAAGTTGCAAAACAAATTGCACCGTGTAACACGTGTAACAGCGCCTTTAATATTGACGCGCGTTACGTACCAGTTTACAAATTTACGTTGTACATTGTTTTAGCATTATATCTCATATTATTATCATATCAGCGTTCTCTCTCTCTCTCTCTATTTCTGAGAGGATCGTTAAAACCAAGTGCGCGACTTGCTTGCGTCTTCTGTCGCTCGTTTCTGGTAAAAAATACACAAGACAGAATATACTGCTAGGTTCCAAAGGATTAAGCTATAAATCAATAATGGGTAATATTTATTTCATTTTGTTTTTATGTAACAAATCAGGAAAGAATAACAGATGCGCGTCACAGGAGTTAACGTAGTTCCCACATTAAGTTATTTATAGATATAGAATAAATAACTTCTTCTTTTTGACCACAAACCACTTGCACATGCTGCAAGTTTCTAAATATTGCCACACATGCATTCACTATGCATTATCGAAAAAGTTGGGAAATTGAAAATTTTTGTGCAACATTGCATGCAACTTAGAGTTGCACTTGCAACGTGTGTTCACACCTGCAACAGTTGCAGGTTTAGAATCAAGTTCTCTTGCAATAGAGGCTTATGCTGAGGAAGGTACTTCTGCAACTTGTTCATCAATGTTGTGCACAACACAAGACAGGGATACATGATGCAAGTTTTTCTGCAATACCATGCACAACACCATTGCACTGTGTCCACCCCTGCAATGTTGTGCACAATGTTGCAAAAGTAGAACTCGGTCCTAAACCTACAACTGTTGCGTGCAACATTGC
Organism: Telmatactis stephensoni; assembly: GCA_029948255.1. Lineage (NCBI taxonomy): Eukaryota > Metazoa > Cnidaria > Anthozoa > Actiniaria > Isophelliidae > Telmatactis > Telmatactis stephensoni. The sequence goes on along the minus strand of JALIZF010001893.1, from coordinate 789,194 downwards.
AGGAGTTGACACAGGTTGGTGCAACACTGTGTTATGCATGTTGCTGAAAATGTTGCATTGTGTGTCCAGGCCTAGAGAGTTGCAATGTGGGTCCACCCTTGCAACAGTTGCATGCAACATTTGTGGGTTTAGGATCATGTTCTACTTCTGCGACTTGTTCTGCAACGTCGTGCGCAACATTTCAGGGTTGGTTACACAGTGCAACTGGGTTGTGCACAATGATGCAAAAAGTTGTATTTTGGCCTTTATACTCTCCTAAACAAATTCAATAAAGATAAATATTTACAATAACTTGATTTAAAGTTGTTATTATTGTTCTGAAAAACTACTCCCACCACCTTTATTTTAATGGTAATCTCTAAGTCAGGCATCCACTGACTTACTATTTCGTAATTCTGTCTTCTCTCAAGACCTTGACTATACTTAGAGAGACAGAATTATCATGAATTTATTGTAATTCAAATTACTTTTATCATGAGAAATAATTTTATGATATAGATAAGAAAAACTTTATGATATAGATTTTGGGTGGGGGGGAGGAGGGTTAGGGGAAGGTGGAGGGAAAGGGAAAGGGGAAGAAGGGTCCCCCTCCCCCTCCCCCAAAGCACTGGCTACACAGGCTACAGTAAATCACCTATAGTATATTGGCTTATTTTCATCTGGGCCATTCAATTATCATTGGAAGATTGCCTAATGTAAATGTCATTTAGAGTTGGTGAGATGAAAGCATGCAAATAGATTTAAAGAAATGAAATGTATGTAATCTTTGTGTTGTAAAAGAGATTGACAATGACTTGGTTCATGTTAGATTCATCCATTTCTAGATGCCATCAATAGTAGAAGGACCATATACTTGGTTTGCAAGCATTCCCTGGAGAATGTATAAACAAAAGACATGGCTGATGTTGGTTGTCTTGACAAAAGAAAATCGAGATCAGAACCACCACCATGTTTGCCATGTCTTTTGTTCAATTCAGACTCTCCTGGGAATGATTGCAAACCAAGAATTCAAGATCTATAAATGTATAATGCCAATGTTTGTGTGAATAGCTATAATACACAAATAATCATTTCAACAGAGCAAGCCTCTGATTATGCCTTGCAATAAGATCTTTGAGCTCTTGGTCTGTTTCCTCAATAACATCTTGACTTCCCAACCTTTTTTGATTTTGAGAAGCTGCAAAGCAAGAACGTCTCTTCTGCTTGAGTGGCTTTTGTCCAGCTGTTGTTGTTGTTGTTTTTCCATGAATTGTTGACACAGAGCCAGGATCTGCAACACATGACCTTCGCTTGTTCTTCTGTGAAGTTTTCACATCTGATGAGCTCATTTTGCCGCTTTAGAGTAGCAGTTATAGTTTTGGAATTATTATGAGTTTGTGAGTGGCCAGGATCTGCTACACATGACCTGCGCTTCTTCTGAACAGTTTTAACATCAGAGGAATTCAATGATTGCTTTAAAGTGGAATTTGTGGCTTTGTAATCATGACTGAGTGTGGGATTAACTGATGTTTGCTCTGGATTCTTGTTTTCATGGTGAGATCCTAAAACATCTCTAGTACTACCTGTTTTAGTGGGTGCAGCAACACAAGATCGTCTTTGTTGCTTTACTTTTGACTTTGTTTTGGACTCTAAGTCATTGGGGCTTGATGGCCTTTTGCTTCCTGATGCTGATTTTTTAGCTTTTGGTGACTTTTTGCCATCAGCCTATAACGTAAAAAAAGTTCATCAAAAAGCATTGGGTAGTAAAAAGGTTGAGTATGTAGATATAGTTGGTGGAGTAGTATTTGATAAAGGTTACGAAATAGTAATTTTGAAATTTTTCTCTGTATTACCCAAATTTGGGAAGGAAGGGGTGTAATAGAGGGATAATAGAGGGAGGGGGTGTAATCGACCACTTTCACTTCAAGGCACTGTTATACAAGACAATTTTCTTGTAAGTTGCAATGCAATACTAACAAAAGCAGAGCATTGCAAGTTGCAGGTGAGATGTTAGACACATGCAGTGTGCAGTAACTCACAATGCAACTCTTTTGTGGTGTGCTATAAACAGATGTGTCAGATTTGTTTGGGATGTGGAGGAGCTGCATTCTGATTTGCAACAAGTGATTGCATTGTAGGTCATGGAATCGATGTCATGTGTGCTGAAAATGGTTCGCAATGTTGCAAAAAGTAGCTTGCTTAACTTTTCTCTGCAACTTGCAACACTAATTTTTCATTGCATTGCAAGTTGCCAGAGAAGAGTGTTACATGCACAATCTCTTCTACAGCTAGTTACAAAATGGCATGCATTGCTATGCAAGTTGCAAGAAAAGTTGCCTTGACTTGTGTAACTGGGCCTTTAGTTAGGCATGATGTTTGATCAAATTACTCTATTCTTGACTACAATAATCCTTAACTCACCTTACAATTACTTGGAGCATGGACAGAATGTAGGATTAGCTGGCTGAATTCGTCGTCCATGAGAATCATATTTACATTTTGATGCAATGACCTTTTTGTTATGTAACTTGAGAAGATCTTCTATACTGATTTCATCTGTACTCTCACTCTTACTTTTATTCTTTGGATTCAATACCGTTGAATTTCCTTTTTCAATTACATTATCTGAATTTTTGGTCTCTTCCTTGGGAATAACATCCCTTTCTCTTGAGCCAATATGATTAATCTTGGAGTCAGTTTCTATATTGGTTCTAGAATTTGTTGAAGATGAGGCATTGATTTGGGGCTGATTTATCTTTCGTCCATTTATATCGTATTTACTTTTTGAGGCCATGACTTTTTGATTGTGCAATTTAAGCAAATCTTCAACACTCATGTCAGTATTAATGCTTTCATTAGTTTCATGAGCTTTTACTGTCAGACTAGATTCTGGTGTGCCATCTTTTTGTTTTTGTTGATTTGTGGAATTGCTGTGTTTTGGATCAAATCTAAATGGACTTGATTGTGAGGTTTGAGTTCTGTTGACAGTTTCTGACTGGTTGTCTTTTGAGGCTGAGTTCCCTCGTAAAGGCAAACGTGATGATGCTTCTTGGGTCTAGAAATCCATTTAACAAATTTACATCAGTGGATATGAATACAAATTACAAGTACTAGTTTATACTCTTATAGTAAGTGTGCACTGCCTTATCTGTGAGAGATCCTGAGTTTGATTCCCAGTGACCTCACCCACTTGTTTCCACTTCTTTCTAATCCATGTTGCTTTAATAATCTTTAAATACCTGTAAAGTGGAGCACTGATTAAGAGAGAGATGGGGGGAGGGGTATTAGTGGACTCTGTTGGCCTCAAGTTTACCAGTTACTCTTGAAGCTAACTGTCATGAGTTACCAATATAAAGTATATGCCTTTGACTTAATTTCGACAGAGGATTGGGGATTGGGGTTTGTTTTTGCCTATCTTAATTTTTGATATTCAGTACATCTTTATAGCCTGAAGATCAAGTAAGAGGGGTGTTCATTCAACCCTTGCAACCATCCAAGCCACTGAACTGGTCTGAATCCACTGATTATGGGCTTAAATCCCACAAATGTTGGAGAAATACTCTAGCATAATAACATCAGCTCTGAGTACCTCACAAGGGATAGATGGAAGTTTTCTTCTCTTTCTTGGCATATTTGTAGCAGTATAAGGTGAAGAAGAAGCTGGTCCACGCATAGGGGAAAATAGCATATTTGGAGATTTTTCTGGAAGGAAAATGGATGATGTTACATAAAATAGCTCACAATGAAATTGAAGTTATGTGTTCATGAGCAGTCTGATAGTAAATTAGGTGTTGCACCCTTATTAGAGAAAGATCAAAGTTTAAGACAATGTAGGTTACTATGGCAACACAGAGAAATACTGAAAGAGCTGAGAGAAATGACTTTTAACATAACTTATATATACATGTATTCTATTTAAGCTGTATATGCCTCAGTCTTTCCAACCAGAATTTTTGATCATGAATAAATGGAAAACACCCCATGAATAAACAAACATAATTCGCACTAGGGCAGCAAAGGGCTTTTGTTTGATCCATGATTGCTCCAAAACTAGCTGAATTTGCTGAAGAAATAGAAAATGTGTGCACATGCTGCATGCAGATTTAGAGCATGCGTGGATTGATTAGAACACAGGAGAAGTGTTAAGAGAAGCACAAGGCGTAGTCAAGTGCTTCTCAATGCTTCTCAAGTGTTCTGATCAATCCCCAAGTGTACATTCCAAATCTGGATACAGCACAGCAGGCAAGTTTTCTATTTCTTTTAGAAAATGAGTTGTTTTCGAGCAAATTCAGCATTCATTTACCTGACAAAAAATTCAAAAAGTGTGGGTGCATGCTGTGTGCATACTTAGAATTTGCAGCATACACGTCCTTTGGCCAATGAGAGTGTGCGTTATATGATGTTTTTTTTATAATATTTTATAAAAAGTATCATTTTGAATTGTTCTAAAATTTCCTGCATGGTTGGCACATCCTTGCTGCCCTGTTGTACCCATATACTCTCATCCTTTTCATTCAATTTCCCATTTAGCCATTTCCTATTCATCCCATGTCAAAATTCACTTTCTAGTACCTCCTCTAGAGGGAGTACCAATATTTGTAGGAGGAGTACAAAAGTCCTGTTTCTGAAGGAAATCATCTTTGGAGAGTTTGTTTTCCCGACTTGAATCTTTTTCTTTGGCAGGAATATCCTCATTCGAGTTCTGACTACTCGCTTTATTTTTATTGATCTCTGGCAACTTTCTTCGTCCAACTGAACCTCTTTTTAACTTGACAGAATGTTTCACACCGAGGGATTTTTTCCCCTGTTTGGATTTCGTTGTAGTTGTTGATTTTTTATCATGGTTTTCGATCTCACTCAAGTCGATCAAAGGTTTCAATTCTTTGTCATGCTTTTCTTTATCTTTTGGCTCGTGTAGTGGATGTTCTCTTTCGAACCAAGAGTCGTTTAAACTGAATAGAAACGAAAAGTTAGGAAAACAAATGGAAACTGCAGCAGTGAAAATAGCTAAAATTTTACAGTACAAAACTCACCCTCTTTCGGAGTCGTTGGATTCGAGCTCAAAATCACACCATTTTGGGCATTCAAACTCAAAAGACGGATCACAATCCATTTAGAAGACTTCAGAAAGTATCTCTGTTTATACAAAATCCATTTTGAATTTGAGTAAGCCGACAAAACGGCCATAAACTTTACCATTTACAACGCCACTACAAACTTCAAAACTTTGATTTTCGAAAAAAGGCGCGCAAGGCCCAACGTTTGGAAGACTGGCACTAGCATAGAAACGAGTTTACAGGCGCCATCTTGGAAACGTGAAAACTTCGTTTGTGAAAAATGTCCCTTTTAAACAAGAAAAGAAAGCCTTTCTTGGGTGTATCGGCTCCTCTGGGATATGTTCCTGGTCTGGGTAGAGGGTAGGCTTTTCTGTGTTGTTCAAATATGGAAATATTTGATGATATATTGAGTTAAATACTTGGAAACTTTGATCGTGCGTTGAATGTTGATTTCCTACAATGATAATGTTGGTGTTTTCTTTTATCTAGAGCTACAGGTTTTACAACACGTTCCGATATCGGTCCTGCTAGAGAAGCTACTGATATAAGGTATGCTAAACACTTTAATTTTTCCCTAATCTTTCCAAGAAAAAAAGCTGAATAGAAGACCAAGCTTTGGTCTTATCTCGTTTAATAGACTAAATTTCTGATTTCTTATCGTTAACATGAGAATCCTTTATAATATTCCTAGTGACGAAAGGCATGGAAAACCAGCTCACTTGCAAAAGAAAGACGATGATGAGGAAGAGGAAGATTTGAATGAATCTAATTATGATGAGGTATCAAATGGGTTCCCTGTGGAATTGTGTTGAGCTGATCATGAAGCAACAGATGCAACTCAAACTTGAGTTGTTTACTGGTATTGGCATGACAGAATGATGCATCAGTGCATCATTCTTGCAATGTTTCATGCATTGCATTATCAGGGATTCATATTAGTTTTTTTTGCAAACTAATTAGCCGGCAAGTATGCCAAAAAAAATAAACATGCTCTTCAAACTTTGAAATATCCCTTGGGCCTCCAATATATTTAGGTGGGGGTGACACTTATACCTTTTGAATGTCACAAATGCAATATTTACTCACTACATTCATAGATTGGTCTTCCTGTGGAATTATGACCACAGGAAACCCAACAAAAATTCCAAAGATAATATGTTTCTATTGCTGTAGTTTGCAGGATATGGAGGTAGCTTGTTTTCAAGTGGACCATATGACAAAGATGATGAAGAAGCTGATGAAGTATATGAAGCCATTGATAAAAGAATGGATGACAGAAGAAAAGAAAGAAGGTAGAAGACAAAAAGCTTTGTTTCTCTTCACAATGGCTATGATGGGAAATATTGATAGTAGAGAGGTGACCATTATACAGAGGTGTCAATATAAGTAAAATATAGATTGAATGGATGGCTGGGGTGGACATTGCTGGCTATTTTGGAGAGCTGGTCATTGAATACAGGTTTCAATATAGAGTAAATATATGGAAGGGATTGATGACTAGGGTAGAAAATACTGAGTATTATGGAGGGGTGGCCATTGTAGAGAGGTGGCCACTGATGGAGATTGCTTGGTTGAGAGAGAGAAAACTTTAAATTTATTTTGTATTATTATACCATAATTTTATAGAGAGCAAAAACTTAAAGAAAAAATTGAGAAGTACAGACAGGAGAGACCCAAAATCCAACAGCAGTTTTCTGATTTAAAGGTATGATCCATACAAATTTGATATTGTTTGATACATGTTGCATGGTTTATTGTCAAGATAAAGGTTCAGAATAATTTCTTTTGTCACTTATTGTTTTTATTACTTTCAGAGAAAATTGAATGAAGTATCTGAAGATGATTGGTTGAGCATTCCTGAAGTTGGTGATTATCGTAGCAAGAAGCAGAGAAATCCCAAAGGAGAAAAGTAATTATACTAATGATATTAAACCTGTTCTCAAATTAGACTAATTTGGCTTGTCTCAATGTTGTTCCATTTCAATCCCCCTTAGGAAATAAGACCCTCTGAAATACTCTGATTAGAAAGGCATGCAAGAATGTTCCCATTGAATCTTATTCCCTAAGAAGATTGAACTGGGAAATAATAATTGAGGAAAGCTAAATTATCTATTGATATCCCTGGTCTTGCTGTCTGTTAGACCTGTATTGTGTAAAAACAAACCAAATTCATTTCACATTTAATATTTTAGATTTACACCGGTACCTGACAGTGTATTGCAAAGCTCTCTCTTGGAAGGCAGTACAACGAACGCACTAAGTGGCAGACAACAAGTAAGTTTGTTCCACATTAGATTTTCTCCCTCCCTCCCTACCTACCTCCCTCCCTTCCTCTCCCACCTCTTTCCCTCTCTCTCTCTTCCTTCTTTAAAATTGAATTTTGACATATACAGTGTAGTTTCTGATTGTAGAACTTTCTACAGTACATAATTGCAATAATAAGTATTGTGTTTAACTTTTAGAAATTTGGTGGATTTCAAACGCCTTTCCCTGGTGCAATGACCCCTGGTTTCTCTACACCCTCAGCAGACCTTGATCTAAACATGATTGGTGAAGCCAGGAAGTCTCTTGTTGGTGTTAAACTTGATCAGGCCTCAGATTCTGTTTCTGGTCAAACTGTTGTGGATCCCAAAGGCTACCTGACTGACTTACAAAGTTTAACACCCATTAGTGGAGGTGATATAGGGTAAGACAACAGGATAGTGAAAAAACAGTGTGAATTGTTAAAATTAAAGTACCAGAAAGTTTTCTGACACTGAAAATCTCAAAACATATATATATAGGTGAGGCAACAGGGTTTTCCTTTTGAAATGAAGTAGAAGTTGATTGAAGTCAGGCAGAGACAATCATAAATGTGTGTAACATTATTTGTTTCAAAAATAAAAATTCTTGACATTAAGTATTCTTTCAGTTGCTGCTGATTGAGCCATTCACTGGTAGTGATCAGAAAATTGCCAATCACCAGCAGAAAACAGGGGCAGATCCAGGATTATCTTTAGGAGGGGGTGCACTGTCTTCAGGAGAGGATGCACCATCATATAAATTGGAAATGGCAGAGAAGATATTTTGGAAAATATTGAGCAAAAAGGACCCAAAGTCATCTCAGGAGGGGGTGCGCAACCCCTGCACCCCTCCCCTAAATCTGCCCTTTGAAAAGGAAAACCCTGAGGAAATATGGGGCTTCATGATGGATTTGACAGGTGGTGTCATGACAATGAGATGTTGTCATGGCAATGAGGCGTTGTCATGACCACGTACCAGCAAGACATGTATAGTACTTTACAGCTGTGTTTTTTAATTTTAGGAACAGCTGTTTGTTACTTTTGTAACATTTTTACTTTTTAAAATTTGTTTTTTAATCATAAAATTTAATATATTTTCCTGTGACATGTTTAGTGACATCAAGAAAGCAAGGCTGCTTCTTAAATCTGTCATCACAACAAACCCTCAACATGCACCTGGTATGTATTGGTTTGCTTTTTAATATTATGTGTTGCACAGGGTTTGTACGTCTCCTGGAAATCCTGGAAAATCCTGGATTTTTATTTTCTTCCTGGAAAGTTCTTGAAAGTCCTGGATTTTTGAATAAATTCCTGGAGAACTCCTGGAAAACAGAAACGAATAAGTTTACGTTTACTGTGTATTATGTTTTGCATAAAAGCTCCATTTACATTCCTTAACTCAGCCACTAAAAAGCGTAATGCAAAATTAATGTATTTTGCTTGTCTATGAGTGAAATAAATTATTGTTAAACACTCTTAGAAAACTCCTGAAATAATCTGAAAATCCTTCTTGAAACTCTTGGAGCTATTGAATTTTCTTGCTGTACAAACCCTGGTTGCATTGTTTCTACTCTTTTTATTCTACTAGCTAATAAGCTAATAATATCTAATAATAATATCCAGGTTGGATTGCTGCAGCTCGTCTGGAAGAAGTAACAGGCCGTATGCAGGCAGCTAGAAATACTATGATGAAGGGCACAGATGTTTGTTCTAAGAATGAAGATATTTGGTTGGAAGCAGTACGATTGCAGGTACTTCATAAAGCTAGAGATACAAGAGCAGCAAGTGATAACATATGTGCATGTCTCCAACTTCTATTGTCTTGGACAAATGGATAATTTTGAAAGGATAATTTCTAGCTGTTCATACTTCTGCACTTGAATGTAATGCTCCGAAAAAGTTTGGGGAAACTATATACGACTCTCTTTATGAGAGAGGTAGCCCTAAGCCAGGTTAAAACCGTAATTGAGGCCACTTCCGTCCAGCGGCTTGCGCATACTCGTCATGTTATCACTTGCTGTTGAGTTACGAGCAGATATTACATCATGCATCAGTAATGCGTAATGCACAAAAAAAGGCTATTGGTAAACTAGAATGATAATAGATGGTGATGATGATGATGTTGATGATAAGGATGATGAATTTCATCAAGCTTAGTCCACAAGAGGTTCTTAAATATGTCACCCTAACTGTAGATATTTTGTTTGATGTTTTTTTAGCCCCCTGAGCAATCAAGGGCTGTAGTTGCACAAGCTGTACGACATTTACCTCAATCTGTCCGATTGTGGATCAAGGCTGCAGAGTTGGAAACAGAAATAGTGGCACAAAAACGTGTCTACAGAAAAGGTACACTAAACACTCGCCCGACGGGTTCATTTATTTTGTAAACCTTTAATGGATAGGGGGACCACAGGAAGCCCGTCGATAAAGATGAGCACAAGAAGCCTATTAAGTGAAGAGATAAATGGACGGAGATGGCTGTACAGGAGCCTACATTTTTGTCTTACTCTGGTTTGCATAATGGCATATATTTAGGATATAAATTACTTATAATGGTAATGAACCCTTGGCAATTCAGTGGTACACATAAAACTGTATGCATTGGTATATGATCAGAAGACATGTATATGGCCCCAAACACTATGCTCTGCTCAAATGTTACAGTTTACAGTTCAAGTTATACAAATATTATTGACTAGTGCATTGCAGTGAATGACAGGATTTGTGCCATTATAAGACATTAATCTCTGATCAAAATCTGACTTCTTCTTTAAAACTATTAGATTCGGGAGAACTTACAATTTGATCACCCCTTCTTAAGTTATACATGTATCTGTTGTCTAAAATGATTCATGATTAGACAGCAAGTTTCTATCATTTGCTTCAGCTTTAGAAAACATCCCCAATTCAGTGAGAATCTGGAAAGCTGCTGTTGAACTGGAAGAGCCAGAAGATGCCCGAATCATGTTGAGTAGAGCTGTAGAATGTTGTCCTACAAGTGTAGAGGTACTGCACTATAGACGACTTTCAAAAATGGCGGGCTCATTGTTCACGATAACGAGGCCAGAAAGGCCTCCAAAATCAACATTGCATCAAATGATTCTAAATATTTATAAATTATCCTGTAAAATGCACATAAAATAGGTATTTCAAAAGGAAAAGGAACAATCGTCTTTGATAGCAATAGAAGTGCCGCCACGCTTATTTTCTGGTAACAAGGCCTTTGTGGCCTCGTTCTCATGTACTAGGCCGCCATTTATGAAAGTCGTCTATTACAAGTCCTTTTATGGTTATACTTTTTACAGCAGTACACCCCTAAATCTGAGCACACAGACTGATTGTTATTGGTACTGTGGTGCATGTTTTAGTGATAAACTGAATTTTTAAATGAAAGAAAACAGAGCAAAATGACTAAGAATAGATTTCTTATAACTGTGAAAACAGCAAAGACACTGGATGGCACAGTTACGGCAGGAATTTTGAATATTTTTATAGACATCATGGCATTACAGATATGGTCATGGCATGATGTGGTCCATTTTACACTTATATGAAATCTGTTCTATTCTTTAAAGTAACATAAGGATAATAAAATTTTTATAAAATATTTGAGATATAACGCGCGCGCTGATTGGCTGGCTACCATGTTTATATCAGAGGACAGAGACATGGCTCATACAAAAACCGTCGAAAATATTTTTTTATAAAAGCAATAGGTAAATTAAACGATCACTTTACGTAATACGTCTCTGTACTGTGATATAAACACTCTGGAAGATATAGGGCACTCAAACAGCAATAGAAACACTTGGCTACGCCTTGTGTTTCTAAGCTTGCTTTTCTCTTGCTCTACATGTACATCTTCCAGAGAGTTCATCACAGTACAGAGACCTGCGCGCGTTTTATATTCCTTAAACAGAAGTTACATATGCCAAAAATAATGGGCCTGTGTGTCCAGATTTAGGGGCACCATAACATGATAAGGTTGTTTCAGGAGAGGATCCAGAATTATCCTTCAGGGGGGGGGAGGTGTAGCATTATTGAATCAGAAATCCAGAGGATATTTTAGAAAAGTATTGAGAAGAAAAGGTACAAAGTCATCTCAGGAGGGGGTGCACGCATCGTTCCCCTATATCTTGAATCATCCTTTAAGAGGAGATGGTGCATCATAGGAGTCAGTTCAGAGATTCTAGAAGATATTTTGGAAAAGTAATGAAAAGAAAAGCTTACAAAGCCATTTCAGGAGGGCGGTGTACACATTTTGCACCCCTTCATCACACCTGCCCCTGTTTCTTGTTATTGGCTTACAGTGTTTTATTGTATTTTTGCCATAAAACAGTAACTATAATAATAATGCTAAAATTGTTCCTTTGTTTTATAGCTTTGGCTCGCACTTGCAAGATTAGAAACTTATGAAAGTGCAAGAAAGGTAACTAAGGCATAAACTTAGCAGTTCTAATATTGGAAAGAATTGAAGATCTAAAGTGTCAATTTCCACTTATTTATTAGGTTTTAAACAAGGCACGTGAGAGTATTCCTACAGATCGTCTTATTTGGATAACTGCAGCTAAGTTAGAAGAAGCCAATGACAACATTCCTATGGTTGAAAAAATTGTTGAAAGAGGTACTTTAGGTTTATTGCTATTTACAAGCATGGTCGAGAAGCTGAATTTAAACTAGGGACCACCCAGAACAAATTCAGGCAGAGTAGCCAGACCAGGGGCCCATTTCTCAAAACACCTGATAACTTTATGGACCCATTAACCTAAATAAATCAAATAAGTTAACGGGTGCGTAAAGTTATTGGGTCTTTTGAGAAATGGGTCCCAGGGACTTGAACTCAGGCCACTGGATTACGAGACCAATGCTCTGATCACTTGACTGTGCTGCCTGCCTGTTGGTGATGTTCTACTTTATCATATATTTCTATGTATTTTGTCACCAGCTGTTGCATCTCTGAAGAGCAATGGTGTAGAGATCAATCGAGATCAATGGATACAGGATGCAGAAGAGTGTGAAAAAGCCAGCAGTATCCACACCTGTCAAGCCATTATGTAAGTTCATCCTGTAGACACCTCCTAAAGCAGACACCACATACCTCAAGGAGGTGTCTGTCTGTCTGTCTGAAATAGGCATTTGTTGAGTGGTTCTTGGTGTTTGGAACTTTAGGAAAATGCACCATATTTTGAAATAAAGTTATCTGTTTAGTTAGCTCAGTCATACAGTCTAGGATATTCTCAGCTAACTGACTGTTTTCTTTGACACAACCCTTAATAATAAAATGTTTATGATATCATAGTCGTACTGTTATTGGGGTTGGTGTAGAAGAAGAGGATCGCAAGCATACTTGGATGGAAGATGCTGAAAGTGTAAGTGTTGGTTATATCTAATTTGTACATGTACAATAGATATACTAGTCTTGTTAGAAAAGATCAGTCAACAATAGTGATACTGGTGATAAAGACAATATTTGTATCAAGATTAAATTAGAAAATAATCATTATATAATGTGTGCACTCATTGGCCAAAGGACACATATCAGGGGCGTATCCAGAATATTTCAAAGGGGGGGGGGGTCACACTTTCCATTTTCCACCAAAGGGGGGTCACACTTCCAATTTCTCAATCTTTCTCCAGTCAGATTCTTTTATTTCTATCATCTTTTTGTTTTCAAAGGATACGCCCCTGCATATAATATTAACTCTAAATATGCACATAGTATGTGTGTGCTATCTTTCAAATTTTGGTCGATACAAATTAATACTGAATGTGCTCAAAAACAATGTATTACTCACATTATCTCCGATATGACAATGTCCTATCAGTTAGGAGTACACCTATATACTCACGAAATGTTGCTATGGTTACTTCACAGTGTGTGTCTCACAATGCCTATGAATGCGCCAGAGCTATTTATGCACATTCCCTCACAGTGTTTCCAAGCAAAAAGAGTGTATGGCTAAGGGCTTCTTACTTTGAGAAAAACTACGGTACTAGGTACGTTCTTCTTCTTCTTTTTCTTTGAATTCTTCTTTCCCCCTTTATGGCCTCTGGTGCTTCTCCCTCTTTCCCTCCCTTCCTGCCTTTTTCCCTGCCTGATCTTCATCCCTCTGTCTCTATCTTCCATCCTGCCTGCCTGCCTTCCTTCCTCCCTTGCTTCCTTCCATCTTCCCTTCTTTCCTTCCCTCAATCCTTCCATCCTCCCTCACTCCCTCCCTGCTTGCCTTCCTTCCATCCCTCCTACCTTCCTTCCTTCTATCCTCATTTCTTCTTTTCTTTCCTTCCTTCTTCCATTCATCCATCCTTCTTTCCATTAGCTCTACTTTTATCTGTTTAGCCTTGAAAGTATTAGAGATATCTCTTTTTGTGTTTTACAGAGAATCACTGGAATCATTGTTACAAAATGCTGTCAAACATTGTCCCAAGGCTGAAGTCTTATGGCTAATGGGAGCAAAGTCAAAATGGATGGCAGTATGTACATGTAGATTATTATTATACTTACACAAGTTTGTACATCTACTGTTAGTGCCTTGTGCAAAAGTTAACTTATGTCTTAATAAAAGTATAAAGTATCTCACTACATCCACTGAATACTTTTGCTCAAATGTCATCTAACAAGTGTTGGTGATCTATTGGCTGACTGTCAGTGAATTATTGGTCTAAAATTGGTCCCTTAATGTGATAAAATGAGATACAATGTTCTGTATTTATGTTTTTATCAAATCAGTTTTAGTATTTAACAATATGTTTGTGTCCATAGGGAGATATTCCTGCTGCTCGATCCATCCTTGCACTTGCTTTCCAAGCTAATCCAAATAGTGAAGAAATTTGGTTGGCTGCCGTGAAGTTAGAGAGTGAGAATAACGAAGATCAGAGAGCCAGGTCAGTAGTGCTACAGCTATAATAATAATAATATTTGAAGAGGTCTCTGCAAAAAATGGAGTAAGTGATCTTTGATCAAATCATGTATTCTCCTTTAGAATTGAAAGATCTTTGAGAAGAATTTAGATTTTGGTCAGGGATCACTAATACACTTGTTTGACCACTAGTTTTCTATGATGATGGCTAGGATAAAGTCAGCCTGTCCTGGCTACATTAACTCACAGTGCATATAATATTTGATCATGAGCAGTGTGTGCTGCCTTTTGGTATATCCAAATCTTTTTTAGAGATTTTAAAACAGTCAACTCCAAATTTAAAGCAACTTGTGATGATGAGATGCTTATGAGATGCATGGACCCTTTTTACATGGTACAGGACACAACAAAACTAAAAATGCTGCTTGAGATTGGTAGCCCAAAGCTCTAGATAGCCCAACCTGTCTTTTGATTTGAATATGATTTTGATTACAATAAGTTATTACCAAGACTTCTGCTTAGGGAAAATCCATAGGAGTCCCCAAAATAAAAAGTTAGGAGCTGAGCCAATGGGCTTCAGGAACAAATTTGCTTGTACATAAGGTGGCACGTTTTGTATTTGAAAATAAGGTGAAAGAGGCCTTTTTATGAGTGGCTATCAAGCACCCATTAAGCAGCAGCCTTGGATATGAATCATCAATGGTGCTTGCCTGTCCAGGCAACCTGAAATTAAGTTCTACTTGCCTGACAAGCCAGTAAACTAAGCCTTGGGCTATCAGACAGCACTTTTGTTGAAAAAAAAAACCAAACCACTTTTGTTGAGCCCTGCAGGGTAGTGCAATTTGCCTACTGATAGAACAGCGTGTGATACAGACTACATAGAGCGCTTTTCGTATGGGTGGGAAACTGACCGTACCAGTTACGGTCAATGCATGGTACGTTTACGGCAAGAATTTCGAATGTTTTTATAGACATTACGGTACTGACACGGTCACGGTACGGTACGGTCAGTTTCCTACTCATACGAAAACCGCTCTAGTGCATATGCATAGTGCCATGATGTCTATAAAAACATTAGAAATTCCTGCTGTACACATCCAGTGCCATGGTGATGCCATTTTCACAGTTATTCTAGAAACTGTTCTAATAGCGAGTGCTTGAGGGCTCTTGATTTGTTCATCTCAAATTCAATTGTCAGTATTTCCATTAAATTCCTAATTTTTATTTGTAACAGAAAACTTCTCCAGAGAGCTAGAATGAATGCCTGCACTGCTAGGGTAGGTACATTATATAGCATCTTGTATCATCTATTTTGGTCAGCCATAATTATGTAGATGATGATGATCATGGTTATGATGGTGATGATGATGATGATGATGATGATGATGATGATGATGAAAGTGAGAAGGATAATGGTGATGAAGATGATAGAAATTGTTGTAATTATTGTAGTCTATTATCTGTGAATGGGTTCAAATGAAGAGAAGCGGTAGCCTCCATTGCAGAGGTCCTTTGTAGTTCGCCAAAAAGCTCCCACAACAAAAAAGACGTCTGCAACAGAGGCTAGAGAAGGGTAATAGCAATAAGAATGGGGAGGAAGGGAAGTGAAATCAAATTTATGAGAAATGGAAGAAAATTTTGGGAATACTATGGCAGGAATAAGAAGGGCCATTCGCATCATTGCTTGGGCTTCCTGTGGTAGACTGAGTCTAGATCTGTGTTGAAGTCATCAAACAAGCAAGTGTGCAAAATTACCCAGATGTCCTTTGCAAGCAAGCTTTGTTACTCGGGCTTCCTCCTAGCCCAAGTGCATGCTATTGTAGCCTCTTGTTTTCTTAGCATCCTCAATGTACCTCACTCATGTTTATATCCCTTGTAGGTTATGATGAAGTCCATCAAACTGGAGTGGGTGCTAGGTAACATACCAGAGGTGAGAAACAAAACACAACTAAAATATACTTTACAGCATGGCAAAAATTGAACAGATCCCATGGATGGAATTTGGCTGTCTATGCTCCTTCAGTCCTTCCTTATGCGAATAGAGGGATTTCACGGCAGCCATGTTTGTGGTCAAAATAATAGAGCTTTTTTCCCAAGAGAAGTGAAATCTTTGTTATTCAAAAACTTCTATTGTACTTGCTCACAAATGTGGCTGCCGTGAAATCGCTCTGTACTACAATGTTTGTCAGTAAAGAATTGGGGGATACCTTGCAAATACACCCCCTTCATTTTATGGTGTGAAATGTGAGGTGCTTGAAAGATGATGATGATGATGATGACGATGATGATGACAGAGCGGATTTTGCATGACTAAGATAAAGTCTCTCAGCCTTTTTAATTGGATAAGACATCAATATTTCAACAATCAATATTTTGAAACACGGCACAACACATTTTTAATAGTCATACAAAATCCGTTTGCAAAAAACAACGTGAGTTGAGCGATGTATGTAAAATTTTTGATGTTGAGATAGTGTGTGTGAGTGCCAGCAGAAGAATAGCCACTACGTAGATCTGCTGTAGAAGATTATTTATTATTTATTTATTTTATTGTAATGTGGTTTATTTTATATAACTTCTGATAATGTGTTTCATATTTTTCAGGCCAACAACCTTCTTGAAGAAGCAGTACAAAAGTATCCTGACTTTGCGAAAGTAAATAATACTGTGCATGTAAGTAAACGATGAAAAACATATAAATTGCTCATGTTTGTTTTATCTTTCAGCTTTGGATGATGAAAGGACAGATTCAGGAGCAAAGAGGAAAGATGAGTGAAGCCCGTGAAGCATATAAATTAGGGGTGAGAAATAAGCTTGACATTCATCAATTCAGAACGTGTTTCTGTGACAACTTGATAATTATCATCAAATCTTTTATAGGTCAAGAAATGTCCTCACTCGATTCCTCTTTGGCTGTTATGGGGAAGGCTTGAAGAAAAGAATGGTGAGTTAGCACAAGGGCGGATCTAGGAATTCTGGGGGGTGGTCATGGGGTTGGGGGCATGGGGGGAATATTATATTGTGTTAAATTCATTAATTGATTTCATCTTTCAGAGAAAGATGGAGGGAACTTGTGGCCCTTTCCCCACCCCAGGGCTCGAGGACCTAACTAACTAACTAAATTTATTATGGTGGCATTGACTGGATCAGAGTAAAACAATAAATGTACTTCTCAAAAGTGAAATACTAACGTCTTATTTCAGGGCATACAACGAAAGCCAGGTCTGTTTTGGAGCAAGGAAGACAGAAAAACCCTAAATGTCCAGAGTTATGGTAAGTAGGATCTGACACATTTAATTATTTCAGACCGGGACGTCTGTCTGACCGACAGTCTGTCTGTTCGTCCGTCCGACCGTCAGTCAGTCGGTAGGTCTGTTTGCCTGCCCGTCTCTCTCTCTCTCTCTCTCTCTCTCTGCCTTTCAGTCTGCCTGTTTATCTGTCTGCCTATCTGCTTGCCTGTTTCTGTTATTGAATGTTGTCTTCTCTTCTTGTAGGCTAGAAGCTGTACGCATAGAGGTGCGTGGTGGGACAAAGGATTTCGCTAAGACGCTTATGGCAAAAGGTGGGGTAGAAAATTAATACATGTAAAAAGCAAGCGGGAAGATTGCAACCTTGATCGATTAGTGGTCATTTCGTTTGTCGCTTTCTTCCTTTTTCGTTATCAAATTCTTCTTTCCGAGTGATTTTTTTAACAAATGTATTAAATCAATTGTTTCTTTTTGTTGTTGTTACAGCTTTACAAGAATGTCCAACATCCGGGATAGTTTGGTCAGAAGCCATATTTATGGAACCCAGACCCCAACGTAAAACACGCAGCGTTGACGCTCTGAAGCGCTGTGAACATGACCCTCACGTGTTACTCGCTGTAGCCAAGTAAGACAACAGAGAGCTTAAACTTTAACACCTCTCTCGTGTTCTGGTCAATCCTCGAGTGCTCTAAATCTGCACACAGCACGCGCGCGCGTTTTCTATTTCTCCAGGAAGATTGTTCCTGCAACAAGTCCTTGCTTCATGACCCTGCATCATATCCCCTAGTGTGCGCCAAGCTTTAGTGAAGCGTTTTCTTCTACTAAAAGTGTTTTATTCTTTTTTAGGCTTTTTTGGAGCGAGCGAAAGGTTTCGAAGTCAAGGGATTGGTTTAATAGGTAACTGAGTTGTTGTGTTTTATTCTTTGTTTTCCTTTTGGTTCATTGGTGCATTGGATTTGAAAGCAAAGAAGGAAAGGTGTGAAGAAGAAGAGAAGAAAAGAAAATGTGAAAGGAGAGTAGCAGAGGAGAAAAGAGGGGAGAGGAGCGACAAGGAGTAAAAAAGAGAGGAGAGAATGAAAGAAGCGAAGAAAAGAAGGCATGACAGACGAAGGAAAGAATAAAAGAATATAAAAGTAAACAACAACAACAACAACAACAAAACCCTGGCACATTCTGTATGGTGCTATCTTCCTCTTCCGCTTCAGTGGAGGAAGGAAAATGGAAAGGTTTTTTTAATGCATTTTAATAGATACTAGAACTTGGAATATTCAGTTTATAATGCAATCCTGTTTCTGTTTTTAATTTAATAATAGAGCTGTCAAACTTGATCCAGACTTTGGTGACGCCTGGGCGTATTTCTATCGCTTTGAACAACAGCATGGCACAGAGGTAATTAGCATTGTAATATGACCTTAAGTACTCGTTCGCACTAGTCCGATAAATTTGAAAACACTTTTTTTCCTCTAACGCATTTTTGTGGACGGGACTGACCTAAAAAGGGTACCCTCGGGACCAGCTTTTCTCAGTGTTCTCAGTCCGCACTAATCCGGATAGATTTAAAAAACGCATCTTTTTTTGCTACGGTTAGGCTTGTCGTTCACACTTAAATTGTGTTTTCTTTAGTCTAAATTGTAAAAATGCAGGAAAAAAGATGCGTCTTCAATTTTTTTCTGGATTAGTGTTGAAGTAGTGTCAACGCTTCTCTTTGAAAACGCTTTTCGAAAACGTTCATCTATCGTTTACGTGTGGACAGTCGTAAGCGCTTCTTTTCGAAAACGCTGGATCACGTGACTCATTTCCAGTCCTTTATAAAACACCATAAACAAACGTTTGCGCATGTTCATTAGTGCCCAGGATCCATGAGGCCTTTTTCACAGCGTTTTCGTCATTCTCGTGTGGACAAGCAAAAACGAAGTGAAAACGATCATGTTTAACGGAGTACGTGGAACGTTTAGTCGGTTACATTTACATAAAGCGAGAAAGTTTCCGTGTGGGCGGGGCCTCAAAGCGCATATAGATACAAAAAAGAAACAAAAACAATGAAAAAGAAAACTTTCGCACACACACCATCTAAAACTCCAGAAAAACCTTTACCAACAAAACGTTGAGACAGTGCTATGTCCTGTTTTTGGTGCAAAATAGCATATAAAATCAAGGCAAAGAAGAGTCTGAATTACAAGTAGAAGCACATAAAAAACAGCTCAGACGTTTCAATCGATAATAAATCGAGAACTAGACCGGAGACATCACGAAGACAGTCCGAATATTAGAGCAGATTGCGTATGAGTGTGAAACGGACCGCGCCGTGCCGTAACCGTGTCAGTGCCGTGATCTCTATAAAGACATTCGAAATTTCTGCCGTAACCGTGCCGTAACCGTGCCGTGACCGTGCGGTGCCGTTTTCACAGTCATACGAAATCTACTCTAGGACTACTTTTGAAGACAGTAGCCACAAAAAAATGTTACTATAGCATCACTGAGTGTAATACTGTGATATGATGTAGCATAATAAAGTCGTTTGATTTCCAGGCTCAACTAGAAGCTGTGTCACACAAGTGTACTCAAGCAGAACCTAGACATGGTGAGCTTTGGTGCGCCGAATCCAAAGCTACCCCGAACTGGAGACTTAAAACAAAGGACATCTTGCAGTTAGTGGCCAAGTCTCTTAAGCCCATTGATAAAGAGTAAACACGTGATTGTCAGGTATGACGCTCATTGGTTGGTTCTTTAATGTAACGTTTTCATATATGGAATTCCTGTGGTTTATGGAACGTGCGAAAACTGGGAACTAGAATACAAAGTCTCTTACCATATCGATGATGAGTAAACACGTGACTTCAAGGCGCGACACTCATTGGATGGTTCTTTAACTTTATGTAACTTTTTCGTCTGTGGAATCCCTGTGGTTAATGGAACGTGCGAAAACAGGGAACTAGAATACAAAGTCCCTTAGCATCTTGAGCATATTCGATAGAGTAAACACGTGACTCCCATGTGCGACGCTCATTGGTTGGTTCTTTTATGTAATGCTTTCATCTATGGAATTCCTGTGGTTTAAGGACAACAAAAACTAGGAGATACAATACCAATTCCCAAAGACTATATAAGGAGTGAACACGTGACTCTCAGGTACGATGCTCATTGGTTCTCTAAAATATTGTTTGAAGTTGGAATTCCTGTGGTTTCTGAACAGAGCGAAAATTGGTAACTAGAACTCCGAATATCTTATCCTATAGGGCTTGTAAGTGATGACGTATTTCCGTCGATTTTCGAACGATTTTTCACTTCCGGGTCCAAATGAGAAATGAGCGAAGACCAGCTTGAAACCGACTACAGTTCAACAAACTGCAAAAATTTGAACAAATTATTCTTTATTTACAGAAATAAGATTATGGCATACAAAACTAATGGTCAATTTAAGATTGTAAAGCGTTTTTGAAGAAAATTACAAGCAATAACTGAAAAAACACTACTATAACATCCATTCGTCGTTTTAGCGTTTTTTCTTTATTCAACAAAGAAATCATTTTTTCTCACATTGGAACAAATCTTAGTGCATTTTGTACTTGATTTCTTTTAGTTCTAGTTGCTTTAAGTTGATTTTGTTCTCTATTTTGTGTTTTTGAAATGATTGCTCTGTGAAAACAGAGCAAAAATGCCGCCAAATACATTTAGTACTTTTGACAATCTAGATTAATGACATTTGTCATTGAGATAAACATTCAGTTACTAGCAATGAGTATCTTTTGGAAATCCAGATACCTTAATGTGATATATATAATGATTAAATTCTGTTTCAAACACAATAACAAAAAGAAAATATCGTAGAGTTTTTCACGACCAAAATATTCATTCGTAAAAGCTAGTAGTAAATGTAATATAACGTTACTTACGATCTATCGTGTCACCTGACAAACTCACAAGCATTTCATCCGGACTAAAGCAAAACTGAGATAAGAAAAATCAGCTGTAACTTAGAAGAGCCAGTCAATTTGAATTGGTTTTCTTGCATGTTTTGAGGCGTTTGAAAAAATGTCCCTGCGGTACCGCGCCGATCTTGCGATGATGATGAAGACACGAGTTCAGTTGAGTTTACTTGTGTTGGCTGTTTTTTTCTCTTGTTCATTTCTTCCTAGTAAAGAAAATCAGAGCTAACTAGTGAACATTTACATACAGCTGAACGTAAAGACGAAAAAAGACGTTTGTTTTCCAAAATTTACAAGATTTTTTGAGTTTCATTCATGTACTCGGCAAACGCACGATCTGCGACAAAAGTCAAGCAATTAAGGCTCCACCAAATGGATTTGTACAGTACTTATATTTTACCCTTTCTACAGGCTATCTGAAAACAAAATAATTGTTTTCGTTTTTACTGATTGTAAAAGTCAAATGGTCTAGGCTTTGGTTGTACATATTGCCAACTGCGGACTTTGTGCCCTTGGTGGTGCCTTGCAAAGCAAAGTTGTCGTGAAAAGTGATTAAAAATTAAAAATAACTTTAGATTTTCATGTTTTGAATGCAATAACAATAGCATGAACTCCTCCATTATCTAGAAATTGTACTATTTAAAAGAAAACGGGTAAAAAAAGGCCATTTTTGCTTGTCCTTACCATGTTTACGTTTCTTCTTTTAGTTCGTAGTAAAACTGTCAAAGAAACGTCTGGCCTGTCTTCTGTTCTGTTCCTGTACTGTCTTGCATATCAGTAAGGCATCATTTACCAAAAGCGATGACATTTTCACACGATAAACTACAATAAAAACTTCACAAACTTTACGCGCCTTTGCACCTCCATTGAACAAAAATTTTGATTTGGACCCGGAAATGACGTGCGGGGGAATGTGACGTCACACTTACAAGCCCTATAGGGTTGGCATATGGAACAATTTGTACATACTGACTTTCGTATTAATAATAAAATAGTTTAAAACAGTTTTAATGTCGTAGTTTTTGGAATAACTGACGCCTTGCATTAGAGTAATTTCCCTCTGTTTGTTTAATTACTTTTGCAATACGTGTGAAATACACCCTAGGTGCTTGTCATTTAACGTATAAAATATTAATTATTTGTTAAAACTTTTACTGATGGCTGCCCAAAGGCAATTGTTAAACCCATTACGGTTTTCTCCACAGGCTTTTTAGCCCCAATGCGTAAACATAGTTTTAGCGATGTTAATTATGGATATAAAGTGGTCATATGGATTTTAGTTGTACTACATAGAATCAATCTTTGAATTGGTATACAATAAAGAAATGGATAAGCAAAGCTAGGAAATAGTTGATATCACGATTTCAAGTCGAGGCCTTCCGGCACATTTCTGTATATTTCTTGCACCTTTGGCACAATAACCTTGCCTTAAAACCTTTGTTGAAAGTCATTGAAGTGTAATTATCAGCTGTTGGACTTGGTTTTCGGTGGAAAAAATCCTTTATTATTTGTGGCAGTCGTAATTAGTGCTTAGTAATTGAAGTTTTAAAAGCAAAACGGTTGCGATATTTAATAGAGTTGTCAACACTGAGCTGATATTGACATTGAACTTCAATGACTGGACATAAGTTTTAGGTCAAGGTTTTGGGGCAACTTTCTGTACATTGCTTGTACTTTTGACCCAATAGTCTTCGAATTGAGACCTTTGTTCAAAGTCACTGGACTTCAATATCAGCTAGCTGTACATGTTTTGCTATAATTTACGTGATGTTTACTACGGTTGCCACGGTAACCATGGCTCTATAAAAGTAAATTGGTTGGGTAAAAAGCAAGAACACTTAATATCGATTAATGAATAATTCAAACTGTTGCATTATCGGCTTCTACTTTCTTTTAATTCCAGGGTTTTTACCGCATGTGTCGTTTAATTTTCTTTCTTCATTTTGTTTCCCTAGCAACCACTATGTTTTGTAAATAATATTAACTTGAACCGAAACGCAGGCGTGCGCGGAAACATACGATCTCCGTGCGTCTCCGTATGATATTTGAAAGCGCAAACTCTTGTCTAAACGGAAACGTATGATCTCAGTCTTGCGTAAAACGGAAACTCGTATACTTTCCCAATGCTTGACCACGCACAAGACGATTTTATAAGACAGCGTAGATTCACCTTTTTTTTTGCGACGGTAAAGGTAACGTTTGGTCTTGCGTAAAACGGAAACTCATATACTTTCCCAATGTTTGACCACGCACAAGACGATTTTATAAGACACCATAGATTCACCTTTTTTTTTTGCGACGGTAAAGGTAACGTTTGGTCTTGCGTAAAACGGAAACTCATATACTTTCCCAATGTTTGACCACGCACAAGCCAATTTTATAAGACACCATAGATTCACCATATATATTAGCGGTAACGTTTGGTCTCGGTGGTCTTCAGCGTTATCTTATCTCGGTGGTCCTCATAGTTATCTCGGTGATTCCAGCCTAGCTTGGCGGTAACATCGCTAGCGTAGCCGGAGTGTTTTGGGGAGGAAAGGAAAGGGGAGGGAGGAGTGGGACTAGCGGTTACACAATACTTTGAAAATGTACAAAATTACGATGAATCAGATTTATGTAGGTTTTCCCCCCTCTAATTTGCAAGTAAGTTGTTAAATTGTGTTTGCCAAGCCTATTGACCCATTCACACCAACTTAACTAGCTTAACTAAACCAGATTTAGGTTTTTCCATTTTGTTAATTAAACTTTTTAATCATTTTGAGAAGACAACTTTAAGTCATCTTGCTAAGATATTTTGCAACTAAATGTTGACTTTGTTTAGTGAAACTCACTTTGAAATATTTTTAACTTGTTGGTGTGAACGGGATATACGTCATTCTATTTCTTTTGTTCTCTTTTTTCCTTATTTTCTGATCCTCCCTCCTTTCCTACCTGCTTCCCTTTAATGCCTTCCTTCCTTTATACTCATTCATTCTTTCATTCATTCTTTCTTTCTTTCTCTCCTTTCCTTCTTTCTTTCTTTCCTTCTTTCTTTCTTTCTCTTTCTTTCTTTCTCTTTCTTTCTTTCCTTCTTTCCTTTTCAGTTCTTTCTTTCATTCATTTCTTCTTTCTTCTGCTTATAATATCGAGTATGATTTGGACTCGGCCCTTCTAAGAATTTATAGCTTAGTTCAAACAGTAGGCGCTGCTCAAGATCGAGTATTGCCTGGGGTGCACACAAAATTCACACACAATAGTGGGGGTGTAGAATGGTCTCGGCAAAATTCAATAAAGTTTTGAAGTCTCGGCTTTTTAAAATCAGCATCTCGGATTTTGCATTTTTCGCGGTTCGAAATCTCGGATTTTTGTAATGTGTGGCTCGAAATTGTTAAGAATATCGGATTTAATTTGCGTAATGCCTGTGTAGCTATGCATGGATCGGAATACTCGGAATCGAATTTCAAATTGAGAATTTTGACAATCATATTAAAGAAAATTCAGTTAAATGATGAAAGAAAGTCTGAATGAACGACGCGATGCAAGGAAAGTTTGAATTAATTATCAAAGAAAGTTGATCAGACTGTTTTTATCGGTCATTCTTTCTGATTTTCATTGAGCGTTTATTTAGATTTCCTTTTTGTTGGTCGGGTACTAGAGCTGTCGTCGTTGTAAAGATTTTGGCCCTGCGGCCGGCAGCTCCAATGATCTATCTATCCATTCAGACTTTCCGGCTTTGATCGTTCAAAAGTTTTTTCCATAGCTATCATTAATTTATTCAGACCGGCTTTCTTTCAAACTTTCTTTCTATAGCTATCGGTGATTTATTTAGTCTTTCTTTGATCGTTTTTTCTAACTTTTTTCTATCGTGCAATGACTCATTTTAGACTTTCCGAGCTTTGTCGGTCATTCATTCAGACTTCCTTTATTGTGTCGGTCATGATTGAGACTTTCTTTGGTCATTTCTTCAAACCTTTCGGTATAAGTTCTTCATTCAGAATTTTTTTAAACTTTCAATTGAATTCTCTTTTGACTTGCCCTATCGGTGAGCCATGCCGACTTTCTTTTTTCTTTTATTCAAACTTGCTTTCACTACTGATATATATAGAAGTCATTCATATAGTTTCTATTCTACTCAGACCTACTTAGACAAGCTACTGGCTATAGCTGTTTACTGTGAAAAGGCTTTCTCGTAAAAGGACTGCTGATCAAGTAAGCGACCACGACCACTTTAATTTTTTGTCTAGAAATCTGACATGTTCTAGTCTTTTTACCATGATCCTATTCCGAACGTTAAATTGTATCTAAAGAGCACGCGGTTCAAATTTTTGCGCTTTTATCAAAATATGTCCACTCCACTATTGCTCTGTCCCGAGTTGGCCAACATAATTACCTTCTGACAAGCGCCGACTATGCATTGCATCCTCACATTATTACATCCTACCAACGTGTCACCTAACTTAAACAAATTTCCCCCGGAGAGACTGTAGCATGTACTGCAACTCCTTCATCAGTTTTCTGTCATGCACAAATTATTGTTCCAGGCACTGAACAGTAGTTTTACAGCTAGGCTCCTACTCCCCTAAAATTAGTCTAAACGAAAACTGATTTAACTGAACCCTGTATACGGCTGGACATCCTCGCGCAGGTAATGACCCACGATGCGGTGGTACTCTTTATTCTAACTGGTTCTCAAGTAGTACTTGTGTTAGCTGTGCTATAGTTGACGTCCTTTGAACTCACAAACTAGCTGGTCGCAACTTGCGCAAGGACACATGATTGATTGTATGAGGTACAATTCTCGAGTTCGGTTTTTCAAAGTACCAGGCCCGACAGTAAGATAAGTAAGTAAGTAAGTAAAACTTTATTTAAACACGCTAACATATACAACAACAGCTGATTTCCAATATGGGCGTGTATAAAAAGAAATCGAAAAAAAGAATCATATATGTAGTACTAATAATACTGAATATATTAATAATTGGTTATTAAATATAAAAATAGTAATAAAATATAAATAATAATAATAATAATATCTTGGTATATATATAATTATGTAAGTCATGTAAGTCCAAGGGAAAGGAGTTTGTTGTGGAATGAGACTGGGGATTCACAATGTCGTACATCACTACATCACTAGGTAGTGAATTCCATAATTTGGCACCATCGTAACTCAAACGTTTTTTCAAGAATTCGGTTTTTGGTAAGGGCAAAGCAAGTACCTTGTTTGAAGAATCACGTAGACAATAATAAGATAAAGTCTCAGGCTCGAATTTTATTCGATACCCCTAATAGGAAATCTTTAGCTATGAATAGTTCATCTCACAGGTAAAGTTTACAGGTAAACTACTCTTCCTGAAAGCATTTTCCAAACGTCCGGCTTCAGAAATATAATTGTCCATGCTGTAAATAAGGTCTTCCTGAGATAGGTTTTAAGTAGCTTTAAACTCGGTCTGATTTAGATAAACGTTCCGCTTCGTATAAGTTCTTGTCCTATGCAACAAATATAGACATTCGGAAAAGCAGCTTTAACTGTTTGGCCAAGCTAAGTTTCTTGAACGCGATTCAATGGTATCAGGGAGAACTAGACATCTTACAAATGCTACTTTTAACTTCTTAGTGCATTTACCGTATTTACAGCCTTCAATTTTGCTTTTCTGTCTGCAACAACAAAGTATTACATACCGCGATCTATCAGGCAATCTTTTCTTTGTATTTTTATGATTGGGTTTCTGCAGGAAACTTGTAATCTATTAGCATCCATCGTTCAAATTATCGTTCACTATTCACAAACATTTTACAAACTATGTTGTGCACGTGGCTCCCTATTTGAAATTTACAAACTATTCACAGATAGTTTACAAACATAACTTTATTCGGACAGTTCTTTTTGAATTTTACAAACTATTCACACACACAGTTTACAAACTTTATTCAGGCCTCGTATTTAAAATTTACAAACATTACAGAGAATCAAACCAAGGATATCGTTTGTTAAAATTTCCAAACTATTTACATCCTATCATGTACAATTATAGTATGTAAATTGTTTGTAGATTATTTTACATAGTGTGTAAATCATGATTTACACATAATCTACATAGTATGGAAAAGGGTCAGATTTCCCAGTGTCTTTCTTTCCTTCTTTCCTTCCTTCTTTCCTTTCTTTCTTTCTTTCTCTCTTTCTTTCTCTCTCTCTCTCTCTCTCTCTCTCTCTCTCTCTCTCTCTCTCTCTCTCTCTTTCTTTCTTTCTCTCTTTCTTTCTTTCTTTCTTTCCTTCTTTCCTTCTCAGTTCTTTCTTTCTTTCATCCATTCATTCATTCTTCTTCTTTCTTTCTTTCTTTCCTTTCTTCTTTCTTTCTTTCTTTCTTTCTTTCTTCTGCTTATAATACCGAGTAACAACCCAACTGAGTAACAACTGATAGAGTGATTACACTTAACCCGTGAAAAAGTACAAAATCTAAAGAATACTAAATGGTACAAAATCCTTTGTTTTCAATTGTTTAAAAGTGCTATTTTGCATAATTTAGTACAATTTCACGTGTTAAGTGCAATCACTCTAAAAGATTTAGTAATGTGCTCGCATTAATCCGTGAACTATAGGAATTTACTAAATAGCACTGAACAGCATCAAAGACTTTGTTTTCTGTTGTTAGAATTAGTGTTACTTAGTACTAATTAGTACTATTTGTTTCATGGGTTTAGTGTGAGCACTCTAAAGTGTATTTTGCAGTTTCTATTTTCTTCAAGTTCGTGTAATTTGAAGCCTGAAATATCACATAGGAAATATCTGCCAACTCTCAGTAGTTTCAATAAAATAACTTAATCAAATATGATCATGGCTTTATTGATGACATGATGAAATTCTAGGGTCAATCCGTCTTCTGTGTAGTAATCTGTTCATAATCTCCAATTATCCTCCCTCGTATTCCCACGTGTTGTTTTGAACGCAAGACCAAGCGGTTGTGGCAAACAACTCATCTTCTAATTATTACTTCATTCATCTTTTATGGAAATAATAATAGATTGTAGAAAGACACATGAACTTTTGATAAATCTTCAATGAATTTAATTGTGGTTTTGATGGCATAAAGAAGTGAAATAAATTATGAAAATCCTGGTCGAAGGTTCGGCCAAACAAACCAAACTTGTGGGCTTCAGTGAAATTAGTAGACAGTAGACTTGTAATAGATTGTAGGAATTGATAGTAATGGATTCTAGAAAAACGTGAATGTTTGATAAAACTTAATGAGTGGTGGTTTTGGAAGTAAATAAGTGGAATAAATTATGGAAATCCTGGTTAAAAGTTCGGACAAACAAACCAACCTCGGGGATTTCGGTGAGGTTAGATTTTTTATGACTTTCGTGTACATGTTTTGGGGCCAGTCCCTGAAGGCCAATTCGTCCTAATTGATGGTTAGAATGAAGCGGTTTTCCTTTAAAGTTTAATCTTGGCAATTAGCACTACTCTGGGTCCAGTTGCTCGAATTAAGGTGGGTTAGCGCGAAGCCAGGGTTAAAACCGAAGGTTTTCTTTAGACAACTCTGTGTTAGCGCTAACCCGCCTTCGAGGCTGGCTTTCACTGAGAAACTTTGGTATATGGTGTTCGGTAAACTCTGTCTAAAAACGTTGAGATCAATGAAGCCTATATGTCAAGTGAAGGGTTGGGTGGGTAGGGGAAGAGAGCGTCATGTTGGAGAAGGAGAAGTAAGACTGATAATGTTTTGTCTTTTATATAATTTTTTATGGGTTTCGATATATATAAAATTTGCGCACTCCCTCCTGAGATGACTCTGAGCCATCCTCTAGTTTCGATAACGCTTGAAGGATAATTCTGGGTCCCGTACAGGGAAGATGTTTTTACTGAGGTGACTGAACAAAGGACGACGTGAAACATCAACAACAACAAAAGTACTCAGAGCTAGGAGAATCCTTCCGTTCTGCACCAATGTTTTGTAAAGAAACTTTCCTAGGTTTATTTATATCCAAGGGACATGGCCCCAGAGGTAAATCTCCCTTTGAAGCGATGCAAACTAAACTCTCTGACAACCAGGGGTCGCCGGTTCCTGAAAGCCCAGTCAATGCAAAACTGAAATGGTTTTCTCATTGTTGATTGATACTCGATTAGCACTAATTGGGCTTCCAAGAACTCAAGACAGGATACCGGTCTATCAAAAACGACTCATTTCCTACAGGAATTAACTGTTCTCTTCCAGTTATCTCAATTCAGACATCGAAATCCTACAGGAAAGCTCATTTTGTTTGGCGTATCGCTAACTCCAGCATTCTGTTATCAGATCTCTGTTACAAAGTTGCTTCGATTTACTACTAGAAGTTTCTATATATTTCCTTGGTCTCCAACGTGGCTACTTTAATGACAAAAACAGTTGCTCGCGGTGTTTGGTTTGTTAAAATATGATCATATAAGTGTCGATAAGACATCGCGTGATGACTTCGTAAATATCGCCAAAGAGAAAAACGAAGCCTCTCCGCCCTAAGAGCGCGCGCGCGCTGAAAATGGCGGGAAAAAATTATGCCGTCAGTCGTCAGAAGACGGCGTGAAGTCTACTGACTTTTCCTGATTCAAACTCCCATTTATTTCTTCTTCCTTTTCCTTTTTTCGTTTTATTTCTTTTTTTTAGTGTTTTCATTGAGCATTTGTTCTCTATTAGTTTTCACCTGTGCTCGTAGTATAAAGGTTTGAAAACCTTTTCTGTTCTGGTTGGCTCGACATCTAAATTTCAAATCTACCGCAATTCAGAGAAAGTGACTAAATGGCATCCGGACCATTTAAGCTGGTTGACAAATTAATGTGCTACAGCTGCCGACTTGAGATATCGTTCATTTTGCCAAAACCTGATTTTTTAATTTGTGTGCTCTCTCGTAGACTATATAACTGAGACAAATGAGATACTTAATAGGAAAGGCAATTGAAAACGATAGAATGAACTTTTTGAGGTGTTTTTGTCTCGGGGAATTCCGAGACAAGCTGGCCCCAATCTTTTTTCAACATCAGCGATAAAAACGCAAAACATTCAACACTCATAGCCAATCGTTTTCCACGAGATAAGGGACAACATTATCTGCCAGTGATTCGGGAAGAGATGATGTACATTTTTCATCTGATATCTTTCTTGACAATGAAAATGCCGTGAATGGTTTCTGCTATATCAGTCGTTGGCTTTGTGACATTCAAAATATAGTCTTACGTAATTGAAATAGCCGCGTAGTCTCCCGAAATAATCTTGAAACCCAAGCGTGATAATAATTTTTTCCCAATGTAATAAAATTTCATCTAAATCTTTTTGTTTCTTTCTGTCTTATTTTTAAAAATTCCAATTTTGTAGTACCGAAAAGTTCATTGTTGTCAAAGAATTGGAAGCAAGCTAGACAATTCTGGTGTGAAATATTGTAAAATCATGGATTTTGGGATTAAAACAATTAACTTAAGAGGACACGAAAGATGCTAATTAAGTTTTTCCCCAGTTTTGAGTGCAGTTAATTTTCCAACACGGATTTTACTTTGGAGATCAAAGAGTTCCCAAATGTACCTCGTAGCTTTAAATCAGTTATCCTAGCGGCTTCCTTCTTGGTATTATATATAGTGCTAAATTTTCTTCTTCTTGTAGACAATTTGTTTATATTTAAGAGTATGTGTTTAACAGGATTTACGACTCTGTATTAATCCGGCAACTTTGATATTTTTCCAAATTTTACTTTTGGGTATTTATATAATTACTCTGGATGTTAAACAGATTTGTAATGTCAAAATTCGAAAAATACAATAAGTCTTCTGTGAAGTTGAGTTCTTGGTGAACCAAAAAGCTGCCTTATTGGGCTGAACAAAGGTTGCGCGAAATTTCATCAAACATTTTTTCAATATGAATTTGCTTGCGTCTTTTTACTTGTGTTCGAGTGAATGATAACAAAGGGATTTTTTATTGAAATTCGCAGTAAGAAGAGAAAAAAACTTTGCCAAAATGCTCTTAGTTGTCATTTTTGTCATTCAATTCAAACCAGTCGCTTGGCAACAGTTTTTGGAGATACTCTCAGAGCAATTAAAGTTGCAAATTTTACTCCGTCCATGTTAAACCAATACAGAATCATTGTTTTTACAATCACGACAGGTACCTGCAAATCGATAGCTGTGTTGTTTTAACTTCTAAAATTCTTAATTTTTCTCCTTTTCATTTTCTGTTTCCTAAGATATGAGTTGTTCCATCAAGAACGCTTGCTTTGAGAACAAAACTCAGAATGAATTATACAAATTGGCTGCTATGAAAGTAATTTACATAGTGCTGACATGAATGTTTTTAAGGATTTTTACTCCTTTCATCATTAATTTGTAATGTTTTCCTTACCGACAAAACACACAACTCCTTCCGATGTCTAAGCGGAGGACAAAAAAATGTTAATGGAAAGTTGGATTGTGATTTGTTTTTCAAATTTAGGCTTCTTTGTTAAGTGGAAGACGGCAAACACACACTGAAAAAGTATTTTTCTGTTGATTGAAATGTCTTTGAATTTCGACTGTTTTCTTTTTATTCAAAATGGCGACCTTTCCCAAGATATTTACAAGTCAAGAAAATATCATTACTTCAACTATCTCTCTAAACTCAGAAATTTCAAGTAACTTCTAAATGTTTCAAGAGAGTCAATTCCCAAAAATGGAATTGATGCATTTATAATTAAAACTAATACTCGCTATTTCAAAAATAAAGAAACAAGACTTGATGAATAAGTCTAAAGAGTAAAATTTTATTTTCAGAAGTTGAAAATTACGTACGTTTTCGTAGCCCTTAGCGCCACTAGTCTTTCTCTAATGTTCTCTGTTATAAATATTTTATTTCTTGATGGCTCTGTACAGCCGCGTGGATTATTCACGACCATTGCATGGGGCTATTCCCTCCTTAATTTGGATACAAAATGATGTGTGTGGCCTTTAAGATTCTTTTGTCATTTACAAAAATACTTTGATTCAGAATTCAGAAATGTTGATGGGCTTTTCACAAATATTACAAACTACATCAGTGTAATGGATGGAAAAATCAGTTGTATATATATATTCATTATTGTTATCAAAAAACCTTTTCCTTCGAATTTTAATTTTGTATTGAAGCTAGGAAACCAGTATGAAAATGGGGTATTTTTGTTTTGTTATTGAACCAACATTGTACTATAAGCGACGCTTATCAATAATTCTGAGGACTTTGAAAGGTTTGACGCCGGGAGAGCTGATTCAATTTTTTCATTTTTTTGCTCTTATAACTAGAAAACGATCCATCTGAAACGAAATCGTCTTGTCGACAACAGCTAGCCCGCGATCCTGAAACCCCACGTTAAAGTTGAGTCTTCACTAATAGCAATAAATATGGTTTGCTAGAAGATTTGAAAATTCTTCGAATTAAAAATGATGGTAATTAATTAATATTTCAAGAGAGAAACAGGTGGCCATCCTTGTTATTCCTGAAAATTCTCTTCACTAGGGACGATTTTTCTCTGCTTTTTGAGCTATTTCCTTTAGTATTGTTCAGTTATAATCGCGCGAGGTTTCCATTCGTGGCTGTTTTTAATTGTTATCGTTTACACTTCTACCGGCTTTATTCAGGATTTGTTGTACCAATTTTGACTGAAACTGAGTGTAAATTGTGTTAAATTAAATTCCTTTTCCTCGCTGCTGGTCCAATACACATACGGATGTATCACTAGCTCTTGCTCCGTTTGCCCGTCGCCGCACTGATTTTCTGGGATAACTAACGGTTTCGCCTGTTGGATATCCTGACGTGGGTTTTCCTCAGAGAAGACGGCAAAACATTGTTATTTTTTTCAGCGTTACATCATATTGACGCTCTCTTCTTGTCAGCCCCTGTATATATTGGCTCCTTGTACGTTGTAAATGTTATTTCGTCCTCATAGTTTCGTAGCAGCGTCGTCGAGTAGTCGGACGGTTGTTCGCAACAATCGAACTGCTCTTGAGTTGACTTGATAGAACAGCGCTCGCACCGTGGTCCACCGTGTACCAAATTCTCTACCGGTTCTTTCGTTTGGCTAGCTGTTAATAGACGCAGTGCCAATTGATTCATAACGGATCCAACGATCGTTAGTCCAAAGAATATAAAAAGCAACGAAATGCCAACATACGTGTTGTCAAACTTATGGTCCCAACTGTCTTGTAGAGCGACATAGTCACCAAATCCAATAGTCGTTACCGTAATAAAGCAGTAGTACAGTGAGTCAAAATAGTCCCATTTCTCATAATATCGATAAATAAACGCCCCAGAAGAAACAGTTATTGCCATCGACAACAATCCACAAATTACTACCAAGTTTGTAGTGCTCGATACATCTTTGTCGTTTTTTCCCATTTTTCGCTTGAGTCTCCTAAATAGCGAGGCCAGGAAAGAGTTCAATCGTTCTCCAATTGATTGAAACATAGTCAGCGCTAATGGAATCCCCACTGCCGCGTATATCATGCAGAAGATTTTTCCTCGTTTGGTTTTGGGTACTGTGTGTCCATAGCCTATATTACGGGATATAATAGTTAATAGATCGTGGTGGTATCATAACAGAAATTACGAGCCTTTTACTTAGACTTTTCAAAATAAAACCGTACGATGAGGCACCGGAAATACCAGCTATCTTCAAAGCCGCGAAATTTCACAGCGTAGTACATTTTTATAACATTTTATGTACATTTTTTTTCTTAGAGTGCCTCGAGATATTTTATAGACTAACTACTTGAACATCTCCGATCGGAAGTTCAGAGAGGTAATTGTACTCTTAAGGATTTTATGGTGAAGTATAAAGTATACATGTCGGAGTTGTTGACTTGTTGCAATATAAATGTAAAATACTTTCTGAGGATTATAAGGAAGGTTTTAATGGTTTTGACAAATATCCTAGTGAATCATAGCATTGCTTTAACCTTCTAGTATTAATTGCTCTGTTATTCCGCATCAAATCCAATTGGTTTTAATTCACCAAATATACTGGGACAGACCTACCTATGGTTGTGATGACAGTTGTAGCAAAGTACACAGATCCAGCAAAGCTCCATTGATAAAGATTGGCTTCCACATTAGCTTTTGCCATCAGATACGATTCCCATTCCATAAGATCTTCTTGTGTCATGTTGTACTTCGCTTTTAAGAATTCTCTTTTTTGCTTTAGCGCGTGCCTTCGAATTTGGTCTTCGTCGTGTTCTAACGCGCTGAATATTGCCGCGCCGACAAGTAGATACGATAAGCAACAGATCGTCAAAAAGATGGTCCTCAAGTTTTGCTGTCTCATTGTAACTTTTTTTAGTTACCCTTCTTTTTTGACATTCATGTTGGGATATTTTTTCCGAAGCAACTGCCTCTACTCACATTTCATTGTACCCTAGTGGAAAATATTTGTTTGGCAACATACATACAAAATTGTATTGTTCCTCAAGCGCCGCTCTGATTGGCCTAAATGACGAACTAAGTTTGTGGATAATTTACGAACGAAACTGGTGGATGCCAAGATCTCATCATCAAGTCACGATTAAATCTCGCCTTTTGCTACAATACTCGACACTCCGCCTCCTCTAAGCTCCATTTACAGAATTGTCATTTCTAAAAATATGATTTGGCTGACTTGAAATTATGCGGTAAATAGCCTCAACACAAATCTGCTGTATTCTGTATGAGCAACCTGTTAGCCGCAAGGTTGCAAGATGGCTAAAGCAGCCGTAATGAATTTTCATGAGAATCGCTACCGCGCTTAAGATCTTTTTCCGAGAATCAATCTATTTTATCGACCCCTCTTGTGATAATGTGAATGCACTGCTAATTTGAAATGTAAATTAGAAGTAAATGGGGTCGAATTTTGTTCAAATGACGAGATAGCACTAGATAGCTAATTTGTTAAAACTCTAAGCAGCGCTTTATTTCAATTGTGATAAAATGAAAGACAGAACTTTTAACGGAGAATTTTAGACGCTTAAGCCGTAGAGTCGCTTGCTCGTTCGCGGTATGCTTAACGACATTAAACCTAATTGATTATTGATACTGTTCCTTTCGGGTTTTCGTTTGGATGGCGTAAACAGCCAACGGGATGGGATCCAAATTGGAACCTAAAATAACATGCAAAAATTCTACTGAATTTAACATCATCATTATCTGTCAGTATAACAAGTGCCGGAGATTTCAAAATCGTTCTGTGAAAAACACAAGAAAAGTAATATTATCGACTAAATATGATTCTATATGGTAATTTCTTTTGTTATTATCAAAACACGAATTAAAAAAACGTATCATTATAATATAGCTCGTCTTTTCATAAGTACGTATTGGCTCTTTAAGTATTTTTTTCAATCAAGGTTTCTTTTATTACATTTCCTTTCTATATATTTCCAAACGGCTGCTCATCTGAAACTGATAAAAAAATAGACTTGTCGTTACTAGGAGATGAACTGTCTGCATCTCCGTCCTACCGTACCCGGCAGGAAATGATTATGAAGCAGCTAAATTGAATATATCGCTGACGACAGCCACGACT
Source organism: Telmatactis stephensoni (assembly GCA_029948255.1). Classification (NCBI taxonomy): domain Eukaryota; kingdom Metazoa; phylum Cnidaria; class Anthozoa; order Actiniaria; family Isophelliidae; genus Telmatactis; species Telmatactis stephensoni. Next base: position 753,346 of record JALIZF010001893.1, on the reverse strand, counting down.
TCAAGAACACTCAGTAGACATAAAAACAACTTGGGTTATAATTATAAAACCCGACAATGACGTCAAACGAAAATGGGATTTAATTTTGTCATATTTGAGGGTTCACTTAGAATGAATACATGTTTTGTGGCCATGGATTGCGGGCTGTCATAGAGGCTAACCACTTTTTTGTTCACAAAACTGACTGACTGCCTTGGAACCGGTAGTCTCAGAGTGAGCTTGCTTCAATTTGATCACGGAAGGAAGTTGTGTCTGGAGGAGGATTTCTCGGCCATTAGGAAACAAAGAAAAGGATAACTTTATTATTGCTAAAATTTTTGTTGTTATCCGATGCACCAATTATGTCGATGACTCACATGGAATTCCCGGCTTTTTCTTCCTCTCCTTCCTTTCAATCCCACTTTCTTATTTTAATTCATAAGAGTTCTTTCCAATTTCCTTTTATTTTTATTTAAAAGGCAAAAGAAAAAGAAAAAAAGAGAGAGAGACAGACAAACAAACAGACAGACAGACAGAAATAGCACTGGTAAAAGTTGAAGCATTCACACGTTCCCGATGACAATTGTTACTAGCGACAGCAATCGTTCATCAGAATCAAAACGTTCTTGTTTTTGGAAATGAATAGAATGATTGTGAATTCTCGGAAACAACGACATCAACAACAACAACAACAGCAACAACAATTTAACAACAACAACAACAACAACAACAACAACAAAAAACCCGGACACACAAGACAACATTTTCTGCAACATTGCGCACAACACAGTTGCACCGTGTGTCCACCCCTGCAATGTTACACGCAACACAGTTACACCGTGTGTCTACCCCTTCAATGTTGCGCGATGTTGCAGAAAAAAAAAACTCTTGCACACAACGCAACATAACTGTGCATGTTGCAGGGGTGAACACACGTACGGTGCAACTCAGTCTGTTCACAGAAAAAGTTATAAGAAAAGTTGCGTCGTGTGTCGAGGCCTTCAGTTACGTGCTTTGTGCTTTGGTGGCACGTGGGCCAAAGGCAGGCAAAACTTCTCAGTAAAATCGAAATGAGCGGCGCCTTAAACTGATTCCTTCGGGCTACCTGTGGTTGTCGCTGCAGGGCCGTATAAACACTGAACCGAAATTGCAACGCGCGCGTCAGCGACGCGCTCAGATAAAGAAACCAGACTCAGACAAACAAACTAAATTTGTCATTTCTTTGAGTTCAATTTTGGCAGTTTGCTTCATATTGACCATTTTAAGAAAATCAATGTTTTCATCACAAAATGTATGTTTCTTCTTGTTTTTTTTCATTACGATAACAGTTTCATGATCTTTGCCTGACTCATGTTGTTCTCTATAGGAAATATTGGAAATATTTAAGTATAGAGAGCAGAGTATCCGTTTCCTTTCCCTGGGTTGGGGGTGGGGGGTCCCTGGGTTGGTCCCTGGGGGGGGGGGGGGGGGGAGGTGGACAGCTGGACAACTGTTCCCTCTGACCCTGGGTTGAGTTGAGTGGTAAGCATTACTTGCATGTGTATCATTCATTCTACGAAGCCCATATTCTCTGTTCTGCCTGTGGATTACAGTTAAAACAAACTCTCAGTAGGCAAAGGTCTTCCATTATTGAGCGGACTAACGGATTACCCATGATAATCAGGTTATAAATTATAAACTATGGATCGGGCTGATATTGCACTTTAGCAAATGGATAAAATGACTCAAATACTAAAGCTCCATAATCAAGCTTTTACTGGGATTTACATTTGCCCGCCAGGCTTTTACGCTAAATATTAATGATCCCGTAAATGGATTAGTCATCAACGTAGCTATTATGACCAAATTACCACAAAATGAAAACACATTCTTGTCACTTTACTGAGACGTGTGAATGACCTGAAATAGAAAACACTTATCTCACATATCCCAAAGCCGGGATTATACAAAATCTGGCATTTTATGTAATAAAACGGTGTACTCTGTGTTTATTTATTCATTAAAAAATTTTGGCAGTCAGTCATTCTGCTGAATATGTAAATGCGAAGAGCTTATGCCGTTGAAGTAACGGTTAACGGAAGAAAAAAATCTAATACCAACATCCAGATGGCTATAATTCATCCCGCCAAAATTAAAAACACCACATTTGCGCAGATTACCGCAAAAATATAAATAACCTCACAGTAAACACTTCCTTTGTTACGTAACTTTGCTCAGCAAATTAATACCAGTGGGATTAATATTGAATTTAGGAATGACGTAAATTGAAATAAATGCGTGAGAACTCTATAATTTTTTCATGAATGCATCTTCGGTTTAAAATATATCCTTTCGCTAATAATGAACTGTAATCATGACTTAAGTCATGAGCAGGAAAAGCAGGATGACGATGCTGTCGATTCATGAAAAATATAGCAATGGTGGGTTACCGTTGCTATTTACCGTTGCTATGTGACGTCATAGTAGTCGCCAAATGGCCCAGTTCCGAGATATGCTTCCTGCCACACACAAAGGATTTAGAACGACGTGCTAAAACTTTTGACTCTTGTCTTGTTAAGAATAACTGAGCTTTATGCACGTAGCCTCGTCTTGATACTTTTGTATGTGGCAAGTGAAATGTACCTCGGAAGTCGGCTATTAATACGACTATACTATATATGAATGGTTCTACGCGCACGAAAGTAGTTGAGTTTCGTGGTTAGTAGGTTACGTTTGAAGGACTTAAATAAAACGTAAGTAAAAGTAGATTTTGATGAAGCGAATTTCACCAAATAATCATTAAATAGAGTCGGGTCGCTCCTTGGGCTCCCTGTGGCCAGACTAACCGCGCGGATGGAAAGGGGTGAAAACTATACGACTTTTGTAATTAGTCTACATAGTGTTGGATAAGACCAAAGGAAATTCTAGGCAAGTTGAAACTCTCCAATAACAGACAAACTATCAACATTGCATATTGGGCCTCTGACATTTCTTTTCGGGCTTAATGGAATCATGCATGAAGTATTTGGACTTTGATTTCACAAAAACTTATAAAAGAAATATATATATAAATATAAAAGAATATATAAAAGAAATAAAAATATCAATAAATATTTGCGTTACCGGGCACCATTTCGATCTTGTTTTCATGTAATGCATATAACTTTCCACTTTTATTCATTCATTCACACGAAATGGTTGTATATACTTTTACAATTACAATCAAAAGTTACAACAAGGAAATTGTATAAGGGTTGAAGCAAACTTTCGAGTAGGCCATTTACTACGTTGGCGTATACACTCTTCTGTACCCTGGGGACTACCCTAGGGATTCTTTCCGATATTTTTTGTCTGTCTTTTAGTTTTTCATGCCCAAGAGTTCGTGACTCTTAGGACTAAAAAATAAATATCTCAAATTAAAGAAGCCGAGATAACCCCGAGGGTGAGTCAAAACCTCTGGCAGAGCAGAGCATAGCAGAGCAGAGCAGAGCAGAGCAGAGCAGAGCAGAGCAGAGCAGAGCAGAGCAGCACAGAGCAGAGCAAAGCAGAGCAGAGCAGAGCAGCACAGAGCAGAGCAGCACAGAGCAGAGCAGGGCAGGGCAGAGCAGAACGTAGCAGAACAGAACAACCAAACAAAACCGTACCTGCCATGATAAAAACCATTGTCGCTTCTCCTGTGATGTGATGGAAAAGCTTTAATGGCCTTTTTGGATACTACTCTAATTGCTACAATGATTGCCACAATTGATGGTAAAACTAGAATTTTTAGGCGCGCGCGTATATAATGGATATTGCTGATAATGTTGCAATGGTTCCCAGACCCACTAGCAATCTTGCTAGAAAATTGAACTCGCCCCATCCTACAATCAGGTGAAGTACTTGGTGTATGCAACACCAAGTGTATATTAATATATGATACATCCATTGATATACAATCTATTTGATGCACTTGACGTTACATACAATTGGTGTTGCATACACCAATTACCAGAATCAGTCGACCAGACCGCTACCTTAAGAAATTGTAAAAGTACCAATAACAACGCCACTCTATAGAATTGATGCACTAAACCTTGAATTTCACATTCCGATTTTAGGACTTGCTAGACGATCTGCGCATGCGCGCGCCAGCTATCTTGTCTTGCATCGTTGTATGGTCAATCGTTGCAGTGTGCCCCTTTGCGAGAGAGGTTGCGGGAGTGTATCACATAAGGCAAGCGCTAGCCATCGCAACGCTAAAACTTGAGGACGGGATGTGCACTAGGAAGAATGGTGGGGTCTGGGAGATGGAGTTAAGAATGACAGAGACTAACTTTTAATGCCTTCTCGAATTGATTCCATGTTCATACTTTGGTTAATACTGGTGATTAAAAAAGGCAGCCGGCCCTTTGCACCCTACCGATGGTGTAGAAAGACTGGAATGTCATGCGGTGCACCAATTTGGGTCTTCTTCTCTTCTTTCCCTTGCGTTTCCCGCTTTATCCCGATGTGCCAACACGATCTCCGAAAAACACGTTAGTGTTCAGTAAATGTTTGTAGGCCGTGTTAAGATTCATAACTCAAGATTTTGCTTCATCAGCCTTGCATTTTTAATAACCAAGCTTTCGAGCAACTTGCTCTTCATCAGGGTACACGGTTGTGACAAAATACAAGAAATCACGCAAGTAAATACACTGCGCGCGCTTCTAAGACGTTAAACACAATCCGCGCGCTGTACAAGTAAAATTGCACGTGCTTTAATTACAATCAGTAAACAAGCTGCGATAACTATCTGGTAAAGTCCTGCCACTGTCTCTGTTAAATAATACTTATCAGCCTCTAACTAAAGATCCAGCAAAGTCATGTGAGACAAAGATGAAGGCGATCCTATCAGGCCTGAAAGACAAGATCCCAGCGTCAACTTATAAAATGCTTTGTACCTCAGATGGCTTGACTTCAAGGTTGTATGATATGATTCCTAATATTCACAAGGAAGGGACACCGTTACGTCCTATCGTTAATTAGTTTTATTGGTTCACCGACGTACCAGCATACCACCTACGTAATAGTCAAGAGTGGACTGATATTGCACATCAACTGACATTGGATGCTGATGAAGAACTTGTATCTTTTGATGTGGTATCGCTTTTTACATCTATCCCAACGAACATGTGTCAGCGGCTTTACGAAGATTGCAACAGGAGACTAATCTCAGTGGGCGCACAAACCTTTTGCCCAACGAAATAACTGACATCCTTACTAACTTTCTGTTTAAATTCAACAGAGTTCTATTACAATGGCAGTTATAATTATAGACAAATCCATGGTACAGCAATGGGGTCTCCTGTGTTAGGGTTTGTTGCGAACTTAGTGATGGAGGAAATACTGAGAGTGCAGGGCTCTTGCTACCTTCACCGCTACCCCACGAATTTACAAACGATACGTCGACGACAGCATATGTGTTATCAATAGAGTTCTAAGGGATCAACGAATTCCATCACCACCTTAACCAACAGGATGTTAACATCAAATTTACAATAGAGAGATATGCTGACCCTGGGTTATCCTTCCTGGACACCCTGAACAAGGTATGCGACGATGGCACCATCCAGGTTTCACTTTACGGGAAAAAGACCCACATTGATAAGTACCTGGACTTCAACAGTCACCCGAGAGTCCACAAGGCAGCAGTAGTGCGAACCCTGGCTCACAGAAGTGAAACTCTACTCGTCGACAGTGATCTAAAATGTAGGGAAAAAGATCACATTAAAAACGGACCCTATCTGAGAATGGATACCCAAAGAAGTTTGTAAAGAGGCATCTTGAAAGAAAGTCAGTGGAAAAAGAAAAACAAAAATAAAGAAGAAAGGGAGAAATGTAAAGGGTTAGCGGTATTGCCATATGTACAGAACGTCACTGAGAGAATTTCGCGCATATTGTCATCTTACAACATCAAGACGTGCATGAAGCCTAATCAGACGTTGCGCCAAATTCTCTCCAAACCAAAAGACCGGGTTGAAAAGCTTCATCAAACAGGAGTGGTTTATTCCATACCTTGCCAAGAATGTGATGTCAAGTACATTGGAGAGATTGGGAGGAATCTAAAGTTATTCACAAGGAGGAACGGTGGCATCAAAGAAAGTGGCTAGAGGCCTGGCAAATTGCTAAGCATGGGTCAAACATAACAGAGACAGTGGCAGGACTTTACCAGATAGTTATCGCGCAGCTTAATTGTTTACTGATTATAATTAAAGTGCGTGTAATTTTACTTATACAGCGCGCGGATTGTGTTTAACGTCTTAGAAGCGCGCGCAGTGTATTTACTTGCGTGATTTCTTGTATTTTGTCACAACCGTCTACCCTGATGAAGAGCAAGTTGCTCGAAAGCTTGGTTATTAAAAATGCAAGGCTGATGAAGCAAAATCTAGAGTTATCAGCGTTAGTGTTATTCAAAATTGTGTGACGTAGCGTGCGCGCTCGTTGAGTCAAATGCGCAGAACACTGTGCGCGCTGGAATCACAGGGAGCCCAAGCTATACTTCTGAGTGATATCGACTTGCCATATATTATTACTATGGAGGGGGATTTTTTAAAAATCGTTCTTTTTAGATCAAATAAATAATACACAACAACATTTGAGAGGTTTCAACTTTATTTTAAATCATTTTCTCCTCTTTAGATATCACTCAGGGGCCGGTTGTACGAAGGGTGAATAGCGCTATCCAGCGGATAAATCCTTATCCAGCGGATAAAATCTATACAAAATATATGCAGTGGATAACTCTTATCCGGTGGATAACTTTATCCAGCCTTCGTACAACCGGGCCCAGAAGTATAGCTTGGGCTCCCTGTGGTACCTCTTGCAAGGTTGGGCTTCCTGGTACTTGCCAGGCCAGGCACCTAAGTTCCAAAATGGCGGAAAAAATGGCGGACTGCACGATTTAATATAAACACTACAGCATGTAGCCTTTAGAAACAGGTGTTTTTTACCCAGATATACTGCAAAAATGTCTGGTTTCGGGCCTCCAAGATTTCCACATAATCAGAGAGGTTCTTTCTCCGGTGCTGGTCCCAGATTTCCACCTTTAAACCCTCCTCCACAACAGTTTTACTTTCAACCAAGGCAACCTAACTTCCAGAACCGAGGACATTTCCAACCCAGACAACGATTTGAAAGATATCCAGCGCCGTATAGAAACAACAGGCCTAGTTACGAAGGAAGAGGAAGAGGTCGAGGTGGCCGGGTAGGCTTCTAAAATACATAAGATAGTAGTCGTCTTTCTTTGAAACCCCTAGAGAAATCCAACAGAGGAGGAGGGCGGGGGTATTTATCTGTCTATGTACTGTATGATAGCTCTTCAAGATGGACTATTAAGCTTACCTAATGTCAAAATTTATACTTTATTTTATGTAGCAGTAGGATGTGTCTCATTTGATACCTGTTTGTTAAGGCCCGGACACACGGTGCAACATTTCTTGAAAACATTTGCTGAAACATCGCGCGCAACACGTTGCAGCGTGTGTCCACCCATTCCAATGTTTCGCGAAACGTTTTGCACAACAGCTGCAAAAGTAGAATCAAGTTCTACTTCTGCAACTGTCCAGAACTGTTGCTCGCAGCATTGCACGAGATGTTTCAATGGTGGACACACTGTGCAACCGTGTTGTGCACAGTGTTTCAGTAAATGTTTCGGGAAAAGTTGCACCGTGTGTCCGGGACTTTAGCTTTTGAGACCCCTGGGGGGACTCCATTGTAAAAGGATTGGGTATGCTCGTCGGAAATTTAAATAAAATAATATCCCTAAAAGATACCGAAAGTCTTTTAAAAAGGGTGTGGCTGGATGATTTTTAACCCCTATGAGATACCAGAGATAACAAGCTAATGAACATTATTATGATGAACATAAAATTGAACACGCTTTTGTTGGGCAAATTTCTTTTATTTGAGAACAAGATAATATGCAATGGGCTCTTTTGATACCCTAAGAGAGACCAGGAAATGCTAAAACTCTAAACTTCAAATTTAACCACAGGCACCCCAGGCTCTGTTTCAGAGAGGGTGTTTTACGCGCGGTGATTATTAGTTTGGGCTCACCTGTGTGCTTGTCAATTTTATTAAGACCATTGGGAGGAAAAACAAATCTCGCTAAAAATCAATAAAATTCTGAAAACTTGGTTGAACTGTCTCATTTCTTATTTAGATTAGATGTTTTGGAGTCTTTTGGGCTGGTTTTTGGACTCATTTGTGCGCGTTTTGTGGGTTTTTGGCGATTCTCCTTTTCACGGTGGTTCACTCTAGTACTATATTAACTAAAGGCTGGCAACTTCGCCTCCTTACGATCACGAACCGTTTTTGAATGTCCGACAAAATATCCCTAGAAATCGCTTCTCTCGCCAAAACAACACCACACACACACTGGCAGATAATCACTCTACCGAGAAACGAAGAAAAAAAGACTACTTTACTAATGACTTTATAGAAAACGAGAGAGGTTTTTAGTCAAGTTTTTTCAAAAATGGCTTTCTGCCGATGCTTGGCGGAAAGCACTCGGTCAAATTTCCGTTGGCGCTCAAATCAGGTTCAAACTGATTGGTTCGTGGTTACTATGGAGCGAAAGGGCCAAAGTGGAATGACCCTCGGGTGGGAAAGGAAGAATTTAAATTTTTAGAGGGGTAGGGAAGCCTGACAGTTTCTTACTCTCCCCCTCCACCCTCATGCTCAAGTAATCGTGAATGCTCCTTCGGGCGATGCATTTTGTGGTCCAAAGTTGAGAAGAAGAATTTAGAGAACAGAAAAAACTTTGACTATCAAAATAACCCTCCAGCTCTATCAAAAACATTTCTTAGAAGGTAGGTTCATTGATGAATAATTATCATTTTCTGAAAACGTAGAGGAAAATACTTCTGAAGCACAAGACTGAGGGTAGAGTGAGAAGCCGCCATTGAGTTTTGCTTTGACTGAAAAACTACTGTCACAAAGTTTGACAAAGTGTTGATTTTTGTCATGTTTTGAACATTGGTTAGATTTGTTTTGATTTGTATCATAAAAGCAAAAAGAGAATGATATTTGATGCGTAACAGCTCTTTTTTCCACAGTGACTCAAATGCTGGCAAAATGCAAAAACGTTTGTTTTTCTTTGCCAGCTTCGCGTAATTCCTTCTTTAGTCACCGTCTTGCTGTACTCTACTCATGATTTTATGTCAATTATTGTTATAGTTTATATATCATGCAGCGATTGTCAAAAGTTGTGAAAACCGAAGGAAAGAAAAAGTGAATGGGTGCCTCTCGGATTTGTATGGACCACAAAATGCATCGCCCGGTGAGTTTATAAAGTCCACATTCAGCGAAAAGAAAATACTGTTTCACTCGCTTTTAGATAGCCACGACTTCTGTACTTTTGGTCATCGAAATCAGGATTGTTGAAGTCATTAAATTAAAAAAAATTGAGCACTAACAATTTCAAAAACTAAAAGTTCGAAGGCAGCCTTTTTGCCGAAGGAGCATTCACGATTACTTGAGCATGAGGGTGGAGGGGGAGAGTAAGAAACTGTCAGGCTTCCCTACCCCTCTAAAAATTTAAATTCTTCCTTTCCCACCCGAGGGTCATTCCACTTTGGCCCTTTCGCTCCATAGTAACCACGAACCAATCAGTTTGAACCTGATTTGAGCGCCAACGGAAATTTGACCGAGTGCTTTCCGCCAAGCATCGGCAGAAAGCCATTTTTGAAAAAACTTGACTAAAAACCTCTCTCGTTTTCTATAAAGTCATTAGTAAAGTAGTCTTTTTTTCTTCGTTTCTCGGTAGAGTGATTATCTGCCAGTGTGTGTGTGGTGTTGTTTTGGCGAGAGAAGCGATTTCTAGGGATATTTTGTCGGACATTCAAAAACGGTTCGTGATCGTAAGGAGGCGAAGTTGCCAGCCTTTAGTTAATATAGTACTAGAGTGAACCACCGTGAAAAGGAGAATCGCCAAAAACCAAAAACCAAAAACCCACAAAACGCGCACAAATGAGTCCAAAAACCAGCCCAAAAGACTCCAAAACATCTAATCTAAATAAGAAATGAGACAGTTCAACCAAGTTTTCAGAATTTTATTGATTTTTAGCGAGATTTGTTTTTCCTCCCAATGGTCTTAATAAAATTGACAAGCAACACAGGTAGCCCAAACTAATAATCACCGCGCGTAAAACACCCTCTCTGAAACAGAGCTTGGGGTGCCTGTGATTTAACACCCTAAAAGATACCAAATCGTTGATTTTTACCCTAAGAGATTTGACGAGCATACCCGATCCTTTTACAATTGAATCGCCGCCCCCCCCCCCCCCAGATTGAGAGCTAAGATACAATAACCTTCTGTGCAGGCATTTTTATTCATGGCTTAATTTCAGAATACCTGGCCTCTTTTTTGAACAACAATAGAACCCTTGAGAAGGAACAAAACATGAACCCCAGGTCCATGAACCCCTTTTGTGGTCCCAGCAAATCCAAGGTGGCAAATGAGGACCAAAAGAAGAATCTTGTCGGAAACACTGCACAAATATTGCAAAGGAAACATTAAAGAAAGTTTCAATGATCTAGAATTCCCAATTATTTATTGTGATTGAAGTGCATAAATCACTTATGTGTTACAGGTCAAATTTTATTTCAGGTCATAATTAATTGTTTAATTTAATTTTGGTTATTTGTTGCCACAAATAAAATTTGTAGAAATTTGTTTTTAGTAAATTGGGTTAGGTTTAGGGCTAATATCAGGGACAATTTTGTATTTTTGGATTAGATTTAGGGTTAGTATTAGGATTAAGTTTTTTTTCTCTTTGAGGCAAGTGATAGTCAGGCAGTCCAAACTATATCCCTCATACCAGGGTGCGTGAATTAATTGTAGAGATAGGAGTTCAATGATAAATTGAATGTCTAGTGCTGAATTTACATCCAAATCCTTGGTGGTCTAGTGGGTAAAGACATGGACATGGAAGTTAGAGGTCTAGGGTTCAATTCTCAGTGTGGGAGGTAAGAAAATAAGAAGAGAATGCTAATTGGTTTAAGCAGACAGACAGATAACAGGTAGAACAGAGAAAAAGAAGTGGGTCAATGTTGAGGAGGGAAAAAGAAAGAGAAGAGATAAGAAAAATGGTAGTAGATGATTAGGATTCCTTTTTGGAAGTGCTGTAAAACCCAAAATTAATGTAGGATACAAATTAATCTAGGTTATAAGCCAATTTAACCTAGGTCAAAAAAATGACCTGAAATCAAATTTGACCTGTAACATAATTATATACATGCAACACTGGAACTTTGGCTTCTTTTAAAAAGAAGCTAAAAACATAGTGACATTTTCTCTTGAACTGTCTGCTATTTGTTTATTTTTTTCCCTTTATTTTTGTAAAGCATGTCAAGATTCTTGGGGTGCACTATATAAGAGCATCATTATTATTTTTGTTATGCGATTGGTACAGCTAAGATCTTCTAAGAATTTTCAATGAGTTTGATGAAAATATCACTATTATTTAAGCTTACATATTTTTTAATTTCAATTTTTCAAGGTGCAATTAGTCCATGGACCATGTCCACAAAGGGGGTCCATAGACTCCAGGTCAATGTTTTGTACCCTCCCTAGAACCTTTTGTGTTTTTGTGTTGTTTTGAAGAGCACCACTTGGGATGGGTATTCTGAAGTTACTCTTTAGTCTCGATCTAGTATTAAAAGGAGAATACTTTACTAGAACAAGACTAAAACACCTGCTAAGGAGGCTAGAGATAGGATTTCTGTGAAAATGAATAGAAGAGAAAAAAATTGGATTGTAACCTGCTGCAGTTCATGAATATTACCCATCATTGTTCTTATTAAGCAACTAGTTTTTATCTTTGCCTGGTGCTTCATTATATCAAGCTATTCCAAGCAACAATGAAAATAGCATTTGCCCCTAATTTTGTCAAAAGGAATGTTTGCTATTTGATCCAACTATCTTTCAATGATGATGGATGATGATGGTGGATAATGGATGATGACAAAGATGAAAGTCAGTGAACAGATTTATAGTCATACTTTTAGACTTCATGCTGTAATATTTTATGTGAAATTTGTAACAATTTTTATTACCAAATAAATTTTTTGTTAAGGAAAAAAATTAATAGGCCCTATGGAGCCATTTTTTAGTGATAATCAGTAATTATTATTAATGTTGATTTGTTTTATTACACAGGGTAATCATGCAAGTGGAAGATTTAATGAAGGACAAGGAATAGAGGCATACTACAAGCACTCCATGGTAGAAGACCCTTGGAAGGATTTACTAGAAATTCAAAAACAAAAAAGTCAACAAACAGAAACAAGTTGATTTTTTCTAATTAAATACCCTGAAACTTTTGACTGCTGAACAAAATTCAGCTCCTGAATGAATTCATCTTTCAGGATTATCAGTTGATGAACACGAAAAGCTCTGAAAAACTATGAGCAAACAGACATGCAAAAGTAAACTTTTGAAAAGAAAGATTAAATATTTTATGCCTCCTTCCCCTTGACAAAGGGTGTGAAAACAATAGTGCAGGCTCTGGGGACTGCTTGAAAAATATTCTGAAAATTAGCCCCTAAAAAAATTAGGCCCGTAATTTCAAATGAAAAACTTTTTCTAATCTGGCAAAGTTTCTTGACTATCCCCCTCCTGGTACATTGAGCTCAAGGGGGCAGATTTAGGGGTGGGGCAATGGGACTGTGACCCCCCCCCCCCCCCCCCCCCCCCAAGTGGTGTATTTTCTTTCAACCTGTCAAAATAAAAAATCTGGATACAGGGAAAGTATAGGGAATTTCAGGCCATCTCAGGACAAAGTTTTCCAGCTCTCCCTTTCTTTGATTCCTGAATCTGGCTCATATAGGCCCAGAGCTTATTTTCAGAATTTTATAGTATGAACATTATGAAATCAGTCTAGCAATTCCTTCTGAAGATAATATGTTTTTGTTTTATAACAAATTAAAAAAGTTGATGTTTTTTAAATAAACATGTATTATCAGCAGGGAAGGTTCTCTCTCTTCATTTATTTATTTAATTTTATTTTATTTTTGTCATATGTTTTCCAATACATTCCTTGGCTTATACATGGTCCATCTTCCTCTTTTGTATTTTGTTTTCAGTTCCCAGTTTCTTGTCCTCATTTTTTCTGTCCCTGATTGATCTTTCATCTTTTTCCCAGCTGACCTTTCCTGCCCTTTCATAATTCAGACACACGAACTTTTCGATGTGACTAGTCAAAATAAACGTTAAAAATATATATTTTTAAAAAACTCAAATAACCAGCACCCAACTTTAAATTAAATTTCACTAGGGAATCTACGGTAACTTAGACTTCTAAAAAAATTATAATGCGTCTTCTACCTTAGCAAAAAAAAAAAAGAAACAGTCTACCTAACATGAGCCGAAACGACTGGAAATTTTTAGATTTTTTTCGCCGGCTTTTGATCTTCCTCTCAAGTAGCAACACGTGTGTTGGCCATGTTTTAGACATCACGTCATAGCGGAAGTGGTGTTTGACCAATGAGAGACAAGCCCTTGATTGTCTTGGGTCCCCCCAGGTTGTATAAGAAGCATGGTTCTCGTCACACTTCCTCCCACTTCAGTCGTTTGAGCTTCAAAATTTTGAGAATTAGTAAGCGGTTGTTAGCTGTTCTTTCTAGCTAATACCGCCAAAAAAAATCTAAAAAAACTTCATAAAAAGAACCAAAAAAATCAAAAAAGGAGAAAATAAGTCTTTGGACAATTCAAGGACTACAAAAAGAGAGCTTTTTACCTGAAACCTTAGAGAGAAGTTCAAAGTTTCAAGATGAATACCTCTGCCGGCCCGAATTATCCCATGGCGTCGTTGTACGTTGGAGATTTAGCTCCCGATGTTACTGAAGCTATGTTGTACGAGAAGTTCAGCAATGCTGGACCAGTTCTTTCTATTCGTGTGTGCCGTGATATGGTCACAAGACGCTCTTTGGGCTACGCTTACGTGAACTTCCAGCAACCCGCCAACGGTGAGTCAAAATTTCGTCAAGATCTCGAAAGCCAAGTTGTGATTCTGTCGCTTCTTTGACTAATTTCCCGACACATTTACCGTCCATTTAGTAACAGACTATAGATATTAACCTAACAGCTAGTTTTAATCGTTTTATTTTAGCTGAAAGAGCGTTGGATACCATGAATTTTGATCCGATCAAGGGACGGCCATGCCGTATCATGTGGCAACAACGAGATCCTTCACTTCGAAAGTCAGGTGTTGGAAACATTTTCATCAAGAATTTGGATAAAAGCATCGATAATAAGTCCTTGTATGACACATTTAGTGCCTTTGGAAATATTCTCTCGTGTAAGATTGCAGTTGACGATCTTGGAAATCCCAAAGGGTATGGCTTCGTTCATTTCGAGAACGGTGAAGACGCAAGTAAAGCCATCGAAAAGGTCGATGGTATGTTGCTGAATGACAAGAAAGTGTAAGTAATCTTTTTTCTCTTGATAGATATTGTGTTAAGATAGAGGCAGTTCTTTAAAAGAAGACCAAGGGTCACGTTTGAATCATTAAACATTAAATTTCTTCTTTGGCATCTCAAAAATGCACAGTTGAATTTTTTATTTTCGCTATAGAAATATTAAAGAAATTACAATTTAAGGCCTTATACATACATGTGTACATATAGTCAACGAAGGAGTGGGGAAAATGTAAGGAAAAAATCTAATGAGAAAAGAAAAGCGAGAAAATTTGAAGTAATCATTCTTCAGAATATATCCCCCTCCCTTACACTTAGGGAAATTCAAACCTGTGGCATTTCCTGCTTTCTGTCATACAAAGGTTTGATTTTCCCCTGACTGCCTGGAAAGAAATAAAGAAAAGAAAACATGAACGAAACAGGTTTGAGGGTAGTAGGAAGGTGTGAGTGAAACTGGGCTTTAAACTAATTGAAAAAGATTTACAAAGAACCTCCCAAAAATATTCAAGATTACAATTCCTCGTAAAGGCCTTAGTGAAATATCCTACCCAAAAAGTATTCTTCCAAAAGTCCATAATCTCAAAACAAGTCAAATTTTGAAAATGTCAAACCCCCAAAAAAACTTTACACCATTCCATCACCCTCAAGCCCCAATATTTGCCTGAGCATTTTACCAGTGTGCATTTATCAAGCTAAGTTTCAATTCTTGCAGTATGCAGTGCCAGAAAACAAACGCCTCTCAAAACAGTTTCCTTAAACCACCAAATGAGAAATTCATATCCTGTTCTTTTCTTTTGCAGTTTTGTCACCAACTGGATGTCAAAAAAGGAACGTGCTGAGAAGATGGGTGACCAACCCAAGAAGTTCACCAATGTATACTGCAAAAACTTTGGTGAAGACATGACTGAGGACAAGCTGCGAGAATTATGTGCAGACGCTGGCAAGATCATTAGCCTGAAAATTGTGACGGATATGGATACTGGGAAAGCCAAAGGTTTTGGTTTTATTAGCTTTGAAACCCCTGAAGAGGCTGAAAGGGTATGTTATTGTACTAAAACTTAATGTAATTTCTATCGAAGCTTAATAAATTTCTGATGATTATAAGGATAGATTTAAGGTTTTATGGTTGGTAAGATGGGGTATCGTACATGTATCCATAGCAAAGTGATATGATGATAAAGTTGGTATGATGTCTTTTGCCTTTTTTCTTTCATCATTCAAGATACCTTCCTGGAAAATGTACAAGTTTTGTAACTTTATTTTTCCTTCTGTTTCAGGCTGTGGAAGTGCTGAACAATCTCGAGATCAGTGGACGTAAGTTGTTTGCAGGAAGAGCCAAAAAGAAGGCAGAAAGAGCTGCTGAAGTCAAAGCAGAATTTGACAAAAAGAGACAGGAACGCCTTAGTCGCTTCCAAGGTGTTAACCTCTACATCAAAAATCTTGATGATGATATTGATGATGAACAGCTGAGAGAAGAGTTTTCTAACTATGGAACTATCTCCAGTGCCAAGGTTATGAAAGATGACAAGGGAAACTCCAAAGGTATTTTTTAATGTGACCATCTCTGGAACAGGGTTATGAGGGATCTGTTAATGTGTGGTAATGTGTCATTAAGAGGTTGCTAAATAAATGAATAGCAAGGTGTCAGTAAATAGTAGGTAAGGTCTGAAGGTGTTGGTGACGTGTCATTGGTAAGGTGTCGGCAAATGGTTGGTAAAGTCTCAGTAAATGAACAGCAGGATGTCAGTAAGTGGTAGGTAAGGTCTGAAGTTGTTGGTAAAGTGTTGTAGGAAGGTGTCAGTAAGTGGTTAAAAAGCTGTCAGTAAGTGGTAAGGTGTCAGTAAGTGATTGGTAAGGTGTCAGTAAGTGATTGTTAAAGTGTCATTAGGTGGTTGGTAAGGTCAGTGAGTGTTGGTAAGGTGTCGGTAAGTGGTTGGTAAGGTGTCAGTAAGGTGTCAGTGTTTGATAAGGTGTCCATGTTTGGTAAGGTGTCAGTAAGTGGTTAGTAAGGCATTAGCAAGTGGTTGGTAAAGGTTCAGTAAGTGATTTGTAAGGTGTCAGTAAGTAGTTGGTAAGATTTATGAAAATTGTTAGCAAGGTGTCACTAAGTGGTGTAGGTGTTTGGATGATAAGCTGTAAAATCTATTGTCAGAATTAATTCTTTTATAAAATTTGTTTCAGGATTTGGATTTGTTTGCTTTTCTTCACCTGAAGAGGCAACCAAGGCTGTTACAGACATGAATGGAAGAATCCTCGTCTCTAAGCCTTTGTATGTAGCCCTTGCTCAGCGTAAAGAGGAACGTAAGGCTCAATTGACTGCTCAACACATGCAACGTGTCTCTGGACTCCGTATGCACCAGGTATGTCATTGGTTCTTTACATGGATGTCTAAAGTTTTCAGTCTGATTATAATTTATGTTTACAAGATCGTGTTGATTGGGATTTTTATTTTATTTCAGGCTGCAGGACAACCAGTTGGACAAATTTTCTCACAAACCAGTGGTTTCTACATGCCTCAACTTCAACAGGTATTTGAAAACACAAATTTCACAATGGCTGTTGCATAAATGCTGGAAAAGGAATCTCTCTTGGGTTGCAGCAATTTGTAATTATGATGGTTGTTAGATGTGTGCGAGTTTCTGTAGAAAGTAATAAATCCATGACAAGATATGAGCATTTGAAATTTTGAAAATGCACCAAAATGAGGCACAGTACTCTATTTTTGACTGCACATACTTTTTTGACATAAAACCAAAAGTGAAGAAACTTTCTGAAAATATTTTTCACAATGAACTTTCTTGCATAACATTGATCATTTCTTGAGAGAAGCTCTCATTTCCTCTACTTAAAAAAAATCAAATTTTGAAAGTCATTTTCCAGAATTTGCTGTAATATTGTTGATCTATTTCTTGGAATATAAGTGCTAGATTAAAATTTTCTTCTAATTTCTTCTTTGTTGTTTACAGAGTACTCGTCCATTCTTTAATCCTCAAATGCAACAAGTTCGTCCTCGCTGGAACATGCAACAGCAACAAATGCGAGCTGGAGTACCCAACATGCCAACAACTGGGCAAGTCCCTAGGGCTCGGGGTGTACGCCAAGTTGCTCCAAGGGGAGTTGGACCTCAGCCTGGTATGCCGCAAGGTGTTCCATCCACTGGACAGCGCATGCAGAATGTTCCAATGAGTCAGCAACCACAGAGAATGCCAGGTGGGCCTCCAATGAGACCACCACAATACAAATTCACTCAGACAACTCGCAATCAGCCTACTGGACCAGGACCAATGCCTACTGAACAAGTGCAGGGAATGCATCTTTCTGTAAGTATTCTGTTGTGTTTGTTTTCTAAAATTCACAGTCCAGGACATTTTACAGTACATTTCACATAAATTTTGACGAGTGTGGATTCTGACATTTGTTTGGAAGTTCATTCCCAAGGATAAGTTGTACTTGAATGTAATGACTTCATTGTTCATTTGTTCACTTTTTCACTTTCCATATTCATTTTTGTATTCAGGGCCAGGAGAATCTTCTTCCAACCCAGCTTGCCACAGCCCCTCCACAAGAAGCTAAGCAGATGCTTGGAGAACGTCTTTTCCCACTTATTCAGAACACTCATCCAGAACTTGCAGGAAAGATCACAGGCATGTTGTTGGAGATTGACAATGCCGAGTTGTTGCACATGCTAGAGTCCCATGAAGCTCTCCAAGCAAAGGTCGATGAAGCTGTTAATGTACTCAAGGCCCATCAAGCTAAAGATGCTTTGGCTGCAGAGGGACAGAAGTGAGACATTGAACAACAAAAAAATTGTTTAGGAAAATGGATTTGACTTTTTTCTGTTACTGTTATTTCAGCTACCGGATTTGACATTGTGTTTAATTCCAAATAAAGTTCTCTTTCATTTGAATTATGTTTTTGTGGTGATTTAATTATGTTCTGTAGGACATAGTGGAAAAAAAAGCTAAGTGGCTGGTTTTCATAGATTTTTTTAAACTGATTAATGAAGTATGAAAAACAGTAACTGCTACACTTTTATTATCTCGAGTAAAATTTTTACAAAACCTTGTGACATTACAGTAAAGCTTCGTGGGGATATTATTTTAGTAAAATGATCTTTTTCTGCTGATCAAAATGTGACCTTCCAAAGTATACAGGGTATTGTATCTCTGAATTTTGAAATCATTTGATATTTTGTTCTGACTGGTCTAAAAGGGCTTGTATGCAAAATATTGAGCTTAAAATACCTATGGTGTCCTTATAATGAAAGGCTATTAAACATTTTCCACCCGGTTATTCTGTAGAGGGTTTTACAGGTGCATTGGTAAAATGAACAAACCTAGACGCTGGAAATGCATGATGCTTTGGAAGTGTTCAAATGTAGAATGGCATTGGTCATAGGATTGAAAGAATTTTTTACTAAGGATTTGGTAGCATGTGATGCATCTGGACTTCTCTCATGTAACTAGAAAAGTTTGATTTAGATACTTTTTAATGAAAAACGTTCATTGTGACCAAACATGGCTGCTATCGCTTGAGGCTACAAATCCTTTGAATGGTGTCGATACTTTCAATGACCATTTTCATTGGAAAAGCTAGAATTTCTAGTGCAGATAAAGTGGCAATTTTTATGATCAAAGGAGATTTTTATAGCTATTTTTCACTCGGTGAGTAACATTTTCTATTATTAAGGAATATAAAATATGTGCGCTGTCTCATCTCTGTACTGTGATATAAACACAATGGAAGATGTAGAGCAAGAGAAAAGCAAGCTTAGGAACATGAGGCGTAGCTGAGTGCTCTACATCACAGTACAGAGACAAACAATCATTTTATATTGCTTTTAGAAAATACTTTTGACAGTTTTTTAGCGAACCACGTCTCTGTCCTCTGATATAAACATGGTAGCCAGCCAATCAGCGTGCACGTACTTATATCTCAAACATTTTATATAAACCACTAGAAAACACCTGGATGCCTGAATAAAGTACCACTGGTAAACACCGAGGGAGCATTGCATGACAAGGCTAAACACGGCTGTGAGGGAGACTATGGTATCCATATAGAAATATTGCTGTTTGATATAACTTAATTAAGGTGACTATTTTTAGCAACAATAATTTAGTGAATTTTATTTAGCTGGTCAATTGTAGTAGAAATCTTTTATTCCCCCTCCAAACAAAGAATGCCAGCTGCTAAACCTCCCACTAGAAAAATCACTAAATTTAGTTGTCATGAAAAATAGTAGCCCTGAGGTACTTCAAAACTTTTGGGCTACCATCTGATAGTCTCCTTTGCAGCTGTTTTTAGCGAGGTTAAATTTAGATGATGCACCGTCATTTCTTAGGTGTGAAATTAGAAATTAAAAATATTAATTAGAAATCATAATGGGTAATGAATAAGCCCCAAGTGTGATGAAGCTTTGACACCCCCCCCCCCTCTATATCAGAATCCTTTTCAAGTAGATTTTGTTCGCTTATTAAAACTATTGGGTATGTGTTCTCAAAGAAATTTAAAATTTAGATATGTATACATAGCTGCCAACCCCCAAGGCTTTCGTATCTGGAGATCAACATTTTTTCCTTAGAATTTGTTCGATTTTCACGCTCAGTGGGTGGGGGGGGGGGGGGGGGGGGTAAATTGGTTCGATTTTCACTCTCAGTGGGGGGGGGATTGGGTCGATTTTCACGCTCAGTGGGGGGGGGGGGGGTGGAAAGACGATATTTAAAGAAAGATAGACGACATTCCAGTTAAAATGGCCGCAATTTTAGGATTCGGGCGATTATCCGGGACATTTGGGTCTTTATCCGGGAGACCGGGAGACGAGGCCCAAAATCTGGAGACTCCCGGATTATCCGGGAGGGTTGGCAGCTATGTGTATATGAAAGGTTCTTGAAAAGGATTCTGGTATAGAGAGAGGGTCAAAACGTGGTACGTCACTGGCATGAATTTTCGACAGTCCTGGTAGAGTGATTCTACTAATCTAATTTGCCAGCAAAATACCCTGCAAGCAGCTGTTTTTCTAATCAGCCAGGGAGTTGGCTTCAGATAATGTGATTTTTTTAATTTCTTTTCTTTTCATTATATTTATTTTTGGATTGATTGAGCTTTTCATACAAAATTGTGTTTTTCTTTTGTTTATTTTAAAAGCAGCATTTTCAAATTTATCCAGTGTGGCTGCATATCATCAAACCATCAATCTGTACTCAAGACTTTTTCCTATTTAGCTTTTTGCATTTCTTTACATTTTTCGATCGATTTTCCGCAATTTTCGTCTTTTGGGTTTCCTGGGATTCCTGTGCTTTTCTGGGTATCCTGTGTTATATTTTGGCGGGTACATTTCAAATACGCGATTTGATTGGCTCTTCCATTACGCGGTGAACTCAAAAATATTCAACACTGCGAGACGACATCAAACAATGTGCTTTCGAGAGATGCAGTAGTTTATTGACCAAATTCTTACCGATTGCAATGAATTCTAGAGAAACCAAACACAGTCGAAATCTCGATACCAAAATGAATCAATTCTCGGGTCTTCCAAGCTGTTTTCTGACTCCAGAAAGCGCTGAAAAGCCCAGCGATGTTGGCCGAATCACACCGACAATAGACCAAACTTCATCCGTCTTTCTGAGTCCTCCTCCATCTCTTGAAAGAAAAGCACTACCAAACTTTGGAAAAGCCTTTCCAAATGATCCTCTGAAAGTTGAATTAGACTTTGAAGATCACGGATCGTCGAATTTACTTCACGATCAAAGTCCTTTCCAAGCATCTTCGCTGCCAGCCATCGGATCCAACACAGGAAGAAGTAAAGTCGATTTCATTTCAGAGTTGATAGATCTTAATTGTCAACAGATCTCTAAAATAATATGTGGATACCTAGGAGATTTAGATCTTTGCAGGTTAGTTAAAACAAAGCCTTTACTGCGAGCTTATTGTAGTTAAATTTGTGTATGAAAGTGTTCGTAGCTGTTTGACGTTGGATGGGATATTTGTGGTTGGTTCAATTAGTGATTTTGTAAGTTAAGAATTACCTGTATTTTTAGGTTTGCTTCAGTGTCAAAGAAATGGAGGGCCTTTGTTAGATGCGAATCTCAAGTATGTGATCGCTGGGGAACGTATTTACGACACTGCAAAGAATATTATGATCGCAAGGGAAAGGTAAGCTTTTAAAATTTACTTTGTGAGCTACATTTATTACCGACAACGCTTTCGCATCACATTCATCACATTAGCAAATTTATTGCATAAAAATCAATAATAGTAAGCTACATAACAAATCTGTTTTCGAGATTGCTAGGATTATTTTGATTTTTACAGTAAAGGGTAAATATGATCCAGATCTTTAGGTTTACATAGTTAATGTATTCATTTTGAACAATAGATGCACATGCAATCTGGTCAAGCTTCATTGCTGATCAATGCTGAATTTTAACAAAGCATGGTGCATGCATATAAACTTGCAAATTGCCATTGTTATGTTATTGACTAACAGACTTTTGTTATGTAAATAATTAAAGTTTGTAATATCAGGAGAAAAAAATTAGTAAGAATGTTCACAGTCTGAAAAATATCAGTTGAGAAGAAATGAACAAGGAAGTAGTTGTTTTAGGGAGGCAGCATAGTCAAGTGGTACGTCAGAGCATCAGTCTGGCAATCTGAAGGACCTGAGTTTGAATTCCTGCTCTGGCCACTAGCTGAGACTGAATTTGTTCCTGATAGTCCCTAGTTAAGATTCCGTTTCTTGACCAAGCTTGTAAATAGCCAACTGGTTTATGTCCTACCAGCTGGGATTTGTATTTGAGGGTCATAATATAAACTACTGGGTTGCCAGCAATGTATGTCACCCTCATTAAATAAAGTAATTTTGTTGCTGTAATTTTTATACTTTTCTGGTAGAAAATTGCTTCCAGGTTAAATTGCTTTGATTGAAGGAACTGTGCTATTATATCATAAACAATCTGAAACTTTTCATTTGAGATTATTGACACTTTGATAAATTGATACTCCAAACTGTGTTTCTGTCCTCTTTTTCCTGTTGTCAACCTTCACTGATAAAAGTAGGCTCAGTTGCTGCATGTTGAAGTCTAGTGTTTGAATCTGGATCTCAACATCACTGGTCAAGCCTACACTAAATTTGGCAACCAATCCATGTTACTTCTTTTGGATGAAATGCTGTTTGGAGAGAAAAGCTGTAAGCCCAAGTCAACTAACCATGCCATATGTAATTTTCCATTTTTACTTGCTCATCTGTCATTTTCTGTTGTCATCTAGGAAAATCTTGGTTCACCATCAGCCCTAAAAGACATGCCTTCAAGCAAAAGAACACCATTGTTGAATCTTGATGTCAATGTGAATTCACATAGCTATGTAACAAAACCAACTATATCTTCCAGTTCTAGAGTAGAACCATCCACAGAATCTTCACAAAGAACACCAACTACTGCAACATATAGACCTTGTCCTAAATGTTCTTCCCCATCAATAGTGCAAGTATTTGATGGCTATTGTAAATGCCAGAAATGTGAACTTAAATACTGTGTAGTGTGTTTACGAGATATGAAATATCACAAAGAGAAACCGTGTGAAGGTCTTGATGGACCACAAGATCGAAAAGAAAAGAGAACTCGAAGGAATAAAGGAAGGGAGCAAGTAGTCGGAAGCAGGCAGAGCAAGGAGAGGATAAGGCGGCTATGAAGATAATTATTTTATAACTAGTTTCCCTCAAAGGGCTATTCTTTAACTAGTCATATTGATGTACATATTGTAAATATTTTAATGTAGATAGGTAATTTTATTGCAATGTAAATACTTATGTTTAACTAATTTTAGTTTATTGATAAATTCTTTTAGTTAGAATTCTAACAAATTTTTAAATGCTACATGTATGAGGACTGCTGTGGTTTTGGTCTATTTTATCAGCACTTTCATGTCATCTAGCAATCTAGTTGCAATAAAATCCATCTATAGAGGATAATAACTTGTCTGCAATTACTACATATTTTATTCCTAATGAGCTTTTATCATGTAATTCCAAAAGTCACAGTACAGAAATACAATTACCATAGCTGGAAAGAGCATGTCAAAATAGTAAAACTGTGAAGTTTGAATGAAGTAACTTTCAAACTCATGAAGATATGAATTTACCAAAATCGAAATTTTGTATGAAAACATTCGCTGGTAGGCAAGAGGTGCCTACCAGCAAAGGTTTTTCTTACAAGTTCACACAAAAATTCATATTCTCATGCGTTTTGGATATAATTCCTTCAAACTTCACTGACTTGCTAATTTTAACATGCTTTTTCCAGCTATGGTAATTCTTTTGCTGTTTTACGAATTTAAAAATGCCTGATAAAAGCTCATGATAAACTTCCCAAGGGACTTACAAACACTAGTTAACAAACAAGGCATTACTTGTGTTTATTCTTATCATCTCAGTTTTTATCAGCAATATCAATGATCATTAAATGATATGTACTATCACAACAACTGTTATTACGGTTATTCCAAACTGACTTCTATAACAAGATGTTCTAAAAGACATTTTTCAAGGGGCAGTAGGCCATTTGCATGATGGCTTCATTTTACTACAACTACCAGAATGCTCTACAAATTTTCTTTCTTATTCAGATTTTTATTCCATTTTGAAAATAGTTGAACAATTGGCACTAATTATTTTACAAAAGAAGTTGTCAAAGCATCCTGGTAGCTGTAGTACATGTATATGATGCAAATGCCTATTCATTTCAAGATGGAAATGGGACAAAATAACACCTGTGTCCCTGCGGCAGGGGAATGGGGGTTACAAGACTAATAATGTTGCAAAGGAGACTATTTCTCAGGATGCCTGCAAATGGATTTTATTAATAAATTGTACTTTTCTCATGGCAGCTTAATGACCAGTAGGTTCTTTGGTACCAAATTTATGCTTCAGTTTATCTGCTTCCTCTTCAAACTCCTTCCTGATATTTTCTTCTTCTTTAGTCATTTCTTGTTGAAAGGCCTCCCAGTCCTTCTTACAGTCCTCTTTAATCTTTTCCCTTCTATCCTGGTGCATTTCCTCTTCTTCTTTAACTAGTATGTTGTGACAACTTTGTCGGGCAGTTCGTAGTTTCTCTTTCAGTTCCTCAAATTGATTGGACTTTTCAATGCACAATGGGATCTCCTCTTTGATTTGACGGATTTTCTGATCGGATTCTTTTAGTCTTTCTACCTCCCGATCATTCCTCTTGCCTTCAAATTCCCTTACAAAATATTTGCATTCGCCCTGTATGATTGGTCTGTGATCAAATAGTCTGCAATAAACTCCCGAGACGTTTTTCACTACCTTCTCGCCCGCCATCTTGAAAGGCTAAAACATTCGGAAACGTACGAGAGATTTCCGGAAAGTTATCTCCATTGTCGTGAAACTGTCGTATCACCTTCGTACAAATTCGGAAGTGTATTAAAATTTGGCGCGAAAATCAGATCACGTGAGAAATCAGCAGTTGCTTTGAGAAACTTGTAGAAGATTTTGCTTGCAAACTGCAGTGAAATTTTGCTGACATTATGGCTTTAGACAACGATCAATACATCCGAGGGATACAGAGAGAGTATCTAGACTTTCTTGATGATGATGTGAGTATAAAATGTGTAAAATTTGTGCTTTATGGTCGATTTAGTTGTAGCTGCTTCGCACATGGCGACGATGACTCTCGAAGCGAACCCTTCAGCTTTTATGCTTTTCCGTCGTTGCCTACTTTCTTTCACCACTTACTAGAGTATTTCCTTGTAGTTCGACTTTAAAAAAGTGTCGATTTGCTTTGAACAATTGTTTTTAAGTTTATCGGGTCGTTTCATTATCGTATTCGATGATCGATGATTTCCCGGGAATTTTGATTCGATGCTTTGTACAACGGATTTCGAGGTTCGTTTCGATTTTTCTCAAGGATATTTGCAAGAAGCCATAAAAAATCCAGTTTTCTTTCTTCAAGGCCACGGAAATCGTCCTAAACATTTTTGTGTACATTGTTGTACATTTAGCTAACTCGTTCTACGTTTGTTCTACAGGAAGATCAAGGAGTTTATCATGGCAAAGTCAGAGACATGATAACAAGAAACGAATGTCGTCTGCTGGTCAATGTTAACGACTTAAGACGTAAAAACGAGAAGAGAGCAAATTTGTATGTCAATAATAACTTTAGAGATAACTTGTTTCATTTGTCTGTGTGTTTTCAATGTTTAGAATTCATCAATAATTTCCGTGATTATAAATATTCTTCTAGATTGCTGACTAAAGGATTTGAAGAGCTTCTAGCATTTCAGGTGACTTTCCTTTCTTTTCCTTTTACCATCCATCTATCCATCTGTTCTTTCCGTCCATTTTTCCTTCCATCCTTTTTTCAATCCATTTTTCATTCTTCCCATTCTTTCTTTCTCCTTCCTTCCCTCCTTCCTTTCTCTCTATCTCTTTCTTCCTTCCCTGCTTCCTTTTTCTTCTCTTTCTCTCTTTTTTTCTTTCTTTCTTTCAAAAACCTCAGATTGTGTTTGACACCATCTCATATTTTGTATGGTTCCTTTAGAATGCTTTGAAAGAGTTTGTTAGCTCTGTTGATACCAACTATGGAAAGCAGTACGAAGAGTTCTTTATTGGTTTTGAAGGAAGGTAAGTATCTGTGGTAGTTGCAGATAAACTGCATGAATATTTACCATGACGTCTGCTACAATTGCCAATATACAGAGGGCAAAGGGTTTCTTTAAAATATAGTATTAAAATTTTGCTTAAGCATTTGATGTCTTTAGATCAGGCTTCAAAATTTGAATTGATGTTCAGTCACAGAAAGTCTCTTTGAAAATTTTCTTTTAATTAAGTTGTTTGTTATTTACTAGCTTTGGGGCAAAACATGTGACACCTCGAACACTTTCCTCAAGATTCCTTGGAACAATGGTGTGTGTTGAGGGTATTGTGACAAAATGTAAGTGAAAGGATTATCGTTGTTTACTGTAAAAAATAATTTGACAATATATTGTGGGACAGAATCCTGTGAAATATCTGTATGTGTGTGAAATATCTGACTGGCTGTTTATTTTTAAGGCTCACTGGTTCGACCCAAAGTTGTCCGTAGTGTGCATTACTGTCCAAAGACCAAAAAAACATTAGTGAGAAGATATACTGACATGACATCATTGGAAGCAGTGCCTTCAAGTTCTGTTTATCCAACTAAGGTAAAGTAATCTCTAAACTACACACTAAAAAGTACCTAAATAGTAAATATTGAAATCGTTCAGGATAATAATTTGGTGATTTATTTTTCATAGGATGAAGATGGAAATCCTTTAGAAACTGAATATGGACTTTCTACATACAAAGATCATCAAACTTTCACCATTCAGGTATCCTCAATAATGTTATACCACATTTTAGCTTTTGGTTTTAAAGATTGAACATTACAATTCTGATACCATTTCCAGGAAATGCCAGAAAGAGCTCCTGCAGGACAGTTGCCGAGATCTGTAGATATCATTGCTGATAATGACCTTGTGGATAAGTGTAAAGTATGTGCATAACTCACCAGTTCTCTCTTTCAAAAGTTTCACAGTGTCCTTGCTTGTTTGCATTGTTAGAGATTGTGTATGACTGTGCTATTCTTGTGTCACAGTCTGCTTCATGCAGTAATTTAGTGTAATGTTCTGTGACATGCTTAAATGTGCAAAGACTGCACCATGTTATTGATGTCTTACAGGTTTTCACAGTCACACAAAATCTATATCTTAAGCGGCACTACCAGTTTACTGGCTTCTTTATTGTCAGTTGTTTAAGCTTTTTGAACTGTTGCTGTATACTATTTCTCTGTCTACTTTCCCTTTCTATACATTTGATGGTTATTAATTTTTGTGAATCTTCAGCCTGGAGACAGAGTACAAATTGTTGGCACATTTCGCTGTTTACCTTCAAAGAAAGGAGGTTTTACCGCAGGAACATTCAGGTAGAAATCAGAAAACAAAAAGTTATACTATTGAAAAAAATTTACTATAAACGTGGATCCCCTTTGTTGTTAAACTTAGTATTTATTTTCTGATTGTTCCACTATAGGACAGTTTTGATTGCCAACAATATTCAAGTCATGAGTAAAGAAGTTGCACCTAATTTCTCTGCTGCCGATGTTGCAAAGATCAAGAAATTCAGCCGTAGCAAACAAGATGTGTTTGAAGCACTGGCTAAATCTCTTGCTCCATCAATTCATGGCCATGAGTATATCAAAAAGGCTGTCTTGTGTTTGCTGTTAGGTGGATCAGAAAAAGTTTTGGAGAATGGATCGAGACTGAGAGGGTAAAGCTTGATTTTAATTCTTAATTTCAATGGTAGAGCTGTTTTCATATGTCTGTGAAAAAGTTTAGTTTGCCGTGTTGTACCATACTGTGTCTTGGTATTTTAATAGCCAAACTTGATGTCTTGTGTTGTAGTTTTGGAGCTCGTGGTTTTATTATAAGACAACAAATTTGCAACCATACAAAATGGCCAACTTTAGGAGAGCACTATCACAATCTAATTTTTATAAAATTGCAAATATGGTCATGTGATATAATGCCACGACATCTTGCCCATTAAAAATGCAGAGGTATAGAGTTACACATAACAACTTGGCACAGATTTTTTCACAGTGAAATCAATCATCTCTATCATAGAAGCTCCCTTTGAAGCAAGCACAATAAGAACTCATTGTATTTTTAACAAATTAATGGTTTTGGTAAAAGTGTGTTGTAACTGGTTCTTTATATTGTTTTACATAGTGACATCAATATACTGCTGATTGGAGATCCTTCTACTGCCAAGTCTCAAATGCTCAGGTATAAAGATTCCTTTTTATTATTGCACATCATTGTCAGATCATTGTAAGAGTGCTATACTAAGCCTTAAAACATGATAACAATAGGTATGTGCTTCACACTGCGCCGAGGGCGATCCCTACTACTGGGCGTGGTTCATCAGGAGTAGGTTTGACTGCTGCAGTAACTACAGATGCAGAAACAGGTACATCACCATTTTTACGAAAAAGTTATAATCTCACAACAATAAAAAGTTAAATTGAAAAAAAAATTATATGCAGTATCATTCAAGAAATCCTAAAACATTGAGCACTGTAAATATACCCCTTGCTCAAAACCTTTACATTTTTCATGTTCATGTCTTATAATTTCCATAAGATTGGATATATTGGATTAATTATTATCTCTGTAGTCCATTTTGTAATTGAAGGGTTCCCTATGAAAATGGCCTAAGTGACTTTTTGATGATATTTTTCCAATAATGGCATAAAATGGTATAATTCCACCGCTGGAAGTCACCCAATGCAAAGACAACACTCAACTCGGTTTTGGCGAAGTGAGAAGTTTATTTAACAAACACAAATAGGGAAAAAAAGGCTAAAATACAAAGGAAAATAAACCTCTCAGGCACCCAACGTGAAAATGGTTGGGAGGGTGGGAGGGAAAAAGAGCTCTAAAAGTGACTAGTAAACAGACTGAATGCACGAGGAAAAACTGATCTGCATGACACGAGGTCGAAAACTATATCTATCTAGAAACCCGATCACCGGAAGTCCCGTAACATTCCAGTTGTGCAATTAATCTCTTTGAGTGGCCCCAAAGAGAGGGAAATTAACTTTCCTATGGTGGAAAATTAATCTCTGGACATCCGTCAAAAAGTCATTTAGGTCACTTTCACCAAGAACCCTTCAATTATATCCTACTGAATTTTACAACCAAGTAATTTTGATCAACAGGTGATAGACACCTTGAGGCTGGTGCAATGGTGCTGGCTGACAGAGGAGTTGTTTGCATTGATGAATTTGATAAGGTAGTTATACAAAACTTAGTTATACAAAACTACAAGGTGTCTCTAATTGGTGACTGCAAAGAAATTTTCTTTTTTGCTTGCAGATGAGTGACATCGACAGGACTGCAATCCATGAGGTTATGGAACAGGGACGTGTCACTATCTCCAAAGCGGGCATTCATGCAAAGCTTAATGCAAGATGCAGTGTCCTGGCGGCAGCAAATCCAGTCTATGGAAGGGTATGTTGACATTTCTCATTCATCCATAATATCCCTTCATGGTCCATTTCAGAACTGGTCCATTGGAGAGATGGTCCTCATCAGAGTTGGTCCATTTCAGATGTGGGTCTCCATAAAGGTGGTCTCTTAGAGAAGTGGTCCCCACTGGTAGTGATCCCTTCAATGAGGTGGTCCCTTGCAGAAGTGGTCCCCATCAGATATGGGTCCCTTGCAGAGGTAGTCCTCAAAGGGGTGGGTCCGTTGCAGACATGAGTCCCAGCAGAGGTGATGTGGGTCCCCAAGGGGTGATCCCTTTCAGAGGTAGTACACGGTAGTGACAGTCCCTTACTATGTTGTGATTTCTTTAAGGACTTGTTTCCACAAGTTGTGTCTTCCACTTAAGGGTTCCCTAATACAGAGTTGCATGATCAATCCAAAATGTTGACCAACAGTGCTTCTCCATTTAATCCCTTCCCTAAGTGCTAAGGAGGTTAATTGCACCTAAAAGTCCAAATGTATGTTCAGTTATATGTAATTATTATTGTAATTCTTTCATTTATAGTATGATGAATACAAAAACCCCATGGATAATATTGGCATGCAGGACTCTTTGCTGTCTCGTTTTGACTTGCTCTTTATTGTACTGGATCAGGTATGAAATTTTGCTTTTATCCTTGTTAAAATTCATGTTTGCTATTTTATTACTGTCAATTACCTTTATTGTTCTGGTAGACTGTGATTTTTGAATATCTGTCAAAAAGTGTAGGTTTGTTTGGATTCTGAACTGAGGTGAATTGTGCAGATTATTTTAGGATTTTGATTAATTGATGGAAAAATGAGAGGAGAGATGGAGGTGCAATGATGATGTTAATAATGATGCTACTGCTGATGATGATAGTGATGATGATACTGGTGGTGATGACTGACGATGATGAATATGACACTGATGGTGAGATGATAATGAAGAGGTGGATTATAAGGCTAATACTTTGAATATGTTGAATGTGATAGCTGAAATGATGACATCATAATGATGATGATGAACTTTAAGGAAAATTCTTTGTACAATAGATGGATCCTGATAATGACAGAAGAATTTCAGAACATGTTTTGCGAATCCATCGATACAGAAAACCAGGAGAGCAAGAGGGTGAAGGTAAGAATGATGATGACACAAGTCGGCTCTGTTGACTCCCCCTGCCAGATTTCATCTCTCACACTTGCAGTGCAGCTTATGGAATACAGTAGATTTTGTAGGACTCTGAAAATTGCACATCTCACACTCATAATGAAATCTGGTCTATGTCTGGTCTATGTTTGGTCTATGACTGGTCTATGCTTGATCTATGTCTGGTCTGTTTGGTCTATGTCTGGTCTATGCCTAGTAACTGTAGCTACTGTTCATTTGTTCAAGCTCTGCCATTTGGAGAAGCATCTGATGTGCTAGCTACCAGAGATCCAGATGCTGAGGAAGAGGAAGAGGACACACCCATTTATGACAAACATGATCCCAATTTGTATGGGGCACAGAAGTCCAAGAAGGACAAGTTCATTTCAATGGCCTTTATGAAGAAATACATTCATGTTGCCAAAGCAATCAAGGTACAACAAATTGAATGTGCACTTTCCTTATCATCATCCTTACCCTTGTCATTGTTATCATCATCACCTGGTTAATCATCATTGATCATCATCATCATCATCATTATCATTGTGTGGCACTAGTTGAGGGTCCTTACACATCTGTTTGCAGCATTCTGGATCATTCATCATTATCATCCTTGAAAATCCATGTTTTCTTTGTTGAGATTTTCTTCAAGTTTTAATGATCATTTTGGCTGTCATCCTAATGTCCAGTCTCTTGTTATATTATTCAGCCTGCCCTCACTAAAGAAGCTGCTAATAAGATTTCCAAGGCCTATACAGACCTTAGAGACCAAGAAAACATTTCTAATGACAAAGCAAAGGTAATGATTGGTAATTGTATTCTTTATGAATATATGTATGTACAGTATACTTATGGAAAGGAAGACCTCAATATCAATGGGAAGATTGAAACTTCTTGCACTCTAAAGAACAATTGTGACTCGCAAACTTAATCCACTGACCTGACAATACTTGTTTCAACTTCGTTGTGATCTGAGTAATGTTCTATGAAAGAAAACTGAGTTGTCCATTTGTCTTTATTTAGACAACACCAGTTACAGCAAGAACTCTAGAGACCCTGATTCGTCTTTCAACAGCACATGCTAAAGCCAGAATGAGCAAAACAATTACAGAGGTACAGTAAAATATGCCTTGCGACCTTAGTAGAGCTGAAAATAATAGGGCAATTATACCAGCAAAAATATGACACGTTATCTTAGATGCAATGTCCATTCAAGATGTGAACTATCTCCAGGCAAATGACACATTTAGTCCACATTTTACCTTTGATACAACTTTGTGAGGAATAGCATATTCTTAGCTGTTTTTGTTCTCATCT
The DNA here is from genome assembly GCA_029948255.1 of Telmatactis stephensoni. Classification (NCBI taxonomy): domain Eukaryota; kingdom Metazoa; phylum Cnidaria; class Anthozoa; order Actiniaria; family Isophelliidae; genus Telmatactis; species Telmatactis stephensoni. The sequence continues at coordinate 721,440 of JALIZF010001893.1, read as the reverse complement.
TGAATCATTATATTTTTACTGTTATTGATATCATAAAAATTGATTTTGTTAATGTGGTTTATTCCAGGATGATGCACAGGCAGCCATTGACATGATATCATTTGCTTACTTTCACAAGGTACATCTTATCTGATGTTAATAAGCCTTCCTTAATGATTATGATGATAATGGTGATGATGATGACAATGGTGGTGGTGGCGGCAGTTGTCGTGGTGGTGGTGATGATGATATTGGAAACATACTGCAACGTTTTTCCTCATTTTCCCATGTATTGTGACTGTTATCTCTATGTTATGCTTGAGTCCTGTAATTATGCTTGCAAAGCCATTGAGAAACAGGTTCACAAGGACTGTAGTGATCAGATGATGATAATGGATAGTACTGAAGGTATAGAATGATGCATTTATCAGCATAATTGATTAAACATTTGCCCATACAGGTTGAGAGAAGAGAGAAAAGCAAACGGAAAAAGGAATCTGACACAGAAGAAAGTGAAACAGAAGAGGAAGAAGAGGAAGAGGAGGAGGAAGAAGAAGTAGATACCCAAGAAAGAAGTAAACGTAAGAGCAAAAGGACCAAAACCAAAAAAGCAACCAAGAAGCAAAAAAAGCCAGCAAAGAAGCCTGGAGATGAAGGATACGATCCTTACGACTTTGATGATGAAGATGAACCAGAACAAGAAGGTGCAAAACCAGTTTACAATATGCCTTTTTAACTTGCCTTTTTTTCTTCTCGAAGAATATGAATCTTTGTTTGAAAACTGTGTGTGTTGCTTATTACTTCCATAAATACATTTGCTGCAGCTCAACTGTGTGGACCACTCCATCCTCACTTCCAAATAATTAAAGTATTTCACAGAATATCCTTTTTCTGCCGCCGATAAATTGTTCAGGTTGCCTAAGAATGACTGGTTACAGAAAAAAATTGACAGAAGGATAAATGAGATAGGTTGTGACCATAGCTTGCAATTATTTTCTACAGATGTTGTAGAGAAGATGAAAGAGCGTCGAAGGAAGAGTGTTGACCGCAGCCAAACTGAATCCATGGACACAAGTGATAGTGCTGAACCAAGAACGGGAACAATAACAGATGAGAGGTGAAAGAATAAAACCTATTGTTTATATCTTATGACAACCTATTTATGGGACGTGCCAGTAACCCGCTTTGTTCAATACAGTACTTATGTTCTTGTAATTGGAAATTCTACTCAGTCTACTTAGTCTATTAGCGTAAAATGTTTGCGTTAAAACGTAACATGTCCCGCGGATACGTACGCAACGTTGCGGCAACACGTTACATTTTTTGAACGAGCTCCAAAAACTCACATCTTGACATCAAAAACAGCCACGCGTGCCAAGTCTTCGTTTTTCGCCAACTTTTAGGAGAATGTTGCACGAAAACTTGTCCGGTGTAACGTCACTTGCCTTTTCAGAACGTTCATTATTCACTTTTTTTGGAAATTGATTTAATAACTATTTCTTTGTGAATTCTTTGCAGACTTGAGAAGTTTAAACCATCACTCCTGAAGGCGTTCTCTGATGCACATGCTCAGTCTCTTCCTCTAGATAAACTCAAAGCCTCAATCAACAAGCAGAACTCAGACGCCAAGTTTGACGACAGTGAATTTGATGCAGCACTTGAAACTATGCAGTCAGCTAACCAGATTTATGTTGCCGAGGGCAATGTTTTCCTTATTTAGGACTCATGTATATACATTGTAATCAATTTAATATTTTCTTGCTTGCTTTTTCTCTCTCTTTGTGAGAAAAAAATTACTGCGAAAGAAGGTGGTGTAAATGCTGACATTTCGTACTCGCGCTGACTTCTTTCGTTGCGTTTATCGCATAGACGCAGTATTTGTTCCTCCAGGTATTTTTTTGCAAATTCATTTTTGATACGAAACGTCTTAAAAAAGCAGGGAACCAAAACTAATTGTGGGCATTGGGGCTTTAGATTGAGATGGAAAATTTCCCTTTACTATCTCACTACCACGCGTGAAAACCCGTAATGCGCATGTTCAAAAAAGTGGCGGACGCGTTTCATTGTCATTTTCCCGCCAAATGTGAATCCAAAACATGTTTTTCATGGTAATGTAGTCTTCAAATTAAAACGCGAGCTTATGTTGGTATTTCTTTGTCTACTACATCTCGATGACAGAAACACGATTTCATATCGTAAGAGCAGCGCATTTCAAAGTGTTCAAAGGGCGCACCGCGGGTTCGTGGGAGATCAGCTGAATAAACTACCGAATAAGCGCTCGGGGTGCTTCTTTTGAAGGGTAGAGAGGGGGACGTCTGTTCGAGAGGGGGCTAGAATATACCACTTTCCAAGAACTTGATCAAGGATTAATTTAAGAGTAAAACAGGGACATGCACCAGAACTTTTTTGCAACAATGTATATTCACAGCTTGTTTCAGAACATTTACTCTATATTTTCTAGTTTTACAATAATTATTGACGTGGTCTTCTTTAGATGTCAGTTTTTCAAAACCTCCGATGTTCTAGGACTACTGTGAATGTGGAAGTTTTTTCATTGTTTTTTAACTTCTAATTCTAAGTTCTAATTACATTTGTTAAATGTTTTATAGTCTCCTGAGACTGACATTGTTGCATTAAAATCTGCGCTTTTCTACTGTCAAAATTGATTTTTATTTTAAAAATTTCTACCAATTTTCACTAGCTCGTGCATGCATGGAAAACGTACCTCACGATTTTTTCCGTACCGAAGCGGAACCATAAACGTAAGTTGTTGCGCTCCGATTAGTGATTGGGTCAGAAACTTGATAATAAGCCGTAACCATACCGTAGTTTCCCTACTCGTACGAGATCTGTTCAAAGATCAATACGCACATAAACGGGTATGAACTATAGTTGTTCCTCTATTCTATGGATCTCGCTATTGGAAAGTAATCAAGTATTCGGGATAACACTGGGCGTCGTAGAACACTACAAAAACATTAGCACTGGCAGTAGTTGAATTGCCCACTGAGTCGTAGCCGTTCGGAGGAACGATAAGCCCCGAATGACCTTGAGCATAGCGCCCTACTAATACTCGTGCAAGGTACATATGTCTGTAGTTGGACATTGGTGAGGGACTAGCATATCCTTGGGAGGTTGAAGCATTGCTTGCGAAGTACACCCCAATACCCAAAGCAGTACCTGTGAAGTTGAAATAACCATAAATTAGGGGCTTTTGAATTGTTTTAAAAGTATTTGGAAAGCGAATGAATAAAAAACGACGTGAGATTAAAGCCAGCGATTTTTTGCCTGCACAGGCGACACGACTTCTTGACATCAACGTCACAATTTCGTGCACCAGTCCTTCGTGTCACGCCACCATACCCACCTTTATTGCCAGCATTTCTTGCTGGTGTGGCAACCATGTCGGTGATTTCAGAAAATCGCGTCGCCTTTGCAAGCAAAAGATCGATCGTGTAGCCCTCAAATTTCCTAACGTAGGGTAATATGGTGGCTCTGGAACAATAGAGTTTGGTTTTTGACTTGAGTGCGGACGGTACCGTTTGCTTTCGGTTTTTGAGTTTTATCGTCTATTTAAGAGCCTTGCGCGCACGATGGCGAAATTACTAAAAAATAGCCTTAGTCGCCGCGAACATCGCACAAACATCAATACTGAGTTTCGCTCTCTTAGTATTATGGTCTCTTGATACTACCATTACTACAATACTACCATAATGTAGATGAATGTGTATGGATGTTATGGACTTACCATGGGCTTTTCCTCCAAAACTCCGGTTAAAATTTTTTTTGTTGATATCGTTGAGATTTTTCTCTGCTGTTCCATGGAATAGTCTTTTCTCATTATTGTATCCCACGTTTTCCTGGTCCATTTTGCGTTTCATTACCATATACTGCTGGTACAAATGTGGGTTTTGGATTCGCTCTATCTTGTGTATCTGCCCACCTCCAGTGTTAAGAAATTGTTGTTGAACATTGTTGTATTCTGGAGAACCAGGTGCAAGTTGAACAAGATGAACCGTTGCCTCTTTACCGCTAACCATGGGCATTGGGCTCCATTCTTTAGGCAAAGAAATATCTAAAAAGATCAATGAACCCTTCAGTTTAGAGCTTTAGTGAACTCGTACTATATTTCCCCCTAAGATTTTATGGTATGTTAGAGGGTTAGATACACTTCAAAATTATTTTCAGTCAGTGCTCATACCACGAGGGTTTTTTGAAAAGCCACTTGTTTCACAGGTTTGCGGGAACAATTTTCTGACTTTGCGCGCAACAAGATTTCTTAGCGTCCCTTGATGCAACTTGTCCTAGTACGTCATTCGCTTTTCTCCTTCCCGGACGATCCCTGGCCGTCTAAAAAATAGGACTACTGGCTTGAGAGCAGAGCCAAGAAGCCAACACCATTTCTCCTCGCCGCACAACGACACGTATGAAAAACACATTTTCGCGAATGCTCGAAAATTCGATGGGAATTCGTGGACGCGTTCGTGTCAATCTCGTTTCCAGAGCCTACGTTCCTTTGCTCTAACACCTTGGTAAAAGGCTCAAGTGTATACGTACAGGAAAAGCCTTTGCGCTGTATATTGTAATGGCATTGGAAAATCAAAGTCGATTAGGGATCCCACTGAATTTACAATACCTTCTCCTCCTTTAGCTCCAACAGTAGTCCGTGAAATCGTAATTCGTTGCCCAGTAGATTGTCCTTGTCCAGTCAAGTTCACTATATCGATGACAAACTTCTCGTTTTGGACTTCTACAGTTACACGAGGGTCCTTGTTGACATGGGCTTTCTCGAGGACAGCGTTAGTGCTTTTAGAGAAACGCTTAGTTGCACCTTGTAGTTCGTATTGCCACCGAACTGTCTCGGACAACACTTTAGCCTGCTCACTGTCCGTCTCTTTCTTGCTTCTCTCTTGAAGTTCTTTCCATATATCATTGATTATAGTACTAACATCATCAGGGTCGCCTCGAACCACAATGCGTTGAATTCTGTCTTCAAACTTGATAGTCACATCAAGTTGGCCAGCTTTACATTTCAGGGTATTTCTTTGGCGTGGACTGAGCTTGGGGACGTTTTCATTCTCAACCTTCTGCGTTTTACAAGCGTCTGAAAAACCCTTAAGTAATGATTTCTCAGCTCTTGATACATTGTCATTGCTTTTCCCAAAAATAACAAACTTCATCGAAGAAGCTATTGGGGTGATAGGACGTTTGATTGTCGTTTTAGAGCGAGACGGTATGCTTCTCATGGGAACTCCACGCCTTTGAGTTGCACCACTAGTCGAGCTGGCAAATCCGTACTGTTGTTGAATTTGTTGAAAAGTGGGTAACATATGTGCTTGAAAGATGACAATTCTCACCTGCCTCAAGTTTAGTAACTGAGGGCCGACACTGGCGAGTGCTTGGAAGGTAGCTTGCGCGCTGTCCACCTCTGACATTCCGGAATCTCCAGTCCCAAAAGCTGGTAGGGAAATCTTTCGAAAACCATTATTGTCAGCAACCCGTAGGCAATTCTCGATGCACCTTTGTATTTGGTCTTTGCCTGCTTTACCAGTCGAAATCGCGTGGATTATCTTCCCACAAAGTAGGCTTCCACCTGCGTTGGTCACTACCGCTAACCCTGAGGATTGTTGGCCTTTATTGGTACATTCTGTTTGCAAAGATGGATTCGCTCTGGCAATTGCTTTGCTTACTTCCCCAGCAGAACTCAAGTTCATATCGTTGCCAATGATATTCACAATTGCATCAGTTCTTTCTTGGAGAAGATCGCCTTGTAAAAGACTAACGGCAACATTACCATACCTATTTTGGCCAGGAATTGATGTGCTACTGATGAGCGAAGTAGACTTCCCACTATACGCAGCAAATTCTTGCTGGAAAGCGGCCACGAGTTGGGGGTCTTGATTGAACACAACAAATCGAATATCGTTGACGTAAGGGGAGCCGCCCCACCCATTTACGATATTGTACACTTCGCTGATCATGATGCGACAGGCCATATCTTTGGGAAATCCAAGCCCTGCTGTTCCTAAGATTGGAAAAGCTATTGATTGGACATTCAGCTGTAAAGCTTGTTGAAGACATTGCTGGACTGTAGAGCGCAGTATCTGAACAGAGAGAAAAATCAAAACATCGAATTGAATATATTTAGTCCATTATCTAAAAGGCAGCTTCAGAAAGAGTATAGCACTTGACGGAAGGAAGGAAGGAAAGAGAGAAGGTAGGAAAGAGGGAAGGAAGGAAGGAAGGAAGGAAGGAAGGAGGGAGGGAGGGAGGAAGGAATGGAGGAAGGGAGGCAAGAAGGAAGGCACACAGGAAGAAGGCACGAAAAGAGGCAGGGAGGGAGGAAGGCAGGAAGGAAGGCAGGGAGGGAGAAAATTGAGGAAGGGAGGGAGGGAGAGAGGAAGGAAGGAAGAAGGGAAAAAATAGTAGGAAGGGGAGGAGGGAGAACGAACGAACGAACGAACAAACAAACAGAGTAGATGCGCATTAAGTGTAAGTAGACCTGAAACCTTGATACGAGATTTTGTCATCGGACGTGCATGACAGTCGATTTATCGACTGAACTTAAAAGGATGTCAGTAACCCTTTTGAAAACATTTATGGGCATTTTAAACACATATAAACCAAACTAGAGACCTCACCTGATCAGAATTTCCGCCGTTCTGCCAAGCGGAGCAGTGCGTAAGGATCACGTGACGGCAGTTAGGAAGGTATGCGCTAGGAACCACAGCGATGCTTCCTGCTGCTAAAGATCCTGCAAAAAGGTTTTTAGCTTGAAAGGATCGTGACAGTTGTCCAATGACGGAACCAACCAGAATGTCAGCCTGAATAAAAAAGAAGTGTCGCTTTTTTAGAAACTTGTCCTCCGCACAATTTTATATCTCCTAGGGGATTGAGGTGGAGGATAGGGGAAGATAAGGCAAGTGTAATTTTGTTTTGATGACGTGAAAATTTCTACAATTAACCATCTGTTCACTCCGTCAAACCGTTTATAACAAGACATTCTTTCTCTGAATATCCTGTAATTCGAGGCGCAGAAAAGAATAATAACGGAAGATTGAGGAATTATGCTTTTACAAGAAAAAGGCAGTGTTACAAAGTGCAATTCTCTCTGCAACTGGTCTCGCAATGGCGTTGTGAATTACAAAAGTGCACGAACTACTGTATAACATACCCTGCATTGCGCAAAATCATTGCGATAAAACGAACCACCGTTTTTCTGCGTTGCGCCGTCTTACATCCCTGTAATGGTTCCTGCAACTTGTATAGACCCATATCACGCATGCGTGGAATTATAAATTATTTGATTTATCGGGAAAAAAATTCAGTATCAAATTCGTCACATCGATATTAGTAAAACTGCAAAGTTTGGGGGAGATTGCTCTTAACGTGATGAAGATATGAATGTTTACAAAGAAATGTACGGTGGACGGGCATCACATGACCGGCGAACCTCGTTACTTCGTCAGTTAATTTAAGGGCAATCTTTACGAAACTCTGCAACTTTACTAATGTGATGAATTTGATAGTGAATTCGTTTATCCGATAAATAATAAAATATTGTTATGCTGGCGTGATAAGGGTCTACAGCAATGCCATTGCAAAACGAGTTGCAAGAAACATGTAACTGCGTCACCATCAGTATCACTACGACACGTAACTACTATATCATGTCAAAGTCAACTTACTTGTTCGGTCACGATATCTGCTGATTTCCACGAGATCTTTACGGTTCCGATAGTAATACATGACGCCGAACTAAAATTTGCCGCTATTCCAGGAAACGCGGGTGTTACGTCATCTTCGACGTCACTCTCATCCGAGGATGACGTATCCAAGCTAGTTACAACCCTTCCAACCGCACCACGATCGTCTTCATCTGAAGAAGACGAATGCAATGTCATAGCCACATTGGATGCATTCGGTATAGCTGTCTGCGGTTCTATGGTACAGCGGTGTTCTTGCTCAACGGATTTTATAAGCCTGTCTCCCTCACGAGCGAAAAACTTTCCAAGCCCCGGTTGTTGAACTTCCACATCTTTAGTATTGATAGATTGAACGAGTTGTTTGAGGCCGTTTCGAGCTCGATCGAGGCCAACCCTCGTTCCAAAAATAGAAAATTCGTCACCCTTTTCACCAGCTTTGACTTTGACGGAGTACTGACCAAGCGTATGTTCAATGTTTTCTAAGTCGTCCTTCTTATTCTCTAGAAGGTATCTTCGAAAGCCGTTCCCTTTGCAACTGAAGCTTTCGGTTCCAATGGAATTCTGGTCTAGAAATTTTTGCATCCTGTCATAGGCATCGGCGACGTCATCTTTAAAGCCAGCAATCCATGTATCAAAGTACTCATTCCTACGAACATGGATGTGTAACTTTGTCTTCAGTTCCTCACAAAGAGTCCTCCATTTTTGCGACTGAAGAATCTCGCGGTTTTCTTTCTCGACTTTGATTTTGACTTCAGAGGTGAGTCCACGAATGAGTTCGGCCGCCTCGTCAGCATCTTTACTGGAAATCCCCAGAACAAAAGTTTTAGCGGAGTCATCGTCTTCTCCCTCATCTACACAAAACACAGCTGTTATCTTTCCATTTTCCATTTCTTGTTTAATCCGCTTTAGTCCTTCTTCAGAACCTAACATTTCTGTAATTGTCTTTGACAACGAGATACGCCTTTCACTCATTTTTGCCAAATGTTGATAGAGCTTGATTTTTGCCTCAGCAAATTCCTTCTTCGGTCCAGTGATTGTTACTTTTCCATTCTCTTCATCAAAATGAATTTCTAAGTTGGGAAACTCTGAGCTCGAGAGATGGTTTTTTATGAAGTCAATTTTCTTCAATAGTGCCAGCTTTTCTTCTTCCACGTCAATAGCCTGATTTGAGAACGTCTTCTTTGCTTCAGAACTCTGGGTTTTTTTTATTTGATTTATAAACTTATTTTTCACATCCCCTGACTTGTGAACATGACAAATTATTTGGAATTCGTCCTTTGACTGTCTTTCTCGCAGTAGAACCTTATCCTTCCCAATACTATGCTGTAGCTCGTAAGCATCCGCCATGACAGCGTCCCAGTGGTTTTTGTCAACTTTCAGATTAAATTTCGCAAATTTTTGTGTAAAAGTAGTGACCGTTTCAATTCCCTTCTGTTTGGCCACGGACTTTTCTTTGCCAGGTTCAGCTACAATATACACTATTGAATCCTCGCTGTTATAGTTCAACATGAAGCCAAGCCGTTTCAAGGAGTCCTTCAGGTTGTCCATGTAAGATGTAGCTGAGATGAATGTCATTACATCGGAATCGACGCCTATTGCTATACCTTCGCTTTCATTTGGTTTCTGACCGGCTTTACTGTCAAGCAAGGGGTAGTATTTGGATACTTCTAGCATCGCGCTATCCAGTTTGTGCGGTGTTTTTGGATTGAGAACTTTCTGGATTACTGAAATAGAAAGAACACACCTTACTATAGTATAACTTGAAGGGCTTGGGTAGCGGCCTGGCAAATCAAATAACGACAATCATGCAAAAGAAAGAAAGGAGCGAACGAACGAAGGAAGTAGGAAAGAAAAAAGGGAAGGATCAAATGAAGAGAGGAAGGAAGGAAGGAAAAAAAGGAAGGAAAGAAGGAAAGAAGGAAAGAAAGAAAGGGGGAAGGAAAGGTAGAAGGAAGAAAGGAACGAACGAACGAACGAAGGGAGAAAGAAAGGAAGCAAGGAATGAAGGCAGGGAGAGGAAGAGGAAGAAAGGAAGGATCAAAGGCAAAGTTAAACGAAGGGGAAGAACAGGATAAGAAAAAACAGCAGCACTCCACGCTTACCCTGAGGGTTTTCAAACGTAACAATGGCACGACCGTCTCCTTCCTTTAAGTCGATGTCGGACACATCACCACCAATTCTAGGAACAGAGAAATAGTATTCCAGTGCATCACGAGTTGTCCTAGAAGACAATCCGCAGACCAAAATGCTTGAACAAACAGGGAGTCTCTCAATAGAAACTTTTGATCCATCCAAAAGCCTCTCCCCAACTCTTTGTTTAGCTTTGTTAAAATCTGAAAAACAAATACCTATACTTTAGATATCTTAAATGTAATGCCTCCGTAAAATAATATTATTAAATATCATAAAAATAATATACTTTAGATATATTTTAAACGTAATGCCTCCGTCAAATAATATCAGTGGGAAAATAACGCATGGATATGCGTTACGTTGACGTTTACGTCGCGGAAAATACGCCCCCATTCCGCCACTGATTCTTAAAGATACAGTTACGGAACAGCTACAATACGGCGCAAATCGTAGCGTTACGTTTTCCATCATAAAATCTTTAATAACATGAATTTACTATACCTACCGCACATATTTTTCAAGGTTACCACAGCATTCTTGTTATCGTCTGATTTGGCTACGTCCAACACCTCTTCTTGTGTCCTGGCTTCCATAAAATTCCGTATACCATCAAAGGTACTGTCTGGATTTAAACCCCCCAACACAACGGTATTTGGCTCAAAAGTCTCACTCCTTTGTGATTGATTAGAGCGAGATGGCACAGCTTCGCTTTCGGCTTCGCCTCTCTTGTTACCGCGGTTAACTCGGCGTTGGTCTCCTCTTCCTCGACCGCCCCTCCCACCCGAATCGGAACGAGCGCGTCGTCCACGATTTGGCCTCGCTCCATCGTCTTTCATGGCCAAATTACTCTGAGAGGAAGTAAATGGTTGTTGGTCCATTAGGGCAGGAATATCACCATGATAATAATTTCCTCCCCTAGGCCCTTGAAATCCCCATTGAAAAGGGGGCCTGACGCCATGATATGGAAAGGGACCGCCACTGTAATGCTGATGGGGCATTCCTGTGAATCCTGGGGGGTTATACCATTGGTACTCCGGGCGCCAATTTACCCCATAGCCTCTTTGGTTGCCACGCCCATACTGCTGATGGAAAACACCTTGGCTGTTGGGCCCTTTCAAATTTTCCTGATTCTGATTTTGATTTTGGCTCTGATTTTGATTTTGAGTTTTTTTCTTGTTTCGGTTCCGACTCCTCCTGCTACTTTTGTTTTCCTCTTGTTTAGTTTCTGCTTCTTCAGCCAAACCACCTTGGCTAGAAGGGTCTCTATCATTGTTTGCACCCTCCTCCTTTGCAACAGCGGCTTCATTGCCTTTTCCCCAGCACTGACGCCTACCTCGGTTCGAACGTCCTCGTCCACGATTCTGCTCCAAACTTACATTAACTGGTTTCTTCATAGAGGCCATGTCTTTCAGACAGTTCATGGCGATTTGAAGGTCCTCATTGACATCAGATCTATGGAGCACCTTTCTAATTACAAAAGGTGGAACATTTCTAAAGTTTTCTTGTAAATATTTAACCTTTTCCTCAAATGAACGTGGCTTATTCATCTCTGTACTGTTCGCTGAGCTGTCATTCTCATCCCCAAGACTTGAAAAGCTTTCTGATTGATTTGGATTTGTTTTCCTCCTTTGATTTTTCCTCTGGAAATTTCTTTGTCTTCTACCTTGCTGCCCATTTTGCTTGCCTTGTTCTTCAACTGGTTCCCCATTCATTTCTTGGAGATGGTATATAGCAGCATCCAAGTCTTCATTAACATCATCCCTCTGCAAGACTTTCTTGACCATCAAGGGAGGAAGATTTGGAAATTGCTCACTCAACTCATTCACCTTGTCGTCCAAACTCACCTCATCTGGTTCTTCAATGTCAAGTACTTCAAATACACTAGGGTCTACCAAAACATCGCCAGGATCATCTTCAGACAAATCATCTTCAGCATTAGAATTATGTGAATTGTCTGTTATAATTTCAAAAGAATTATCTGTATTGCTTCTCTCCTCATCCGTAGAATTATTTGCATTGCCTGTTTCTTCCTCTTCAGATTCACTGTCATCAGAATCATTAGTGTCATCTTGGAAATCATCCTGCATAGTGAGGATTTCCTCGTTGTCTGATGGGTTATCCATTGTATATGTTTGTAGTTTCAATGACCTGAGAAAATTTAATAGCCAAGATAACATATATTAGACAGTGCTGAGGATTGAAAGACAGACAGACACACAGACACACAGACAGACACAGGCAAACACACAGACAGACTGGTTGACTGAATGAACCAAAAATTTAAAACTTCTTTACATGAAAGTCATATGATAAAAATATATACTGTATATACTTTTTGTCAAAAAATGTTCTTCTTGGGAAAATTAGGAAAATAGCTACTGGTAGCATATTTTGGCAGGAACTGGACCTTGAAATTTAACCTTTCCATTGACTGCCCCCCCCCCCTTTTTTTTTTGCTCAGGCCTTGCTATGCCCCTGGCTTCAAGATGTCACAGCAATCACTATCCTTTTATGTGACATTTTTGAGGAAAAAGGTACTCCCTTTTATACATCTTTCAATTAGAAAATGGTACTCCTTTTATAAATATCTACCTTTTTTAAGAAAATCGCATATTTCTAGCCAAAGTCTAAGGTAAAATTTCTGAAATCTCAACCCTGTTATATTGCCTCCAGTGTGAAAATGGCACTTCATGTGTAGAGCAGTTTCCAAATGAGTGGGAAACTAACTGTGCCATACTGAAACCATGTTAGTGCAGTAATGTCTATAAAACCATTCCAAATTCTTGCTGTAACTATACCGTGCAGTGATCCAGTGATCCTGGTGATCGTGCTGTTTTCCCAGTCATAGGAAATGTCCTCTAGTAAATAATAGGGAGTACCCACCCTGGAATGAACTCAACTACCATCTACTGTAACATGGGTTAGAAATTATATTGGGAATCCTGTGTAACTCTTGTTTTCTATTTCCTTGGGAACTCTAAAAATGCTACTGATATGTAAGGGTTTCCTTACCTTCATGTAATACAACCTAGACTAGATTTCGTATGACTGTGAAAATGGCACTGCACGGTCAAGGCACAGTTACAGCTGGAATTTCGAATGTTTTTATAGACATCACAGCATTGACACAGTCACAGTACGGCACAATCCGTTTAACACTCATATAAAATCTGCATGCATGCTCTATTTCCAATAATCAAACCTGCTGTATCTATTAAAGAAGTGTTGAAAGGTCAAGTCAACTTTGTGAGACTCAGAGTGAATCATTTCTCTTACAAGTCTGATAATTCTTTATATTTCAAAACTCATACTCAAAATTCAAGTCTCTGTGATATCTTTTTGTTCACTCACCACCCCTTATCAAATCAACAAAGTAATTTCAGTCATCAAGAATGAAATAAGAGCTTAATTGAACAGAACTTGCATTTCTGTGTCTAGATAAGCCAGTTGGTGTGTGCAAGCAACTAAATTCCTAATAGTTCTCCTCACCACTGGCTTAAAATTATCACAACCAGAAGCTTATTTGAAAGGACACTTACGTATCTCGCTAAATCTCATAACTCTATTGGATTGGACTGATCTATTATATAAGAATTAGCAAGAAATCATCATGAAGTTTGAATAAAGTTCTTTCGTTTATTGAGGGGATGCCCCTAGGGATTTCTTTGATCATCCACTGAGTCCTTGACCGATATCTTCAAGCATGCATTATAGAAAATGGTAAAATAATCTTGCAAGAATTAAGACTTACTTATATTAAGATTGCTTTCACAATCAGCGACACTACGTTTCAAGCTACAAAAATAAGCTTCTGCCCTATTCAGCCTGAAGAAACTACTGAGTATAGCTGAGTCGTGCAAAATAAATCAGATTCTCAAAGTCCGACGGTCGGTTCATTCAAACACAAAAAAGCGTACACAGACGAACTGCATTTCGAAACTCACGAGGAACTTTAAAACAGTTGAATTAATGTTAAATTTGATCGCCTTATCTTGATTTCAGCTCTGTCTTTGCATGACTGGTTGACTGTTTGTTGTCGAGTTTGTCCCAAAGCCGTTCAAAGTTTGCAAGCTCACCTTTAGATATAATTTGCCGTCATCTTCTACTTCCAAAAGAAAGAGTGGTCTCTCTTGACTTAGAGTGAAGACTGATTATGGAGAAATGAAAGCCAAATTCTTCATTCAAAAGAGGGAATTTTCCCTAGCTAGCTATGACAAAATTGATTTCTTGGTAGTCAGCTTTACTTCCGGTTGCCTTCCAGGAAATCTGCATGAGAACGAGGCCAATATATTGGGGGGATTTTTCGCAAATTCCCAGAAAGAAAAGATGACTCACTTTCCAAAAATAGAAATGATTATGATTAAAAACAATATTAAGATAAGCTTAAATACACTAGTTCACAATATTTCTTGCATTTAGACTTTTGTTGTTTTTCACATGCATTTTGATTCAGTAATTTTTTTTCCCTTTTTGTCACTTTCATCCCTTTTTGTCACTCTTTCCAATGACGATATGTCCATTTGAGTCTTGTAACTTTGAATTTTAATTCCTTTTTTATATGAACTTCATCTTACAGTACTATTCACAGTAAACTAGAATAATATAATTATACACAATAGTTCATAGAAAATTGTTCAAAATTTTACATCATAAATGCACAGTCCTATGGAGCATTAGGCTGGATAGACTCTCAGTGACTAACACATACATCCTTGGGAACCCAAAGGGGTAATTTATCATGTTTGTTGCTTGTTTTTTGCTCCCTCAAAAAAATCCCCCTTAATTGAAACATTGCTAGAACTTTATTCAGTACAATATCATTTTAATGGTTATTGTCATTTGTGTATATATACTAAATGCTGATCAGTCTGCCTCATCAGGATGACCAATCAGAAACAAGAGAATCACTTACCTTCTGGAACAAATAAGTTGTTCCGAAATTATTATTCTAACAGATAATCTCAGTGCAAAGTTATGTATTATTTGACTACAAAATTTACTATGGATAACTTATATAATAAATAATTCATGTATGTTGTAGAAAAGAGGTCATTATTCCATATACGATAAATTTTGCTTTTTCTTATTCTTTTTATTCTTCTTGGATGCTGCCAAAACTCGTTCATCTTGTAATCTTTTCACTTTGCGGTGATGGCTGGTGCTGTCTTTTTGAAGCTCCTGAAAATACATAAATTAAACCAAGAAACCATGAATAAAGGCCTACATTATCCATAAAAATATAAAGAATGAAGGAAAGAAAGAATGAATGAGTGAATAAAAATAAATGAACAAACAAACAAACAAACAAAAGAAAGAATGAAAGAGTGAATTATGAATGAATGATATAATGAATAAATGGAAGAATCAGCTAAATAAGCAAATGAAGGAAGAAAGGAAATAGAAAAGTGAGAAGAAAAAGATAGGAAGTGAGGAAGAGAGGAAAAAAGAGAGGAAGGAAGAGAGGGTGGAAGGAAGAAAGGAAAGAAGGAAAGGAGGTGGAGGGAAAAAGCTAGAAATTAAGGAAGGAAGGAAGGAAGGAAGAGAGGGAGGGAGGGAAGGAAGCAAGGAAGCAAGGAAGGAAAGGAAAGGAAGGAAGGAAGGAAGGAAGGAAGGAAAGGAAAGGAAAGGAAGGAGGGAAGGAAGAGTGATAGTAAACAAGCAAAGAAAGAAGGAAGCCAAAGGATAAAGAAGTCTAATGAAAAAGTTACAAAGTATAATTCAGTGTACCATAGATGTGGAGTTTTCATCTTTTACTTTCACCTCACTTGAAGTGCTTGTACCTGTTAATTAAGATTATTAAGATTCTCATCAGCTCAACTATTGCTTTCGAATCCCCTTGGGAGAAATAGTAATCATTAACTTTTCAGAAAATAACTTACAGTCAACAGGAGTTGGTTTTGTATCAATAAAGAAGTCATCACACAGAGATGGCTTGCTTTGACTATCCTCATCCTCATCTAGAAAACAAAATATCACATCAGTTATGTATCTCCTTATTTACCCAAAGCCCCAGGGGGAGCCTTTTGGGGGTTCATTTCCTATGGTGATCAGGCAAATAAAGTCCACAATACCTTGTTCCTTGATGTCAGCTGAAAGTCTTATCCCTTTTTTGGCTACCTTAAGATTTTTCCGCTCTTTTGGAGACTGCAGAATCATGCTGCTTGCATCATTCAACTCTCCTTTTGTAATTTTTTCATTGATCAACTTAAATATCTCTTCTGTTGAAACATAACAATATTTGATAAGTGTAAATCTTAAAGTATAAAATCTTTTTACAAGACAGTATAAATACTATTACACTAACCTTTGTGTTGAATGGTCTGTTGACTTGTACATGGCGTAGGTGGAAAGAGTGATATGTATTTCTCATCTTTAGGGTAATACTGAAAGCACAAAGACATCCAATCAGAGTAGGTATTGTAGTACATGGTTTTTATGGTATAATTAACTTTAAAATATCGGCACTGACTTACTGTAATGTAGTTCCACTGTTGCTTTAATAGTTGTAAATTCTTTTCTAATTCATCTCTAAAGATTCAAGAACAAAACAACTGTTACAAAATGGCATCATCATATCAATGATACTCTATACTCATGTAACTGCAACGATGTTTATGTTAATAAAAGATAGATAGATACTTTTATTTAAGCAGGGTAAACCATTCAGAAAATTACAAAGAATTGACTGTTATCAACTGGTGCCCTAAATAAAATTTATAAATGTTACAAAGAAGAAAAAACAAAAAAATAGAATAAAGATAAAATACAACAATATATAAAACTATAAGATATAAAATTTTGTTAAAATTTAATTAAAATTGTGAGTGCTAGCAATTAGAGCTAACAAATATTGTGATATAGAAAATACACATGCACCTATATATACATAAAAACACAAAGCGCATATACATGAAAGTGGGAAAAAAATTAATATAAAATCATCACAGCATAGACTCTATCATACAGGACTTATCTATATTTTGTATAAACAATGTAGACAATTTGTTATATAAAATACCTTTGCTTTTCATCTGTACATTGAGTTAATTCATTCATACATGATTTATAAGATCTTGTTATCTTTCTCTTCTCTAAAATACAAATTACAATTATAATTACTCGCTTTAAACCTTCATCAACCAAGATTCTTGGGGAAAGCTTAGAGTTAAGTTAGAGTGTATCATTTTCTTTACACCCCCTCCCCCTGGGAGAATGTCTGTATAGAATTTGTCTGTAGTATCACTTACCAAAAAATTTCACCATTTTGTATTTCTTGGCAATTTTCTTTTCTTTCTGTTGTCTTTCATTTTCTTTAAGATTTTGTTTCAGCATATTTAACATTCGTTCTTGTGAAGTGCGGACAGTGGCGGGAATATCCTTCTATTAGGAAAGAGAACAAAAACAACCCCGTCACGCAACACCATTTATCATTGCATCACGCAATACCTAATAACTCAAGTGAGTTCAGATTTAAAGTTTACCAAATATTTATACAATTTTTATACAGAATTCCCCATATTTAGCGAGGTTTACACATGACTGAATGAATTCAGTACGAGCTTAGACCATTTTACTTCTTAGATATTGAGATTCTGGGATGAAAATAGGTAAGTTTACTTAAGCTTACAAAATTAAGTTACATGTGTTTCACCTGACGAAGGAGACGTTGCACATCTCTTAGCTGATTTTTGAAAGACTTTTTGCGCTTTTTGGCTTGATTCTTGCTTTCGTTATTTGTATTGGAGAGTTTACGATGCCTTTGATGCTGAGAAGGTGCCATAACGATCGAAGAAAGTTTTTGAGTGAGCCCGCGATATTATTCACTGACCAATTGGCCTCGCTTTCATGCCAAGTGAAAACCGAAGGACCGGAGAAAAGTGTCCGTATTATGGAAGTGTCCTTACTATAGGGGTCGTAGTACTTTCCGTATTCACTCTTTTACAATCAGAGTAATATTCTAACTAACATGATGTCAGAAAGGTCTACACTGTCCATAATAAAGAGGTAGAATTTATGTGAATGTTACCATCTGGGGCCGAGATTATGGGTCCGTTCACGCTGGGCATAAATGACCCCAAAATCGCTCTTCAAACGTCACCTTTTTACTAAAACCTTCATATCTTAAACAGTCTTTCATCGATTGGAACGAATTTTTTGGAGGTGGCTGACTACATGTAGCGTTTCGTTTTGGTTTGCAGAAAGTCATCATTGACGTCATTTTGACGTCATAGTGACTTCATAGTGAATTGTTACATTTCTCAAGAAAATCTAGATCAACTCCAGAGTTTTTCCAAAGTGCATATTTTGATAGCATATAACATTCTTTAAAATTTGGCACGACTTTGTTTGAACACACTCCGAAAGATATCAAGAGGGGGCCCACTCACTAATCATCTTCCTACGACGAGGGCATCTGCGCACCATTACCAAACAAGAAACTCAAAGAACTATACAATACCAAAGCATAGAACTGAAAGATTACGTCGTAGTTTTTTGCCAAGTACAATTTTATCTTTTAATAATCAATAGTATATCTTATAGCCAATTATAATATATTAATAGATATTAATTCCGTTTGTTACAACATTTGTAATTCATTTATATGCGAGAAATGTTGAAATTAAACTTATTATTATTATTATTACTTTTATTTCGATGCGATATTCGTTGCTGAGTTATAAAGGATATTTAATTCACGATGACGTCATAAATGTGACGTCACTCGGGCTACATTAAAAGCTATAGACTGAAGCCACTGAAAAAAGGAAGTGGCATTGCAGTTATCGTTTAAGATTATACTAACATGTTTAACAACGCTTTTGCTAGGTATTTTTTATTAATATTTCTTATACTTATCTTCAAAAAATCTAAAATCATACGATTCGGAGGACTCTGGAGTTCTCTCAATGTGCAAAATATAAAGGTAAACGATTTGCAAATAAAAGAGTTAAAACGAGGCTATATTTTAATACATACGGTTCAAATTAAGCTTACTATAGGGCTATTCAGTTACTGTTATACTAAATTACGTCTTGATTTAAGAGAATTTCTTCCCTCGTAGCTTACGTTCTTTTTTACCCATAATGCATTGTTTCGTATTACACTGTAAAAGCGACAAAAGCCTCTGATTGGCTTAACCTGTTTGACGTCAAAGTGGTTTTTTTGGATGATCTTTCTCAGATTTGAATTAATTGAAATTTCAGCTAAATTGGAGAACATCGTAGTTTTACACTGCTCAACTCAACTGTATTGATAATAAAAAAAGAAGGCAAATTTTACATCAAGGTTAGTCAAAAAAATTTACCGCGAAATTTCCAATACATTTTTTTGTCAACTTCTTAGTGGTTAGAAATTGAATTGTCCAGGATAGAAATTTGAATTGTTCGGAAATATGTTGGCAATTTTTTCGAAAAAAAAGCTTTCCAACAAATTTGTAACTGTTGAATGGGCGCAGAATGTTGTTTCCATTGCTACTCAGTGATAGTCAGAAATTTACTAGAAATTGGTATTATAGTATGACACTATATACATGTTCATCTTTGAATTATTTCGACTAGAATAGGTCACTATTGTTAATGTCAGTTCATATAAAACAATAAACACTTTTGAAAACGATGCTATATAGCACGAGTCTTAGCTTAATTGAAAATGATGGTAGATAGTACCGAAACATCGAGAAAAAATGACTGTAAAACTCTTCAGAAAAAATGTTCAACTTTCATATGAAACATAACATCAAAAAATTAACCATGGAACGCGAGCCGGTCACGCTTAAGATATATACTTACCGGCGATCCTTATTCTTTCACTCTTTTAAAATTTCTAACAATTAGGAATTTAAACAACATTCTGCCCATTTCAAATAGTCACAAATTTGTTTTTGACAATTCATGTAAAACAATAGAACGATGAAAACGATGCTCACTATAGGACGAGTCTTGGAAATGATGGTAGATAGTATCGAAACGTCGCGAAAAATCTTGGTCGTTCCTAATTTTACTGTAATTAAAATCTTTCAGAAAAAAGTTTAATTCGTGTAAAACATCACATAAAAAATTACATCACGCGGGCCAGTTAGTCGAAGATACGTATTCGCATCCTTATTTCTTTCATTCATTTGTTGTTCACATGAACTTAGAAAGCTATATGTATTATATATATGCTATCAGTAAGATTTTAATTTGTCCATTACTGAAAGTACGGTCTAACAATTAATACTTCAGTTGAGTTCACAAGCATGGCTACTGTCCTTTCCGTATCCTAACTTTTGGTTTGCAATGACAATTAATTTATTTAAAAACATTTTATAGCGCGAGCACTAAAAGGCCGCCGACGAGCTAACAGCGAATTCTTGGGTTGCATGTGACGTCACGGCAGCCATCTTGGATGAACTTCAACAAAAGATTTCTCATTAGCGTCTCTTGTTTCTTCATCCAACGTGGCTACCGGTTCTTTGTCTTTTGATTCCCAAAGGAATGGATGAAACCCAGCAATAGAGAGAGTGAACAACCAATGGCCTAGCTACTTTTACACTACACACGGTGTGTACTCAAAAACTGTGAAAATACTAAGAAACTGTTGATTAACTGGGAAATCGGGATCATTTTCTCTTAATCGAGATGGCCCTTCAGTGGCTGTGTGTATCTCCGAAAAAATTCTGGCTACGTTACTGACAGTGAACAGCCAGCGAACACTAGGTGTGACGCAGCCTATCCCCAGGCGTCCTCTGCGAGCGCGAATCGCGAGCAAGACCTGGGACGAGAGAGAGAGAGAGACGGGAAAGCCTGGGGACTAGGTTGGGTGTGACGTTGTTTAGTTCTCCCTTTGCTTTTCTCTTTGTTAATTTTCTATGTGTATGGAGCTCCACTTTCGCTGGCCTTCCACCCGCAAAGAGCCGCGCTATATGAATTGAATCTGAATTTAAGTACATTATCGCCGAGAAATTTTGGTTTAAATCAGACAAACCAATACTGCGGTACACTAAAGTCACGATTCAATTAAGTCGACCGACCAATGTTAAATGAATATATTACCAACATAGTACCAAGCTTGTTGGTCGAATTTCTGGAGAAATAAATTTCGTTGATTATGTCAATTCGAAACTCATCCGTTTCTGTGGATATGATGATATACGTAGAAACGTATGCTGAGTTTCGCATTGATCATCGCATGAAATAATCGCTTTTACTTTCCATATATACCCTTCAAAAATGACAAACATAAGAAAAGAAAAAAAAGGAAGGAAGGAAGGAAGAAAGAAAGAAAGAAAGAAAGAAAAAGGATAAACTTTATTTGCTGATGTGAAAGATCTCAACAAAGCCGCCGCAAAAGCGAGTAAACTTTTGCTACACACATTTCTAGTCAGTCTTGGGCAAAGGTTTAATTTTAGGCGGCCTCTCGTCCGACAACCTTTTTAAAATTGGTCAGTGTATAGTGCATGCATATGTATCGTCAATGGCTTTAACGTCATCTGATCATCGAAATGGAAAGGAAATCGACTGTCAATTGTAAATCTGAAGTCTAAGTCTTTCCCTTGTTGTCCATCTAATACTTTCTTCTCCGGCATTGTTCTAGACACATCTCTCATGGGTGGACTCCTTTCAAGCGATGAAGCGTGTCTCAACTCTCTTCCGTTTGATTTACTTGAACCAGCAAGTTACCCAAGCACCGTCATCCCAACGTGGATCACCTTGTCTACCATCAATTCCATCATGGCCGTGCCTACCTGCGTCATCAATCTACTGGTGATATGGACAGTCCTTAAGGATGAAGATCTTCGATCTGTCCCCTACAATTTGTTGCTTGCTGTTTTAGCTACCACTGATTTCGTAGTAGGATTTCTATTAGCGCCGTTATCAGTTTCCAGGGATATATGCATGTCAATTGCCGAGTGTTCTTCTGCCTGCTCCCTAGCGCTTGCCTACAGGGTATCAGCCGTATTTTCCATCAATTGGTCTCTTTGTGCACTTGCAGTTCTGTGCCTTGAAAGATACTTGGTAATAAAGCATGACTATCCAATTTTCAGTTACCTAACCAAGACGAAGTTGCTGGTGTTAACGGGAATGTTGTGGATGCTCACATTATTGATCACTTTGTCAGGCATCTACATAGCACATCAGAAGAATCAATCAAATCGTTTTTTTCTCAGAGCCATGCCAGTTCGAATAATGGTTACCTTGTTTGTTGCCATCATTATCTACTGTACTGCTAGAGTCCAGCTGATTGCTCGTCGTCATCAAAGAGCTATTATCGCACAAGCAGTGGCTGCACAAGGAGCACAAATTCAACAAAATCGATTGAAGGAGATCAAAAGATGCTTCGTAATGGGCAATATGGTGTTGCAGACCTTCATTTTGGCTATTCCAGCTATATTTGCAGTCATTATTGGAATGGTTCATGAAAATGTTACAGCTGATTATAAATACTTGGTCTTTCCAATTGTTACTACGTTTTTCCATCTTCACTCCCTGGTAAATCCAATCATCTTTTCTCTGCGTCTGTCGTGTATTCGAGACAGAGTAATGAAAAAACTGCCGACATTTGTGTCTTCAAAGATTGGCCCAGTGGTACAAGATCCAGTGGTACAAGATCCAGTGGTACAAGACCAAGAACAGCCGCACGACGGGGCTATCCAGAATTAAGACACTGATAGCATCCAGTTAGTATTCTATTTCATAACACTCGCATTCATGCTCAGCTGAAATTAAGGTATGGGGAAAAATATTGATCAGCGGCCTAAGACAAGCTGGAACAGCTTGGCTTAGGGGAGCGGTACAGACGACCCACGCGAATTTCAGGGGTGGGTGGGTGGGTGGGCCGTTCCACTGTTCGCTGTTCCGCTGGAACTGAGCAAGAACCGAGTGATTCATTTGGGTTTGGCATTTTATAGCATATCCCCATGGGAGGCACGTGCTTATTCGCACCAAGCTGCACGACGAATGTTATTTCATGTTATTTCATCTTTGCATGACCGACCGACCGACCGACCGACCGACCGACCGACCGACCGACCGACCGACCGACCGACCGACCGACCGACTGACTGACTAGAGTGATTTTCATCGGACTGTGAAATACTAACTAGCTATTAGTGTATAGCAGTCAAAATTCAACAAAAGGAAACAATGGAATTGGGATCTACTACTGTGTATTAGCTTAGTAACTATTTCACAGTCCAATGAAAATCACTCTAACTAACTAACTAACTAACTAACTAACTAACTAACTAACTAACTAACTAACTAACTAACTAACTAACTAACTTACTTACTTACTTACTTACTTACTTACTAACAAAACAAACAAACAAACAAACGAATATATATATATAAGTATATAAATAAATAATTGATAAATAAGTAAATAAATAAATAGATAAATAAGTAAATAAATAAATAGATAAATAAATAGATGGATAAATCTAAATTAATTTCAGTTTTGAAACAACTGGTAACAAAAAACATTAATTTACGTTGACAACGCTGAATCCGTTTTGTAGTATGTACACACTATAATCGGATCTTGCAGATAAACACGCCAGCCTTGAAACTACCTTTTAAAATTAGTTTTGTCAATCAAAAGGTGATCAGATATTTCTTTCAAGTCCAGCGGAGAAGTAAAAATACTTGCCATTCGTCGTTTGCATTTCCGAAATTCAATCTCAACGGTTAAGAAGGTAAAAAGTGAGTCGAAGCACAATTTGATTGACAGGTGACTAAAACCAAACTTTCTGTAGTCCGAAATCAACACAAGGGTCGCGCTTCGATCAAAAGGGCTTTATTATATGAACCGGGCTGGCCCGGTTAAGGGGGCAGACTTCCTTTGTTTTCTTTTCCCTTGAGGCCACAAAAAAAAGTTACCAGCATAACCGGGCCAGCCCACGGGTTCATATAATCAGGCCCTTAGAACGGGCGTAACTCAACGGGTTCTTACGGAAGATTGAGATTGTTTGATGTGTTGTTCTCTCCCTCGCCACGAGGGTTTTTTCTCCAGGTTCTCCAGTTTTTCCTCACTCAGCAAAAATCAACATGTGAGTTGAGCGATGCATGTAAAATATTTAATGTAGAGGTAGTGAGTGTGAGTGCAGCAGGTGTAAAACGCCTAAAGGGTACTCCAACCCAAACCAACAACAGTCCATTCCATGTTCTTGATGCACTGTGCCTACGCATGAACTTTGCCTAATGCACCTCAGAAACTCATTAGCTGTAATCTCTTCTATCACAGCTGTGAGATGCATATGACAGGATTAACTACGTGTCATGTATTCAGATGAGCAAAATGATCTGATAGTCAGACTCCTTGTTAGCAATACTTGTCTTTTCCTTGCACCTTCTAGTTAGGTATAATAAACAACTGTCCGGACACACTAAGACGTTTTGATCTGTAAAAACGCTTAAATGTTTGAGCGTTTACATGCCTCATCCGAAAACGCTGGCGTTTTGACTGTAAACGCTCATTTTTGAAAACGCCTTTCAAAGTGACTATATTCGTATACGCTCATCTATCGTTTTCGTGCGGACAGAAACATTTTAAGTCGTTTACATTTAATCGTTTTCAAAACGTTTCCGTGTGGACGGGGCCAGTTTATAACGTATAGCATATCAAGAAACAAATGCAGTATAATGACTTTGACCAAAAGAAGAATGAACAATAATTTCAATTAATGCTTGGTAGATATGTCTTTAAAGAATTCTTTGTCATCAAGAGTGACTCCTTGGAAACGATTGTCTTTTAAAACAAGAACTTCATTTATCGCTATTTACTCTTCCGTCAGATATCAGTAGAACTAATGAGTTACTGTCAAGTGCTTGAAATAAAAATACATTAAACAAATCCTCGAAGTCCTGGTAGAGAGAGGACTTTGCTGGCACGTTGGCTGAGTTCCTAAGGTAAGTCACTTACTGGGACAGCCATGCACTGTCTGGAAAAAAGTCAACTATGTATGGTGAAGTACAATCTATTTTATGTGTTCCATTGGTTCCCCAAAACAAGTGACTTTATTTGCTTTAAGCCGGCGATACACGCTGCAATTTTTTCTCGCGCTGGCAATGCAATTTTAGATTTTGTTGCAGAGAAAAATTGCAGCGTCTATCATCATTCTGCAACATTTAGTACGAACGTGCAGTGTTGCAGAGAAAAGTTCACATTTTTTGTTGCAAGACATCGTTGCCGCATGTGTTGTCAGACATGATACACTCGGCAATTTTACTCTCGCAACAAAATCCCTAAAATTGCATTGCAAGCGCGAGAAAGAATTGCAGCGTGTATCGCCGGCTTTTTATTACCAATGGATCACATAAAATACATTGAAAATAAAAGTGATTATCTGACTCTTTCATAATAAGACCAAGACCACGACAAAACGGGCACAGCTATAACTGAATGAAGGATTGTTATTGCAATACGAAACATCTTAAAGACAAAATCTGGACTCTGACGAGGTATCCCTATCTACAGATAAAATACATTTCATTTTAAATGTTATCTTTTTTGTTTTGTTTATTTGACAATAAAGCTAAATGTAAAGTCCCCGGGATCTGGCTGTCCTTGTTGGCTTTCCACAAACAAAGGAGTCAATTATGTAATATCTGATGTTCGTTATGAAATACATAATCTCTTTTTATTTTTTTCTGTTTGTCAGTGTTAGCAAGTATGAAGCTCTTGCCTGGTCTGGTTGTTGGCTATCTTTTGTTATTCTGTGTTATCCTAACTCTTCAAGGTTTGTATATATATATAGTCACACTGATGATGAGGTGAGTCACCTCGAAATATGTTTGAGACAAATAAAAAGTCAGTTAAACTCAAAAATGTCATTACACACAATCATTAGAGTTTTATGTTTATTTCTGGCGCATAGACCATATATATATATATATGTATTCAGTGGTTTGAAATTTCCCACTAGTTTAAATTTTTGAGGCATTATTTTACTTTCTTAATCCACTCCCTTTCAGTTTAATCCTTTCAAACTAAACTAAATACATAACTTATAAAGATCATTTCGTCCTGGGCACAGCTTGTCCTGCAAAGCCTGGTGTTCACGAAATAACGACAGAAGCAGAAGCGGAAGGATCATACGCATGCAGACTTAGTATGTACTGCCTTTTTTTCACACCTATAGGTGAGAAATACAACGCAGGCTAAGTCTGTGTATGTTGCTTCCGCTTCCGCTTCTGCTTTCGCCGCTCGTAAAAACCAGGCCTAACCAGTCCCGGACGAAAGGCGCCTCATGTAAACATACCCTTAGGGAAAGGAAGATTTCCCAAAGACTGTTATGAGACCATAATGGCCTCTATTGTATTACTAAGCAAGCAGGAAGACCTTTTATAGAACTACTGACTTATATGTTTACTGACAAATGGCACTCTAATCATCCCGGATCAAAGTTACCATATCTTACTGGTCTTACTACCAAGCGTATAAGCTCAAAAAATACTGGTACCATAATTGACTTAAGTATTTACTGAATTATGACACCAACTTGAATGCTACCATGTCTTGGGTGTGTTTACATGGGCGACCTCGTCCCCGGCTGAGTTCATCATCGGACTAGTTTCACGGCCCGGGATGAAAATACCTTCATATCTTACCACGAAGAAACGTAAATGAATTCTTTTCCTGGTCTCCAGGTAAATGTCTCACCCCAAATTTCGTCCGTGAAGAATTCAACTCCCGGCACGAAATCACCCAATGTCAGAAGTCCGCCCCTCTCCCCCTCCCCCCTTCCCCCCTTCCCCCTCCCCCCCTTCCCCCTCCCTTCCCCCTTCCCCCCTTCCCCCTCCCTTCCCCCTTCCCCCCTTCCCCCCTTCCCCCCCCCTTCCCCCCTTCCCCCCCCCTTCCCCCCGAAGATGATGCAAATCCTTAGTGCTTAAAGAGTTGGTAAACGTTTTATCGGGCACTTATGATATACTGTTATGTACAGAGAGCTTAGACTATGAGATAACCTATCCTGAACGACTCCACCATCGTCGCCATAGACGAGATCTCTCGACACGTATGGCTACTAAGGTAAGAATGCATATTAATTCGCTTTAGGCTGATGTACAAGACTGAACTTGCAAGGACAAATTTTCACGCATCGTTGTTGTACGTAATTTATAAAGGTGGAGTTTGGGTCCAAAATTTTACCATTTTCTATATATTATGCATTTTGAGAAGAAGGTTTAACCTAGCAGCCAGGAGATTGCCTGCGTTGCTGGCGGTCTGCGATTTTGGCCATGGGAGCGGAGATACATTTCTTCCTTCGCCCCCAAAACCGCACACCGCCAGCAACGCAGGCGAAGCTGGAGAGTATCGGCTTTGTACTCCTTTCACGAACAATCTAGTGACTTGAAACAAACAAAACTGAACTGTACCAAAACAAATAATGAACACAAGCAAACAATGGCAACCTTTTCCTAATTTATGAAGTAAACAGCTTTGATGTATATTTTTCCAACAGGATGTGAAGCACGAGCACTCGGCGACTTTCGCTTTAAAAGCGTTTCAAAAGGACTGGATTCTAGACACGAAGATCAACGAGTTAGTATTATTTATTATATTTATTTCTTTATTTTATTATTTGTCTTAATAAACTTGGAACTTGAAATATAATTAGCAACCAGATTCATAGCCAGCACACGCCCAGGCAGCAGTCGTTTCACGTTTTCTCAAGGTTGCACACACTCCTTGTCCCCTTTTAGCTTAACTTTATCTAAATATTTATATCATTCTATCTTGTCTGTTATTTTTCATCTTCTTATTTGTTACAGTCGTCTGATTCCAGAAACAGTGTTAGTTCGACAGTTTAAATCAGATGGTTCTGAAGTTATAACCAAGGTAAATACCAAAAATGAACATTGAAATAATGGGAAGTTTCCATTATTTGATAATACGCAAGAAGAAAGAAAGAAAGGAAGGAAGGAAGAAAGAATGAATGAATGAATGAATGAATGAATGAATGAATGGAAGGAAGGAAGGAAGGAAGGAAGGAAGGAAGGAAGGAAGGAAGGAAGGAAGGAAGGAAGGAAGGAAGGAAGGAAGGATTGATTGATGGACCACTGATTAAATGAAATAACATGTCTTTGCGGACAGGAAGTTCCAGAACACTGTCATTACCAGGGATCTTTACGTAGCATTAAAGACTCTACTGTTGTACTAGAAACATGTAACGGTTTAACGTAAGTATACACCAAGCTACATGAATTAACGATTCTTTAAAATTTCTGCAAGCGCAGAAATCCCATAGAAAACCCCATAGAAAATCAGTAGCACGTCTTGGAACCACACTCGTTAATAGCAGTCCTTGTAACTTATAATTTTTATACACTAATTATATAATAATTGATATATTAATCGCGTTCTGATTGGTCGAGAACCGTGTGTGATTACAGTACACACATAGATGACGTCATTGAATCTTAAGCGTGCTCTAATTGGGTGAAATATTTCAATGAATATTATATAAAACAAATAGATTCCATTTTTCCGTGGGTGTGTAGATGTACGAAAGACGTCAAAATGTGGTGAGAACAACAGTCACACCAATCGACTTCGTCTCGTGGCGTATTTTTCTTTTTCTCACCACATATTGACGTCATCTGTGCATATATCAGAGTATACAGACGCACGGAAAAATGGAATCTATTTCCTTAGCTGTATGCATCCAAACTTTAAATTACTTGCTCATATTCCCTGACTATTAGCTAAATGCACAGATGATAATGATTTTCATTGTTTTCTGTAATTTACACAGTGGAGTCATTGATGATGGAATTGAAACATACCACATTGAGCCACATGAAACATACGAGGTAAGCTAGTAGAACATCGCCTTTTTCGACTGCAAAAACCGTTCAATAAATGCTTCGAAATGACCGAGATTAATGGATAACAACGAGATTTTGGGGGGTAGGATGGGGTCCGAGTTCAAGATCTACCGTATATTTATTTAAATTTTGCGGCAAACGGGGGACGGCCTGTAATCAATTCTCATAAAGAAACTCACTTAGAATCGCAAGGTCACAATTCTCCTCCCTGCATTCATCCTTCCGAACTCCGTCTGCGCTCCTCTTCTCTCCTTGACTCCCATAACCCTCCCCCTCCCCCTTAAGCTGCCCCATCTCACCACAGGCAGCCCAAGCTCATTATCTCGAGCAGTTTAAACATGTCAGGAAAAATTAAGAAAACCTGAATTAAGGCTTTATTTGCAATTAAAATAAAGTAACAATGCATATGAAATGTCATATTAAAGTATTTTGTAATTATCTTTGCTATAGATCGTATTTTAGAGTCACTCAGAATTAATGTGTATTGAAGGCTATTAAAATGTTGACATGTTTAAAACTATGCTGCCAGATAATGAGCTTGGGCTGCCTGTGATCTCATATGTTCACCGAGTAACCAGAATGTTCTGTGCTTAATATAGGAGACTGGTGCGCATAAGATCCAATCTACAAGGAGCATGGCCCAATCTAGTGATGATCATTTGCCCTGCGGTAAGTCTAGTGCCTGTAACACTCGTAGTCTAGTCTCGACATAGTATGGTGACTTTATGGTGACTTACCTCTATTGAATGACCATTTTGAAGTTAATACACCGTCTCTCCATCTTCCATTAACCATTATCCCTTTGGAAGTGTTAATAAATAAATAGAAAAAGTGGGCAAGTTTCCTATTTCTTGTAAATGACCAGGAGTCCATTACTAGAAGTGCGAATGCTCTTAGCTTCCGTTCGCCCGTCCGTGTACATCGCGATGCTGATTGGTTGATTGCTCTTTGGCGGGAACTTGACGCGTGCGGGCATTTTGAAAGCTTTGAAAATTTACAAAAGTCCTTGCAGTTTTTACTTCGAAAGCTTCAAAATATTATCCTAAAAAGCTAATAGAAATTTGGCAATTTTCATAAACAATTGTCTCTGCCAAGCGTAAAAATTGTACATTTGAATTTTTCTGGATTTTTGTTATTTCAAAAACTCGAAAGACGAAGGACACAGAGAATGTTTTAAACGTTGGAGGACGTTGCAGTCGGATTCGTAACTACAAAAAACCTCCCCTATTATTACTGAGTCATTCAGAGGATTTTGCATGTTTCGAGAAGATGCCTTCAGTAGAACTGCTTTAAAAATCTCGCTAAATTAAAGTCGAAAAATCAAGAATCGTCTCCATTGATGTGTGTGAAATTACAGTTAGGTCTATGCTTTGAAAGACAACAAGGAAAACACATTCAGGTAAATGCCCCTGTAGAACAAAATGTGATGTCAAAAAGTCTCTTGTACATATTAGATCATATATTTTTTATTTGGAATTGATAACTTTTGAAAACAATTTTTTTTTTCTCTGCCTAAGTTCAGACGAACATAATCTACTATAGTACATTTAATTTACTCTGACCAAAAATACGAAAAGTGCGCGCGCGTGCTGCGTGCATACACAGTATACGCGAACTTTGTCCAATAAGAGCGCCCGTTATATGATAGTCCAAGAACTACATTTTGATAAGGTGATGAAGATTGTGTCTATTGCTCGTTAACAAATCCTCCCTTCTCCTACCAACCCAAGAAACACGCCGTAAATTCCACCAAGAAAGCATATTTATGCTTTCTTGATCCCGCCTCATTAGCCTGATCTTTTTTGCACTTTATGTTAATAGGTGTGGAGA
Organism: Telmatactis stephensoni; assembly: GCA_029948255.1. NCBI lineage: Eukaryota > Metazoa > Cnidaria > Anthozoa > Actiniaria > Isophelliidae > Telmatactis > Telmatactis stephensoni. Next base: position 690,986 of record JALIZF010001893.1, on the reverse strand, counting down.
GTGAAGATATAACTTCAAGTGAACCACTAAAAGAGAAAAGGATTTTTAGGGTAATTGCAATTAATTGTAAAGTACCACTTTCTGTTAGATGTTTACTCGAGTTAAGTTCAATCATGGATAGTAAATTACATAGTTAAGAACAATGATAAAATTATAAAATAGTTTACAAAGCTTATATATCTTAAATATATTGCTTTCAGCTTTGGGAGCTGTATGCCTCAAAGGGCGGGAGATGGGCTCCAAAACAGATTAACAACAACCAATACAAACAAACAACAATAATAATAACAAACGTAAAGAAAAGAAATAAAACTGACAAAAGAAGGCAAAACAAAACAAAACAAACAAACAAACAAACAAACAAACAAACAAAACAAAACAAAACACCAACAACAACAACAACAGTAAAAAGAGAAAGAGAGTGGAAGGAAGAGATTGTATGTCTACATATTTGAATGACTTCCTTGTCTGTCTGTAAGGACAGGAAGATGATGATGACGATGATGATGAAACCGAGCTCATTATCACTTTTTGTTCTGGAACTTTTTATTTCTTCTTTGCTACTTCATTTACAACATTGAGGACAAAATTCACTTCTCTAAATCTTTGGGTGACACCTCAGCAATGAGCTCTGTTTCGGACAAGCCTAGCTTAGCTATACACACTCTCCTGCTTGACTCCCATCCAACAAACAATTCTGCGCACGTGGCACGCCCTTCATCCTCCCCACAATACCCCGGGGCCCAGACCACAGGGAAACCGTATTACACTTTTACTGTCTTTTTGTTGATTTATTTATTATCATGTTAAAACTAGACAACGAAAGCACACAAAGATAAAATAGATCTTCCAAGCAACATTATGGCCAATGTTGAAGAGAAATATAAATCGTACCTAACAACTAATGAGACAAGATACAACGAAGTGCTATTTGTCGTTGACAATAGAATTGTAAGTATTATCGTTGAAATATATTTTGTCTTGAAGATACGCTAGTTCTTTAGAGCAAATTGTTGGTTTTCACTTATTCCCCTGAGAATGAAGAAATAGAAAACGCGCGCGCGTGCCGTGTGCATGCTGATTTAGAACACGCGGGGATTGATCAGAACACGAGAGAAGTGTTAAGAGAATGCTTCTCAATGCTTCGTGAATGTTCTGCTCAATCACCAAGCGCCCTAAATCTGCACAGAGCACAACAGACAATTTTTCTTATTTCTTTTACAAAATACTACATTGTTTTCGAGGACATTCAGTGTTTATTAAATTTTGAAAAGTGGGCGCGCGCGTGCTGTGTGCATATTTAGAGTTCGCAGTTTACGCGTCCTTCAGTCAATGAGAGGGCCCGTTATATGGTGGTTTTATTTTATACTATAGAGATAAAGAGGCAGTAGGCATGTGTTTAAGGCCGCACTCTCCCACGAGATGTCATCTAATTGGTTCGATACTACTAGCATCTAAGGGAAGGTTCATTTAATATGACGAGGGGGGGGGGGCATGAAGATTTCGAAATCTAACCTGGAAAATTTTCAGAGCCCCCCATTTTGACCTTGTCGATTATTTTAGCCCCCCCCCCCCCCCCCTCGTATATGAATAAAAGCTTGAGGCCCCCCCTTTTGACCATCCCAAAAATTCAGAAGCCCCCCTTAACATCTTTTAAAAAGGGCCCCCCTTGAAATCTTCATGCCTCCCTCGTCATATTAAATGAACCTTCCCTAAGCAAATGAATAAAACAAAAGGCAAAACTAGTCTCTTATCCAGCCGCAGTTTGTGTCACGCAACGCTTACTCCCCAAAACAAGCGGCGTTGCGTGACAACACAAACTGCAGCTGCGTACTAGCTCTCAGATGTCTTGATTACGGAAAAAAGACATGAGTCGAGTGCACGGCGGAACTGTTGTTGTCACCACACGGATATTCAATTCTTGAAGAATTTAACTAACAAATATTTATAATTTCATTTAGTACCAAACGTGGAAAAACGACTCCAAAGAAGTCATAAAAAGAGTTATGGCGTTGTGCAACGTCCAAGACGCGGTGAATATTAAGTTTAGTTAGTTGTATTCGCCCATGTATTCTTTGCCTCGCACCACTGGGGCGAAAACACAAAGATGTATGACGACCCTGCCGAAGGAGCAAAATCTTCCATCCACCCGGGGAGGGGGGGGGGGGGTACTCCTTTACATGTTGTGTTTGGGGAGACCGGGGATTTAGTTGTCAATCGGTCTTATAGTTCAGTTGCGAGATATACTTCACTTGCCACATACAAACGATTTAGAACGAGGCTACGTGCTAAAACTTTTGTCTTGTTACGAATGACTGAGCTTTATGCGCGTAAGGCCTAGTTCAAACGTCGCATCTCACATGTGCCAAACTCAATGCAAATTAGTCAAATCTTTTGTTTCTTCTCATTATCATCTCATTTGCATTGAATTCAGCACATGTGAGATGCGACGTTTGAACTAGGCCTAACCTCGTCTTGATTTCTTTGTATATATGTGGCAAGTGAAGTGTATCTCGGAAGTCGGCTATTGGCCTTACAGGATCGGAGTATCTGTCAACAATTGCTCTATTTCATTATGACGTCACATAGAAAACAATATACGCTAAGGATCATGGTCGTGGAGGGACAAAAGAACAACAAAACGGATATAAAATGTAGCTTATAGAACATTGTGTGCATGCTTTTTTCATTCTGTGTAACTTTAAGTAGCTTTAAATACCCTCAAAACGGAGCACTGATGGAGGGAGGGGAGGTAGAATCAGCGCACCCTCGGTTTCCTGGGAGACCAGCTTCTAGCTGAAGGAACTTCCGACGTTAAATATACTGCTTTACCTTTTTAATAAAATGAAAATAATGATAATTGTAATGGACGTTCACTCAAATCTGATTTCTTTCCAGATCTACCAACGGATCAACATTCGTGTTGTGATGTCAGCGATAGAGATCTGGACAAACGGAGATCGAATGATACGGTATGAATCAGCAGGAGGGGAACTAGGTAAATTTGGTGAATATAGACGTAAAGAAATCCTTGGTAAAATACACCACGATAACGCACATTTCCTGAGTCATAAAGGATGGCCTGGAGCTGCTGGTATGGCATTAGTTGGGACGATGTGTGGTGGGGGATCCTATGCTGTTAACGCTGTACGTACACTGTTATAACAAATAGTTCACTGTGCGATTTTATGTAGAAGTTCATAAGAACGCACGATTTTTTATGGTTTACTTAAAAGCATAAAAAGCTAAAGAACGTAGGGTTTTTATGCAATTTTGGTAAACAATGCACAATTTTTATGCGTTATTGGTAAATAACGCACGGTTTTTATGCGCTATTGGTAAATAATGCATGGTTTTTATGCGTTATTGGTAAATATTGCACGGTTTTATGGGTTGTATGAAAACAGCGCACAGTTTCTTTATGCGAAATTTAATATTAAATTTAAAGGATATAGCTAGGAAAGATAAGAAACTTCTTCTCCCTTCTTCAACTGGTAGAATGGTATTTCCAACCACCTCCTTCTTATGATAATAATCACTATTTTCCAGTGGGCATATGCTTTTGGCAGTCTCATTGGTCCATATGTAGTACTAGCACACGAAATGGGACATAACTTTAATTTCCCGCACGACTCTGGTAAGTGTTCAGCATTTTTATTCAATAAGTACCCACAAGGATCTCCTTCGGTTTCTACAAGGATCGACATTTCTCCCTTTGCGTTAATACCGCAAAGACTCGTGACCTTAGAATGTATTTTTCGGTCACACGTGGCTACGCGTCGTGCTTTTCTTAGAGTAGATTTTGTATGACTTTGAAAGCGGCACCGCATGGTCACGGCACGGTTACGCCTGGAATTTCGAATGTTTTATAGACAACACGACACTGACACGGTCACGGTACCGCGCCGTACGTTTCACAGTAATGGAAATCCGCTCTAACGGCACTTTCCTGGTCTTTTTACGGTTCTTGTGTGCTTCTATAACTTAACACAGCACGCAATGTGATTTCTATCTCTTGTATCAATCGAATATGATTCTCAATCAATTGAATATAGTTCTTTTTTTTCGATTACGAACAGGTAGCTGCCATTGCCTCTCGCCAAAAGGATGCGTCATGGGTTTCTATCCACCGTAAGTCATCATCCAACATTTATTTTAATGTAAACTAGCGAATAAGAAACCTTAGTTTGGGCTGCGTGGGTGTATAAAGATGCAATAGAAAATGAATGGAAATGTATGGAAAGTTATGAGAATACTTAAATACAGATTTCCATTCATCCACAATTAATTGTTCATTGAAACAGGTAACATTAAAGTACTCTTTGTTATAGACACTGTTGCGCGTGCACTTGATGATGTCATCACGGTAGTCACATGATGTATTCGTCATTTTTTCACGTAGCATATTGACGCGTATGCTAAATCAATCTATTGTCACACAACGTGCAATTTATTGCTTTTGGTAGTGAGCTTTGCTTAAGAATGAAGAGACCATAATACTAAGAGAGCGAAACTCAGCATTGATGTTTGTGCGATGTTCGTGGCGCCTAAGGCTATTTTTAGTAACTTCGCCATCGCGCGCGCAAGGCACTTAAACAATAGAATTCAAACGGTCCCTTCCGCGCGCACGCCAAAAAGCAAATTCTATTGGTTGAGGGCCTTGCGCGCGCGACTGGCGAAGTTACTAAAAATAGCCTTAGTCGCCGCGAACATCGCACAGACATCAATACTGAGTTTCGCTCTCTTAGTATTATGGTCTCTTGTTAAGAATTTATTTTTTTTCCAGTCCTAGAATCCTTGGATTCTCAAACTGCAGTCTCAATGGCTTGAAAAGAATCAATGATCGTTGTCTGTATAATGTACCAACAAAGGTACAAGATATTTGTTCTGGCTGATTATTATTTGTATTGATTTGGTAAAGCATGAAGTATGACTTATAGGCTATCTCCAGCCGCCGTGGGGTTTGTGCGCCCACGATACTCCATGTACGGCGCCCACGAAACTCCATGCGCGGGCGCGGGAAACCAGGTAGGTACTTGGTGTATGCAACACCAAGTGTACCAATGAATGTTAGATACAATTGGTGCTGCATACACCAAGTACTTACGTAATAATAATGTTTACTGAGGATGCCAGCTTCACCGGTAAAGGTGATTTACAGAAAGGCCCTAAACATCTTACCGAAATCCCGACGGCTCAGGAGACTAAATACGTACTGAATACCTAAAATCTTCGTAGGCGATCAACTCCAAATGTGGAAATGGTATCCGTGAGTGGGACGAAGAATGTGACTGTGGCACACCAGAGGTATGACGTCAAACTAAGAAGTCACGTGACAGATTTTCCTAGTTGCTTCTTTACTGTGCCTACAAGAATATCAATCACAATCCTTGCCAAGTTACTTGGCAGTTGACCATTTCTTTTGGCACCTATCCTTTTCAAATATGTTTTGCGGTGTTTTAACGAAGGTATGTTGAGCGTTTCATAAGTCGTTTGTGCCATGTTTCTACCCCAACATTGATTTAAGGGTGTGGGGAGGAGCGAGAATCCCTTGGTTAATAATTACACACAGAAAATATATATCAGTCGTGCCAACAATTGTGCTAAGGGTTGTACGCTATACAATCTTTAAGCTATTATCATGTGAGTGAGAACTATTGCTGGGTTTCATCCATTCCTTCAGGAATCAAAGGACTAAATAGACGGCAGCCATTTTGGATAAAAAAAAAACGAAAGACGATAATAAGAAATCTTTTATTGAAGTCCATCCAAGATGGCTACCGTGACATCACTTGCAACCCTGCGTGATGACATTACCCATAATGCATCTGATGTGTATTTAGTGGTTCGTAGTTTTTGCATTTTAAAAGTATTTCGTATTGCTGTGTTTCAACCATTCCCTTTAGAATCAAAAGATAAAGAAGCAGTAGTGGATTATCAAACAACAAACCCTAATGAGAAATCTTTTGTTGAAGTTCATCCAAGATGGCTGCCGTGACGTCACGTCCTTCCATGGTGACATAATTAGCTATTACCCATAATGCATCTGATGTGTATTTAGGGGTTCATGGTTTTTGCATAAAGTCTGTCCTATTGCTGTGTTTCAATCATTTCATTGAAAATCAAATGAAGCGATAGCCATGGTGAATGAACGAACAACCGATAATGAGAAATCTTTTGTTGAAGTTCATCCAAGATGGCTGCCATGAGGCCAGTCTATTTTTTACGGTTACTCTATCTGTTACTGAATAACATTTCCATATCATCATTAGATGTGTAAAGCAAAGGACTCATGTTGTCTTCCTCACGACTGTCGCCTCAAGCCCACAGCTATGTGTAGTGACTTACATCACTCTTGCTGCAAAGACTGTCAGGTATTAACTTGCGAATTCAGCCGCTTTATAGAAATAACATACAGTTTTCGTATGAGTGTGAAACGGACTGTGCTGCTGTGACCGTGCATGTCAGTTCCGTCATGTCTATAAAAATGCTCGCAATTCCTAACGTAATCGTAGCGTGACCGGCCGTTTTCACAGTCATACGAAATCTGCTCGAACCTGTAAATACCGCCAATTCGTAAAGCAAGTTTTCGCATGAGGTGAAATGGACCGCGCCGTACCGTGACCGTATGAGCGCGTAATGTCTATAAAAATTTTCGAAACTCCTGCCGTAGCCGTGCCGTGCCGTGCCGTAATCCTGCCGTAACCGTGCCGTAGCCGTGCCGTGCCGTGCCGTAATCCTGCCGTAACCGTGCCGTGCCATAACCATACAGTAACCATGCCGTGTCGTAACCGTGTCGTACCTTGACGTGCCGCAGCCTTTTCACAGTCAAAACGAAAAATGCTCTATCGCACGTTTTATATATAATGACGTCGTCGTCCTAATTTTATTGGGGGTGGCTGTATTTGCAAAAGCTAGCCAGGTATTCAAGCACAGATAATTATAATTACGAGTACTGCACGTTCATATTTGCGTATAGAAGTTGCAGCATTGCTGATTATTATTTCTTTTTTTCAGTTAAAGAGACAGGGGGTCCTGTGTAGAGCTGTTAAAACAGATTGTGATGTTCCTGAATACTGTACCGGCGACTCCAGAGATGTAAGTAATATTGTTTAAACCAAGAACGATTCTGACCTTCAGTGATGTCACTGTGCTTCTTGATTTTCAATTTAGAAATTTAGGTCTAAGGGCAATGAAAGGAAATCTTTCGCTAACAATATCATTTTAAAAAGATCGGGAAAAAGGCAGAAATTAAAAATTTTCCTATCACTTCTTGGAAACGAATGCTTAAATTTTATTTACTTTTAGTGTCCGGCAGATATTTCCTTACAAGATGGTACACCGTGTAACCGAACAAACAAGGTAAGTTACTAATAATTACTAATAATTACTAATAATTACTAATTACTAATAATTACTAATAATTACTAATAATTGCTCGGCAGGCCTACCCGGCTGAGTCATAATGTACATTTTTTCATCACAAAATACAGACTGGTTGAAAGCCGCCAAGTGAATGGTCAGCAACCTCGTTCCCAGGCCCTTTTCCCTTCGCTTGGGGGCCAGTGGGCACCCTCAAGCGTAGGGAAAAGGGCCTGGGAATGAGGCTGAACGGTCAAACGGTGTCTTATCGCTATAGTGTAGATGAGAAGGTCATTTGATGGATTTTACTTTGGGATGGACTCCTTAGCCACTTTTCCGTCAAAAATGAGGAGTGCGTGCTTGTTTGTGTGTGTGGTGTGTATGATGGTGGTGGTGGTTGGGGGGGTTGGAGTGAGGGGATGGAGGGGTGAAATGTAACGAACAACCACTGACCACATCAGTCTATAAGATGGAGCCTACCAAGGGGGGAGTTGGTTCTAGAATTCCTAAGTTTTAATATCCCCCTCTTGGGTAGTGAAGCACCCTTCCATGACAACAGTTATTCCCTAACAAGTAATCTTTCCAATTTGAACTCCTGATTCGAGTATATAATATTCAGAATATTCTAAAGCTAATATCTGGAATCCCATAGTTGATATTAGGTAACAGCAACCGGTATAGCGTTGTCGTAAGGGATATTCAACGCATACAAGCGCGGTATGTGCGTATAAACCCACAATATTGGTATGGATGGATTTGTATGAGAACAGAGCTGTATGGATGTACACCAGATGAAGGTAATTTTTTTCAGTTTTTATTTTAATTTCTGATTTTAAAATTTTAGAGATTGTCGGTTTTTGTACTGCGCGCTGTACCGCGACCATGTCAGTGCCGTAATGTCAATGAAAACATTCCAATTCCCTGCCGTAACCGTAACGTGCAGGAACCGTGCCGTTTTCCAATAAAACCTGCCCTATAACTTTTCATTACCACTCTTCTTCAGTGAATCCAGCAAGAGCAACAGCTCTCAAACCTTACAACGACTATTGCATCGTACCTGTAAACCAAACTTGTATGCCACATGAAAATGCTAGACTAATGTTTAAATGGGGCACCGAGTGCAATGAAGACTATATGGCATTCAGACTCGATGCTAATGGAACCCTATGGCATCAATGCAGCCAAAGAAGAGTTTGTCCAGAACATGATGATCCTTGGAATGGTGTTCATCTGGTCATTAGCAGCACTTGTAAAGATGAGGATTCTAAGTTTGTACGGACACCAGGTAAACAAGCGTGTCTAAAGGCTCGAACATACGATGCAATTTTTCTTGTAACACTGCTCGCAACAGTTGCACCGCGTGTCTACCGTTGCAATGTTGCACGCAACACAGTTGTACCGCGTGCCCACCCCTGCAATGTTGCACGCAATACAGTTGTACCGTGTGCCCACCCCTGCAATGTTGGTTACATCGTGTGCCCACCCCTGCAATGTTGCACGCAACACAGTTGTACCGTGTGCCCACCCCCGCAATTTTGCACGCAACACAGTTGTACCGTGTGCCCACCCCTGCAATGTTGGTTACATCGTGTGCCCACCCTTGCAATGTTGCACGCAACACAGTTGTACCGTGTGTCCAGCCCTATAATTTTGCGTGAAAATTAAAGTATGTATGTGTATGTGACGTTACAGAAAAAAAGATCTTCTCTGACTTTGCACACTTGATTCAACTTTTGTCTAATCCGTGTAGATTTAATTAGCTTTAAGAAGAGATGGAGAGAAGGTGCCAGTGCGCAATATATTTCGGCCTCAAGCTTATTAGTTGTAAAATGTTAAGATATTTGATAATTCTAGTTTTTGTCCATAGAAAAATCTTTAAAGCATGTGAAAAGTGGGAAATGTATCCATCCATTGGGGGCGTGGCCAGCAGATGGTCGAAGACTAGTTCTGTGGGACGGTTGTGGAGAACTACGACTTCAAATATGGTTTATCAAACCAGGTATGTATTTTGTAAGTACCGTATCGTATCGTATCCTATCGTGTCGTATCGTACCGTATCATATCGTACCGTACCGTACCATATCGTATCGTATCGTACCGTACCGTACCATATCGTGTCGTATCGCATCGTATCGTATCGTATCGTCTCAAGGGTGTTAAGGCTTGGCTTTTTCCATAATTGCAGTTTCTAGCATAACTCTGTTAAAATTGTACCTAGAAAAGTGAGATTTGGCACCTAGGTGTATCTTAGGGCTCTCCGTATTTCAAGTATAATAATTACATTTTTGAGTGGTCACGTGACCTCAGAAATGCAAAAATTGATAAATTCAAATGGGCCGATGGGTTTTACTTCGAAAAAATATATTTCTTTATAAACGTGTTTCTTAGGAGCCACTAAGCAGGTTTCTGTCCGGAATAGATGACTTTCTTATTTTCCTGGCAAAATATTTTACAAAATAGGTCACGTGACCAAGGTATTACACAAAACTTTGTTCATTATCTTCCTTGAAATAAGAAAAAGTCAACCATTCCGGACTGATTCTTGTTTAACCTGACTAGCTTAATAGTTCTAAATGAAAATGTTTTTGAAAAGTAAAAACTTCGCCAGCCCATTTGCAAATTTCTAATTTAATCAATTTCCGGTCACGTGACCATCCTTTACCATTGATTTAGCGTTTCATATCCTAAGGATCTCTAGTATTACCTTCATGCTTAAGTTGAACATCAGACGTTCAAACCACACGAAGATATTTAGAAAAGCTAGATTTTTGAGAAATTGAAAAATGCCAAGCCTTAACACCCTTGAGGTATCGTATCGTACCGTACCACATCGTATTGCATCTTATCGTACCGTATATTCATTATGTGAAAATCCCTGATAAAGACTTATTGATAAGTTTACTAGGTTTGTCATTTGATAGTTTTTGCCAATAATCACTTTATATATATATGATGTTGTTTGTTTTAGATTGTATATATCCCCTTGGCGTTCAAAAGGGCAGCATTCCTGATAGTCAAATAACTGCATCATCTTATCGATTACAAGACAAGCCATGTTATGGTAGACTACACAATAGTAGTTACTGGTGTGCAAAGGAAAAAAAGAAAACTGAATATTTACAGATTGACCTGGGAAAGGTACAATGATGACCGTATTACAAAACTGATTTCCCTGTCTGTAGTGTGTGCGTGTGTGTGACATGTGGTGTGTGTTACAAGTTCGCTAGGGCCTTGGCGGGCTAAGATACCTCGTGCTAATATTGTCCAGCTTCCCTTCCTCCCTCGCTTACCAACATAGCCACCCAGCTTACATGCATTCCTTTTTCTTCCTTTCTTCCTTCTTTCCTTCCTTCCTTCCTTCGCCTCCCTCCCTCCCCTTCCCTTTATGAATCTATTCGTTCTTTTCCTCTAAGCTTAAGCGCGATTCAAACTAGTGGTATGCAAAGATATGTGCAAACTTTATACCAAGACTCAGCGACTTGTTTCTCATTGGCAGTGATAATTTTTTTCATAACTAATGAGTCTGAGTATGTTGCTTGCGCCGCGCGCCAATCTTATGCTTATATATCATTATTGTATACCAAGCCTTACACACAATATATATCTACTGCTGCATTGCACTGTACTGTAATTAAAGCATCGTAAAACTGTTTCCATTTCTTCTTGCCGTCAGACAATGATGATAACCAAGATTGCTACACAAGGTCGAGGCAATTGGAACGACTGGGTCACAGCATATCATTTGCAATTCAGTCAGGATGGTCAGCGGTGGACAGGATACAGTGAAAGTGGAGACAAGCTTCATTCAAATGTAAGAGACTATGTTAACTGTTATATTTACAGATGAATATCATTATCATATGTGTCAGCTTTATGTGAAATTGAGAGTATTGAGGTTAAGCCCGTTTTTAGCCGTGGGGTGTTATTTGTTAAAACCGGTTCAGCAAGTCGAGCTGCATCCAAAACCGGTTTCAAATTTTTCAGGAACCGCCTTTGAAAATTCACCCCCCAAAAATCGTACCCCTTCAATGGACACAAAACCGCTGCAAGCTCCTCAGGAAAAGGAATAAGTTGGTAAAAGTTGGTTAAGGGGCACCAAAGCCACCTTTGGAGGAGAAATTCATGTAAAGCAAAAAGAAGTTCATTTTATTTTACAGTCTTATTGTTACAATGGACAATGTGCCGAGTCACGTGACACACAATGCAGAGACCTTTGGGGACCCGGTAAGTCAAATTCCATATCTTAACGATTAAATGTACTTTTTGATCATCAATCATGACTACTACAATGTTCTCGAATCTGATTGGTCATGAGACAGCCCTGTTACCATTATCAATTGGAGAGTTGTAATCGGACAGTTGCCAGAGCCAATCAGATAGCGCGCGCTGTCACGTAGTCGCGACGCCATTGAGCGCGCACTCAAGATATCAGTTCATTATTTAACTTTTCTCAACAAACATTTTTCAACAAAATTTGGTCATTTTAGTTTCGGTTAATATTGATTAGCATAATCTTTTCTAGGAAAATGTAACAGTTATGATTAATTTGTAACAGGACATCGGGTAGTCCAATTCTATCTCTAAACAACTCTCCACTTTTTTTAATTTTCTGAAGGGTATCTCAAGTTGTTACTTTATTTCCTGTCGGTTTTTATTATCAGTCACCACTAAGAATGCTGTACAAGGTTGTTACCATAAGCTGAACACTGAAGCTAAAGGATACGGGACGTGTAGTCCAATCTCCAACACATCTTGTGCGGCACAGTAAGTGTTTACAATGGTAATCGAATAGAATTGAACCCCAAATTCATATCGGGGGTTGGCTTTGTTTATATTACCTGCTCAGTGGATAATCTTGGTTTCACCAAAGCGCTTAGTCAGCGTTTAACAGCTTTCTTATGTGGCCGAATTAAGCGCTTTTACAGACCAGATTTTCAAACAGCTGTTAGTGGCTTTGAGTTACTAGTCACCTGTCTGGTAGCCGCAGCTGGACCAGTCGTTTTGTCTACTTTTCGCAAAGCTATCATCGCTAACTTGGTTACAGCTTTGCTGTAGGACAAGGAATGGTAAAGGACGGAACAAAGTGCAGAGCAAAGAAGGTACCTTAGTGTCGATCCAGTGGAATCTCTATTCAGGGGACATTTTTTCAGAGCCCCGAAAGGTGTTGAATATGAACTGGATAGAAACGGAATTTAAGCAATTGTATTTCGACAATTTCACATCGGCATCTATGCATCAACACGGTGTTCTTTTTTGGATCATTTAATCGTTTTATTCATGACTTTTCAAATCAAGCACACTATTGTTACTAATTTCTAACTTTCAGAGATGTGACGTGTGGGCAGATACAATGTCAGTCAAACAATCAAAACCCGGTAGTAGGTTATGGTAAAAGCTACAAGAAGATTGTTCTGAACAACTCTAGCTCTCATTGCAGGTGCGTTTAGATGATTTTAGTAGCGTATACATTATTCATGATGTAATTTTTCCTGTGAGGGAGGGGGAGGGAGGGAGGGGGCGGGAGGGATGGGGAGGGGGAGGGAGGAAGTAGGAAGGAAGCAGCCATGTAATACAAAGTTTTACTTGTATAGTGAAAACCACTATCTCAAAAACTCGACCCGCGCTATCCCTAACTCAAAACACAATTTCACAACATCAGTCATTTCGAGCAACCTCTATTTAGAACATTTTAAATTAAATTTTAAATGTCGAAAAATTGTATTCTACTATTTTCAACGTTAACTTTGTTTGCAGTGCGGCGGTACTTAAAACTTCGGATGCTGTAGGACAAGGAATGGTGAAGGACGGAACAAAGTGCGGAGAAAATAAGGTATCCTTCGATCCAGTGGAATCTCTATTCAGGGGACATTTTTTCAGAGCCCCGAAAGGTGTATTTCCACATTGCTTTAACCTCCACGAAGGGAACACCTCTATGACTCTATTAAGGGGCACTTTATTTAAAGGGTTGTTTCCACATTGTTTTAATCTTAATCTCGAAGGTGTCCCATTAATGGAGCCGGTTCCATTTCATATTAAAACCTAATTTGAAAACTTTAACATTATAGGGCCATTTTATATGTAAGACCGCATAGGACACGCCTTAGTCTAAGACGCTCCTTATCGAGGAACAACTCAGAACGCTGTTCCTTGATAATTAAGGCGCGACTTAGACTAAAAGTGTCGATTATACTGTGAGATTCGCGTCTTAGATAACATGCGAGTCGCTTGTGCAGAAATGGCCCTATTAACTTGTAGTCAGGTTTCATATACTCGGCATTTTATATTAAAGTGTTATTTTCTTACAGATGTGTATAAATGCAAAGTGCAAAAGCTTTAAAGAGTTGAACATCAAGCCCTGCCCTTCAGCCAACGGAACAGAATGTAGTGGACGAGGGGTACGTTATCTAGTATTGATTGCATCAACCTTCTGAATTCTAAATACAATATTAATATTTACTATTTAATAAATCTATTACAAATAGAACTGTTTTACACCATGTCTTAGAGATTACCAGATTGTGCCTTAAGTTCCTTCTTTAGTTTAGAACCGTATTCTGAATGGGGGGATCACCATATCAGTTAACAGCTTAATTTTTCGTTATTTATCAGTTATCAGTTAAATATTTGGACCTTTCACAAGCAGTTATCAGTTAAGCTCGTGTTAATAATTAAACAAAAAACTAATTTCTATTGTCACTCACAGATTAAGGACTTTCAGAACACGTATACCTTGCCTGGTTTGATTTCAGTCGGACAATTTTGACATGCCCAATTGTAGCTATCCTGGAATGTCCAGCAACGCCATTTGAGAGTGTACGATTACAATTTTGAAGTGATAAACATTTTTACCAAGTGACTGAAAGTGTATCTTTATCTTTAATTTACGTTAAATTTAAGGTTTGCACGAGTACTGGAGTTTGTCACTGTTACCAAGGCTACGACCCTAAAACTGCTTGCGATAAAGGTAAATTGAAAGGTGTCCCATTTCTAGAGACTCTCTTGTGTCAAATCCTTGGGGTACACCTATATATAGTAGGGTGGGGATGCTCGTCGGAAATTTTGAAAATGACCTCTAAAAAGTACCTGAGTCTTATCCAGGTGGGCGTGGCCACACATGTTTTTTTACTCCTAAAAGGTACCAGCTCGAAAACAATAAATGTAATATTTTTCAGTTTTAATATTATTAATGACAGAATCTTTATTCGAACACCTTCCACTTATAAAGTTTATGAGGGCATCGATATCTACTGAAAAATTCTCTAAAAAGTACCACCTTAGTCTCTTGTGGTATCCAGTAACATTTGAGACACACTTAAAGGTACTAGATTACCAATTTTGACTCCTAAAAGGTACGACGAGCATTGTCGCCCAAAATGTATGGAAGTCCCCCTGCAGGTGTCAAATTTAATAGATCATCAAAAATGTACCTTTCTATTTAACCTTAACTGGTTCCATCATTATTGTGCAGTTTTGCTTCGTCAAGATGGTGGTTTTAGTGAGTGGAGTAGCTGGAGTAGGTGTAGTAAAGGGTGTGGTGTTGGTATGCAGTACCGTTATCGTCAATGCAGTAACCCCTACCCAAAACATGGTGGTAAAGAATGTCAAGGAGAGAGGAAACAGGAACAAAAATGTAACAAAGATGCTTGTCCAAGTACGTATATATAACTACTACCAGGAGACCATAATACTAAGAGAGTGAAAGTCAGTATTAATGTCTGTGCGATGTACGCGGCGACTAAGGCTATTTTCAGTAACTTTTAAACAATAAAATTTGATTTTTGACGTGCGCGCGGACAGGACCTTTTGCTATTGACATTTGAATTGCTTACTAAAAACATCCTAGCATCTATACTGAGTTTTGATATCTTAGTATTATGGTCTCTTACTACTACCTAAAGAGTAGTAAGCACTACGATATGAAATTGGAGAAGCTTATTTGCCGATTGGAGGCTGATTGGAGTGCGTTGTTCGCCAATAGAGCATGATCTTTATTTGTTATAAGAAAAGTTTTCTCCCCCCCTTCCAAAGACCGTTGGTGCACTCTACGATATTAATTAAATTGATTTGCCGATTTGAGTGTGTTGTCTTTTTAAAATAGAACATGATTTTAATGTATTACAAGAAAACTACCCCTCTTCAAAACACCGTTAGCCTGACCATTAAATTGTATTATTGTTATTATAAGCTACAACTGATACAGTCGCTGTAACGTGATAAATGTTTCATTTTGCTATTTAAGAGGTCCACTCTTGTCGTCATCTTCACGTGATCACCCAGGCAAACAATATGGACTTCCCTGATGGTATATACATGATCTATCCTCGTGGTTTTACTAAACCTCCAATCAAAGCCTATTGTGACTTGTCACGTGACGGGGGAGGATGGACGCTATTGGTTACTAGTCGAACAAATACATGGACTGCACAAAACGTTAAGTTAAGGAATCAAGGCTCGCCTTCTTTGCACAATGACTATTCATTGTTACAATACGCTGATGATATTAAAAACAGCTTGAATGTAATTGGAAGTACGTTTGAATATCGTTTGGAAGCTCAAAACCCAGGTTTGTATTTAGGTGCCCTCATTCAATTTTTTCTGCTTACATAGATCATTTATTGCCTAATCATAGAATAATAGAGTGATTTTCACCGGACTGTGAAATAGGTACTAAGCTGATAGACACTAGTAGACTCTGCACCCATTGTTTTCTTTTGTTGCAATACAACTATTAGACACTATTAAACACTGACTATTAGCAATTGTTTCACAGTCCGATGAAAATCCCTCTATGCATTGAAAATGATTGGCAAATAAAAAATATTGGTTGGCACATGCATGAAAAGAACTGGTGGCATTCAATGTTGTGGTTGGTAAATGAAATAATGGTTTGTCAAATGAACAAAATCGGTTGCCAAATGAAAAAAAGTTTCGACAAATTAATGAAAAAAGAAATTAGTCGGCGATTGAAAAATGAATGACGTCTCCCTCGATATCAATTATGACCAAAAGGAATTTTTTGTTGACAGGACACTGGGGAGGAATATGGGAAGCTGCTCGATCCTACACATTCACAGCCACGACAAATCAACAAACTAATGTTAATCTGGTGAACAAGTTTGACAACTGGAATTACGCTAACAGCGGGGTTGAGAAACGAATGCCTTGGATCTCAGGGGCAAGGCTAACAACATCTGGAAGCGCAAACTCAAATTGGTGGGGAACTATCATAGGTAAAGTCATCCTATAGCATTAACAGTCTCTACAAGAGACCATAATACTAAGAGAGCGAAACTCAGTATTGATGTCTGTGCGATGTTCGCGGCGACTAAGGCTATTTTTAGTAACTTCGCCATCGCGCGCGCAAGGCCCTAAACCAATAGAATTTGATTTTTGACGTGCGCGCGGACGGGACCGTGTGAATTCTATTGTTTAAGTGCCTTGCGCGCGCGATGGCGAAATTACTAAAAATAGCCTTAGGCGCCACGAACATCGCACAGACATCAATACTGAGTTTCGCTCTCTTAGTATTATGGTCTCTTGGTCTCTACAACAGCTACCTTCCAGACAGGCTGCAGATATATAACGTGGCGATTGTAGCAAGGCTAATAGATTAATCAGGAAAATGTAAGGACCGTTGGTAGGTCCTTCATATATGGTACATTATAATGGGTCCTATTGTATATAACATAATAATAATAATAATAGTATTTCCCATTATAGGTAGGTAGGTCCATATAGTAGGTCCCATTATAATGTACCATATATGAAGGACCTATATGAAGGACCTATATATGAAGGGGAAACAGCGCAAAAAAACTTTACGGTGGAGAGTATCGCGGGCGCACGAAACCTCGACGGCTGGGAAACTGAGCCTAGCACTGACTTCCGGTCTCATCTCTGACTTCCGGTCTCTTCTACCATTTTTAGCAGCAACAATCTCGTTCCCAGAGCCCTATTCCCTCTTACGCATGTTCGTCGCGCATGTGTAAGAGGGAATAGGGCTCTGGGAACGAGATTGTAGCAGCAAGTGATAACATCTGCGCATGTCTCCAGCTTCTATTGTCTTGGACAAATGGGTAATTTTGAAAGGATAATTTCTAGCTGTTCATACTTCTGCACTCGACTGTAATGCTCCGAAAAACTTTGGGGAGACATATACGACTCTCTTTATGAGAAAGGTAGCCCTAAGCCAGGTTGAAACCGTAACTGAGGCCACTTCCGTCCAGCGGCTCGCGCATACTCGTCATGTTATCACTTGGTGTTACCATTTTTTAGAAAAAAAATGGTACAATACCAATTCAAGAAATGCAAACCAAGCAAATATCCGTTTAAGAAACTATATCATTAGAATCTACATTGCTTATTATTAGTCTATTCATAACATACTTTAGCAGAACTCTGTTACATATAAGGACATGTAAGGAATTCCTTTTTTGATGGTCACAAGGACCCCGTGGCTCAAACCTCTTGACCTGAAAGCTCTATAAGCATTAATTAATTATAAAGTTATTTCTTTCTAGGTACACGCTATCTTTTAAATTTTAACTTTATCAATATTAGGATTTTACAAATTTTTATCATAGATTTAGCTTTGTTTATCAAATATTTGAGATATAAAGCGCGCGCTGATTGGCTGGCTACCATCAGAGACAGAGACAGGGCCCCTATGGATATCAGCCCAGTTGCTGAATGGGCTATCTTGTTTAAATAAAGTTTTTATCTTATCTATCTAATCTAATCCAGAAAAACAAAATTAGTTTCTGTATTCTGTAGCTGACGATCCAGCCTACCATCCTGCACCGTGGATGCTAGGTCACATGACCGAACGAAATCCTAATACAATTTGGTATTGGATGCGTGAAGGCCCTTGGAAACTGCCAAGATCTTGCATGGAAGTTCAGATGAGAGGGCTTCAAGCAAGTGTGCCACTCAATGGTATCGTACAGTGATTTAGATATGATTCAACCCATGCAAGATTTTACACCAAACCAGAAACTGAAGCTTGATCCCAAAATTGTCCACGTTTGGGCCCTCCTTCCTAGAATTTCATCGTCCTCCTTCCTAAAAATTGATCGTCCAGCGTTTTGGTCCAAATCCTCGATCCTAAAACCCACCACTCTTTTGATCCCTGATCCTATCAGTAATGTTGATTGATTCCTGGCCCCGGCCATGTGTTCACTGATCCATTATGCCTTGCTAACTCTGTAAATGAGTTCCATTCAGAAACAGATTGACTTGGAAAGCTAGGGTGGTCGAAGGGCGAGAGCGCCGGTCTGGCACCTCTCCGGTTCGATTCCTCGATTCGGGATCACGTTATTTGAGTTTGTTGGTTCGTTCTCTCCCAGGGGTACATAGTAACCTGAGAGTTGAGAACATAGAAACTTAGAATGTAGTGGTAGTGTGCGAGAGATTGCAGTGACCTCAATTTGCGCACAAGCGCTAGAAGGCATTGGAAACTTAAATCAACAGCTTTCGGGTATAATATGCTATGTTATTTTTCAAGATGGTGTGTATACCATTCAACCGCCTGGTAAACAACCAATCAAGACGTATTGTGATCTGACCAGTCGTGGTGGTGGCTGGACATTGTTGGTAACAAGTAAAACCCACAAAGGATGGACAGCTGAGAACGTGAAGTCCAGAAATACTGATAAACCATCTTTGAACGATGACTATTCGATTCTTGGCGTCGCTGATGCTGTCAAAGGTTCAGTCGATGCTTCACAAGTGAGTAGCTTGTATGTCATAGCATTTTTGTGGAAAGTAGTTGGCAAAAACGGCCCAGAAAATCTCGAGAACTCGAACTAATTTTATCGACGTTTCTCTCAAAATCAAAAAAGGTTTGGTATTTCACAACTGACTTCTGTGTACTTTATCAAAGAAAAACGTTCTTTACCGGCGATCAGAGCCATTACATACCTATTGGGTGAAGTCATTCACAAAACTTCAAAGCGATTTTTTTCTGACGTTTGATTGAGTTCTAAGAAAAATTTAATCAATGTATTCTATTTATGAATTTCAGGACTTCTTCCAGTATCGCATCGAAGCTGATGGTCAAAATGAATATGGTGGTATCTTTGATGCGCCGAGAGACTACACTTTCACTTCAGCGTGTGACAAACAAACAAAAGTTAAACTCGTGGAGAATTTCAATAACATCAGTAAAAGCACAAACCTAGCCACCCGCATGCCTAGACTTGGCATGTCCGCTGACATTCTCCTGAGCACTGGGTCAACACCCAATGGTGCTTCAGGATCTATTGTCTACAATATGGAATCTTCCGATTCACCATCATATTTGCCATCACTAAAGCCAAATCCTGGTGTCGTTCGATACTGGATGAGAGAAGGAACAAGGTAAAGCTAAAATACCATATGATACAGTGGATCAAACCCCCATTTGTGACCACCCCTCGCAAACGCCCTTCTAGTATCTTGAGCGGCCATATTTCAAAAATATTGATCGCTTCTTAATCAAATCGCTATAGTTGGCACCTCCTCGAAAGAGACCGCGACCACTTGTAGAGATAACAGGCGAACCCAGCCGGAGATTTTTTGCCATATATCAGATATATAACAAGAAATGAAAACGCTAGTAGATACAATTTTTCACTTGCGTCTTGTTTGATTGCACTCAGTATCGACTTGCGCCAGCTTGTGTCGACTTGCGATCACTTTGAAAGTAATGAAAAGACTTGCGTTCGAACGAGAAGATCATTCGCGAGCGAAAACCTGCATCGACTTGCTCCTTTTTTATCGCGACCTTACATGCAGAACTATGTAATTAAGATTGATTATCTGCCGTTACCATAAGACTCAAAATTTAGATCAACTATGGCCAAAGCAACCACCTCTTGACATTTTGACTGTATAAGAAAGTCATATCGTTTATCTGATACTAATTACTTACCTCTATCCAGGCGATCCTGTTTTGACATCAAAGTTCATGGCGTTCGGAAGTCAAAGTCGTACAAAGACGGTTATTACATGATTCGTCTACTCAATGACTCCAGCTATTTACCAGTATTCTGTGACATGACATCTGATCCTGGTGCGTTTACTTTGGTGGTGACCAGTCGCCATAACAACTGGACACGTGCGCAAGTACCAGCAAGGTATGTCTTACAATTTGGCAGCTTCTACTTGCATGATAACTAATTGCACTATACGTTACTACGATTTAATGCAAGCATCCTTCCTTTTTTGACCGAGACTTAAATGTATTAATGCAGTCTGCACCACTCTTCATAAGTAGTTTATTGAATTCTACTGGACCATTTCTACTAAATTTCTGAGGGGGGAAGTGGATACCATTCATTTTGCACGGAGATGATTGTAAAAATCTAGTCTACAGTGAAGGGTGGAGAAGGATTGCGACAACAAATGAGCTTCCAGCCAAAGCTACAATCTCACAACATGGTGGACCCCCACACAGAAATCCCAAACTTCCAAAGGGTAAAACCGTCCATCTTGTTTCGCCGGCTTTGCTCACATTAATCCCCATATTTTTTCCAGAAATGTTTATCAGCCTTCCTTAAGTAATGATTACTCGATACTCAAATACGCTGATGCCATTAAAAGTATGAGTCACAACAACACCTTTAAGTACAAACTGGACGCACATGAACGAGGGCACTGGGGAGGAGTGTGGAGTGCTCCGCACAGATACAGGTCAGTATCTGGTAAGATCAAGCACAAATCTCTACCAAATGCATGCTTTACTAACAATTTCTTTCTCTGTTATTCAGCTTTATGGCAACCTCTTCAGGACAAACCCAAGTGACTTTGCTGAAGAAGTTTGATAACTGGTCTTTCTCTTGGTGGCAAAGTGTACAAAACAGAATGCCGTGGTTCAACGCCCACGAGAATACCAAGAAGGCACTATTGACAACATCTTCTCGTACTACATCCTGGCCATCTGGGTCGATTATTTGGGGTGATACAGAATACCATCCAGCTTATTGGATGAGATATGGTGGTATGAGTCACCCTGGTGTTATATGGTATTGGGTCAATGAAGATGACTGTGATGCTGATAGAAAAGCAGGTAGCATAAATTTGTTTTGCCATGGGTCACGACACGCCATTCTCATTAAAACATTAAGGTGGCTCACCTAGATTCTCAGAAGCGTGACCTTCAAAGTGGAGTGAGTACGTATAGAAAGTAAAATCTCATTTAATTGAAAAATTGCTACCGTCTCTGCAAGTTAGATAAAAATAGAAAGTTTGAGAAAAGCGCTGGTTGAGATCGGATAAATCGATCCTACAAAATATGGCGATGGCGTCATTATGTTGCGATGGCAACTCCATCATTTGTTCGGGTTGTTTCTAATTAGCCATCGGCAACAATTCTGCGTTGTTAATGGCCAATACTATCAGTGTACAAGCTAGGGCATTCTTTAGAATGACATAACCTATTAGGGATCCCCCGAGCTAAAACGGCTTAGGATAAAAAGGGTTGACAAAGGAAGGTCACATGAAAGAGAATTGTGGAAGATAATGAAGAGAATAAGGGTGTAAAATGTATACATTGTTTATTCAGTTGATGCAGGAATGTCAAATTGGAGTGCTTGGGGACTGTGTGACAAGATCTCCGCTGATGGAGTTAGTCGACAACGGCGTTCTAGGACTTGCAACAATCCCTTGCCAAGATGTGGTGGCAAACCTTGTAATGCAGCTGACAAGACTGTTGAAGAAAGACCTTGTTTCTCTTTCCCAGGTACCATACTTGAAGACGCCTCCAAATCAGTGGCTTGCGTCACATCCGGGAAAAACTCTATATTTTGGCACTAAAACAAGAGAGTTTCTTTGATGTGACGCAGGCAGCTATTTAGTTTTTCAAAGCAGTGGGCGTTATAAGAGGGTAGTTCAAGAATAAATGGCCTAGTATATATATATATATTGAAACGTTTTTCTGTTTTTATTTTGTTTTGTGTTGTTTTTGTTTTTCCCATTATCCAAAAGTCACTTGACGGGCGACGCTGAACAAATAGCCATAGTTCAGTGTTGTTAGTTGAAACTGATATTATATCGTCAAACCAACGTATGTGTTTTGTTGTTCGAACAGAAGCCCACTCCTGTCGTCATCTCCAGATGATTGCCAAAGAAAAAGGAAAACAACTGTTCGACGGTATTTATCGCATCTATCCTCATGGTCAATCCAAACCTCCTGTCAAGGCTTATTGTGATATGTCACGTGATGGAGGTGGATGGACGCTATTGGTTACTAGTCGTACCAATACCTGGACTAAAGACAATGTGCGGCTAAGAAATGCTGAATCACCAAGTGTGACAAATGACTACTCGATACTAAAGTATGCTGATGGCATCAAAAATAACTTGAATGTTTACGGGGATAAGTTTGAGTACAGACTTGAGGCTGTTGAGAAAGGTAGGTATTGGAAAACCTCTTTGTACAAGGCAGTCATTGCCCAGGGGGACTCCTATATATAAGAGGACGGGGATGCTCGTCGAAAATTTTGAAAATGACCCCTAAAAGGTACCTGAGTGGGAGTGGCAACAATTGATTTTTACCACGAAAAGGTACCAATTCAACTAAAACAATAATAAAGAATTAAAGTAATGAAACACTTTGCTATCGATGTGCTTTGAAGATTCAATTCAGATCATCAAAATCGTCCCTTTCATGCTTATTTTAGGTAGTTTATTTGCAAAAAAAAAAAAAAAAAAAAAAAAAAAAAAACCAAAAGGTATCAGCTATGTCTCTGGTAGTCCAATTAAGTCTGAGATACCCTAAAAGGGTACCAGATTGCAGATTTTGATCCCCGTCCATTTTGATTCCCGTTCCCTCCCGGGAGTCATTGTTGTAAGTTTTACCATTCAGTTCATCAGTGGTGATCGACCGTATGAGTTAACTTCACGAACAAAATCACATTTCGTTAAACTTTTAAAGCGATGTAAAAAGCATTCTTATTCTTAATATAACGGAAGTCCTCATTATGATTAAAATCCTGGCAGGACGCTGGGGAGGAATATGGGAAGCTGATCGATCCTACACATTCACATCCAAGACAAACCAACAAACTAATGTTAACCTGGTGAAAAAGTTTGACAACTGGAATTATGCTGACGTTGGGATCGAGAAACGAATGCCTTGGATTTCTGGAGCGATCCTTACGACATCTGCAGATGCACATCGACAATGGTGGGGTACTATCACAGGTAATTTCAACTTCCACTGGTGTTAACGGTCTTACTATCCTGCGGAAACGCACCCAAAAACATCTCCAACATTTCCTCTCTTGCTTAGCGTTGTTGTCTTTAAGCTAGGGTGTTCAAACATATCCACCACTGACGGGAGGTATTGGCCAATGTTGGGGGCGCTTGCATGGCCCTTATATATTGCGGATGTTGGCGAAATAGTTTAAACAACTTTGCACTCCATCAGTTTGGTCCAATTACATCGAAACATAACTAAGATAACATGATCTCCTTTCTTCAGAATTTGTAAATTCGGCTTGCCAGGAGCGGATCCAGGACTATCTTCAGGAGGGTTTACACCATCATATAAATTGAAAACTGCACAAAAGATATTTTTTAAAACATTAAGAAAAAGGACTCAAAGTCATCTCAGGAGGTGGTGTGCACCCCCCGCAACTCCTTCCCTAAATCCGTCCCTGCTTGCTTATGTGCTGTCTTCCGTTTTCATGTAGTGTCTTTCTCGTTTAAAGCCAAATCGAAATTCTTTAACCCTGCTCCATGGATTCACAACACGGCTGCTGAAAAACCTAAAACAATTTGGTATTGGATGCGAGAAGGTCCTTGGCAACTCCCAAGATCTTGCATGGAAATCCAGATAAGAAGACTCATAACAACTCCACTAAAAGGTATTTCTACGACTTTCGAAAGTGTTTTTCTTTCAATTTTCAAAAAAGATTAATGCAGTTTCCATGAATTTTTCAGATGGTGTGTATAACATACAACCGCCTGGTAAACAACCAATCATGACTTATTGTGATCTGACCAGTCGTGGTGGTGGCTGGACATTGTTGGTAACAAGTACATCCCGTTCAGGATGGACGGCTGAAAACGTAAAGTCCAGAAATACTGATAAACCATCTCTGTATGCTGATTTTTCTATTCTTGGCTTCGCTGATGCTATAAAAGACTTTGACAAGTCCCAGGTAAAATAGTGGTCTCAAATATCATAAATATGAAAACATATACTTGATATGAGGATTTCCAGAGCGATGGCTCGGAAAACATTCAATGATTGGTTTCGTAGTCCCTCAAAATTAAAAAATTAAACGAGCCTTACATAAATATTAGCGACCACAACTTCACCTCTTTACTCCACGGCTTAGCAATGTGTACTGATTATCCACGGTGGCACGTGTGCATCTCATGTTAACCGGAACTGACGTCACCGGGATTTGGTAGAATAACTATTTCAGCGAACTGGTAAAGACGTAATAGGGGTGAGGTAAAAATTGATGAGAATATTAAACACATCAAGGAGATAGCTCATTGTAATAAAGGTGTTACATTGACTTCTGTTACTTTTAGGATTTCTTCCAGTATCGTATCGAAGCCGATGGTCAAAATCAATATGGTGGCATTTTCGATGCTCCAAGGGATTACACCTTCACTTCAACTGACGACAAGCAGACCAACGTCAAACTGGTGGAGAATTTCAACAACATTAGTACTGCTGCCACTTTGGCTACACGCATGCCAAGACTTGGAATGTCCGCTGACATTTTCCTAAGCACTGGGTCCAAAGATGATTCTTCTGGATCCATTGTTTGCAACACTGCACAAGGTCAAACCCCGTCGTATTTGCCATCATTGAAACCAATACCTGGTGTAGTTCGATACTGGATGAGAGAAGGAACAAGGTAAAGCTAAAATATAAAATGAAGAGATTCTCTGGATATTTAGTTCTATAAGGTCCCTGCCGGTTAGGGTGGCAGGCCCCTATTCTCAGTCATGCACGCATAAAATACAAGTAAATGTTACACGTAATCTCAGGCCACTTTAATCTCTGGATCTCTGGCCACTTTATGCAACTGGATCCTAATAATCTATCTCTTTCTCCAGACGATCCTGTTTTGACATCAAAATTCATGGCGTTCGGAAGTCAAAGTCGTACAAAGACGGTTATTACATAATTCGTTTACTCAATGACTCCAGCTACTTACCAGTATTCTGTGACATGATATCTGATCCTGGTGCGTTTACTTTGGTGGTGACCAGTCGCCATAACAACTGGACACGTGCACAAGTACCAGCAAGGTATGTCTTACTTACGATAATTGGAAATAAGGCAGGGCCATCGTTGACTATGATATTCTGGTGGCTTTTTATGCTTTTCTTTCAGGAACATGTACCGACCGTCCTTAGATGATGACTACTCAATACTTAAATACGCTGATGCCATTAAAAATTTGGGTCACAATAGCACCTTTAAGTACAAATTGGATGCACATAAACGAGGGCATTGGGGAGGAGTCTGGAGTGCTCCGCACGAATACAGGTCAGTAAATGTGGTAAGAAGAATTCCCAAGTTTTTTCATGCTTCACTGACAAATTGTTTCTTTGCTATTTAGCTTTATGGCAACCTCTTCAGGACAAACCCAAGTGACTTTGCTGAAGAAGTTTGATAACTGGTCTTTCTCTTGGTGGCAAAGTGTACAAAACAGAATGCCGTGGTTCAACGCCCACGAGAATACCAGGAAGGCACTATTGACAACATCCTCTCGTACTACCTACTGGCCATCTGGGTCGATTATTTGGGGTGATACAGAATACCATCCAGCTTATTGGATGAAATATGGTGGTATGAGTCACCCTGGTGTTATATGGTATTGGGTCAATGAAGATGACTGTGATGTTGATAGAAAACCAGGTAATTCTCATTACAAATGCAATATTTGGTAGTTTTCAACAAATGTGATGTGATGGAATATCTTTGATGAGCCCTGCTACCTTCCTGGTGGATTTCTTTGAAGAGCATCAATCAGTACATTTCTAGCTTATTCAGTGTAGGTGGCGATTAGGAGGAGGGGGAGGGCGGGAGAAAGGAAAGATCCCCCCTTGTTTGACCCTGCCTGATTTTTTTGGAACTCATGGTCCTTTGCATATGTTTGAGGAACTTATTCCCGTTTTTTACAGTTCATGGTGGGTATTCTGAGTGGAGTTCTTGGGGAATGTGTGACAAACCGTGTGGAAGTGGATCCACACAACGACGTTCAAAGACCTGCAATAATCCTTTACCAAGATGCGGCGGCAACCCCTGTAACTCAAAGGAAAAAACCGTTGAGGAAAGAGTTTGTTCATGTCCAGGTACGTTGATCTGTGACGGAAGCAACAAATAGGACGCGGGCTTTTCCTTATGTGCGTGCCGTCGTCTTAACTGTGGTTTTAGCAAACGAGGGAAGAACAAGCAATTTAAAAGATTGATTGGTTGATTGACTGATCATGACTAACTGACTGACTGACTGATCATGACTGACTGACTGACTGATTGACTGACTGACTGACTGACTGACTGACTGACTGACTGACTGACTGACTGACTGACTGATTGACTGACTGACTGACTGACTGACTGACTGACGGACTGACTGATTGACTGATTGACTGATTGACTGACTGACTGACTGACTGACTGACTGATCATGATTGACTGACTGACTGACTGACTGACTGATCATGACTGATCATGACTGACTGACTGACTGACTGACTGATTGGTCGGTCGGTCGGTCGATCATTGAGTTTGAGTTTGCGTATTTTGCTTCCAATTCTGTTCCCATCGCTCCAGAAAACCAGGTCTTCTAGGTTTCAGTGAGAAAGCTCCAACTAAAGTGTTGTCGACAATGACAACATTTTAATTAAAATTAAAATTAATTCTAATTAAAATTAAAATTGAAGACGATGCGCGTCCCTAAAATTTCGTATCATATCTTCCCCTTGTTACTAATTTGAATTTGTCTTTTTAGAACAGTCATAAATTTAAAGTGATGGAAAAGATATACACCCAGCCAATGTGACTTCAATACGAGGGTAATAAAGGGTATTGGTGCTTGGGAATACAAATCAACTTAGAGGTATTAAATATTCATAGTGGAATCATTGGTGATAAATGGAATAAAAATTATACCAAACTCTTTGGAAAGCACTCATATTTAGCTAACAATACTGTAAGCAATGTATTTGTGGGTTTGATCTTTTTACAGCTTAAATTTTAGAAAATAGTTATATTACATAGATACGATCTAAAGCGTAATCTTATTGGTTAAAGCAGTGTGGTTTATAAAAGTATAACCCATGGTTTATTTGCCTAATTTATTTGATAAATGTACGGGGCTTTATTTTTAATACAGTTATGAAATCAAAATCTTATACATTACAACCAGTTTCTGTGAAACAATATTTATTGCTGAATAACTAAGTGATACATTTGTAAAAATTCAAATCGGACAATTCGAAAGTGGCAAGGTTTAAAATTGTATTTTCGTTCCGGGTATCCTGTGTTGTGTGACGTAAGCCATGACGTCAGTTTGTGGTGTTCTGTAAATCGAACATACATTTTCTTGTCAAATTTTCAACATTCAAGCTCGGATAACAGTTTAGTTTTGAAATCAGCAACCGTTTTTAACATTTAAATTTGTTCCACACTATTTGTTCCCTTTAAGTTAGTTCAGTTAACTTGAGTAGAATTTCAAAGCTTAAGTGTCTTGCTCTATATTCTAATATAAACTCTATGTGTGGTGTCAATAACTATTACTAATAGTTCATGATGGACGTTTTTGCAGAATTTTGTTGATTACTTAGTCTCTCCAAATCAACTTTCACTTGAAAGTTGCGCATGGCAAAACAATCCAATTACTTTTACTCCAAATGAGTTGAAATTATATACAATTAATTCTAATTGAGTTATCATGGAAGACAGGAAAATGGATGGCACGATGAATTGCGTGAGAGAGCTTTGTATGTATATCCACTACACCAGCACCATGCATGTATGTTAGCGTCAATACCAGTATGCATTGTATACCTGCCATTATGAGCCAATCCACTGCACCCAATGCCAATCCACTACACCAGCAACATGCATGTATGATAGATAACATATTTGCACGAGTTGCAGACCTGTCAATATGAGATGCAGCAACTCTTCTGTACTTTTGATCGTACAAATCAAAAATACATCAATTTAATTCCATTTAACTAGCTCCATTTATATTACTAATAGAATAATTAGTAATTAGTAATAGAGCGCGCAGAAAGTGACCAGAGCACAAAGAGTGTAAGTGTATGGAAAGGAGCACAAGGCGAGTGCTCTCCACGCTTTTTGAGTGCTCGGCACTTCCTATGTGCTGTATTACTGAACGGAGCACAGAAAGAGCGGTTCTATTTGTTTTGTTATTTACTTGCTAAATTGTTCGATTTTCCGTGCTTTTAAAATTCAAAAGGCGCGCGCACGCGGTGTAGCTCGTTCTGCTGACACCAGAACTGTGCTCTGTTCAGTAATAGAGTACAGCTTTCGACCAATCACAGCGTGCGTTCTAACCTATGTAATAAAGGGTGGTGCACTTATTTCTAAGACTCCCTACAAACGTAAGACGAAACAAAGCTCTGTCAACTAGGGCAGAAAATAAAAAGAAATAAAAAGATTCCCAGGTGCACTTAGAGTTTCTAAGAAAAAAATTTCGATTGGTGCATCCTAAGTCGTTGGAATTTCCAGTCGCTCCTTCTTCAAAACATTTTCACAAGTATAACCATCAAACGTCGAGAGAGACAACTCGGAATTCTCTCCCGTTAACTGTGGAACTTGTATAAAAATCCCAATTAAAGTAAACACTACGGTGATAATGTAAACCAGCAAAAACATCCTGCCTAAAATTCTTGCAGCCAGTTGCCATTCCTCCTGTTTCTTGTCGTTTTCTTCTTTGCTCGTCAAGCGATCTACTTGGTCACGAAGAGCGCTGGGGTCTTTGGATTGCTCATTGGCCGAAGTATCGGCGTTAGCTACGAAAAAGAATATAGAAGCGTGCATTTATAAAATATTTTAGATATAACGCGCGCGCTGATTGGGTGGCGACCGTGTTTACGTTAGAGGACAGAGGCATGGTTCGCACAAATCGTAGAAATTACCACTACCTTGTTATGGCTTTTTTATACGAACCTGGTTCTTCCTTTGCAAGATGTTTCCGTGGAGTTGAAAAGCCTACAAGTTTGGCGAAGTATCTGAATATAAGAACCTAGCAATTGATAGAATAAATAAGTTTTAAATCACAAACGAACAGTTCTGAATGGGGACTACGCTACCAATATTGTCGGAAGGGTTAATTAGATGAAGTTGGTTTTGCACAATTATACATACTAAACGGCTCGAACAATCTAGGGCCTTTTCATTATCATTTGCGATGATTTAATTTATTGCTTGCATGAACATTAAACTAGGGGTGATGGGTGTTGCGCAGAATAGTCCCCTTCACAGTTCTCTGCCTCATCTTGAAAGGTAGCTGTGCCTTTGCATCGAAGCGAGACGAACGGTGAGCGTGCAATGATAGATACCTTTTTTAACACCTAGGACAATTATTCACAGGTCTCTATCATTGCAAGCTCACCGTTCGTCTCGCTTCGATGAAAAGGCATGGCTACCTTTCAAGATGGCGCAGAGAACTGTGAAGGGGACTATTGCTGGGTTGCATGTGACGTCACGGCAGCCATCTTGGAAGAACTCCAACAAAATGAGATTTCTCATTAGCGTCTGTTGGTTCATCCAACATGGCTACCGCTTCATTGTCTTTGATACCCAAAGGAATGGATGAAACCAAGCAATTAGCAAGTTAAAAATCGAACGATGCTACTTTTTTGGCATACACGGCTTTTAGGCTGTTAACTCTTAGAGGACTGAGGGGGGGGGGAGGGTATTTTCTTCAACTCTCAACATACGCCTGTGTTTTACTACCCATAACTTAAATCGAAAACACTCTGTATTTACAACGATTTTCAAATAAATGACCCTCTTGTCTATTACCAGCGGTTTCCCCACAAAACAGCGTATATACTTCATGTATCCCTACAGCCTTTACTGACGATTTAAAAACCCGATGATGACGCTTCCATAGAAAACGATCATTTTTCAAAGGAATAAAAAACAGCTTGAGATGGTATGATAGGGATCAGTAATGCAAAGATCAATTTGAGATGGTATATACTTCACTTCTGACCTTCTGCCAAGATGACATGCTACCAAATGACGTATTATGATAGTGCAAACGTAGAATAATACATGCCAGGCCAAGAGAACATGAAATCTGCATGATTGTTAGTGAGTAATACCTGGAAAAAAATTATTTAACACAAAATAAATTAACTGAATAATAATTGGCATATTACAATTGCACTGATTGGACGAGAACCGCGTACAAGATGCACAGATGACGTCACAAAATGTCACGCGCGCCCTCTGATTGTTTGAGATAAATATTGTAAAAAAAACATACAATTGATCGAGATAAATATTGTAAAAAAATACATCTATTTGACAAATAAAATGAACCTGCCAATCACTGATGATGTCACAAATAAATGTTGCGCGCGCTTTCTGATTGATTGAGATAATACACATCCAATGGACTGAGATAAATATTTAAAAAAAACATCCAATTGATTGAGATAAATATTGTAAAAAAACATCCATTTGACAAATATAACGAACCTGCCAATCAAAGGAACGACTTCTGAAGTCTCCGGGATGTGAGTCGAAGCCAACAAAAAGAACACAGTCAGCGACAAGAGCAACGTGACTCCAACAACCATCAATTCCCCACTATCAGGAGGAAGGAAGTAAAGTACCGCTGTTAGCAGTGAAACCAGTGCGCACGGTGCTATAAGGTACAGGAAGTAGTAGAAGACTTGACGTCGAATGTAAATGATGTATAAAACACCATATTTCTTGCTGTCTGATTGATAGCTTTTCTTTACTTTTGTTTGTCCAACGAGTACGCCACGTAAGCTCCATTCTGTGCTTTCTGGGGAAGAATGAAACAATGAACCAGGCAACAATTATTTTACAACTTTTCCTCAATCGAAGAAACTTTACACACGCATTACTATTTTACCATTCAGGGTGAATTCCGCTGTCCGGTTGACTCGTTTTATTAAAAATCAAAATCTTCAATCTATTTTTATTTAATCTGTTTTATCTTTCATTTAATCTTTTTATAATAATTGGTATATTACGCTCGCTCTGATTGGTCAAGAACCGTGTGTGATTACAGTACACAAACATAGATGACGTCACAGAATCTTACGCATGCTCTGATTGGGTGAAATGTTTCGATGAAATGTTTCGTGGGTTTGTACTCTAATTGATGCACAGAAGACGTCAAAAAGTGGTTAAAACACGCTACTCGAATTCGTCTCGTGGCGGACTTATTGTTCTCACCACTTCCTGACGTCATCTGTTAGAGTACAGATGCACAGAAAAAGGAATCTATTTGTCAAATAATTACCTGTATAATTACTCAATATCGTGTTAGTTCCTGGTCGTATTTGAAGATCTTTCTCCCCACGAGTCCAGGAGGCAAATTCCAGACCGCAAAACTGTTCATCAAACGGAAAGAATCGAACATTCAATTTGCAGGAACTTTTGAGTACTACTGGTGCCAGCCAGCGTACAGCTCCATTGGATGAGACCAGTAGGTCGTAGCCACGATTCACTGGGTTTCCCATAGTAAGATGATCCTCACTGATGAAAAAAATGAAATATTAAAATTAAATATAAAGTCAATTTAAAAAAGGTATGCAAGACAGCGCGCGCGCTATGCTGAGCTAAGTGCGCGGGATTTTTAAAAAGTCGAGAAAAGCGTCAAGAGAAGCAAAATGCGTATTAGTGTATTTAATGCAATACGAAAATGTTTCAACATAGCAAGTTTAAGTGTCAAGTTTAATCTCTATTTCATTTATCAAATATTTACGCTAAGGCATATCTACTATTTTGTCCTCTAAACAAGTTTGAAAATCTGCGCGCGCATCCTGTATATGTACACCATATCATATACGTCCTCTAGCCAATCGGAACGCGCCTTATCCTAGTTATTTTATAATTACATAATTATATTATATATTTATATTATATCCCAAAAGTGTTGGGATAGAACAATTTTGCATTCATGAAATATCGCTGGGTGACTAAGACAATAGACAAGGCTGTACGAAAAAAATGCAAGCTGTATAATGTAAAGTCAATATTCCCTGCATTTCTATCTACCATGGAACTCCAGAAAGAAAGAAGGATTGATTTACTTGTTCAGTAATACAGTATCGGGAACCCAAACACTTTTATCATCCATTGTGACTTCGTCTATTCCTCCATATTTGTTCTTGTCCCATTTCAACGAGTTATCTGTCCATGACTAGAATGGTTAACACACACAAAAATGTAGAAAATCAGTGTGGACTTTGTAAATGCCAAGTGAATTATTGTTTTAGTATATATTGACCAACTTCACAATCCAACACTATAGGATTCATAAAACTACATTATGTTTAGAAATGTCAACTTATTTTAGAAATAATAGCAGAGCGTGACTACAGGTAACCCAAGCTCTGTGTCAGTGAACTATAAGAGAATGTATGGGGTTTTTCAATACAACATTTTCAATAGAAATATTCGAATAAAATTTAACTTTCTTACATGGTCAGTCTTCGTGCGTCCTTTGGGGGCGAAAGTTACCAAAACTCGATATAGACATCCCAAAAGGACACACAAAGACACCATGTAAGAAAGGTAAATTTTATTCGAATATTTCTACTGAAAATGTTGTATTGAAAAAACCCATACATTCTCTTAATATAGTTACACAGAGCTTGGGTTACCTGTGGCGTGACAAAGCGCGCGAAAGTAAGCCTCGCTTGCAGACTCTCGGGCACGTTTGGTCTCTTGACTGTCAGTAGCTGCAGTCTTTACCTATTTTAGCGTGTTTCTTAGTACTTTTAAACGCATTCTTGAATAGAGGACAGCTTTAATCTTTGCAACCAAGTATTCAAGAACGAAAGGAAGTTGGACTGTTCAGAAATACTGGAGTCAAACTTTTTCTCTAGACACTCGACTTGCACTAGTTCTACAGCTCTTTCAAGCTTGCTTCAAGTCTTATCTAAAAATGCTGTGTTTGGTGGACAAACGTTTCAGTTCAGGCTTTTCAAGGTCCTTTGGAGACATTTAAAGATGATTTTTTGCCTCAGTAAATTCAGTTCTGGAAAACTTGTGTTTGTTATGCGGGACAAAAGCTGAAAAGTTGCACCGGCCGCTCGAGTCAACCGGCTATAAACGGATCCGGAAGGTAAGCTAATTAGAAAATTGATTCCGTCTTGTTTGCGTATAAATGTTCTCTAAATTGTCAAGATTTTATAATTCATCTTTTATTTCTAAATCCAAGTTGCTAAAAAAAACTATTTAAGAAATGAAAATGCGAGTAAATTTAATTAATAGAAAATTTGAAAAATCTTTGAATCACTTCAGACATGACAACATGTGCAGCTTGTTTCTCTCTAATGCACTTCAAATACTCTTCAAACCGGATAAATGTCAAAGCTTTCTTTAGTTTTAGCAGACTGTTTAGATTTTTTTGTACTTTTTATATATTTTTTCTTCGTTAAAAGAGATCATTTTGTTGGAAAGCTCATTATCCCGAGCTTGGGAAGTAGATAGCGAGCCAATAGAATCGCTTGATCTTACAAGGTTTTGGAGGAATTTTAGCCTACTGCGCGCACATTCGCGCGCAAGATGTCATCGAGCGCGCGGAGATTCTAGCGAATGGCCACTAACGCTGGGAAACCAAAGTTTATTGACAAAATTTCGTTTCAAAATAGTTCTCAATGATTTTAACAAGCAAAATAGTTAGAAAAATAAGCAAAAATGTGTTCTTTTTAGGAAAAAACAGTGAACGCGCGCTTGTTTTCGTCAACAAAATTTGAATAGAGCTCGCGCGCGCTGCACGTCATTTTCAAGATGGCGGCACTTCCGGAAGGGATTTTCGCCTCAAAAATTCGGAGACAGGCATTCATTCAATGCTGATTATCTCGAAAACGAGTGTGGGACACCCCTATTTTCTTTTCATATTTGAAATCAGCATTAAATTTCCGTTAAAAACGATGCTATTTTAAAAAAGTTAAATATAAAATCCAATAGTAGCCAGTCACCTTAAATTGATACCATCTACTGAGTGCACGTGACTGTGTAAAAAGGGAGCTACAGCATTGCTAAAATTATTGCAAAAATGCATCTCATTTGATCCCCCCTTACCTTCTCCCTCCCTTCACCTCTTCGCTCCCTCCCCTCCCCTCTCCTCTCCCTTTTCCGACCTTCAGCTACATTCTATCAAGGAAAACGTTTTGCAAGATAAGTAGATGCGTAAGAAATTTCCCCTGCCAACATTATGCAATGAAAATACTCAATGTATTACAGTGGTGATTACCTGCTCAATCCATGCACTTGATACAAGTACTTGCTGTTTTGCACTCTAACACAAACAAAATTAAGAAAAATTTCAGCTAGAAGGGAGAGAGAGAGACGGGAGGCGGGGAGAGACAGGGGGTTTACAATATTAAACCGGGTAGGTCATCATCAAACAAAAACAAGATATAAAATCAAAGGCTAAAGGTAAAGCACAAATATTTAGCGTCGATAGTTCCTGCAGCACGAGTCATTTGATCTCCCAGGAAGCCGACGGCGCACTCTTTATCCCCCTCAGTCTCTCCATCATTCCTCCGTTTTAAGGGAATTAAATGCTACTTAAAGCTAAACAGGGGTACGTTATCGGGTGAGTTAACAGTCCCGAGAACTTATAGAAACTTTGGGGGAAGAGGGGAGGTTAATCAGATTATTGAATGCCTATTTTGGGGTTATCTGACGGTCTAGGTTGGGTTTTGGATTTTTTGGCCGCCATGAAAGGAGGGGTAGGTGGTTGGGTGTTATTTTACACGTCCCAAAAATCCCCCCCCCCCTCCCACATCCACACCCACCCAAACCCAAATTAATAAAAGCCCTCAACATGCATAATATGCCCTGATATTCAATATCCAACTTACCAGTGTTAACACCTGCACGAATTTAAAATTGAAGCTTATTTGAGTGATTGCATGGGATTTGTTCAACGTACTAACAGAGTGTTTCATGCTACTGACCAGAAGATCTTTGACCAACTGTCTTTCCATACTGTTGCAGAACACACCTAAAAGTTTTCCTGAAGTTATAATTATTTGGAATTATTTCTAATCGAAACCAGTTTCCTCGCCTTTCATTATAAATGGTCTGTTCTACGTACGTGTTTGAAATTTCCGATCCTAGAATGACCTGAATTTGACTCACCACTGCTCCCAATTAGGGCTGATAGTATAGCATGGGTAGAGTATCGGGCTGAAACTCTGAAGGACGTGGGTTTAAATTCCACTAAGCCCGGAATTTTTCTTATCGACTAGTAAGTAAAAATTCTGGTTCGAGTGAATCTGGTAGGCATTACTTATACTTATAATTTTTCGGTTAGGTCTGACTGAAAAAGTGTAGTATTGTGGAGTGCATAAAAATAAAAAAAGAAAAGATGCGCTCTTTCTTGTCCGTCATCTGTGCCCTTTAATTTGCTCTTGTAGTTCACAAACTAGTTATGTTTTTTTTACGTTGACTGATAAATTCCCACAAAATAATTAATACTGAATGTTGCTACTTTAAGACTCTTTTCTTTTTCTTCCTCGTGTTTGTTTTTCAACATGACTGAGTAAGACTTAGTTTCAGGAAAACTTTGCATTTCATATTAAAAAACAGAAAAAATTATCACGGAATATAAGGTATGCCAGAAGAAAAACAAGCTTACTTGTACATTTAACAAATATCCTTATACCATATAAAAACAATTGAATTCACGTTATCTTATATTTTACCTGCAAATAACCAAAGGATTGCTGCAATAAAAGCCTTCATCATCATCATTATCTCAAACTCATGAAATTTTGCATATAAAACTTCCTTAATGTATCAATTTTATAAATTGTGAATTATCACTGAATTTTCGGATTTTAGGGCATCTGATTGGATAACTGCTAGACTAGTTGTGGCAATTAGAATAGGAACACCAGTCGATGAGGAGAATTCATGAATTATTATAAATACTGATAGCATATTTAATGTTAGACTCAAAACTTGATAAGGTTGTGTTTATATGAGGCAAGTCGTCTGTAGTGCTCTTAGTGTCCCAGCCGGGGGAGGGGTAAGGATGGGGGCATTTGTAATGGTGTAACTAGCTTGTCTAAGGATTCTATTCTTGCTAGAGCTTAACCTTTTTCTACTAAAACTAAGTCATATTAGTAGTTTTAGTAAATTTACGGGCAGTAAATTCACAGGAAAAATTATGCACATGGGGGCGCATGATCACCCGTAAG
This sequence comes from Telmatactis stephensoni, assembly GCA_029948255.1. Classification (NCBI taxonomy): domain Eukaryota; kingdom Metazoa; phylum Cnidaria; class Anthozoa; order Actiniaria; family Isophelliidae; genus Telmatactis; species Telmatactis stephensoni. The sequence continues at coordinate 654,212 of JALIZF010001893.1, read as the reverse complement.
TTAACGGGCCCGAGAACTTATTGGAACTTTGGGGAGAATGGGGGAGGTTAATCAGATTATTGAATGTCAATTTTAGGGGTTATTTTGAATATCCCAAGAAATCCAACCCCCTCGAATTACTCTGTGAGCAAAATGTTTTTCTGATCATCGGCTAGCGAGCTAGCGAGGAAAAAACCTCTGCCGCCCTTGTGACTATTTTTGTTGATGACGTAGCAAAACGTCATTTTCATGAGCCAACGATATCTTGCCAGCGAAACCGCCATGCAATTGATGAAGTTTGCATACAAAACCGGTTTTGCAACAAGTTTTTTTCGGATGGACCATGATTTTTACATCCAGAAATGTGGATGTGGAAATCGGCAATTGCCGGCATGGGTTGCTTATCTCTACTCCACGAAGGGATTAATTTGACAAGAAGCCCCTGCTTGCAGGGTACCCTCCAATACCCCAATAAATAAAAGACCCCTAATATCCATAAACTGCCTTAAAATTCAATGTCTAACTTACCAGTGTTAAGACCTGCAAGAATTTAAAATTGAAGCTTATTTGAGTGATGGCATGGGATCTGTTCGATGTACTAATAGAGTGTTTCAGGCTACTGGCTAGAAGATCTTCGATCAGCTCTCTTTTTATACTGTTGCAGGGCATACTTGTGGGCTTTCTTCCAAAACGTACGTATTTCATGCAGGTCTAAAAAAGTGTATTTTACAATAATCAAAAAGAAAAATCTGATGGTTGTCAATGAGAGTTCCGACAGCGGTGCTGATGCGTTTTGTCGCGCGCGCTTGGCGATCGTTCGTTTTCCAACTTATTTCAAAAGCTTTCAACCACCTCGAATAATTAAAAAAAAAATTAAATAAAAAAAATTAAAAAACAAACAGAACGCGTGTAAAAGATAAACTGTAAGCAGTATACCATTCATTGTATTCTTATTGACAATGGACTTGATGTCACAAAATGCTCAAGGATTCCACTTGAGTTTTGAACATGTTGTTATTTCAATTGTCAATAAGAGTACAAGCCCGAGTTTCTGATATCCCGATCATTCCTAATTCACGATTAAATCTTAAGAAAACCATTGGTTTTAACCCTGGTTCAGTTAATACTTGTGGGGCTTTCAGGAACCGATCACAGACTATGGAAAACCGCTTGTGATTTGTTAAGTATTGTGGAATGAAGATGCACAAAAGATGCGCTTTTTAGTTTGCATTCCTTTTTGTAGAAGCTTACTTAGTTTGCTTTTATTTGCTCTTGTAGAAAACTACTAATGTTGCTTTCTTCGCACAAAATAATGCTGAATGTTGCTAATTTTAGACCTTTTTCCTTTCTCTCCTCGTGTTTGCTTTTCTACTGATTGGCCTGGGTTCCCAAAAGCACGAAAAGCGCCAATCCAGGATTAACTCTTAAGAAAACATTTCATTTAAATCATGGCCTTAGTGCTAATGGGGCATTCAGGAACCGGTCCAAGGTGTAAGACTTAGTGTCAGGAAAAAACTTTGTGCTCTACATTTATAAGAACCGGCAAAAAAAATCATAGAATATTTAACAAATATTTTTATATCATACCATATAATCATATACCATATGAAAAAATTCAATTCACGTTATCTCATAGTTTACCTTCAAGTAGCCAAAGGATTGCCAGAATAAAAGCCATCGCTTCAAACCATGAAAACTTGTAAAATTTTGCATATAAAACTTTCTTGATGTATCAATTTTATAAATAGTAAATTTTCACCGCACTTCGGATTTTACGAGATTTGATTGGATGACAACTAGACTGGTGGCATTAGACACGAGCAATTAAAATAGGAACACCAGTAAGGGCCTTCGCAAGACCTAGTCACGTGACACCTGTAATTAAATAATGATAAACTATATATTATATCTAAATATATTTTAGAACCCCGTTATTACTATCCCTTTGGGGATTATCCCTGATACTTTCGTAGTTTTGTTTTTTTTACCTTGAAATATACTGGCGAATCTTGTAAATATAAAATAAATAAAATAAAATAAATGGGCCAAATATCAATTCTAGTGTTCTTGTGTCACGTGACCAGGTCCTTCAAGGGGACTATTTCTATCAATACTAATAGCATATTCATTATTCATATTTCATTACTGCTATGTTCTAACACGAAAAGCTTGTTTATTTAGGGCCTAGGCATTCAAAAAATACCTAACCAGAGACAAAAACTTAAATATAATTTTAATTAGAAAACGAATGCAATTATAAATAACTATAACTAACTAAATAACTAACTAAGGTTTTTTTACCTTGAAATATACTGGCGAATTTTGTAAATATAAAATAAAATAAATGGGGCCAAATATAAATTCTAGTGTGTTCTTGTGTCACGTGACCAGGTCCTTCAAGGGGACTATTCCTATCAAATACTAATAGCATATTCATTATTCATATTTCATTATTGCTATGTTCTAACACGAAAGGTTTATGTTTATTTAGGGCCTAGGCATTCAAAAAATACCTAAACGGAGACAAAAACTATAGATATAATTCTAATTAGAAAACAAATAAAACTATAACAGAAAAAAAGAATGACGTTCGTGACAACTGGGATATCTCTGTTGTTTTTAATGTAAAGGAAGAAAGAAAACAAATTCTAGCTTCTATATGGACAACTCACCTTTATATAAACAGTGCGGCGTCTGTCACATAAAGAGGTGTCCGTTTTATTAGCTAGGGTCAGTGTTCGCTTTGAGAGAGTTCTATTATAAACTAATTGCGATTTTGAGCGAGACGGCCATACTGCAAGATATTGGCATTGAGCTAATTGAGAAAAAATTGCGTACGGAAAAAATGAAGACAGTTGGGCAGCATAGATATGTTGACAAAGATGTTTACTGATGAGTAATAGAACGTTCATGTACGAGTAAACTAGAGTGAGGTTCCTTCTAGAATCTATAAACTGAATAATTAAAGTGCGCCCACTCTGCATCTTCTTGCACCTGGCGTTGTGACCAATGGGCCGTCGTTTTTTAATCTGAGTGTAGCCGGTAGTATTTTTCCAGAGGTATGTGTATAGAATCTGAACCCCCCACATCCACCCCACAGGATATACTTAGACTCATTTGATACCATGATTATTTTGGAGGCCTTTCTGGCCTCGTTCTCGTGAACAATTGAGTCCGCCATTTTTGAAAGTCGTCTATTCACCGCAGTAACTCGCACTCACCGTTTCGCTGTTTCCGTAGTGTATAATTGCAGAAATCTTCAATTGCAATAATACATGGAGAGTAAGGTCTATTCCGGGCCCTAAAATCGCCCTAAATCGCCTTAAGTTTTGAGCACCTTTGGGGATAATTTTGCTTAAATTGACTAAAATCGCCTACGATCGCCCAAAATTAAGGCGATTTTAGGGCCTGGAGTAAGCCTAAAGTAAATTAAACAAAAAACAAGGCAGCCATGTTGGTGGTCTTGACAAAATAAAAAAGACATGGCTGCCATGTCTTTTATTCAATTCATTTTCCTGTGAAAGATTGCAAGCCAAGAATTGTTATCAATTCCCTTCTTCAATATTCTCATCCCACTAAGGAATTATATTCCTCAAGACTTGTTCATATTTTCATAAAAAACAATGCCTTAAAGTTTTTGCTTGTTTATCAGTGCTTTATAGTTTTTTCTTATATAATTTCATTTTCTTGACCGTTTTCAGTAAATAAATGCCACAATTCCAGAGCACGTGGACTGCTTAAGTGAAAATGACTACCCCTCCCTCCCTCCCTCCCTCCCTCCCTCCCTCCCTCCCTCCCCCCAAAATAATATAAAATGACACTACTGTCAATTCATTAAAACTGCCAGCCCCCTCCCCTCACAGATTTAAAACGGTCAGCCCCCAAGTTATAGCGTACCCTGCAAAGGTCCGTGCAGCTTGTTTAGCTCGTTTTTAGAGAGACACTTTGGAGGACGAATTGCACCGTGTAACTGCGCCTCCAGATTTTAAAACACCGTTAAAATACTTAACTTTACTGATGTTTCTAGTCTTCACTTTCTTCGTCTGATTATGGTTTAGGATTATTCACGACATAAGAAATGTAGTTCCAAACGGCGATCATGATCATCCGACTGTAAATCATTAAAGCAACAAACAACCAAGCTAACGATTTAACATTACAAAGAAACTTGATGAACAAAAAATTGGCACGAACTTTCATCGAGATCCTTCATCAAATGCCCTAGAATATAATTGGTTCCGATATGTCCCCAAGGATTTCAGATAGAGGAATTAGCATCATAATGAAACTTCGCCGAATAGACTACCCCAATTAGACATTATAATTATTAAGTGTCTAGGTAGCGCAGCGGTCTAAGGTGATATCTAAAGGTATGGATTAGGGTCCGGATATCGTCTCCCTCCCTGGCCTTCGGGCTAAGTCAACTGTAATATGTAGCGCCGGGATAGCGTGGATGGGGCCGAAATCTTCATCCGTAACGTAAGTCGATTCGATGTCTCAGCTTCTCAGAATGTCTCGGGAGAATCGTCCCAAAATATATTTTTCTTTTATTTTTCAATAAATTATTTAGTTTTCGTGTAGCGTGTGTCCGGGGGTGCTTTTTTAGGGGTTCCAGGTTCGAGCCTTGCTGGGGACGGAATTTTTCTCTTTTTTTTTTTTCTTTTTTTCCTTCCGTTCTAATTCTTTTTTTCTCATTTTTGCAATATCTACACTGATTCGAACTTACTATTGCTGATTTTTATTAACTTTATTATCTTCAGTATTAATTGTGAAAATGGAGGTTCTTCTGTTGGGACATAACAAAAATAAATTGTACGGTATTCTTGTCGTCACCAGCAATGTTTTGAAAGATATGTGCGAGGCACTACTTATCCATCGACGCAAACCAGAACTAAACAGAGACCAGAACTATACAGAAACCTTGGCTACCAACTAGCCCCAGTCTACAGCTCCATGTTGTTGTCCAGTCATTTGGGACTGGACACCACTGTCAATTCACATCATTTACAAAGACTCGGATAGAAGCTCTAAATCCAAAATATTCAAACAATTGCTGGTGAGTACAAGAATACCTTACTATTATCTTCACTATATATCTGTACATATCTGTTTTTTAATCTATTTTATTTTAATGGATAAAAATTCTAAAATATACAAGTAAATAAAATGCTTTTTAGTTGATTATTTATAACGTTGAAAAAGAAACATATGAAGTTTCGTGTTCTTGTTTGGAACTAATTACACAAAATACATTATTTACTTAATACACTTATTAAATATCTTTAGCCAGCTGGCTTTAAACATTAAAAGCAAAATATACTGCTATATGTTAAGTAAATACTGGTAAATAGATATAGGATTTCGCACTATTTAGCTATTAAGTCGTTTCAATGGTTTTTGTGCTTTCGACTTCAGTATCTGCATACACCTATTTGCATACACCGTGTGTCCACCCCTGCAATGTTGCGCGCAACGTTGCAATAAAAACGTTGCAGAAGTAGAACTCGATCCTAAACCTGCAATTGTTGCGTGCAATGTCCGGGCCTCAAGTTTGGTCCTTAACACCTTTTTCACACATGCATCCTTTCTTTGGGTAAATGTTAACCATGTCAATTCGACCACGTCTTTTTCAATTTGGTGAATGCATTTCTCTGTCCAGGATATTTACAACCTTTCTACAATATATACATATATTACAGTCGATGTGTATTATCTAAGGGGCTGTTTATATGGAGGCAAGTCAGCCCGGTAAGCGGACTGAATTCTTTTGTTCTCTGGCCCCAAGGGAAAACAAAACAAAAGAATTCAGCCCGCTTACCGGGCTGGCTCGCCTCCATATAAACAGCCCCTAACACTACAAAATGTTTTAACACTACAAAATTGTTTTATGTGTTGTTCATTCTATTTCTATGGATATATTACATCAACTGGTTGCTATGTAGGTTCTCCCAGTTCACCATGTTAAGTTTATGGAGGCTCTGAGGGGAAAATATTTAGACCACATTCTATATAAGCACTTTCAATATCTATTCCTTTGTATTGAAGGTTTTCCTCAGCCCCCTCCCCTCCCTCCCCTCCCTAGATTTGCTATCCCTAAACGCAGCCTCGTTTGCAAACTACCATGTTAATTTAAAATTCGCCTGACAGGAGTTTTCTTTCAAAAATCTGTACCGTGCCGTGTCGTGTCGTGCCGTGAAGTTCCGTTCCGTACCGTGCATTTTGATTGGATAAGAAATCAACGTTGACCAATAAAAACACGACACGTAACACGACATGGCATGACCTTTTCACTGTCAAACAAAAGACCCCTCTACTTTCCCATAATATTCCACGACCAATTATAAAAACACCTGAAAGGGTCTGCACTTGCACACCAATTGTCATATTCCCATTCCCTTAGCCAATTGCGCATGCGCTAATCATCTGTTTCATCTGTAGTGGCGCTGACATCAGCATCTTCTGATACTATGGTAACGTTCTTAATTGTCTCTTGTTTTGCCGGTTCAAACTCTTGTCCAATCATATTCTCAATATTTTGAAGGCGTTTCAAGGCGTTCTGCTCCTCAAAGCCATGCGTTTGTGCCAAGGCAAAGGCCTCTTCTGCAAACTTTTTTGCTTCAAGGAAATTATTGTCACAAAACTCTTTATCTGCCTTTGCAAGTAGACTGACTATTTGCTCACTTACTGCTGGGGCTTTTCGACGACTTCGTTTATCTTCTTCGATCTCCTCAAGACACCTCTTGACCTCCTCGCGATCTTCATCACTGATTTTCCTTTTCCGGGCTGGTTTTGTTGTACAGTCACAAAGCAACATGACCTTTTTCACCATGGCAAAATAGCCCTTTTTGACGAACTCCCATTTTTCATTCTTGTTGATTTGGCGGCAAAGTTCAGAGCATTTGTCAAGACTCGTTTTGATCTCTCTCGTGAAAGAACCCTTTTGATCAAACACCAGCAGAAGACTCGCTTTTTCGTAGTTTAGCGATGCTTCGTCATACAAAAAGTTATTGTTGTTTAAAAGTTTCTCCGCCTCTTCAATGTAGTGTGATGCTTTTCCATGCAGTCTCTTCACTCGTCGACACACTGATGCCAGATAACAATATGCTCTTCCTTTGCAAAGCTTGGCGATGGAGGGGTCAAGATCCTTGCACTTTTTCACCTCACCAAGTCCTTGAAGTAATATTCTTTCTGCTGCTTCAATGTTGGACTCAAATGAATGGTAACAAAGTTGCTGTCCTTGTTCTAGAGTAAGAAGGATGTCCCATACGCGGTTGCCTCCGTATTTAACACGAAATTCGTTCAGTTTCTCGTCGAATTCGTCCCATTTTCCATCGTCCCTCAGTGGATGAAGTACCGCCAAAACTTCACGAAAAAATTTATCGTAAAGATCTATTGACTCGCGGCTTTGCTGCGATGTTTCATTTACTACTGATTTCTCTTTTTTCTTTTGATTTCGTTGCTTTCTTTGTCGAGAACGTTGAAATTGCTTCGCCTTGGTATCCTCATATTTGAGACGAAACTCTGTTTTGTCTCCAATCAGTATGTTAGAGTTTTCTCTGCTCAAATTTACTTCGATTGGCACATTATCTGGGAAAATTCCGTCCCTCGGAAGAACTTGAACAATTTTCCCCTCGATAACTACCTCGGAAGGATCCCCGTTTGTGTTCGTTTGAACTATATCATCGAGATCTAATCGATTGATGTTCGGAATTTTGTCGGCTCCGCCGAAGATTCTTGGGTCGACGACTGCTTTGTTATGGTCACCGATTTGCGTATGACTGGATTCAATATTACAAATAATTTTGTCTTGATTGTTAGGCAAAACCACTTGTAAGATCTCTTTAGAGTATTCCATAGTTGTCAGATTAGCGATAGAATTGTGGTTAATCCAAGTACTTTGAGGACTGTTTTCGTTTTGGCGTCTTCGTGAATTCATCAGACTCTCTTCCTTCGGTATCGAAACCGTTCGCTTGAAGTTTGGCTTGTAGTGAAGAATGCTGACAGAAATCTTGCTTTAAAATGACATTTGTCCAACTTCATCGTTTGAAAAACGTAGGAAGAAGAGAGATTTACCATCAAATCCACAAAACAATGGCAAGAATACAGAAGAGTAGATCAGAATTACTACTCACTGACTCAACATAATCGAAATAAACAGTAATTCAATGAACGCGATGGACTCAGTCGATCGGGGATTCCCCGTCAGCCGATATAAACAAGGTCAGTCAATGTTACATCCGTCACATGCTTCTCACATGCATCAACGCATCGCTGTTGTTTGCGTACTTTTTGGAAGAATAATATTAATAAGAGGAAAATAATAGATCATAATGAAAATACATACATTCAAATGCAAAATCTGATGTCTTTCGCTGTTCTAAATGATGGTAATGATTCTGATTTCTTGGTTTCTTGTGAAGTCACGAGATTTTTCAGAAAAAAAGGCTTTCACTACTGACTATGAATTATTTAAAAACCGCTATATTATGATTGGCCAAGTGAAAATGGTATGATTTTACATCATGATCAAAAGTAGTATGTTTTATATCAGCTGTCCCCGTATGAATAAATGAGTATGTGACGAGGCGTATATGCCAGCGAAGGTAAGAGAAATAGAGGAAAGACAATAAGGGAATAACGAGAAGCGAAGAAAAAGAACACGAGAAAGAAGGAAAAACCAAGAAAGGAAAAGAAATGAAAAGAAATGGAAAAACTGAAAAGGAAAGCAAGGGAAGGAAAAGAGGCAAAGGTTAAATATAAACAGGGAGTAGGAGGGATAGGAACGGCCAGAAAAAATTAAGGAAAGAAAAGGATATTGAAAGAAAGGAAAGGACAAAGAGAGGGAAGGGATAAATTTCTGCTTCACATTGACAATAAAAAAAAAAGAACAGAAAGCAAGTTTAAAGGGATTCCAGGACAGGAATTCTGGACTTTTAGAACCTGCAATTTCTTCCTACGTTCGGCAACAACCCTTCCCCATTTCATTAGTAAACAAAGTGTTAATTGTTTTAAAATAATGGATTTTGTTCTTAACATCTTTATAAAATTATTTTTATTTTCTCTCACTAATTTACAACAGCATTTTACAATATACTCTTCAATGCTCTACAATGTACAGTTATCTACACTAACAAGTTCCAGGCTTCTAGTCTTTTGTTTGTCTGGTTTTGTTATAAAATTATTTTTATTTCTCTCACTAATTTACAATGATATATTATAGTATTTTTAATACAAGATACTCTTAAATGTTCTGCAATGTACATTTATCTACATTGACAAATTCCAGGCTTCTAGCCTTTTGTTTGTCTGTTTGTTTGTTTATCTGTCTGTCTGTTTGTGTGTGTCTGTTTGTGTGTCTGTCTGTCTGTGTGTGTATGTGTGTCTATCTGTCTGTTTGTGTGTGTTTGTTTGCCTGTTTGCCTGTTTGTGTCTGCATGTTTGCTTGTCTGTCTGTCTGTCTCTGTTTGTTTACTGTTTTCGTTATCTGTTTGTTCGATCGTTCGTTCGTTCGTAATCATTCGTTCTTTTCCTTGTTTGTTGGGAGATGCGACTTATTCATCTCCCCCTCATCACTACTGTAATTTTATCGCTTATACAATGGTCCACTTTAGGTATATACAAAAGTTCGAGCTTTTTGAATGGGGTAAGGGGGAAGCTAGTATACAAGCACCCCCCATACATTCTCCTCGCACCCTTACCTCGGTCAAAAAAACTGAGAGAAACCGTGATGATTCATGCATTTGTATCATAGAAAAGGCCTGAGCTAGCCTGTGAACAGGCTCTCAGGGTATGGGGAAGGGGAGAGGAGGGGAGGGGAGGGGAAGGTCAGAAGAGGGAAAGGCAAATACCCCTTCCCTCCTCCCTCCACCTCCCCTCTCCTACCTATCCCCCCCCCCCCCCCCCGAGAGCCTGATCACGGGCTAGGTCTGAGCTTGCTTTGATTAATTATCAAAGGATGGTGAGCTAAGGGAGCTATCTGACTCATACGAGCTCACATCACCAAATTGGGGATCGTCACTCAACTGAGCAACACTTCTTACATCATCATCCACCCCTGACTGAGGTTGAGTACACCCCCCTGACATTTCTTGAATTTTGTTTCTAATAACCTCAAGTCTTTCCATGGCTGGCTTTAGCTCAGTTTTAAAGCCACATTCGGTTGCCATGGTGTATGCTTCCGATGCAAATGATTCGGCTTTGGCCAAGTCTTTCTGTCGCCAGCTCAAGTCAGCCATGGCGAGGTAATACTGAACTTTTTCTCCCTGTGCTATGCCATCCCAGTAGCGATTCTTCAGAGTATCAAGACAATCTTTAGCTTCCTGGATGTCTGCTGCACTTACTTTGTTATTGCGACCTGTAATTTTTAATAAAACGGAACGAGCCAATTCATAACTGCAATATAGACTCAGTCCCCAAGGGAAGCAAGGGGTTTGGTTTCTTATTATTTGGGCTTCCTGTGCCGCGACACAGGAAGACCAAAGTATAAATGGTGAACATTTGACCAAATTAAATTTAGGGTAGAGAGGTGCCGTTAAAGACCTAAACCCTGATCCTGTTTAAGAGAATACTGTTTAAAAGCATCTATCCCAGTTTATTTTGATAGATAACGATTTTGGTCTGGATTGAATTTGTCACGCGATTTCTCGGAAATCATGCAATTGCTCGGTTGTCATGCGATTTCTCGGAAGTCACGTGATTTTTCGGAAGTCACGCGATTTCTTGGAAGTCAAGTGATTTCTCGGAAGTCACGAGATTTAAAGTTGAATTATTTAAAGCTGCTGCATTATGACATGTAGGACTGGCCAACTGAAATCGCATGATTTTAAATCCCCTTCACATATGAAAATCTAGCTTTCCCACCTACCTGCAGCAGTACGACAATCCAAGTCCAACAGTGCAATCTTAATGTACGCAAAATGATGTTTTTTGATGTAGCGCTTGGTTGTCGTGTCTTGTTCCAGCTTTACTGAGCCGTCAATGCATTTCTTTAGGAATGTTTTGGCCTCTTCCTTTAGATTTTTGGATCTGGAGTTATTAGGAGTCTTTGCCAGGAAATCCATCAGTACACTACCTCGCTCGTAGTCAACGAACGTGGTGTCCAGAGATAATTCTGTATTGTTGAGTTTCTGCTCAGCGACCTGAACACAACTGTCAGCACGGCCTGTTTGGTTCTGCTTCCTGCGGTAGACCCCAGACCAGTAGTAGCTGCCCCGGGCTACAAAACAACGTTTTAAATTAATGAGTTAAATCAAGAGACCATAATACTAAGAGAGCGAAGCTCAGTATTGATGTCTGTGCCATGTTCGTGGCGGCTAAGGCTATTTTTAGTAACTTCGCCATCGCGCGCGCAAGGCACTTAAACAATAGAATTCAAATACGGTCCCTTCCGCGCGCACGCCAAAAAGCAAATTCTATTGGTTGAGGGCCTTGCGCGCGCAACTGGCGAAGTTACTAAAAATAGCCTTAGCCGCCACGAACATGGCACAGACATCAATACTGAGCTTCGCTCTCTTAGTATTATGGTCTCTTGGTTAAATTCGTATTTGAAAATAAGACGAGTGAACAGCCCGGGGATGGGAGAGCAAAAATGTCACGCAATACTCACCAATCAGAGATGAGGAATTCTCGGTGTCCTCTGCGTCCCGAATGGCTTTCTTAATCATTTTCTCTGATTCTTCAAGTTTATTTTCGTAGCATGCTGCCACACTATTCTCCAGTAAAATAATAATCTTAGCTTCTGGACTTGTGTACTGGCGTGACATCCTGTCCAGGGCGTCATAAAACTCCCCCCAGCGGCCGTTGTCACGAAATACTTGCACCTTCATCATAATTTCATCTGATATTCTATAAAATTCTAGGTACGATTCTGATGGCTCTGGAGGCTGTATGCATTTTGGTACCAGTAATTTCGTACCGTCTCTTTTTCGAAGTTGTTTCTTTTTTCTTTGTTTACTTTTGATCTGTGCTTTAGGACACTCCTCCGAACTTGCCTCCATGTCAAAATCACTTTGTCTTTTGCGATGGAAATCAACATCTTTGCGACTCCTTTCTTGGTTATCTTCGTTTTCATCTTCGGTATTTTCAGTAGGAATATTTTTAGTGTCTTTTTGTACACTGTTGTACAGTTCGGCACCGTTTGCTGAATTTTGATATTCGATAGGTTCTTGTTCAACAACATTGTCTTTCCCAAACTGTGTTACCAAAGGCGACTTGATCGTAAGAACGAAAACGGTATTTCCTCCTTTACATTTGGTTTGTATCAGATCCACTAATCCATCGTCCTGATTTTCTTGTGTTCTTGTGTCTCGAGGTCTGTCTTCTCCTGTATCAGTCACTGGAAACTCGAGTATATTTTCCTTGCATGCCTCGTACGCCACAGGGATTTCGACCCCATTCTCCAAAACAAGTGTATCAGGTCTTACACCAGGCATTTTAGCACTTATTTATCGGTTAAAAAAGTTTTTGCCGCGAAAATTAAAGTCCGCCGTTCACTTTCACCTTGAATTTCAACTGCGTCATCAGACGTCTGGCAAGAATTATCCTCTTTGATCGCTGAATTATCGATATTTTGTCGATATTTCTGCTAATTTCAGTGATGTCTAAAGATCAGTCGACTGAAAGGTTTGTTTTGGACACTTAACGAGTCTACGTTGATGTTGTAGGCCCGTAAATTATCCTTTCGTGAGCAAACGACGAATGTTTTAAATGGCAATGTTTTGATCCATATGCTAATGTGTTCTATGAGGGGAATCCCCGAGAATTACGTGCGCGTTGTCAGTAAAAATCTCACGTGATCAGCCGTAGACATTGCAAGACATATACATGCAAGTCGGCGATTCTATTTATTGTATTTATGATGTTTTGGAAAGCAAGTACGGCAAGTTATATAAGTCAGAGGTGTTTCTCTTCGGTCCTCCTTGTATCGACATTTAAAGCATTCTGGTCTAAGGAAATGTTTGCTTGTTCTTCTGAGAGACTCCTAATCGCAGCACAGCACAGCGTCAAGAGAACTTCACAGAATGTCGAAATTGAAAAGCAAGAGAATATAAGCTCCTTCGGTAATCTTGCTAATCTTATAACCAGTCTCAGGTCCCAAGAACACCATATAACTTGGAATAGAAGTCTTAAAATAAAGAAGTATCCCAAGGAACCTTTTAGGGGTTCCGACTCAAATGGGTGTCACAAAAAACAGGAATGAGCAATGGAAAATGGAGTAAAGGGAAAAGGGAATGAAACTGGGATGAACGGTCAGTTTGATACGCCTTCCAAAACATTTTGGGTTTTTCCAAAACAGCATTTTCCGTATAATCCGTTTGTTTTTCTGTTTGTATTCACAAATTGTCTGCAAAATCTGGTTGTTTTGATGTATTTTTTTATAAGCATCTGCAAAATTCATATTGTTTTCCATTACTTATGATAATGGCTTATTAAAAGTACCACTTTTATGTCAGGTTTCACTGAATTACACTTGATTTACAACACACACATTATTTATGATTCCAACGGCATTAGCAAATACTATATTTTTTATTACAAAATAACTCTTGCTTTTTTCGTAATATTTTCTCTGGATCATTTTTGATTCACATAATTATAGTTTTTTACCAGAGAATAAATTTGTCTAAAACATAACAAGAATAAATTTGACTGTTTTCACTGAATTGGTACGTGATGGAGAATTTCCTCAATCATGAATACATTGAGTACTACATAATTTCTGCATCCATATAATTCAAGATTTAATGCAGGAATTCTGCTACCATAAATACTAAGGCGGACGCAGAACTTCTGCATTCATAAAAAACTCAGGCTGATGCAGAACTTCTGCGTCCATGATTATCTAAAGCTTACGCAGAACTTCTGCATCCACGACAAACTAAAGCTGACGCAGAAGTTCTGCGTCCATGAAAAACTAAGGATTATGCAGAAGTTCTGCATCCATGACAAACTAAGGCTGATGCAGAAATTCTGCATCCATGACAAATTAAGGCTGATGCAGAAGTTCTGCATCCATAAAAACTATGGCTAACACAGAACTTCTGCGTCCATAAAAAACTATGGCTGATGCAGAAGTTCTGCGTCCATGAAAAACTAAGGCTGATGCAGAACTTCTGCATCCACGAAAAACTAAGGCTGACGCAGAACTTCTGCATTCATAAAAAACTCAGGCTGATGCAGAATTTCTGCGTCCATGATTATCTAAAGCTTATGCAGAACTTCTGCATCCACGACAAACTAAAGCTGACGCAGAAGTTCTGCGTCCATGAAAAACTAAGGATTATGCAGAAGTTCTGCATCCATGACAAACTAAGGCTGATGCAGAAATTCTGCATCCATGACAAATTAAGGCTGATGCAGAAATTCTGCATCCATGACAAATTAAGGCTGATGCAGAAATTCTGCATCCATGACAAATTAAGGCTGATGCAGAAGTTCTGCATCCATAAAAACTATGGCTAACACAGAACTTCTACGTCCATGAAAAACTATGGCTGATGCAGAAGTTCTGCGTCCATGAAAAACTAAGGCTGATGCAGAACTTCTGCATCCACGAAAAACTAAGGCTGACGCAGAAGTTCTGCATTCATAAAAAAACTCAGGCTGATGCAGAATTTCTGCGTCCATGATTAACTAAAGCTTATGCAGAACTTCTGCATCCACAACAAACTAAAGCTGACGCAGAAGTTCTGCGTCCATGAAAAACTAAGGATTATGCAGAAGTTCTGCATCCATGACAAACTAAGGCTGATGCAGAAATTCTGCATCCATGACAAATTAAGGCTGATGCAGAAGTTCTGCATCCATAAAAACTATGGCTAACACAGAACTTCTGCGTCCATGAAAAACTATGGCTGATGCAGAAGTTCTGCGTCCATGAAAAACTAAGGCTGATGCAGAACTTCTGCATCCACGAAAAACTAAGGCTGACGCAGAAGTTCTGCGTCCATGAAAAACTATGGCTGATGCAGAAGTTCTGCGTCCATGAAAAACTATGGCTGATGCAGTAGTTCTGCATCCACGAAAAACTAAGGCTGACGCAGATGTTCTGTATCAATGAAAAACTAAGGCTGATGCAGAATTTTTGTGTCCATGAAATACTAAGGTTGATGCAGAACTTCTTCATCTGTGAAATACTAAAGCTGAAGCAGAACTTCTGCACTGATTAAATACAAAGGCTGATGCAGAACTTCTGCATCCATAAAAAAATTATAAAAGGAAAGAATGGGGATCTTGAAGACTTTGTGTGACATCACTGTATAAATATATTATTTTGAAAAGAGCCCACCACCCGAACATTTCTATAGAAAAAAAGCAAACTTTGGCAGTCCATAATGTTGGTGCTATTTATCAAAACCACTTCAAAATTTCAAATTTTACTAATTTTGATGTGGAAGATCCCCATTGCCCTCAAGACCTTTCCAGCTCTGAATTTAGCACACACAAAAATATTTGCAACAATGCATGAAAGGGATACTCCATGTTAATATACAAAAACATGTGTCCAGTGCCCCAAATATATAAACATTGGAAGAGTACAAACATCAAAATCTAAAAGCATGGATTACTGACTTTGAATAGGTGGACACAACACGAAGACATCATAATTTATGCATAATAAAATTTCAAGCTATGTACAATATATCACACACCAGAAATGAGAAAAAAATATTGCTCTTTATAATATCTGAAAATTTGATTTCAAAATTTTAAAATTTTGACAGTAAATGTATGGTTGGTTGGCACTTTTTTGCAACCAAACAAACATTACTTTAAATTTGCAAAAAGAAAAGCTGATTTCTCAAAAACCATTGAAACAATTGCTCTCAAAATTTCAGGTATTGCTAACAGTGATGCCTTCTTCTCATTTCTAGAGTCTGTCTTAGCTTGAAATTTGATATTATGCCAATGAAGCAAAACGTAAAACAATGTGTCCTCCTATTAGTATTACTAAAACATAAATGAAAAAATATTGAAATAATATGGTTTATGCTTTCAGAATTTTAGTGTTTTGTACTCTTAACTTGAGGATGGTGCATTGAAGAAGTGCTCGGGGGCAGTTACATGTAAACTCAGTTAGCTGCTTCCAAGATTTCACTGTCCCCAAGCTCTTCTTCATACCCAAGATTATCAGAGTTGCCATCAGCATCAGAGGACTTTTTCATCAGGTGACCTGTCAAAACATTAACCACCAATTAGTTTCTTTTGGTGTCTACAAAGGCATCTAGATCAAACGTGAAAGGGTTCTTATTCTTAGTAGAAGGCTGAAAACTGTTAAAGGTAATTATTACATCTTCTTCTTTGAATGAATTGTATTGTATTGTATTGTATTGCATTGCATTGCATTGTATCTTGTATTGTAATATCCAGCTGCGAGCAGAGTCCCCCTTTACCTTCTAATCGAGCAAACGATCAAAATTATGAATTTTAGAACTTGAAATACCAGATAAACCTTGGGTCATTTAGTGTTGGCTTTTCCATCACGAAAACCACACAAAACTCCAAATAAAATCACTTTTCAATAAAAATTGACCAACAAAGAATTCACTCAGCCATGAGCCACACACACAAACACACACAAAAAAAACACAAAGATCAGTAAACCAGTACAGATGAATATCATTGAAAGATCAGATTGAATGGCCTACTACTAAGATACGTTGCTTTTACACAAATGCACATTTCACTGGTTGTGCCAAGAAAATATGATCATAAATTATTAAATGACATGCCGTGCACGATATATACAGTATTAGTGGTCATTAATGTATCGCAATTTCAGTGTTTCTCAATCAATTATTCAACGATACGTTATTAGTAACATTGTTCGAAATTATCCGGGTCTTACCTCGTGTTTGCGAATGGTCCCTTTGACTATAATGCCAATAAAATAAGGTAATCGAACTCTTTGATGTCCAGCTTGAGTGATTCAACGATATAACAGTCTGAATGACAGAATATACGAACGTTTGTGACAAGAAAAGAACTCTAAACTCAAGAACTCAAGATCAAAGATGGCTCCCAAATTCAAATCCATATCCCGACCAATCACAGAGGTGATTTCCAAATATAGTATTCAATTAGACCAAGTCTCACTCGGCCTAAATTTAAAAAAAGTCCGAGCGGTACTGGTACATCTCCAAATTTGGAAGAATTGCCTGTCTCTGATTGGCTCGGGTATAATTTTCAAATGTTTGGAAACCATTTTGGTTCGTGTCGGGCTTAAAGCCACAAAATTTCGTTCTTCATTCGATCAAATCTCTGGAAAACTCAAAGCTAATGCGACATATCTGAAATCCGAGGTAAGATTCGTCGTCTGAATGTAAATTTTTAAAGTGGATCTTTCTATGTTCAACGCTATACAAGACTTTTTTGTCCTAGAGTCCGCAGCGTGTTGAACCATTAATTGTCATCGATTCAAAAGTATGAGTCGTTTCTCTTTGGGGTGAATCAAGTGGTTCTTTAATACGAGTGATGTAAATTTGATTCAGACCTATTTGTCGAACGACTCATTTCGATGTAAGAATAAGCTTTTCTGTCAAATATATAAGCTTAATATTTGTTGCTAGCTGTTGGATAAAAAATAGAATGTCACGCAAGGAGTGGGAAAAGCTCATTGTTTCGTTGGAAAAAGACATTTCGTTCAGATATATTTAGGTTACTGACAGTAAAGTATAAATGTTGACTTCAAAGTTTGTTTTTGTCAAATCGTAGAACTGCAATTTCTTTGTATGTCGTTTTGTTGTGAACTCATGTATACTAGCTGTAGAGGATATTACAAAGTGCTGTGAAGATATGAAGCTTATCTTGGAGTCTGCAAGCAGGAAATTCATTACAATTTGAGATAATATTAGAAGATCATGAACTATATATCTGAGATAGTCCTTCATTCTATCAAGACACTACCCAGAGAACCTATTATAATAAGGATTATTACACTGGTCTTAGGGCATTAAAACAGTTTTCATATGAGTAGGAGGAAACATAGTAGCATGACCCTGCAAGCACTGAATTCCATTTATTATAATTATTATTTTCAATTGACACAGTTTGATTAACATGACCAGAAAATTCAAGCCAGGTTCATCTTACAGCTAGTTTCTTAGATTTCAAGGACCTTTTGAAGAATCCTTGCCCATACCATATAGAGCAGATTTTTGCAACAGCTTTTCTTGTGTTGTTACATTTATTTCGTTTGAATACTCCTTCAATCTGTCGGTTACATTACCCTGCAGAGCACCTACATATATTATAATAGAGATGACTTATACTCCTTTTGTACCAGTTTTTGACATTCACTTCCTGTATGATTAACTTTCATCTTACTCTGAGTGATCCTGACTTTTATCAATCTTTGCTCTAATGACATTTTATCCTAAGAGTTGAAGCTGACATAATTAAGCCTTCTGTCTCCTTTAACTGTCCCATGAGCATAAAAATATGCTTTTCAAGAATTAAGAGACTGTTATATACACGACTTCCATAATGACCGCTGCTAATTAGCATAAATAGTGAAAAATTACTATTTCTGGAACTGTATCAATTTGAAATTATTAAGATTGTTGATTTTGATAATTTGTGCAATTTTCAAAACAAAACATTAAATGCTTGACAAGATATGGGGATTTAAAATTCTGAAAATGCACCAAAACGAGGCTACCAAGGCTTTTGATCAAAATTACATACAAAACTCTCTATTATTGACAGCACATAACTTTTTTGATATTGAACCAAAAGTGATAAAATTTTCTGAAAATATTTGTCTTGAAGTAATTTTTCACATAGCATTGATAATTTCTTGCACAAGGCCCTCATTTTCTCTAATGGAAAAAACTGAATTATGAAAGTGGTCTATATCTGAATCAGTTCTTTTATGCCAAGAATGGCTTATTTATACCCTATAAGCACAGCTTTCCTTCTCATCCTCACCATTCTCTGCAACTATTTCTTTAGCAAGAGGCTCAGGCTTCAATAATTGATTAACCAAACTGAATCCAAACCAATGACGATATATATTTGATTATACTTTGTGGTAACCGGTACTCTCTGGCTAGTTCATGATCGTCTCCTATCATCTCAAAACTTAATGAAAACCCTGTACAGCAACAGAAAGACTGTACCATTACTTCATACTATTATCAAATGCTAATTTTTCTTTCTTTGACAATTCCTCAGATATACACTGGGCCCTTCACAACAGGCAATATCTATGTAAGTTTCTGAAACCTTCCTTGAAAATCTAAAGGAAGGCTGTTTTGTAGCTGTTTTTCTTTAAAATTATATTCAAGATGCCTGTAATTGGGAAGATGTTGGAAAGGACCACTTCCAGATTCATTACTGTAAAGGTACATACCTTGTGAAGTGTTCATCTTGAGTTCACCTCAGCACATTCCAAGAAAGCCAAGAAGGTCACAGTCGTGGTCACAAAATTTGCCTAATAGCTGTGTCATCTGCTGTGATATTGGACTCTTTGACAACAAGCTTTTACCATCAACAAGAAGGAGAGATATGCTGCCCTTCCAAAGAAAACTATAGCATGGCTTTTGATAGTCAATTAATGCAATAAGATTAGAAAAGTGAAAAATTTTGTGCTCCATCTCTTTTGGCCTAGCCTCCTCCACAGGCATCTCTATTTTTCTTTCTTTGGGATTCTTGTGTGAGAAGAGAGGGACTGAAGAGAGGGGAGGCTAGGGAAGAGAAGAAAAGCTCACCTTCCTTTCTGTTACCTAACTAGTGCCTAGTCCCTATCAACAACACAGGAAACCAAGATATATAAACATTCAAATTCTTATATTACAGAGATGCTTGCATTTTGCCCTGGATGCAGAATTGCTGTGTACTAGTCCTTTGTGCCTCACAGTTACCATTAGAATGCAGAATTTCTTGAAGGGTGATGGGAATGAAAAATGGAAAAGACAAAGCCTGTTGTAATTCTATACAGAACCCTATGTTTATACACATGTACCAGCTGTTTGTATTAAAGTCCCTATCACCCCTAGCCAGGAACTTCATAAATCATTTCTTTGTGAATGGAAAATCTGCCTTGTTAAATATTTCTTGATACACACACACCCTTTAGAGAAATTAAGCATTCAAAATTAGAAAATGCAAATGAGATGACGTCAACCCAGGAATTTGATGCCTCATTTTGTTTCAAATTTCAAACAGGTGCATAAGGGTTAAGGAGTAAATATGTCCATAGTGTGTAGTTTAGCACAGAAAACCTTTTCCAAAAGGTAAAATTGTAATAATTGCTTGTAGTCATGTTTTGTATATTTAATAATTCCTGGGTTGACGTCATCTCATTTGCATTTTTTCATTTCGAATGCTTAATTTCTCAAAAGGGAAATGTATATATATCAGGAAATATTTAACAAGGCAGATTTTCCATTCACAAAGAAATGATTTATGAAGTTCCTGGCTAGGGGTGATAGGGACTTTAACATTCATCGGACAATTTGCACAGCTCAATTCAGTTAAGCAATAATGCTACATAGAGAAACTTGTGGATTTTTTTTTAGTTTTTTAGTTGGTTCTGAATAGAATAGCTACAGGCTCTCTATGTTCATGCTTCCCTTTCACACCTTTTTTATAAGAATATTATATTTGTTAAGAATTTCTGCATCCCTTTTTAGTCATGAGGGCTACATGTATAGTGCAGAACTTCTGCATCTCTTTGGCTATTTTGGTTGGAGTGCAGAACTTCTGCATCCCTTTTGTCAAGTGGGTTGGAGTGCATAACTTCTGCACCCCTTTTGTCATGTGGGTTGGAGTGCAGAACTTCTGCATCCCTTTTGTTATGTGGGTTGGAGTGCAGAATTTCTGCATCCCTTTTGTCATGTGGGTTGGAGCGCAGAATTTCTGCATCCCTTTTGCTATGTTGGTTGGAGCGCAGAACTTCTGCATCCCTTTTGTCATGTGGGTTGGAGTGCAGAATTTCTGCATCCCTTTTGTCATGTGGGTTGGAGCGCAGAATTTCTGCATCCCTTTTGTCATGTGGGTTGGAGTGCAGAATTTCTGCATCCCTTTTGTCATGTGGGTTGGAGCGCAGAATTTCTGCATCCCTTTTGCTATGTTGGTTGGAGCGCAGAACTTCTGCATCCCTTTTGTCATGTGGGTTGGAGTGCAGAATTTCTGCATCCCTTTTGTCATGTGGGTTGGAGTGCAGAATTTCTGCATCCTTTGACATAAAAGGTTAGATCAAACAGTTTTTGCAGCACTGATACTAAGGCTGCAAAATTCATGACATTTTGTGATTTTAATATATTGTGCAGTAGAAATGAAGTCTTTTTAGAAGTTAATAAAAAGTGTCTGTAATAATTCATTATTTTTTGCAAATAAAATATTCCTGCTGCTGAATATGATGTGTTTTCAAGTAAATAGCTGTTTTGGAAAAACTCAAAATGTTTTGGAAGGCGTTAGTCTAGCCAGAAAGCTATATGGAGGCTATTTTGGAAATAAATGACTCGATTTGATTGTTTATGAAAAAGTTACTTGATATCTACAACCACATCAAATTTGTAAAAAAAGTTAATCACTCTCACTTTTGAAAAATGGATTTTTGTAGCAAATTTCACGAAATGCTAGCTTTTGAAAGAGGTGTCACTGTCAAAAGCTAGAAAATAGTTTTGACACTTACTCATCAACTAGTATGATGATATATATGGTGAACCAAATGCATTTTGCCGACCATTCTTGATTGTAACCCATTACTTGATTGAAACCCATTAAAGTAAATAAATGATCTATGTATCCATCTATCCATCCCTCCCTCCCTCCCTCCCTCCCCCCTTCTCTCTCTCTCTCACTCTCTTTATTAATTGGCTCGAGTTTTTGGTGTCTACCTTGTACCTAGTCCTTGATCATATGTTACTGCAAAATCCGGGTGCCAAACTCATAACTACATAAATCTATGTAATGTTTTGACTACCAGCAACCACATGTCCTCTTAGAGGGCTTTTATTTAAAATAGGTATATGGGCATTTACATAGAATACCTAAGGGCATGCTAAGCTTCAGGTTGTTAGTTTCTAAAACGATTTTGTAGAGTTTTGCAAAGCAAATGTTCAAGTTTAACTATTCCATTCACTGAGACCACTAGCTGCATGTCCCCAAGACTGAATTATTTGATTTTAATGTTAGCTTTTTTTTCCTACCAGTCTGGGGATCTTCCACTACTATAATTAACCTAATTTATCTGTCGGAGACAATCGATTTGACTGTAGCATCAGGTCATGGATCACCCTCATTTAGACTTAGCTATGACGATAAAACCGTACCTGGTCCTCAATGGCGACGCAAGCATAAGCGCAAGCAGCATACGCATGCGCAGACTCAGTAGTGTACTGCTGCAAAACACTATTGAGTCTGCGTATGCTGCTTGCGCTTATGCTTGCGTCCCTAGTGAGAACCAGGCCCAACCCGTCACAGTCCAAGCAATCGTCTCGGAGAACTTAGTGAATATTTACATCTTTTGTGTAATAATGTGTAAAATTAATCATTCAAAATATTTGTAAATACCATTATTCTTTGGTTTGTACATGTCAGTTAAACAGCTAAACTTGAAATCTAAGTAGCCTCTGACTTACGCTTAGCCTCCTATGCAGCCTTGCATGACGACACAAAGGAGCGGCTGCATAGGAGGCCAGCTTGCGTTATCATCCGCATAAATGTTTCACTCACTGGAAGCTATGTATAAAGATTGACCATTCTGTTCTCTGTCCCATAAAATTTAACTTCTAAATTAATGGATTCTTTCATATATAAAGGTGTGAACTAAAGGAGGAACTTACTTCAACGTGATATGATCAGTATGACACATCTACAGATTGAAGTTAAAAAGTCTATCGCTACATTTTGACAAGATACTTTCTTACTTAGGAACTATCTCCTTGTTGTTGTGGTCTACATGCTGGTTCATTTCTCAGCTCTCAATATCACATTATGTAGTGACCTATAATATTTCTCCCCACCTTGGAAAGAAAATACATTCTTTGCACAGTCAATTTTGGCGAACACACGTAAAGTTAGATTCAAATTGCAATCATTGTTTCATTCTAAGTGTCTCTGGCTCAAAATCAACTGATCAAAGTCATTTTCAACCACACACAAATAAACTCTTGCCATAGTCCTTCAAGTACTCTGGAGGTCTCCTTGAATTTCTCGCGGGAATTTCTCGGAGGTCCATCTCCATCCGGCTTTGGGTCTTCTTCAGAGGCGGCTGGAACTTGAGTAGGACTGTTTGGCGATAGCTCGTCTCCATTGGTGTCTGCCTTGGCTGAGACATCCTGGTTTACTTGTTTAAAGAAAGAAGAATTTCTCGTTACCTCCTTCTTGTCCATTTTTGCAGTTATCGTAGTATCTTTGCGCGATTTTAAACGCAGTACAACGTTCAAGATTTATTTTCTTGAAATTTCTCGTTTAGATGAACTTTGGAGGTGGCCTAGCTTTCTTCAGTCTTATTGTGGGCTAAATAAGTGATGATTAGATAGTTAACTAATTCTTTTCTTGTGGTGACCAACAAGCCAATAATGACGATGGTGCATGTTACCCCAGTCTGATTATTTCATGGATTGACATGACGACTGTATTGAGCAATACAACACGTCTAGTCCGCTCGCCACGATAGTCACGGTCCCGGCCTCTCTCTGCGTTACTCGACTCTCTGAGTAAAGTCTAATGACTCCCTAAAGCCCGTCCGGTCAAAGGTATCATAAGGTTATGCCTTTCCAAAAACTACTTGATGAACATCATCATCTATAAATTAACAAAGTTCTGTTTGATATTCTAGTGTATTTTTTGTTTCGAGCTGGACGACCATTGACCAGAATAGCCTGAGATGGCACCTCTCGTAGTGTCATCAGTTTCTAAAAAAGTGCAGGAGGTATCAACAGTGATGACTGAGAGTTGCGCATGCAGCTGTCATTGTGTCAATTTCATTAGCAGTCAGACTCAAGCATGTGTGTTTACATGACTTCACTTGAAACAGATTTTGATATTTCAACTGCACCCTACTCGGTAAAATATTTATTTTGCAATCTTTTGGATTCACCACTTCACACAATTTCAGCACTGCTTCTGTTAACTGCTCACTTTTCAGAACCAGGTTTTGAAGATGGCAGTTTTTATGTTGAATGGCTTGGCACAGGTATTTTACACCTTGATCTGTTATCTGATCACTTTCGATACCAAGCGAATTGAGTTTACAATTGACATGTGTGAGGGTTTCGTACTGGTACCATACACCTGTATCTGATATTTCGTTTCGAAACAGATAGAGCTCCGCCAGAGAAGAGTTTTCACATATGAGAAGGTCACTCAGATATAACACACCTTGATCGGTCATCTGGTCAAGGTAAATAACAGAAAGCTTACATTTGGCATGCTTGAGACCTTGACATAAAGATGAGACACCAGTATCCGTCATCTTGATGCCGCGAAGGTTTAGTTCAGTTAATTGATGTTTCCCTTTGAAAACTTCACTCAAGTAGGATACACCTTTATCTGTTATATGGCGGTTGTCTCCAAGGTCCAAATGGGTAAGGTTACTGTTGTCACATTGAAGTAAGTCACAAATGTAGTGCAACCCCATATCTGTTATCTTGTTGCCTCTAAGTTTCAAATAAACAAGACCACAGTTTTTATGTTTAAAAGCTTCACATATGCATACTATTCCGTCATCTGATATTTTGTTATATCCGAGATCCAATTTAGTAAGTTGACAAGGCTTACCCCAGCTTATTCTTTGCATTAAAGCTTTCAAGCCCTTGTCTGTAATGTTGCAACCCATCATCTTCAAACTTTTTGGGCATGCTTCTTCCAGTAAGAAAGCCAGTTCTGAGCATCCACTTTCACCAAGACTGCCATTGTTGCTCAAATCAAGTACGTTTAAGTGAGATTCACAATGTCGTAAAACGTATACTACTGCTTTGCAATCAAAAGGTGTTAGACCAAGATTGTGTAAATTTACAGAATGTTGAAAATGCTTCCTGGACATCAACTTGGATGCAGCTCTTTTTGCGACACCATCGTCATGAAGCTCATATAAGCATTTCATCATCAATAAAGTAAGCTTGCGATCTGAATCTAGGCTTGAGTAAAAAGTGTTCACAAAGTAATCAGTAACTTTATGAAAACTTTTTCCCACTAGTCCTGCTATAAACTGAATGACGAGATGCCACTTCAGATCGTTGATTCTAGACTCAACAAAATCTACTATTTCTTCTGGAGACATCCTGTCAACAATACATTTTGCAGCCAGGAATTCTTGAAGTGTCACATGAAGAAAGCAGTATTGAAACGATGATGACAGTCCAAAAAGCGGAGTTACGTTGCTTTGCATACAATGCAGCAAGCCGCAGTTTTTGATTCCTGCAACGTCCACTTCTTCAAAAATTAGTCGCCCCTTACTTAGTCCGTCCTTTGCTAGGAACTTTAATGCCATATCGGCATCGTGATCAACACTTAATGAAAAGGTATCTTGGCCCATATAAATCTTGTTGCTTTCCATGCTATGTAGCAGGCTACAGCTTTCGGTTCCTTTGATTACTTCCTCTTCAGAAACCAGTGCTCCCTTACTTATTGTGTCCTTTGCTAGGGACGTCGATGACGCTACGTCATGTTCTACAGACGAAGAACAAATATCTTTGCTAAGATAAAAGCTGTCTTGGTTTCTAGCTCTGGTTTGAAATTCGGGTTGGCGTTTGAATAAAAACATTCCTACCACTTCTTTGTAGATATCTGTAAGTGTGACTGGCAACAAAAATGAACGGCATTCGATCTGTAATTTATTGATGTTGCATTTCAAAAACGTACACACGATGTTACAGAACAATGGGATATAGCACAGAAATAGAAGACTGGCGTTACTTTCTATGTATTGCCATATCTTGCTTGATGCATCAGAATTATCTTTGCACAGCGTGTTAACGTATAATCTCACTTTCTCGGAAGTAAATCCCATAATTTCTACAACTCTGTCAAACTTGTTAAGGCTAACACTGTTCCACGGATGAAGTCTTGTAGTTGTCACGACTGTAACTCCAGAAAGGAGTTTGTTTTCCAATAACTTGACATAGAGTGCAGAAACAGGCATTTGATCAGCTAAACTATTAAAAATAGAATATTCAAATTCATCCTGCTTTAAGTTTTCGCGTCGTTTGTATTCATCCAGACCATCAAAAATAATCAAAACTTCCTCAGGCTTATCAATAAGCGACTGCATAATACAATCGTCAATTGTTCCTGTTGAATACTGTGCTTTATTTAGAAAGTCTTTGAGCGACATACTGGCTTTTGCTTCATAATTGAAATCCTTAAATCTAAATAAAAAGACAAACTTAAATGATTTTGTTGTGCTGCTAAGCAATGTTCCTTGACTCCACTCACGTAAAATTTTAGTGCATAACAAAGACTTTCCAATTCCTGCGCGACCAACGATAAGAATTTTGTTATGTAACTTCTGTCGTGAATCCAACAGCTCTTCGAGATTTTTTATTTTCGCAAAGTCTTTTGGCACTGATAAGTATGAGCTTACCATTTCTCTATTCTCAATGTCTTGGAACTCATGCGTGATTGTACCAGACAAGATGATAGGATCAATGTAGATATCGTCGATACACATGTTTATATTTTCCTGAAGACGGCTAGGAATTGGCGGCTCCTCCAAAATTGTTTCTTCGGCGTATTTTCTTCTTAATTCATCAGTAAACATTTTTTGTCGATTATAACGCTCTGAGTCCTTGTTGAAAAAATACGTGTTAATAAATATGGAGTTTTCAATAAAATTTCTGTCTCGCAAAACTCTTTTAATGAGATAAAATATCTCGATGAGCACAAGGAATGCCATGATAATTTGCAAACTAAAAACAGCCTTTACCAGATTGTTTTTTCTTGTAGCGTCGGCATTTCGGCAATCAATTAGTAGGAATGATTTTGAATTGGTTGCATTCAACGTTACATTTGCTGTACTTTTTGAAAAGTCCCAATGGCAGTCAAATCTCGATGGATATTCGTATTTTTGCAATAATTTCATTTGAAGTGCAACACAAAATCGAAATACAAATCTGAATAGTAGATGTAAAAGATATAGCAAAAACACTCTACAAGTTGTCATCCTTGGCCTACGCTTAAAATAGTCGTTCAGTTGTCCAGTGCTAAATGTGTATCCCAATTGTTCGATGAGATCTACTGAGGATGTAACACTGCAATAATAGACCATATTGATTATTACAGGGATGAGAATTGTCATGAATACGAACCAATAAAGTGGAAAAGAGTTATAATGTTGATCATACTGGTTGCAGCACCTAGATTGAAGAGTGACTTGGTTCTTGATGTTACTATGACCTTTACAGTGAAAACTTCGTTTTTCAGTTAAACGAATGGATGCCACGAGCCCAAAAATAACTATCCCAGTGAGTGTACTAAGTAAGACCAAATAGTGGTTATAGACGCTTGATCGTTTCGGTCTTAAAATTTTTTTGAGATTTCCCATTTCTTTGGTTTCGAGTTATGTACAATAACAGGCGCAGAAAGATAAAACTTCTGCCTCGACAACATTTATCAAGACGGACTTTATAAGATGTGATGGAATTTGAACTAAGAATGTAAATAAAAAGTTGCCTAAAGAACTGTCACATAACAATATTAACGTCATAGGAAATCCTGCAGTTCTATTCTATTCTGTTCCCTGCTAATCAATTGTTTTCTTGTTCTATGATGTAGGGCTGTAGGGTTTTCAAGGATAATCGGCACTGTAAGATCTTATGAATGTTTCCGATATTCTATTGGCCGGATTCCTTTCGAGAACGTACCTCATGTTACGATGACGCGGCTATGACGCGGTCCAACTTCTGCAACTTCTTAAAGAATTAATGAATGGATAATTAATGAAAAAGCATTCACGTCTAATCAATACTTAAAGAATGTTATTACAGGTCGCAAAACAATGAAGAGTTGGGATTTTTCTGCGTATTGCAAACGCTAACTAGTTTTGCCGAAAAGTTTAAAACTGTAGAACTTGTTAATTTCATGATCTAACCTAACTTGAATTTTATCCTTTTATGGCAACGTTACTGTCTTAAACATCTGCCAATCGTAAAGCCGACACAGAAAAGAATGTAAACTAACAGAGACTAATGAACATTTACCTCCTGTGGTAGCATTAAATAACAACATCATTGTATTCGCTGTTTCCTGTTGACCAGGTTGATTTTGAAGATATCAAATATTACCGTTGTTATGACGCCAAACAATATTATTCCCACGATAAACGCAACAGGGAATATCTAGAGGGATAGCTAGCATAACAAATGAAGGAACTTTTAAACACGTTGGAAAAACTAACTGATTTAGCTGGGGATTTGTAGTTTTTAATTTTTTGTGTGTGTTGCAGTACCTTTTCGTATAAAATTAATATATCTTAAATTTTCCAACGTTTTTTGGCACAACAACATTTGAAGAAGTATTTTAGATTTTAGACCAACATAGAAGATGGATGGACATCCAGGGGACTATAATACAATAGTACAGTGGAATGAAAAATGAACGCCCTCAGTTTTTTTGTTCTTGTTATTTGCTGCCCGCAGTCAGCTGTTTTAGCGTTCTGTTTAGGCATGCCATATGATCTCTTCCAAGATATTGTGTCAATCTTGATTTTGGAAGCCCAACTTTTTTTGGCGTTTTTTATCGATGTTTTTTTGGGGGGGGGGGGGGGGGGGGTGACGGGGGTTGCTTGTTTTGACTGTTTTTTTCTCATCATTTCTATAAGGAATGAAATTTATTATAACTAGTGGTTAAGAGTCTTGTATGTTGCAAACTATAAGCTTTTTCTTTAATTTTCATTAACTGCCTAATTGCCGGCATATTCTAGTGTAGCCCAAAAGTCCACTAAAAAGAATAAACTCCCCGGGGGGGGACTCCTATATATAAGAGGACGGGGATGCTCGTCGGAAATTTTAAAAATGACCCCTAAAAGGTACCAAAGTCATATCCGGGGTGGGCGTGGCAATACATGTTTTTACCCCTAAAAGGTACCAACTCAAAAACACTAAATTTAACATTTTGCAAATTTAAGTCAATCAAGCGATCAATTGTGTCTATTTATATGCGAACAATTTGATGGTCGTGCAATCCGATCTTTGTTTCCAGTATTTAATCGTTGATGGAGGAAAAAATCACCCTAAAAGGTACCAGCAAGGTCTCTAGTAGTCCACTAAAGTCTGAGACACCCTAAAAGGTACCAGATCGCTGATTTTGACCCCTAAAAGGTACGACGAGCATCCCCGTCCATTTACGATCGGAGTCCCCCCCCCGGGATAAACTCATTCTACGCGAAGAAACGAAATTAGTTCGTCTGATCTCGTGCACTTCTTTTATTGACGTCTATCATTGCCTTCTAGCTAGTTTACATACCGATACATATACATATCATATATGCATACATTTCTTTCATCAACCATCGGGAAATAATTTTACATGGCATTATTTACATAGTATTAAAAAACTCATTAATAATTCATAAGGCAAACACAATGAAAATCGCCACCGTGACGAGTGTCTTTAAATCTGATAAAGATTCGGCCTAATTTACATAAACTTTAACCTCGATTTTCTCCAAGATAAATGAAGATATTTTTGAATTTCTTTTAGAGAACCACTCTAATATGTGTTGGAGTTTTTTAAGCCGTATAAAGAACTCGAGAGAGTGTTTTATCGGTATAAAGATCCTCGCCTACGGCTCGGATCTTTATATCCGATAAAACACTCTCTCTCGTTCTTTATACATTACTTATAAACTAGTAGTTTCTATTAGGCTTGGCTTTACAGTCTTAATTCTCAATCGGTCTCGATAGTGCGAAGTCTATACCAACTATCATCACAGCATATGAAGCTATCATCAACAGATGCTTGCGCCATTCGCGGTAGCCGTTGTCACTAAGGATGTCATCCGGGGATGCTGAAGCAGTTGCGATCCGATTCATTATGATGGATTCACAGAGCTCACACATTCTTTCTAGCTCAGCTCGGTCATATGTTGTAGTATTTTCGCTGACGATAACAATTGCCAAATCATCAAGTACATTACACAGCTGTACAGCTGAGCACACAGAGCTATTATTTTTTCGTATGAGATTTCCATCTTTACAACTGTATGTATCCTCATCCAATTTTTTTTCACGTAGCAGCTTTTCGAACAACATCTGTTGGTCGTCCTTGATGCTTTTTCCCCATTTCTTAAGCCAGCTTTCGCCGTCCGGTGCAGCCTCTTTAGCTAAACCTTTCGGGCTCAATGGAGCACTGTCACCGGTTGTAGCAGGCTCTACTCCCAGTTGTATTGCATTTTGGGTGCCTTTCCTTCTTTTATCTAGTTTTCCGTCTTTGGTTTCGATGAGTTGCCATTTCGGAATAAGTGCGTGGGCATGTTTGTCTATGTTTTCATTGTCTGGAAAGACATTTTTAACTTTTGACATAACTATCTCCACGAATTCTTGTGGACTAAATCCACTCTTCGTCATAGCTACGGAGAATTTTAATGCCTCCATGTCATCTGACAACCAGCTGGCAATGAACCATCTCATGCACAATTACAAGTCAATCTTGCGACACCCTCACTAGTCTAACCAAATTTCTCGAAAATTAATGCAGGTATGTATTTTATTGTTGTCACAGGGAGCCCGGCTTGGTGACTTTATAATGCAAACAAAACGATCACGCGGTTACAGATGAGAATCTGGCATAATTAAACATGATTAAATGCCATTACGGATGCGTTTCTACTAGGACATTTTAAACTAGTTTAGCTTAGAAACTCCGCAAAGAAACACCACAAGGAAAACTTAAGCTAGTTTAAATATTCTACTGTTTACACGAGAAAAAAAGGCCAAATATATATGCTAAAACACAGGAAATCACACCAAAGTTAAGCGACCTAGAAAGATGTTTCCGTAATGTAACACCGGCCTGAAAAATTCAAATAACAAGACGCATAGCTGCGTGAACTCGGGCTTTCTATGTAGTAAATCATGAGTTCTCTTTGTTAACACTGTCCCTTTAAATTCTCCATTCGTTTATTCTGCTGTGCTCTTTGACCTAAAAGCGCATTTATACAGGCTTAGCCTTCTATTGTAGAAAGACCCATCGGATTAAAAATTGATTTTTGTTTACCCGTGAAATAGCTTTTTCAAACTAACTTATTTGACTTCTGCAGTGTACTATCAGTTTTAATCATGATTTTTTGATTCATTTGCTTTAATATTTATAACAACAACTTTTACAATTACTTGAAACGGCCTGCACCGTTCCCGTGACCGTGTTAGTGCCGTGTTGTTTATAAAAACATTCGAAATTCCTGCTGTCGTGTGTGCTGTGTCGTGACCGCACCGTTTTCGATTTCAAAGTTATACGACCAGTCTTTCAGCAAAAGCTGTTCATTGGTTTTTAAATTCAATCTTTCTACAAAAATGATGATTTGCACAACCAATCGGAATCAGATGATGAGCTGACGTCACCGTTGCCGGACGAAGGCACAGGAACCACGCCGTCATTATCACGTGACTCGTTAGCCTTGAGTAACAGATTCTGCTGGTTCTCCATGTCTTCCAGTCTAGCCTGTGCAAGTCCTATTTCTGTATTGAAACCATAAGACGTGGCCATTTCTAAAGCTTCCAAGGCAAATTCTTTCGCTTTATGGTACTGCCTCTTGCGAAAGTGGAGATCTGCTTGGGCTAAAAAATACTGTATTTTTTCACCACGTGTAGTTTTGTCCCAGTAACGCTCCTTTAGAACCTTTAAATATTTTTCGGCTTCCTCGACACTTTTAGGATCGACAACTCTTTTACGACCTGTAAAAAAATGATCGCTTCGTGTATTCATTGGTGTACTAACGTCTGGACACACGATGGGACTTTTCTTGTAACGTTGCGTGAAACGGCAAACTAATGCACCAATTGTTGCGTCAACGCTGCGTTCATCAGTTGCGGAAATAGAGCCGAGCTCACGACAACGTTACGCGTAACAGTAGAATGAGTGCATCAGTAGTTGCGTCAACGCAGAGTGCAATAGTTGAAGAAATATAACCCAGTTTTAACGTTTATAGCAACGTCGCGGGTAACTTTAGACTGATTCTACCAACTGTTGCGTCAACGCTGCGTTCATCAGTTGCGGAAATAGAGCCGAGCTCAGGCAACGTTTCGCGCCGTAACAGTAGACTACATGCAATGTTTGCAGAAGTATAACCGAAATGTACCAAATATGGCAATGTTGCGTATATAAGAGTAAACTGTTTGCATCAAATGTTGGGCGGCAAAGCAACAGTTACGGAATTAGAAACGCATTCTACTTCAGTAAAACGTTGCGGTTGCGGCTTTGGGCTTCAGTCTTATGATTCCCATTAAGTTTCCTTTAAGAATTATCTTTTGTGATTCCGTTTTCAAGCCAAATTGTGCGCAACGTACGTTGTAGGAAAAGTTCCATTACGTGCCTGAGCCTTTAGAGCTGAATTATCACAGACTTGTAAAATGGCTTCACTGACTAACCTACAAACTCATATGCAGTCGTGTTTAGTTTTATCACGTAACGCTCTCGTTGCGTGACGAGACTGAACACTGCTGCGTAGACTTGCTCCAAGTCTCGCTCGTTTATTCTTTCTGTTGCTTGGGCTCCCTGTGCTGTAATTCGGATTTCAAACCAGGCACTTCCGGTTACGACAGAGAAAATTATGACACAGGAAGCCCAAGCGACGGAAAATCAGGAAGCCCAATAAAAAGGCGAACTAACCTACTGATGTCCTACAATCAAGTAGGAGCATGGCCATCTTCATCAGGGCATAATGATGTGTTTTCATAAAACCTTGATAGTTATCATCTTCATATAACACAAGGCATTCATCAATAGACCTTCGTAAATCCGCCATCACCATCTTCAACAACGCTTCATTGGGCTTGGCACATTGTAATAAAAAGTCCATTAAAGCACTTGCTCGTTCGTAAGTTACTGCACAAGTGTCTGCGTTGATGTTTTTGTCACGGAGGTTTTGGCAAGCGATGTCAGCACATGTTATTGCTTTGCCGGTTTTGTTCTCCCTGCGGTACACAGCTGATAGATAGTAATGTCCTCGTCCTGTATCGGTGAAAAAAAAAACAATTCTTATGCATATGATGATGATGATGATACTGATGATGCTGATGACGATGGTAAAGCGTGCCTCTTAACCCGGAAGTGATATCCCAGCAGGAACGGACTGAACGACCCGGGGCTACTCCATAGGCCTCCCTACGTCATTTCTCCGTCTTATCTGAGACTTTCTCCAAATCTTGCTCGTTAATTTTTTCCGTTGTATGGGCTTCCGTATTTTCCCTTGCTTGGGCTTCCTGTATCGTAATTTGAGAGAGTACCCGGAAGTGACCGATTTCAATCCGAATTACACAGGAAGCCCAAGGGGCAGAAAAAAATTAACGAGCGAGATTTGGAGATTTGCGCCTCTTGTGTAATCGGTGAAAACTATATTAGTTACACTTACCTACAAGAGCTGAACTGTTTTCAGAACTCTCCGCCATCTCAATACCAGATTTGATCTTCTTCTTCGCGTCTTGAACATCTTTACTGTAGCAGGCTGCCATTCCCCTCTCTAGCAAAATGACAATCTGTAAATCTAAACTTGGATACTTGCGTGACAGCATGACAGCTTGTTCTTCGAATAAATCCCATCGACCATTGTCACGCAATTTTTTCACGTGTATCATGACGTCATCAGACATTTTGTACAGTTCCAAGTAAGACTCTGAGGGTTCTGCTGAAGATAGATTCTTGTGGACGACTGCGTTTAGATTTTGGGAACAAACTTTCTTTTTGGGTCTTTTCTTTCTTTTTTTCTTCTCGAAAGCATCTCGAATTTCCCTAAAGAGGAAATGATAATGACTGATAATACTGAATAATCATCATCATCATCGACACTACCATCATCACTATCATCCAGGAGGCATCTAGCTAAGGCACCCTACCAATCATCATCATCATCATCATCACCAAACTGCTGTAATGCATGATTTAAGGAATAAAAAACGGTTTCCCGTGTTTGATAGCCTGATCAAAACACGCGTAATATTGGGAGAACACGAGAGAGCGTAGTGGAAGCACGAGCCGTAGGCGAGTGCTTTCACAGCTCTTGAGTGTTCTCCCAACATCACAAGTGTTTTGATCAGGCTATCGGACACGGGAAACCGTTTTTTATTTCTTTTATAAAATAACTAACACGCAAATAGACGAAAATAGGAAAAAGAAAACACTGGCGAAAAAAACAAATTGACGTGAGCGTATTTGATACTCTCATCAAACACGGGTTTTCAGCCAATCAGAGCGCGCGTTATATAAGAGTTATTTTATAATTTATAATAATTGATGGTTTCCCCTTTTCCTCTGTTACCGTTGCTATGTCCCTGACAAGCTATCATATCTTATTATTTCCAATTTTAATTTAGTTTCATACAAGTATCCCTTTAAAACCTGTCTGTAAATTACGATACAAACATTTTGTTTGTGGGATATGACTATTGTTTTGGGAATAGGGTGAGCTAACTTAGTAACTTTATCTTTAACAGTATTTTTTTATCTTTTATAGTTTCCGTAACAAATATTTCGTGTCACCAAATTTCCGTGATGGCTTTTCAATTGGCAAGTTGTTTTGACCAAACAACCAGTAAGAACGCTTTTCAAAGGTACGTCATCGAGTCAAAATTTGTAATTACGTATTAGAATTCACTGGTATATGGATGCTTGTCTGTCTGTCTTAACTTTCTGTTGTTTTTCTTCGCCATTAAAAATGAAAGACGAAAATTACATCGTCACCGAAGACTTCAAACATTTTGCAAAACATCTATTCCCGATATAAAAAAAATCAATATATCAAACCTTTCGTCGCTTTCTTCGGTCGATTCCTCTAAAAATGGTTTTCCTTTTTCTTGTTGACAAGCAAGAGAATCATTTTCACACAGCTTTGCCTCACTAAAGTCCGCTATTAATTTTTCTTGTCGCTGTTTATCGCCATAAAAGACAACAGAATTATTTTTCCCAATTTGTGCTAATGTAGAGGTGATTTTTAACACGATGATATTATTTTCTTTTTGAGTCTGGTCTATCAACTCGGATTCGCGATCTACTCGATCTGGAATACTGGCTTCTTCTGTTTCGGTTTTCAAGGTAAATTTACTCGCCATTCCATCACATGACATTGCGAAACTCGACTCGAATCTGTAGAATAAGTTGTGGTTGAATCAGATGTGTTGAATACTTGAAGTCATCCAAAGTATCGGGTGAAAAAACACAAATGAAACTTTCACGGTTTCTGAACACACCTTGTCGAGCAAACGGGGAATCCCCTACCTGACTACATAATTTCAAATGATGCAATCAAAATAGCCTATGGAAATTTCATGCGTATCTAGGCTATTCTTTAAATTCTTGGAACCTCTTTTTTTATTCCTCTTTTTTTTATTACTCCTCTTTTTTTATTACTGTTTTCGTCGGAATTGAAAACGGCGACTTATGAAAGATATAAAATCATTCCAGAGCGATCTTTTTAGCGCATGACTTAGTCACAAAAAAATTAATTGCCATAATTGTTATTACAATCATCCTCAGCGTTAAGGCCGGGACACACGGTGCAACTTTTCCTGAAACATTTGCTGAAACACCGCACGCAATACGGTTGCCGCACCGTATGTCCACCACTGAAACATCTCGTGCAATGTTGCGCGCAACAGTTCTGGACAGTTGCAGAAGTAGAACTCGATCCTACTTCTGCGGCTGTTGCGCGCAACGTTTCGCGAAACATTGGAATGGGTGGACACACGCTTCAACATTGTGTTGCGCGCGATGTTTCAGCAAATGTTTCAAGAAATGTTGCACCGTGTGTCCGTGCCTTTATATACAATACTGGTACGCTTTACTTTGTATATAATTTTTGTTCTTGTTGCTTTTTGATTGTTTATTTGTGTGTTTGTATATTTAGCTGTCTTTAAGCATTTTATAAACCTTTCTTTCGATTTACCAGACTTCCATTTGCTCTTTGTCACGCAAACCTACTTACATGACTAACTGCGTGACCACTTCCCATGGTACACTGCAGGTATATCTCACATCGAGGCTCGCTGGAAAGCTTGATGCCGAACAAGGGTAGACAAAAAGTCACGTAAAATTTGACAGATTTTTACCGAAATGGGAAAGACAAAGACTTATTCTTGTACGGTACAAGTTGCTGGACTTGAGGAAGATTTCGAATGCAGTATTACTGTAAGTTTTTGGCCATTTTAAAGATATAAAGAGATGGATTTGTGTGAGGTGTGCTTTGGTGTCCATGGAGCCCAGCGTCTTTTCACCTAATTGAGCTCAATTTTTCCCAGCTGTAGTGAATAGTATCGCACTTTTTTAAACTCTTTATAGCTATTTTCTGGTCCTATGTTTATATCATTTCATATATTATGCTTGAAAATCAAGTCAAAAGTATGTCAGACTATATTTTACATCCCTAACTAGCATCAACCATGGATTATTAAATTCGATCATCAGGCGCGAGAGATCACAACTAAAATCTGATATCGACCTAAAATCTATCGTTCCCGTGGCTTTTGATCTCTTCATCACTAGGCAATTCTGTTTTTCTTTCTACTCAAAAATGTATGTTTATCTTGTTTGCACAAACAAAGTTTAAGTCGGAGTTTTCATCAAGACGGTGAAACAATGGCTGAGCGAAATCTGGACGTCTTGACTCTCAAGCACCCAAACTACTCTGACTTGTTTTAGCCTGTAAAAGGAAGAAATACTGTAGTTGGGCCAGTATTTTCACCTTTGAGGTCGTACTTGGTCTAAACTTACTTCCCAGAAATTCCGCTTTTTCCGTGGAGATCACGAGACATTAGAAAGGTTTTCTATTGAGTATGTTATTGTTTGGTTTACTAATAAAAGCTTGCCATCTTGGTTTCTTAAATTTGCTATCAACGATCCTAATCCAAGATATCTCTTAGAAACCAAGATATTGCTAAGAATCATAACATTTAAGTTGCGTCGCTTATAAGGGAGTTTGCTTTGAAATTTTGTGTTTTTGCGGGCCTTTTTTCGCGCCATTTTCGACGTACGCGTTCTCTCATTGTTCCATAGTTTTCGTTGTTTTCGCTTTTGAGTGCAGTCTAAACAAATTTTCAATTG
The DNA here is from genome assembly GCA_029948255.1 of Telmatactis stephensoni. Taxonomy (NCBI): domain Eukaryota; kingdom Metazoa; phylum Cnidaria; class Anthozoa; order Actiniaria; family Isophelliidae; genus Telmatactis; species Telmatactis stephensoni. Next base: position 617,036 of record JALIZF010001893.1, on the reverse strand, counting down.
AAGATTTTATGAATGAGGGCCTTCGCAATCAGTACTTTGTGAATGTTCAGTGTATCTTTAGAACTAATCGGAGCGTAGGTTGTTGTCGCGAATGCACAACTTAAGCTAAGGGAAGTCGAATAACTTATCAGATCGTGCGCATTATCAGTTCCATTCTTCAAAAAGAATTCTTTTTGACCCGATTGATCAAAAAGCCATTGGCTTCTAAGCCAAAATGTCTTTAGTAATCTACAGGAATGTATTCACTTAATCACTTTAAATGCTTTTGTTACACCCGAATTCATTCATTTCCGCAAATATTACAAACATCTTGTGCTCAAATCTAAAAGATACATGTTTTTCTAACGAATTTTTATGACGATTTTATTAAGAATAAAATTCATCAATAATACATTAACCTGCTTTTTGTTGATGCGAGACGCTGAAGCAGTTTCGTTTTGTTTTCAAACTGTGCTTAAATATGTAGTAACTATTTCCGATTTCATTTTGCCAATGATGTAGGGGTTCTTACTTGCTGTGATAATTAATCAACCATGCAAAACATTCTAATATCTAATGCAGTATTTATGATCTGCTATTTCTTTACAAATTTTGTACATCAAATTATTTGGGAATGCAATATTAATCATTCCATCATCTTTTTTTTCTATTTATTTGTTCAGTTATTGGTGGTGAAATTTGACAGCACTGTTTGCTGACCTGTAGAAATATCATCTACATGTATTGCTTGTGTTTCTGTTAGTACAAACCAGGACTAAATTGCAAATGCAGAAAACAATAATGGTTTATTTCTAGCTTTTCTACATAGTAGCTATACACCTGGAACTAAAACTATAAAAACAACAATTTCATTATAATGACTAATAGATCATTTGCCCTTCCCTGAAAGAATAATAGAAATTCATGTGAAACCATAATGATATATTGCAGATATTTTTTGATGCTTTGAAGATGCTCCAAAAAATTCACCAGTGCCTCAGCAGTACTGCTTTTTGGTGCTGAAATATGCATTATGAATTTACCACAATTTACATGACAAGCTTTTTGCTTCAACAGTACTGCTTTTTGGTGCTGCCTATGCATTATGAATTTACCACAATTTACATGACAAGCTTTTTGCTTCAGCAGTACTGCTTTTTGGTGCTGAAATATGCATTATGAATTTACCACAATTTACATAACAAGCTTTTTGCGGTAATTGGTACCCCTAATTCTGGTTCCTCAGGTCCATCATTTTGGAATGGCAACCATAATTATTATAATGTGAACAGAACATTTGTTTGTCTGATAGGGGCACCATACCCAAAATATCTATCTGTGTGCCAAGATTTAGGAGTATCGTGCAATAAGCTTTGTCATGTAAATTAGGTTCAGCTTTCGTTATCTCATTTTGAAAGCACTGAAAGAAAAGGGAACATCAATCTTTGTGTTGACTTGCATGCAAGTATACATGTACCTATATCTCCATAAGACCAGATTATTTAATTCACTCCATGTGATTTGAAAATACGTTTGGTTTGAAAATTATATTTTTTCTTTTATTCCAGATTATATTAATGAATCTAACATAATGGCAGAAAATGACTGACCCAGTTGGAATATCATCCAACTAAAAATATTCCCAAACCATAATGTATACAAAATTATTAATGTATACAAAAGTACAATTATTGTACTTTTCATATCCTTCCTCATTCTGGTAATAGACCATTTAAGCCTAGTTTTCATAAATTCCCAAACCATAATGTATACAAAATTATTAATGTATACAAAAGTACAATTATTATTTTCATATCCTTCCTCATTCTGATAATAGACCATTTTTAAGCCTGGTTTTCATAAGCGGTGGAAGCAGAAGTGAAAGGAAGATACGAAGACTCAGTGTTGCATTTCTCACACACGCTTAAAAAAAGACAATGAACAGTGTATTACTGAGTCTGCATATATGTTGTTTCCACCTCTGCTTTTGTTGCACATGAAAACTGCCTTGAGGGATGTTTTCTATTTTAAAAGTATTGTGAATAAGTTATATTTGTTTCATTATTGTCACAAATAAAAGAAAGACATAAGTGATAATTTATATCTAGTAAGTGGCCAGTTTTTATTTTATAAAAGTCAAAGGAAATTTTTTCTCATTTCAGAAAAAGACCAAAGGACAGTTTGTTTTTGATAAGCTGTGTGAATACATTAGCCTTGTTGAGAAGGAGTACTTCAGTCTCAGATACATTGATGACAAAGATGGACAGGTACTATAGTGTACAATAGTAAAAATAGTGTATGTGGTCTCACATTAAAGTCTAAGCTCTCCGAAGAGGCTTGAGATCCCTACACCTCTTAATTACTTTTTTAGATGTTCTATTTTTGTGGTTAACAAATAGAACAGCTTTTTCTGTGCTCTGTTCAGTAATACAGCATATAGGGAGTGACAAGAGCACTTAGGAAGTGTAGTGAGAGGCGTAGGTGAGTGCTCTCCACACTTCTGAGTGCCCTCAGCACCTCCTGAATGCTGTATTGTATTACTGAATGGAGCAAAGAGAAAGCTGTTCTATTTGTTTTATTTTATACATTGCTAAAATTATGTAGTTAATACTAAAGGAAAAAGGATTTATTTTCCTCTGTACTGCAAAAGTCTAATTAAAAATGAATGTGGAGTCAAGCTTGAGCTGCTGATGTCAAAACTTTGTTCCAAAAACACAGTTTTTGATCAATCATAGCATGCAAACTATCTAAAATAAAATAATGTAAATTATGAGAAATGAATGGAAATCTACATATTTAACTCTGTGTAAAAAGAGGATTTACATAATAGTGAAATTTTGAGCCTTGGTTTTCTTTTTATCCTGGCCGAGGGCCAATGCTCAAAACTTCAGTATTGTACACGTAAGTACTCTTTTTATACAGTGTTATAGATTTCCACTACTTTCTATCCTTTTTTTTTTTGCACTCTCCATCCTTATTTTTGGCTTTTTTTTCTTATCAGTTCAACTGGTTGGAAATGGACAAAGGCATCATCAGCCAGATGAGAAAAGGTTTGTTAAACAATGTGACAAAGTTTACTCAATCTTCTGTAATATGAAATCTGCTGCAAACAATTCAAGTTACTAATTAGCATTCGTTATATACTATGTAGCACCTCTACACTTTTACTTTGCTGTCAAGTTCTACCCTGACAACCCTACTACCCTAAGAGAAGACATAACAAGGTACATTATTTCTGTGGTCAAACACATTAGACCACTTCACACTGTCGGCCGCCATTTTGAATTGGGACAAACACGCCAGAATTATTAGAAAAACAGGGTGTCTCAAAAATTTAGTTAAAACACTTGCATTGCTTTTATTTTCAGTCCTACAACTGGTGTCCATAGCTGCTGTTTATTAAAGTTTAAATTTTGAAAATCCATCAGAAAAGAGCGGAGTTACGGGAAGTCAAAGTGATGGGAATTTCTAATAATTCAGGCGTGTTTGTCCCAATTCAAAATGGCGGCCGACAGCGTGAAGTGGTCTATGTTCACAAGTGCTGTCTATTCACTGTTTACATAATAAAATTACTGTGTGAATATTGCATCCATTCCTTTACTTGGAATGCATAGTCCCAGAAAACATCCATACTCTACCATGGAGAGAATTGGAATTTCTTGAAGGGAGGGTCAGAGAGAGAACAAGATTACACTGTATGAAAAAAAGGAAGTTCCAGGGGGTAAGGGGTTTCAGAAACAAATTTCCTCCATGATGGGATTTAGATATTTTCTAGAACCACACATGCAAGGAGGTAGGGCACTTGGTGAATCCAACACAAAATACAATGTTGGCAGAGTTTTCACCAGTCACGTTAGGAAACTCTGCATGTATTTGTGACTAATGTCTGGCATGGTGTTGGATTTATGGTCATCTGTTGCCAAATTCCCACTGGAGATTTTTGTTTCACGTAGCGCAATTTTATGCAAAGGTAGAATAGGGGCTACTGTACATGTACTTTAAAATCTGTGGAGAAAATCACATGAAAGCACATGGACAAATACAAGTGTTTAATTAGTAAGTTATCTAATTACTTGTGTAGGTATCAGTTTGTGCTGCAGCTTAGAGAAGATTTACTCAAGGGCAGACTACAATGCTCCAATCCAATCCATGCTTTGTTAGGATCATATATCGTACAAGCAGAATTGGGTGACTATAACCCAGTAACTCATGATCATGGCTACTTGAAGGATTTCAAGTTTCTTTCAAAACAGGTAAGATACTTAGTTAAACTTGGCAGACTCTGGCTACATAAAGCATGGATACTGCTATCCGTTGCATAAATCCATATTCAGTAGATAAGTTCATTATCATAGGAGCAAGGATGGCACAGTTGGTTAGTGTGCGGCTTTTGGTGCGAGAGGTCCTTAGTTCGATCCCCAGTCCTGACCTCGCATCCTTGTTTTAACTGTAGCTTTAATTAGCTTTAAATACCCTTAAAATGGAGCACTGATGGAATAGAGGGGGGTAGAATGAGCGCACTGTCGACCTCAAGTTTATCAGTGTACAACTGTTACGAGTTACCAATTTTAAATAAGGTTGCTTTACCTTTACCTTTACCTTTATTTGATAACTACATGTAAAGGCAATCATTGTATCCACTGAATAAGGATTTATCCAATGGATAGTGTGTATTCACCCAGTTTTTTTGTTGGAACCAAAATATATATTCATGTTTGAATCCTTGAATTTGTTTTCAGCCTCATGAAGTCATCAACAAAGTCACAGAGTTCCACAAAAAGCATGTGTAAGTTGTTGCTGTTACGTGTACATTTTTTATTCTGGTGATTTTTTTTTTTTTTTTTGCAGCTCATTTCATTCTGACAGAACAAGATTTAGGAACCACACTGGTATTTCTTGGTGCAGCACCAAAACAAACGTTGCAAAATTGCAAAAAGTAGAACACATTCAACTGCTCTTTGTAATGATTGTAGGATTTTGCAATAGTTCATGCATCTTGTAACAACATTACTAGATAAACTGGAGAAAAATTGTACCATGTAATGCTGCCTTTAACAATGATAGGAAGTTAGTTTGATATTTATGCGTATACCAGTAGCTTTCTTTATGCCTTTCACAGTTTGGTCAATTTATCTTCTGAATTTTTCAGTGATTAAAGTGTAAATTGTTACATTTTGTTTTCAGTGGCATGACTCCATCTGATGCAGAGTTCCAGTATCTTGACAATGTTCGAAAACTTCCCTTGTATGGACGTGATCTTCACCAGGCTTGGGTATGTACAATATATATGTACAGTATGTTAGCCATACCAATAGTAAACAAGTATAAGATGTAGGGAAGCTGCTGTATGCATTTGTACTGTAATGTGTAGCTCCTAGCTGTGTAGAAATCTGATCGCAGTGTGACAAAACTGTGTGATTTTTTCCAGGATGCAGAGGGTCAGGCAGTAACACTAGGAATCTCAGCCTGGGGAGTTGAAGTGTTTCACAACAACAGACTTATGCAGAGATTCATATGGTAAGCTTATACAATGTATCTTTGATGATGATGATGATGATGATGATGATGATGAAGATGACAATGACTACAGTTGATTCACTGATGAAAATGTACATTGATATTAGTGCTATATTAGTTACTTATAGTAGGTTAGATTTCGTATGTCTGTGAAAAAAACGGAACCGAACGGGCACGGTTACGGCAGAAATTTTGAATGTTTTTATAGAGATCACAGCACTGACATGGTTACGGCATGGCACAATCCATTTCACACTCATACAAAATCTGCTCTAATAAATAGATTCCATGTGATTGTGGTATGGGCTGACATTGTGCATGCATGACATTCTCAGTTCTGTGCTATGTGTGCATGAAAACACCTTATTCCATGTTATTTCACAGTTATTTGAAATCTGCTATGGTCATTCACATGTAAAATTCTTTTACCATCCTCTAGGCCAAAGATAATCACCATTTCATTTAAAAACAAGAAGTTTTCCTTAACCCTACGTGCTCCAAGTGAGGTGAGACTTTCAGATCTTTCTTCCTAGAATGAAATCTTTTGTGGTGGTATTTGATTTTGTAATTATCCCCATATATCTAGGATGACCATTACAGAGCCTCTATAATCAGCTTGAGATTCAGCAGTCGCCGTGCATCCAAACGACTCTGGAAGGTTTGCGTGGAGCATCACTCATTCTTCAGGTATGATAAATTTTTTTAGGCCACCATCTTTAGGTAGCGCACGCTACCTCATCATTGAGGTAGTGCGTGCTAGTGTGAGTAGTAAAAGTGCGCATGAACAATGCCCACGAGTGTCCTTAAACTGGTTTGTACATAGGATAACCTCTCAATTCCACCAACAGCAGATACATAGTCTGCACAGTATAATGTATCTATAACATTGCCATCATTGATCTTTTTTTTTTTCATGTTTTCAGACTCAAAACACCTGCACCACTGCAGAGTAGCTCTGGTTTTCTAAAATTTGGATCTAAATTCAGATACAGGTACAGAGAACTGATCAGAAATGTGATAATTTGATTTACCATACTACATGCAGGGTAGACATTGGTACTATGTATAGAGTGCTATGGACCAGTGGACATGACCATGGTACTGCCATTCTGCCTGGAAATTCCTGCTTATTTGCCATGCCATAACTGTAGCATTTTCCCAGTCATACCAAAACTACTCTATAGAGGGATTTCACAGCAGCCATGTTTGTGGTCAAAATATTAGAATGAAATCTTTTCTAATTCAAAAACTTTCTATTGTAGAGTGCATTTCATATGTCTGTGAACTTTCTTATAATAGCAATACACTGGAGACATCAAATACACAAGAGAATTGAGACAAATGACTTTGCATAATAGCTTTTAATTACTTTATTACTTCAAATGAACCTTCATTGTTTCTTTCATTGAAACAGACTTTCTACACATCCATTGTATTGCTATTATAAGAAAGTTCTGGTTCAATGGTAGTAACTAAATAGCAACTAAATAGGCACAAATAACTTGATCTTATTTCACAGACATATGAAATGCACTCTACTTGCCCACAAACATGGCTGCCATGAAATCCCTCTATGTACACAGTAGCTGACTTCAAAGATACATGTATACTTCACTTGCCACATATATGGACATGTATACATGTATCAGTATACGTGTATCTTTGAAGTCAGCTACTGTGTACATTTAACAAATTGAAGATGGTTTTGAGTTGTCTGTCCTCTTATTGACACACTCTTGACGTCATAAAATGTTCAAAACTCAAGTGGAATCACGAGCGCAGCGAGTGGTTTCACTGCAAAGTTTTGAACATTTTATGGCTTCAAGAGTGTGTCAATAAGAGGACAGACAATGAAAAACCATCTTCAATTTGTTTTTTACAACAATTATTTGAGATAAAAGTTAACAAATCCTTTTCAAACGGGGCAACAGAAGGAGCGCGCGCGCTGAAACGCGTCAACAGTGTGTCTGTCCTCTTATTGACACACTCTAATCAACCAATCAGATCGCGAGATTAGTATCAAGTGTTGTAAAAAGAGGGATTTCACAGCAGCCATGTTTGTGGTCAAAATATTAGAATGAAATATTTTCTAATTCAAAAACTTTCTATTGTACTTGCCCACAAACATGGCTGCCATGAAATCCCTCTATGTACACAGTAGCTGACTTCAAAGATACATGTATACTTCACTTGCCACATACAAAGGAATCAAAGTTATAATTATGCATAAAGCTCAGTCATTTGTAGCCTGTGTAGCTGATGGTTCCCCCTCCACCTCCCCAATCCCCTAAACCACCAGCTACGCAGGCTAAGTCATTCGTAGCAACAAAAGTTTTATGAGCTTTACATGTATGTGCATAGCCTTGTTCTAATTGAAGGGTCCCATGTAAAAATGGCCTTAGTGCCTTTTGTCATGATATTTTTTCAATGGTATAAAATGGTATAGCCTGCGTCACATCCGGACTTTTCCTCCGTTAAGTCTGTCTGCGAAATAACGAACAAAACCGTGTTCTGAGACCCCCAGCAAATAGCAGGATTATAGATAATAGATCCTGATTGGCTGATGCATTTTTCAATTCTAACGAGACTCGTGATTGGCTCGCTTAATGTTCGTTGTGTCGATGTTTTGACACCTAGCTTGATGGACTCCAGTTATTAACAGACTTTATTGCTAGCATGACCCGGGGTCAATCTCGTAATTTCTCTTTGAGAGAATGTTTTGTTAACTAAGGCTATTATTTAACAATATGTTCAATTGGAATGTTTCGAAAGTTTCCTTTTATAGCAGGCAAATCGATGTATGTAACTGGTAGGTTGTTTTGATTGAAAAATCTGTCTGTGTTTTCTGTAAATCTAACAGAAGTGTTGTCATGGCGAAGACAAACACACCAGTGATCATAGAGCCAATCACGAGTCTCGTTAGAATTGAAAAATGCATCAGCCAATCAGGATCTATTATCTATAATCCTGCTATTTGCTGGGGGTCTCAGAACACGGTTTTGTTCGTTATTTCGCAGACGGACTTAACGGAGGAAAAGTCCGGATGTGACGCAGGCTAAAAATGGTATAATTAACTTTTTGCTGGAAAAATTAATCTCAGGACATCCATCAAAAAGTCACTTAGGTCATTTCCACAGGGAACCCTTCAATTCCTTTGTGCAATGTATATGACAGGTGAAGCATATTATGGAACTTGACTATTACATGTAACTGTACTAACTGAGAGGTTCATTAAGATTTGAATTAGACGGCATGCAAATATGACACCAGGGCAAGAATTGGAGATATTTGTTACTAATGGGTGCCTTAGTTGTCTACAAAAGCTGGGCAAAACCCACTAATAAAAGTAAAAAAAAACATTCTTTTATTTAATGAGGGTATAAACATTATTACTGGTGACCCGGCCGTTTACATAATAGTCCTCAATTAAGAATCCCAGCTGACAAGGGGGCAAAACAGTTGGCTATATTACAAGCATGGTTGAGAAACTGAATTTGAACTAGGGGTTGCCTGGAACAAATTCAGCCTCAGCTAGTGGCCAGAGCGGGGACTCAAACTCGGGACCACTGGATTGCAAGAACAATGCTCTGACTGCTCCACCATGCTCCTTAACTCCATAGCTAGTCAATTTATCCAGTGCATGGCCCTTAATATCTGACTAACAGATTTTTTATTTAATTTTAGTGGTCGTACACAACACCAGGCTCGTAATAATGAAGAGGTAACACTCAGGGACCAACCGTCATTCAACAGAGTGTCAAGTAAAAGATTTTCAGCTAAAATTCTAGACAGTAAGTAATACTAGTCAGTTAATGAAAGGGTATACTATACATGTGTCTAACCAGGCCAGTGTCATGTGTCCTCTAAGTATTTCTATTGATAGTGGCTTCTCTTAAAGTCAATTTCTCAATAATAAGGCAATAGAAGGAGTATGCTGATAGATGATGACCCTAAGAAAGAAAAGACAAACAAAGCTATTGAAGATGATGAGAAGAAAGATGAAGAAAAAGAAGTTAAAGAAGAGCAACAAGAAGAGCAAGCAGAAGAGAAACAAGAAGTTGAAGAGGAGAAGAAGGAAGGTCAGTTGTTTTGAAGGCTGTGACATTGTTTTACCATCCAGTACTGTACCCGTACAGCATATTATTATTGCATTGATTTGAAATTTTTCAGTTTTAAGATATTTTTCTTTGTTGGTTTGTTTGAACATGTATATCATTTAACTTGTTAAATGATAATTTTTTCAGTTTTGTTAATGGTTTGAAAATTTTCATTTTTTTAATTGTTGTTGTGGTTGTTGTTTATGGGGGTGTTAAATTAGTCACTGTTTTATGTCATTGTTTTACAGTAATCCATTTATCTATTTCCCAGTCAGTTTAATCCAGTTTTAAAACTGAAGGAGTGGTAATAAGGGCAACAAACTTGTGCAACATTTCATGCAACACTGTTGCATTGCGTGTTGCAAAGCAAAATTAATATTGATCATATTAACATCCCATGCACAACAAATTTTCTTTGTTGTATGAAGTAGAAGCACTGTCTACTTTTTGCAACAAAGAAAATTTGTTGTGTGCATGGTGGTAATTGCTCTGAAATTTGCAGTTCAACAATGATGCATGAAATATTGCACAAGTTTGTTGCCTTTATTACTGCACCTTAACCTATAGTGTAAATACTTAACTTACCCACCAAAAAACCCTTAATATCTGTAACCCTAAAACAAGCCTTTAAAAATTTAAACTATTTGGGGAACATGTAAATAAACCATGTGACCAGTGTAAAAAGGTTTATATTAGTTAATTTGAATTTGTGTTATAATAATAACTGTTTATTTAAGTGTCCAAGTCTTCTAGCGCTTGCGCACTAATTGGGGGACACTGTACCATCACATACACTACCTCTACATTAAATATTTTGTAAATAATCACTCAACTCACATACTGATTTTTGCTGAGGGAGGAAAAACTGGAGAACCTGGGGAAAAAACCCGTGTGGCATAGTAAAGAACAACATATCAAACAAACTCAGGTCACATATGATCCAGGTGCTCAAGCTGGGACTCGAACCCAGGCGACAGCAGTGAATGGCAAGCGCTCTAACCACTCGGCCAACCATATCACCAAGTAATAATAATGCATAATTTGTTTTCTCTAGTACCACAAGAGACTGTCCCAGAACCACAAGCAGTAGAGACACAGTAAGTTGAAGTTGACAATGTTCAGCTGCTTTAATAGTATACACCCTGTATGTGACCCTGATTTTGTATGACTGAGAAAGTGAGACAGTCACTGCACAGTACAGTTATGGCAGATATTTCAATGTTTTTACAGACATCACAGCACTAACAAGATCACTGTATGCTGCAGCAAAAAAGTCTGTTTCACAGTCTTACGAAATCTGCTCTATTCCGTGTGTGTTTTTTTATCCTTTGCTAACCTGCATTAATTTTGGTATACAATGTATTTTGCTATAAGTACATTGTAACACCAATATGCAGGCTGCAGCAATATAGAAATCAGAGACCATCCAGAGGATCAAAAGCATATTTTGCAAAACGTATTGAGAAGAAAAGGACCCTAAGTTCTCTCGGGAGGAGGTGTGCACACCCACTGCACCCCAACCATAGTAATAGTTGTTTCCCAAAGATGCAGCTTGGTGAATCCTATACTAGCCAATGCCTCGTTCTCATTATACTAGCTATATATATATATTTTGTTATCATGTAAATTATATATTGTTTCATTAGTGCTTTATTGGCAATTGTCATTATCAGTACACAATAGTATGCACTGAAACTGAGGCTTTGGCTACAGTACAGGACTCACTCAACTTGTTCTTAGGAAATGGCTATTAAGTATAGACCTCCATTTTAGTGTTGCTAAAATGGAGGTCAGTAATTAATGAGTTTTTTTGTGTGCACTCTAGTTTGGTCATAGTTTCATTTTCCCTTACTACTAATGCTGTAATGTCACTCTAAATGTTTGTGATATTTCCTTGTGCTTTTCCTTCTAAGTCTTTCTTCAGAAGCTTTGATTGAATCACCAGACCCTAATACCAGGTATTAAATGCCGAACAATATTCATTAAAACTTAACAAAATAGTTTATGGATAAATTTGAATGATAATTAAGTGAAGTAATAATTATTATTATTATTTAATTAATAATTATTATTGAGAAATTATGTTTCATAGGACAATGTGCTATTAACAGTCTAAAAACATATAGTCCATATTATGGTCATTAAGTGGTAAAATTCTAATGTGATTTAAAATGTGATAATGAATTATAAAGGAGGAGGCAGCATGGCCGAGTGGTCAGAGCGTTGGTCTCGCAATCTGGCAGTACCAGGTTCGATACCTGCTCTGGCCACTAGCTGAGACTGAATTTGTTCCGATTCCGATTAGTTCAAATTCAGTTTCTCGGCCATGCTTGTAATATAGCCAACTGGTTTGCCTCCTTGCCAGTTGGGATTTTTAAACACTTTAATGTTTCTTTACCGATTATCAGTGTGTATTTATTTCAGGATTTGAGGACCAGGTTGGAAAAAAGCTTTGCTTTACCTGTTATATCCTCGTTAAAACAAAGAGTCTTTTTTTTTAACTTATTTTAAAATTTGACTCAACTTTTATGTTTTATTGAAAGAATACAATAGTTAAAAAATGAAACATTGCTCAGTGTCATCTGGAGAAATTAAAAAAATCTAAGTTCTAACTAAACTTAAGGAATGATTCATGAAAGAATTACAAATTATTATTATCCTGTATTGACAGTTTGGTGTTTTTCACATTAATTAAAATTATGAGACCGAATTTGAGTTAAGCAAGAAATCTGAAACCTGACAATAATTATGTTAAATAATTGTTTCTTTCCAGTACTTCTGCTGCTTGTATAATTCAATAATGTGAATCTTGGCAATGGAACTCTTTCTTCCCTGTTAGTATTCTTCATCTTTTACTCTTACATTCTCATCTAATTTCTCATCTCACAAATTCTTTGTTGCATGTCTAATTTGTTCATTTATATCTATCTTTCTCGCTGTTTGGAATGTATGTAATTGAACTCAATCCACACAAATAATCCAAATTCCTTGCTGTGAGGTCGCAGGCAGTGAAATATATTTCTTTCTAGAAAATCCAGCTTTAGTTATGGAGAGAACAATATGCGTTTCCTTAGCTTGTTAAGGAGGCAACTGCCCCCTGTACTCCTGTGTATACATATGGCCCTGACCAATGGGTTAAGTCGCTTTGTCAACTGAAACCTAGTCCGTGTAGCAGGGGAGGGCAGGGGAAGGGGAAAAAGGAAGGGGAAAAGGAATGGGGACTGGGGAGGAGGGAGAAGGGAAGGTACCTTTCGTTCCCCCTCTCCCCAGTCCCCCTTCCCTCTCCCCTTCCCCTGCTCTTCCCTGGGCCGCTCCGCAGGCTAACTGAATGCCAGAGTAAAGTCATTTATTCACAAATAATCCAATACAATATTTCTACAATACATCCCCTCCCCAAACACCTTCACCCCACTCCCATATTGTTCACATTGAAAACGATGCATTCATATATCATTCATTTATGTACATGTGTAATGTGTAACGAGTTTCTAATTATTATAAACGATAGCATAACCATTAGAGCGAGACACGTGATGTGACTGTTGCCCTGGTTGTGAACTTTTTTTTAAACTGCTTTGTAACCAAGCTGTCCAGTGAGCGCACAGGGAGCCCATCTATTTCTTTTGAAAACAACAATAACACACACACACACACACAAGCTCAAAAAAGAACGAAAATAAATGAAAAATAGGTGAGCGCCCTGAAAGTTTTCTAAGTACAGTCAAACCTCCAACAGACGACGACTTCGAAAACTGGTTGCTTACGAGAGGTGGTCGCTTAAGGGAGGTGGTCGCTTAAGGGAGGTGGTCACTTGAGAGAGGTGGTCACTTAAGAGAGGTCTCAAGTTGAAGTTTGACTGAAGGCTTATAAGAGCGCCCGTTGTGTCTCGAGCTTCTGGTTATGTTCTGGAGCGCAGTTGTTCGAAAGACGATTATCGTTAACCCAGGATTAATTCTATAGAAAACCATTCATTTTAACCCAGGATTAACTCTAAAGAGAACCATTCATTTTAACCCAGGATTAGCGTTAATCGCCCTTCGAACAACCAAGCCCTGGTGTTATCAACTATTAACGATGGTTCTGTTTTGCTTATAGATAAGGTGGGATATACTGACGAAGGCTTCACATTACCGTAATGCCTCAATGTCTATAGAACACATCAACGAGGAACAAGCTTTTTAGGTTTAACATCTTTTAGGGAAATTAAATACTATTTTATTTTTTAAAACAATTTTAAAAGTGATGTTTTTACGATGTAAAAAGAAACCTAGGACAATAGCAATTACAATGAAAATAGTCAAAATTTTAATCCCTTTAGTAATCGGACATACGATGCAACATTAGCCTGTGAGCAGGCTAAGGGGGGGGGGGGCTGGGGAGAGAGGAGGGGGACTGGGGAGAGGGATGGGAATACTTGTTCCCCTCCTCCTTCCCAGTCCCCCTGAGCCTGTTCACTGTCTAATGCAACATCAGTTTTGGAACATTAAGTTGCGACCATGTAACTCGCTTGAAAGTGGAGCCAACAAAGGCCAAGGTTAAAATCTCTTTAGGGCCTCGACTCACGATTTATCTTTTCTTGCATGTAACGTTACAACGTTAAGTTGCTAACTTAATACCCGTCTTGAAAGTCGAGCTAACAAAAGTTAACTTTAGTGAGAAGATCAGCTCTGAAACGCAAAGCTGTATTATCTACCGTCACTTTTTTTTTAATTTGATGCTTGCAGTGCGGCAGAAATAAAACTTGATTCTACAAATTAGGTGCAAAAGGCTGAGACCGTGTTACACAAATTTACATATATTCCCAAAGATCACTCTTTTCTAATATAAAAAACTTTTAGGGGGAATTCCCTCCCCTCCCCACCCATACAATATTGTCTGGTTATTGAGCCCTTGAAATTTGGGTCATCATTGAGCAACATTGAATTGGGGGGGAAGTGGGAGACATGAAATTTTGTATTGGCCCTTAAGTCGCTCAAAAAGTCATATGGTATCAAGGTATTTTACATCTCATTGTAGCCTTACGGTTGCTCACAACAGTTTGGGTAAGTACTTGGAATATGCAACGCTAATTGTATGCCACGCCAAGTGTATCGAATAGATTGTATATCAATGGATGTATCATCTATGGATACACTGAATGTTGCATACACCAAGTACTTAGTGCGATTTTGCGACGCAACGTTGCAAAAAGGAATAATGCGTCTTAGATAAATCTATGTATAAATGATCACCGATGTATATTCTAGGTAGTTAGTATATAATGTTATGTTATAGTACGTCAAATACTAGTTGTAGTAAAACTAGGAAATGGCCAGTGATTTGTAATCAAAACCACAGGGATCCCACCCATCATGAACTTCCCAGATGATACAATACAGAGATTCTTACTTACTGGCCGCTGGCTTATTGTTTTTGAGAGGCCTGTGCGTTGCGCCCCCCCCCCCCCCCTCTCCCCCCCCCCCTCCCCCCTCTCTCTCGAGGGAAAGTCGGAAACAATTATTACCCAAATTTTTTTTCGTTTTCTTTTTATGAATGTAATCTTTGTTCATTGTACTTCCATGACACAAAATATCATTCGATCTTCTTTAAAACTCTAGGAATTATGAACAGAAATGTGTCAAAAATGTTACAAAAACGACATAATGTGCTATATCAGTAATAAAACTTGACTGAAATTCTCTTTAACTATCATAACGTAGCTATACCAACTATCATTAAACCCTACCCATTACAATCTCTCAAAGCGTAAAGGTGGTTTTTCAAACTTGCCAAAAAAAATGTCAAGGCCAAAATATGAGTTTTTGTACCGGATTCACTTTAGACGATTTGAAATTACCTAAAATGTGGATTTTCGAAATTCAATTGATTATAACTGCGCGAATATTTAACGCATGATGTAGAGTTTTATTGCGTTAGGGTATTGTATAGTGTGGAGTTTTAGTGCGTTAAAGTTTTAAATTATAGATTTAGTATTTTTAAGTCTTGTGTGGTGTAAAGTTTTAGTGCATTCAGGTTTTGTATTGTGGAATTTAGCGCGCTTAGTACGTTTGTATCATGTTTGTATAATGTAGAGGTTTTGGTGCATTAAGGTTTTGTATAGAGTAGAGTTTTAGTGCGTTAAGTACGTTTGTATAGTGTAGAGTTTTAGTGCGTCGAGGTTTTTTATAGTGTAGAGTTTTAGTGTGTTTAGGTTTTGTAGTGTTTTAGTGCGTTAAAGTTTAGTACTAAAGAGTTTAGTGTGTTTAGGTTGTGTATAGTGTAGAGTTTTAGTGCGTTTAGGTTAAGGTAGTTTATTATGCGCCAGTTAGTGTTGTAGTATTGATGTGAGTGAAAGTGTTGTAGCGTTGCACTGTTTTACCCATTGAAATGCTTCAGTTTTTCGTTTGTCGAAAACTAATGGTAATGTTTTCATTATGCACTGTTTAAAGGTTCTTTTTTTTTCTAATTTGTTTTCTTGGGTTGAAGTTATGTAGTCTGTGCATTATCAGCTGTCAGTAGCGCTTTTTACGTTAAAGTGCCCCTAACCCCTAAATTGAAATTTTGATAATCGTTTCTTCATGAATGGAAAAGCCTTATGGTTAAAGTATTTCAGGATAAAATCATCAGGTCTCCTTTCTGAGGATTAAGCATTTGAAATCTGAAAATGCAAATGAGATGACGTAGAAAAAGGACTACTTAAATATACAAAAACACTTGAGATGAATTTTATACTATTTTTCTATTCGCAAAACATTTTCATTCCTACACTACAAAGTTTGGTGAATATTTTTGCCATCTAACTCAAACACACTTGTTTCAAAATTGGAAACAAAATCATGCAAATTCCTTTTTTTACGTCATCTCATTTACATTTCCCGACTTCAAATGCTTAATACTCCGAAAGAAGATGATTTTATGCGGAGATATTTCACCATTAAACATTTCTATTCATGAACAAACGATTCTCAGAATTTCAATTTTAGGGGTTAGGGGCACTTTAAGTGTTGCAGTATTTTACGCGTTTTACGTTGTTTTGACGCCTTTTTTAACACTTAAAAATGATGTGTCTCGGACATCAATAAAGTATATTTCTGTTGTTTGAAGGGCTTATTTACAAAATGAGTCTCATTAGATATTTGTATATAAATATTTTTATACATTCTATATAACCATTCATTTTTATACATTCTATAACCATTCTGCAAGTGAGTGTATGTTTATGTTGCAGTGTTGTTATATCTGCGTTATCATGTTTTATGCGTTAATATGTTGTCAATGGTGTTTTATCTTTATGTGTTATGTTTTTAAGTCTTGTATCACTGGTTTAGTCAAAAACGAGTACAAAACATTCATAGTTTATTTTGTTTACATAGTTAATTTATGTAAACAAGAAATTTATAAAAATGAAAATAAAAATAGGACAAGTTACATAAACGACATGCAAATTACACAAGCGGCGCCTCCAGTTACAAAAACGACAAAAAGGGTACAAAAGCGACAAATTTTGTTACAAAACGGCACTTTGTTACAAAAGCGGTAGAAAAAGGTTACAAAAACGGCCGTTCCTATAGCGCGCGCGTTCTCGCGCTCTGGCTTCCTTCGAATTCTTCCTTGATCCTTCCTTCTGTCCTTCCTTCCTTTCGTTCTTTCGTTTAATTCATGTCTTTCTTTCTTTCTATTTTGTTCTTTAATTCTTTCTCTTTTCTTTTTCTATGCTGGGACGTAGTATGGAAATTTCACGTGTCGGATGAAGATTTCGGCCCGCTCCGCGCTATTCGGCTCAGTACAAATAGAATAGAAGTCAGAGTGCGCTGGTTGACACTCAGAGTGTTTTCCAACCGGCCAGAACGGCCAGTTCTTAAATGGTACATGTAAATTCCTAGCTCTGGCTGGAATCAATCCTAAGAAATCAGGCCGTTCTGGCCGGTTGGTTGCACTAAATGGAAAACCCCTTTAATTTGGACACTACACACTATACACTATACAATTACTTTATTATCAAACTGATATGGAAAAATTAAACAAGTTTCTCTTTATCTTACATTATCAAATGAAGCAATAGTGCGACACCTTATATTCTTAGTGCCATTCAGGTGAAGGAAGAGGTCAAAACAAAAAGTAGTAACCCGATTTTTTTAGATGTAGTGGTGGGTACAGGGACAACCCCTCTCCCCTAATGAGTACTTTGAAAATCTCGATACTGATTGCATGAAGTTACAGTTTTTATTTAGAAATACGTTGTTTAGCACGCCTTGGGACATATGCAGTCCATAAATTACTACAATTAATTAATTTTTTTCTCTGTCCTCCACATGCACCCATTATCTTAGCAGCCTAACTCTAGTGTTTCTCAAATAATATGCGCGCTATTCTAATGGATCTAAATCTGCAAATAGTAGTATTAATAAAGTATTTATACAATTGTTTTGCTTTAAGTAGTTTGTAAAATCTAACGAATACTAGTAACATTCACAATATTGTTATTACAGTAAATTTCGTATGACTGTGAAAACAGCACCGCACGGTCACGGCACGATTACGGCAGGAATTCCAAATGTTTTTATAGACATCACGGCATTAACAGGGGCACGGCACGGTGCAGTCTGTTTCACATTCATACGAACACTACTTTATTAGAGTTTTCTGTTGGATTGGCAAACTTTATTTGCACTTTAAAAGTGCGCGTCACGTGACGTTGATGTGTAAAACTTGATATAATCGTCTATCTTTCTATAATAATAGAATATATATATGACGTGGTAAACTCTAGATAGGGCTAAAAAAGAACTATTATGTACATAACTTGTTCCCTCCCCTCCCTTTAGATACTCTCTTAGCAGCCTCACTTTGGGGCTTATCAAAATAAAATGCATGGGTAGATTTTTCTCCTTTTGCTTTCAAAGAAACGCTTGTATACGTACTATTCCCGTAGCTTGGGATTGCTTTGTTCTCCAACTGATTGAACCGGAAAAGGGATTCAGCAAAAGGGGTTTATTTACAGTTCAGTGGTATTCGAAGGTACAGACGTTAGATACACCCTTCTAATAAATGCCACAACTTTTGTTTTCCGCACTTGACGTCAAATTTATTCGGCATTCGAAATTGGATTCACATGGTACAAGTTTCAAAAGAACAAATTTGATGTCAAGCGCGGAAAACAAATCTTTTGATCATGCAAATACTTCAGTCCCGTTACAATATCTCTCGAGAGAATTGTATCTTTAGCTGAATCGTAGGCAACACTTCCAAAATAGTCGTCAAGAGTTCCTTCCATGAGCTCTAATATTACATATGAGAAGTCCTTCGATTCAAAGAAAGCCAGGTACTGAACGATCTGTTTGCAGTCGCTAAGGACAGTAAAGGCTCGAATCTCTCTTTCATCTTCTGGTCGAAGCATTCGCAATCTTTCAATTCTCTTGATAGCCACCTCATGCCGTCCTTCTCATTTATGCCAGCAAAAACATGACTGAATACTCCACTTGCTATGTGTTTAGAATGATGGCAGTACGTCGCTCGTTCCACGATTTCGTAATTCCTTCGCCTTGCTATTTCAGCCAGTTTCTTTTCATGTGCCTTTGAATGAGACGTCCACGGTATGACCACTGGCAGTTCATCAAAGTTTTGTGGCTCCTTTAGGAAATCTTTGAGTTCAGGATATCCACTTGCTAAACCCAAACAGCTTTCACCGCTGGCACCGCGCAAAAGAAGCTGTTTGGCTAATTGCCAGTGCACAGAATCTCTTGTGGCTGAAAATTTCGATGACGATGTTTTGTCATCTTCGTTTTCACTGCTTGAAATATTTCTGCCTTTAAGAATATTAACGCAGCAGAGGCCAAGAGAAGACCTGAGATCTGCCGGTCTCAGTCTTCTTGTCGTTAGAAGGATTTGCACCAGAAATTTCCAGGTCGTCTTAGTAGACGTATCTTTGCATATTGTATTTATAACATCAACAACGTCTTCATTGCGTTTGACGAGGGCTTCATCAGAGACGACTTCAATAATGCCTTTGGCAAGCAGAAAGGCTTCACCTTTAAGGAGTTCGCTTAATATAGAATCGCCATCTTCATCACAGGAAAGTATCTCGAATCCCTTTGAGCTCACCAATTTCCAAAAGGTTGCTGGGTCCTCTGTAACATCTGGATAAAAACAATCAGGTTTCTCTAAAAAGATTCGGTTTTGTGCACCAGCCAGCAGAGGTGATCTTCCTGTTTCATCAGTAACATTTGTTTTGGCTCCTGCATCAATCAAGAGCTTCATGGCGGTCCATGTCTGGCAACGATGCAATGGAGTTTCTCCGTTTTGGTTCCGGCTGGAATTCAAGAAAGCACCACAGCTCATAAGATGCTTAAATATTGTTTCAAGACGATTCTGAAATGTTGCTTGGGCATCTTCCGAAGTGTATTTTTGGGCTGATGTCAGAGTAATAGAGGCCCAGTAATGAAGAGGTGAGTTCATTTCATCATCAACCTTGTTAACAGTCACGCCCTTCTTTACTTTTGGAGGAGAAAACAATTTGAGAGTCTGAACTATCTCTTCAAGAAAGACTTGCTGATAGTCCTCATCTTTCAAGTGAAGACCCTCTTCCACAAGCTGGATGATCAAATGAAAGACTGATACTCCCTTAAACGATATCTCGTTGACGCAAATACTCTTGCCAACAAGGAGCTTGCATATTTTAAACATGCTGTCAATTCCTAGAACTCTCTCTTTGTTCTTTGCAGCTTCTAATGCACTTGAAAGGCAAAACAAAAGTGGCGTTTCTTCGTTGGAGTTCTTTTTTATAAACAAGCGTCCAAGTATTTGAAAAACGTCGTCAATTTCTTCAGACTTTTCAGAAGTACAAAGAATCAGCTGTGCTAAGTAATGACATGCGGTGTTTCCATTTTCGTCAGCAGAGTTGGGATCTGCCCCTAAGTCAATCCGTCAGCGCTAAGAGTACCTCCGCCAACTCACCAAGCGTCATTTTATTCTTTTCTAAAATGGTTATTATAGCCTCTACAACATTCTTTTTTCGATCATTTTCGTCTTTCATTAGACCAAAAGCATATTGCATCATTGCCATAATATTTTTGTTTCCACCCATGAATAACAGTGGCAATTTGCAAAACACTGCATTGAAAATTGTTTTGGTGATGGCATATATCTCAACATCGTTTTTATTTAGGAATTCTATTCTTCGCTGGATTTCTGATGCTAAAAACTCCCCATTGATAAAGTGGTGAATAGTAGTAGTAGTAGTTTATTTAATCCTTTTGGCAGTTTGAAGACTGAATTACAAGGATGTCAGCAATTAATACAATAAATAAATAAATAAATAAATTAATTAATTAATAGATTGAAATATATAAATATAATGCAATAACTATCATGTGATGACCTCTTGACAGCCAGCCCACAGAAAATTCAGGAAATGGACTGACCCCGTCTGTCATCCATTCCCAAGAAAATCCTGCAAGCGGACTGTCAGGAAGTCACCAAAGCGTTTGGTATTAGGAATAACTTTAATAACTTTATTCTGACCCGATCTAAGGTTCTGGGTTACATTATGGGAATACCTTAGCCCAGATAACAAGGAACCAAAAGGGGGGATACCCTGGATTTTACTTACAAATTCAATACATAAAGTGTCCCTTCTAGATTTAAGAGTAGGTAGCTTAGATTCTACGAGAGCTAGCTCATAACTTGTCCCCGAATAACAAATAACAAGACGCTGACATTAAGCTTATCAGTAAAATGCACATTCGCTCCATTCTCAACAAGATATCTGGCGGAATTGTTTCCTTCTAGCATTGCATAAAACAAGACTGATCTTCCATCGTTATCAAAGCCATTCAACAAAGCGTTTCCTTGATCTGTCAGTAAAACAACAATATGTTCATTTTCACGGCAAACATTAATGCTGTCCGACCTTGATTATCGCCAATATTGACATCAGCACCTCCAATAATGAGCGCTAGTACAATTTCGCTAGTTCAATTAAAAGCGGCTTTCATCAATGCTGTTCCACCTTGATTATCGGCAATGTTGACGTCTGCTCCTTTATCAATCAGTGCTAGTGCCATCTCGCTATTTCCTTCATAAGCAGCTTTCATCAATGCCGTTTCACCTTTGTTATCGGCAATGTTGACGTCAGCTCCTTTATCAATCAGTGCTAGTGTAATCTCGCTATTTCCTATAGAAGCAGCTTTCATCAATGCTGTTTCACCATCATTATCGGCAACGTTGACGTCAGCTCCGCTATCAATCAGTGCCAGTGCAATCTCGCTATTTCCTTTACGAGCAGCTATCATCAATGCTGTTCCACCTTGATTAACGGCAATGTTGATGTCAGCTCCTTTATGAATCAGTGCTAGTGCAATCTCGTTATTTCCTATAGAAGCAGCTTTAATCAATGCTGTTTTACCATCATTATCGGCAATGTTGACGTCAGCTCCTTTATCAATCAGTGCTAGTGCAATCTCGCTATTTCCTATATAAGCAGCATTCATCAATGCTGTTTGACCACCAATATCCGCAATGTTGACGTCAGCTCCGCTATCAATCAGTGCTAGTGCAATCTTGCATCTTCCTATAGAAGCAGCTTTCATCAATGCTGTTTCACCTGTATAATCGGCAATGTTGACGTCAGCTCCTTTATCAATCAGTGCTAGTGCAATCTCGCTATTTCCAACATAAACAGCATATATCAATGCTGCTCGACCATCATTATCGGCAATGTTGACGTCAGCTCCTTTATTAATCATGGCTAGGGCAATCTCGCTATTTCCTTTATGAGCAGCTTTCATCAATGCTGTTTCACCTGTATTATCGGCAATGTTGACGTCAGCTCCTTTATCAATCAGTGCTAGTGCAATCTCGCTATTTCCAACATAAGCAGCATATATCAATGCTGCTCGACCATCATTATCGGCAATGTTGACGTCAGCTCCTTTATGAATCAGTGCTAGTGCAATATCGCTATTCCTTTCATTACAAGCTGACATCAATGCTGTTAGACTTTCATTATCGGCAATGTTGACGTAATCTCCTTTATCAATCAGTGCCAGTGCAATCTCGCTAATTCCTATAGAAGCAGCTTTCATCAATGCTGTTTCACCATCATTATCGGCAATGTTGACGTCAGCTCCGCTATCAATCAGTGCCAATGCAATCTCGCTATTTCCTTTACGAGCAGCTATCATCAATGCTGTTCCACCTTGATTAACGGCAATGTTGACGTCAGCTCCGCTATCAATCAATGCCAGTGCAATCTTGCTATTTCCTTCATAAGCAGCTTTAATCAATGCTGTTTCACCTTCATTATCGGCAATGTTGACGTCAGCTCCTTTATCAATCATGGCCAGTGCAATCTCGCTATTTCCAACATAAGCAGCACATATCAATGCTGTTTCACCATCATTAGCGGCAATGTTGACGTCAGCTCCTTTATGAATCAGTGCTAGTGCAATCTCGTTATTTTCTATAGAAGCAGCTTTCATCAATGCTGTCTCACCATTATTATCGGCAATGTTGACGTCAGCTCCTTTATGAATCAGTGCTAGTGCAATCTCGCTATTTCCTTTATAAGCAGCGTTCATCAATGCTGTTTCACCATAACTATTGGCAATGTTGACGTAAGCTCCTTTATCAATCAGTGCTAATGCAATCTCGCTATTTCCTTTATAAGCAGCGTTCATCAATGCTGTTTCACCATAATTATTGGCAATGTTGACGTAAGCTCCTTTATCAATCAGTGCTAATGCAATCTCGCTATTTCCACTATCAGCAGCTTTCATCAATGCTGTTACACCTTGATTATCGGCAATGTTGACGTTAGCTCCTTTATCAATCAGTGCCAGTGCAATCTCGCTATTTCCTTTATAAGCAGCGCTCACCAATGCTGTTACACTTTGATTATTGGCAATGTTGACGTCAGCTCCTTTATCAATCAGTGCTAGTGCAATCTCGCTATTCCCTCCATAAGCAGCATATATCAATGCTGTTCCACCTTGGTTATCGACAATGTTGACGTCAACTCCTTTATCAATTATGGCTAGTGCAATCTCGCTATTTCCTTCATAACCAGCTAACATCAATGCTGTTTCACCATCATTATCGGTAATGTTGACGTCAGCTCCTTTATGAATCAGTGCTAATGCAATCTCGCTATTTGCTTTATAAGCAGCTTTCATCAATGCTGTTACACCTTGATTATCGGTAATGTTGACGTCAGCTCCTTTATGAATCAGTGCTAATGCAATCTCGCTATTTGCTTTATAAGCAGCTTTCATCAATGCTGTTCTACCTTGAGTATCGGCAATGTTGAGGTCAGCTCCTCTACCAATCAGTGCTAATGCAATCTTGCTATTTCCTTGATAAGCAGCGCTCATCAATGCTGTTTCACCTAGATTATTGGCAATGTTGACGTCAGCTCCTTTATCAATCAGTGATAATGCAATCTCGTTATTTCCTTTATAAGCAGATGTCATCAATGCTGTTTCACCTCGTTTATCGGCAATGTTGAGGTCAGCTCCTCTACCAATCAGTGCTAATGCAATCTCGTTATTTCCTTTATAAGCAGCTGTCATCAATGCTGTTTTACCTCGTTTATCGGCAATGTTGACGTTCGCTCCTTTAACAATCAGTGCCATTGCAATCTCGCTATTCCCTCCATAAGCAGCTTTCATCAATGCTGTTTCACCTCGATTATCGGTAATGTTGACGTCAGCACTTCTATCAATCAGTGCTAATGCAATCTCATCATCGCCACTTGCAATTGCTTCCATCAGAGCAATTTTTCCAGATTTGTGTTCACCTGTTGATAAAGGAGTTGGATTATTCTTATATCCCTTTGCACTAAAATAAGTCATTTGGTATTGAAAATATCTATGATACTTGCGCGCGCCTAAAACAACAACAAAATTAAGGGAATCCGGCTTTGATTAGTTTGAAGTTGAGTGGACAGAAAAATAAAATTCGGAATCACTCGTTCCAGAATTAATTCACAAACCTAAGAATGTATAGTAATTTTAGCTAATTTTAGTTTTATTTACATTTTGTTTATTATATTTATATTGATAATTATGTAATTCAGCTGAAAGGCTGCAAATAATTGTTAATAAACTACTCATCTACTCATCTAATGTTATGCTACGGACATACGCTACCATTACCGACAGGATTCGGTAAGTATATAGCGAGCTGAACTCAAAGTACTGTAGGACTTTTATCGCGGTCAATGTCACTTCAGTCTATCTCCAATATAAATGGTAGCCTTTCTATTTCAAAACTGATATGAGCACAGGGTTCCCAGACCTTAACAGTTTGGGTTTCCTGTGGTCTTTGAATTAATACAAGGCAATGTATATAGCGATATTTAAGTAAACATATTTCTTGAAAAAAAGGGTTAATTTACTTGGAGATGAGTCCTATTAGGAGAAAAGCCTTTCTATTTCTCCAAAATGGATAGATTTGTGTGAGAGATCGGCTACAGCCTCTTAAATAACTGATGACAGTTTTTAGCTGCTGTGCACGGTCAACCGCGTGTATATACCTATTTCAAGAAAAGTTGTCGTATGAGAGGCCGCAAGCCTACGCGACTAGACCGAAAAGGAGCATGGATAATTGCAAAAATTCCTTCTATTTTTCGCATTGGTCTTGATTTTAGAATCAGCAAATGAAGCTCTTTGATATAATAGGTCATAGCAAGCTGAAGATGAATTATGGTGTGGATATTTGTGTGGTTTTAATTTATAGCTTTAGTAATGCTGCCTTTCGGGTGAGTCGCGTAGGCTTTTGCCGACAGCGCCGTTTACTGAAATAGGTGTATATTTACACAAGGGAAGACAGCTTTTTTCGAGCTCGCTCAAAATCAGCCACTTAACAAATAAAAACTTTCTATTTAACTACATAAGGACATACAAATATATGAATACTGTTTTGTTAAGAAGCATTATCACGAAATAATGAGAAATACTATCAGAAATTCGACGTTTATTATCAGTAAATTTGAGCAGAATTTAAGCAGAAGCTGCCTGAACACTCAGGGAGTGGGGGAAGGGAGAATCTGTGCATATTCGGGTAGTTAGGGAGGGGTCCATACATATGTTTACGATCTATATTAATGCTAAAACTATTTTTATTTCACTTTCAATTGGTGATAAATCATTCCAGACGAAAATAGTTTTACATTCAGTTCCAAACCATTCAAGCAACAATTAAACCATTTTACGTTTGTTTTTGTACGCTACATCTCCTCTCCCCCCACCAACTAAGTGATCAGCCAACTGCTGCTCTTCTAAATATTAATTATCAGTGAAAATTACAAAGAAATGTATGGGAATCCGGACACTTGCCGTCATTTGTCCGGATTCCCATACATTTCTTTGTAATTTTTTCGTTTTTAAATGGCTGTATCTTGTTCAATATTGAGCCGTTTAACACCAGCCTTCAGAATATTGTTAAACGTGATATGCTTTTTCAGAATATGTGAGTTTTGCGTTGATCGGCGTAATATTCAGGGACTCGTTCCCAGTTCTCTACGGGTTGAAATCCGGCAATACAGCCAGAAACCAATTTCGCTCCAAAAAGCGTCTAGTATTTATCAGTTTATCATACGTCTTCCGCAATAAATTCTGCAAGTTTTGGCCGTCATGCACGCTACAGTGAGTAATGTAACGCTCCATATCAAAGTACGCATGTTATTCATTGAAAAAACCCTGAATTATGCAATAGCTATATGTAGCCATAGACTGCCTATTTTTCTTATTACTCGGGCTTCCTGTGGAATGCCCGAGGTATAAATTGCCCTTCGTTTGTCTTCGGCCACAAAAGGCAGTCACGTGGTCAACAGCTTTGAATTTGAGTTATTTTGGCCAAGTTACACAAGCCACGAGTTATGTCCGCCATTGGCGGGTTGACTGTGCACTAAATTTCCTTTTTCGTGCTCTAAATTTCCTTTTTCGTGCTCTAAATTTCCTTTTTCGTGCTCTAAATTTCCTTGAATAATAGCACTGCTCTTAGACTGATTCCATAAGTCGGTCCCAGTTCGCTCTCTGACGATCTTTGTTTTTTCGCTCACGGGTCCGACTTATCTCATTCATCAGCCGTTGCTGTACAAACCAAAACGAGGCTCTTGAATATCTAATGAGCCGGAAGTAAAATTCCATAATTTCAATGTTCCTTTATCGGCTACAACTCGATGTTTTCTCATAAAAGTACTCCTATAATGTTTGTTTAAATCAAGCCGGCTGAGGACGTTTGCAGTTCTCAGAAAGAAAAAAGAAGAATTGTGGACAATGAGAACGAAGAGTTAGTTTACAATCTTTACGGTGTGAATCTAGGCAAAATGAACAACACACATCATGGAACATTCAAATTCTATTAAAACATAAGCTTACCACTGAGTTACACAATAAGCCTCATCACATCAATACACCCTAGAGTATTCTTAAACTCCTTAAAAGAGATAAAAGGCTTATTACGACCTATAACTGCACAACTTGTTTCACGAGGGCATGACGAAAACCACTGGGCTTTGTCAGATAATATTACAATCATAAGTAGCCTTGTATTTGCCAAATTTGACCTCGATCTTCTGCCATAGTCTCCTTCTCCGGCAAAGGTAGCGGGAATCTAGTAACTTCCTAAAACTGTCCACCTGAGCTTTCATCAAGGCGTCAAAGGCGATACAAAAATATTGCCGTTGCCGACCTTTACATCTAATAAATCAGGCAAAACGTTTTGCCACATCCTGTGGGAAGATAAACAAACATGTCTTTCCCCCCTAGAACTTGTTCAATAGCTTTTCTTTGGAACGGCTTTAACGTTACCTTCGTTTTAAAAGAGTTGGTAATTCATTTTCAAAAACAAAATGGCGTCTTACCGGAAGTGAAGTTTCAGCTCGGTACAATAAGACATAGTATGTGATTGGTCAAAATTTTTTGAATGGCAATAACAAACGATTTCATTGGCTATCTCGTTTTTTCGAGATGCGGATCATTTTTGAGTACGTTTGCAAATAAGTCGGACCCGTGAGCGAAAAAAAAAAAATCGTCAGAGAGCGAACTGGGACCGACTTATGGAATCAGTCTACACTGCTCTTAGCCAATCAGCATCGATATTTGATGCATTGTTTCGGGGTATTTTTCGTGTTGTT
The DNA here is from genome assembly GCA_029948255.1 of Telmatactis stephensoni. Taxonomy (NCBI): domain Eukaryota; kingdom Metazoa; phylum Cnidaria; class Anthozoa; order Actiniaria; family Isophelliidae; genus Telmatactis; species Telmatactis stephensoni. Next base: position 589,328 of record JALIZF010001893.1, on the reverse strand, counting down.
TCACCAGAAAAGACTCAAATATACATGGCTGCCTTTACAAAGTTTCATGGCCAACAAAGAGCTCGTGTGAGGACATGACATGAGGTCAAAGAAAGGTTCCATAAAATCTCCCATTAAATTTAGGCCTTGATGAATTCTTCTTTTGTTCGCATTTCCAGTGGTCGACTCTACTAGCTGCTATATATATAGCGATTATCAGTGTAGAAGTAAATTAATTGAGAAACGAGATTACTAAAAATAACTAGTAATTACTCGTGCCCAGGCCGTAGGCCGGCACGAGTCTAGGTTTACCTTTTCTATAAGTCTATCTTTCGTCGTCGTCGAGAATCTGCCATGAAAACGAGGCAAGCACGAAAACGAGGCAGCGCACGTTCCAGCAAGTTTATACCCAAACAGTACAGGATTTTTCACGAGTCACGGACATTTAATAACCTAAACTCCACAATAGATACAGTAATTGCGTTGTAGCAGCTTCACGTGAGTCTCAATCAAGGTAAAATTTAAGCCTCTTCATTTGAAATTTAGGAATCGAGGCCGATACTTCCATGAGTTCAAATGTAAATTTAGCTTGCCGGCGAAGCAGCCAAATATTTCGCTTCAATTTACCGAACTCAAAACCTGACTAAGCTGCCTTTAAGACTTGTTTATTTATCTCCTCTATCATAGGGCATAGGGATGACTTTTGAAATTTAAGACTGTCATTTTCAGTATTTTCATAAATGTTGATGAAACCCAGTAAACTGGCAACTAATACAAACTAAATGGTCATTTTTCTTTCACACCAAAGGAAAATCACTTAGATTGTATTGTTAATTTTTAATCTCATCGATAAATATCTCAGGAGCAGTTGTCTGCTCTGTTTTGGCGCAAATTGTACTAACAAAACTTTTGATGACAGCTTACCAATCCAAGGTGTTGCCTTACTTGAGTTACCAGCAAAGACTGAGCTCCTTTGCTGGTAGCCTGAGTGAACACAACATTTTGTGTCTATAGTTCAAACTAGTTCAAAGTGTTCTGGTGCTGCTTGCTGCTTGTGTATAAACAATTTGGTCAGTCAAGAACATGTGGTTTTCAAAAGAGATTATGTGAAGAAATTTCAGGGAGCTAGTGTTAAAACATTTCTATTCTCACCTGCACTGTAATACAAATGAATTAAACTGGCAATCTGTTTATGTTGTCAATGAACACAAGTTGTTCAAATCAAAGCAAAAGAGCTGCTGGTTGTCATGGTCAGCTCACCTGTGTATAAACAGCAGTTACAGGTGTCTCTTCCATAGCCCGAGTGAATGCAATATTTGCATCTGGGTAATGTAAGACCACAGATATCCCAAGCTCATTTTCTGCGGTCTTCAAAAAATGGAGAAACTTTCAGAAACTAGCTAAAGCGCATCTAAAAAAATTCACAGACGTCCTTTTCCTCAGAGGTCTGCAACATCTAATGATGTGATTGGATGATTAGGTCGGTTATGTTTTATGATGCACTGCATACCACGCCAGGCTCAATTCTACCTGGGCACGAGTAAACGCACCATTGTGCGTCTAGTTTGTAACTAAGTGAGTACTGTAATGAGATGCATAAATAAGTAGGAGTGCGCATGCGTGTAAATGTGTGTGATGAGCTTGACTGAGCCAACGGCCATCATGCATCAGTGAACTTTTATTTTATTGTGTTTTGATTGTAATTTTAAACAGTAATTTGTAGTGCAGTAATTTGTAGTGTAAATTTTAAAATTATTAAATGGTACGGACTGTGTAGCGGCAGCTCAAGGCGCCATCCTATGCTCACAGTCTACCATGCATGTTATATGTTTTTGTAAAGCGCCTAGAGCAGATTTTGGATAGGCGCTATATAAATGTTCATTATTATTATTATTATTATTCCACGTGGTGAGAGAGTAATGTACAAAGTATTATACACAGTATGTAAACAGTAGTTTCCTCAGAATAAATCAGTACAAGACCGTACAAGACCACTCGAGACTATCACAAGTACTGATAACAAAAGTATTAAAGTTTACCTAGACGGTTCCGAACAGAATCTAGAGATTCAAATGAAATTGTCAAAAAATAATAAATACCTTCGAGACTGGTGTCACTAGAGTCCGCAGCTAATGCCATCCTTCCAGTTTCCTCTTGTGTTGATTGTGCCTCTGCCATTTTATGACTTCATTGTTCTACCACTAAAACTTCTTTCTTTCTACATAAACAAACTACCAATTCACTGACAAGGTACGAGATTGAGCCTAAACAAGAGAGGGGGATTGCGACTGTCTTACGTTGCCTGCGAGGACGGTTGGGAAGGAGAAGAAATGGAGCGGGGGAATGTACGGAAGGGAAGGCAAGGGGGAGGGAAGAAAATATTTCCTTTTCCCTCCCCCTCCCCCTCACATGCTGCAGTGGGCCACGCAAGCTTCCATCACCCACCATTTGTCATGTGACGGACGCATGATATATAGGTGTGTGATCGAGGCTAGCTCTGGTCGAAATTCAGTTTTACTTTACTTTACCAAATAATATAGGTAACAGGTAGTGGCTGTTTTAAGTTCTTAATTCCTCTCTCTTGAGAAAGGAAAGTAAGGATATGACTCAGCCTTCACTGACATGTTTGGATACCCAGAATTAATCGAATTGAAATCATTTTATTTTAGAATTCACTCTTGAACTCCACCAAAGTTTAACTATCCAATATCCTTTCGACCAAGATTACTTTTTACTGACTGGGGAATTTTTCCAAATTATTCTCAAACGTACCTGCATGGATTGGAGACTTAGAGAGCCTGCTAACTCACTGCTCAATTTGTTCTTCGCCAATTCTCTGACAGACGAATATGCACATTAAGCTTGATCTTTAGCAAAACTCCTTGGATTTGGTCCCAATAATGCTGGTTTAACAAATCTTCAGTCTACAGTTCTTTTCTGTTATTGAGGGCAAACCAGGTTTCATTACATCTTGTTTGCAACTCCTTCTAGATTCTCTTTCTTTATCTACATGTGAAGAGAGATTGTTATCATGAGAACGACATTTTCATTTTGTGTACCGCGGTCGTGTCGAGGCTGCAAGTAGTTAATCAGTCCAAGTCTTCAACTAAAACGAGAAATGAGCGAATGAAGCACAGTTTGGACTTGAGACAAAGTTTCTTCGGGTTGACTATCACACTAGAAAGGTCCACTGTGGATTTCCAAAGCACAATCAATTCTGTTCTGATCAACAGTGATCTCAAATTGATCGTCGAAGGCCTCGATTTTCTAAAAGATCAGAGCTCTTTTCTTATACCAAATTTTCGTACTAAAATCTTTACCTATGTAATTGATAATTATTCCTTATTTCTACCTCTCGGTGGGGCTGGCAATAAAGAATTTTCCGCTTTGCAAGCGACAAGCCTGAGAAGTACAAAGAACTTTCACTTTTTAGACCACAAAATCCCCCAAAATGACATCACCCTGGTTACCGATGACGAACAAGAGATTTCGTGAAGGAGGTCACGCTTCTCGAATTGTAGTCTTCGAGCAGTAGATTATGAATCGATAACTTTTTTGGTTCGTCTGTTGCATCCTGACTTTATTTTTTGGTCGTTGATAATTGTTGTTGTCATTCAAATTTTCTAGCGACACTGCAAACAGGGGCGTACAGGGGTTTTCTCGTGACGCGTGATCGGGCATTTTTGTTTTTCGTGATTCGGGCTGATTCTAATAAATCATTTCTCGTGATCCGTGCATGACACTTCTCTCGTGACAAGTGAAAAGCCGAAATAATTCTTCGATATCCGTGATTTGTGGATGTATTTTTCGGGATTTTTATCCAACAAGACGCATAGCTGCGTGAACTCGGGCTTTCTATGTAGTAAATCGTGAGTTCTCTTTGTTAACATTGTCCCTTTAAATTCTCCATTCGTTTATTCTGCTGTGCTCTTTGACCTAAAAGACCCATCGGATTAAAAATTGATTTTTGTTTACCTGTGAAATAGTTTTTTCAAACTAACTTATTTGACTTCTGCAGTGTACTATCAATTCTAATCATGATATTTTGATTCATTTGCTTTATTTATAACAACAACTTTTACAATTATTTGAAAAGACAAATAAATGTATTATAAAGTTTATCTGTTTATCAGTTTATCTCAAGGCTCAGTGCTTGAGCGTCGGACCGGAAATCCGAATGTCGTAGGCTGAAATCACGCTGAGGGCAGGAAATCTAAGAGCTGAAATTTTTACACTCGTAGAAGCGTTCACATCCAACTAAAACATTTCACAGAATTGTTGGTAATTCTGCCTGCCTTCAAACAAACTAACTTTAATATAACTGATTTGCAATACTCACAACTTCAACACATTGTTAGCAGAATCGATTCCCAGTTGGTAATCATTACAGATGAAAACAGTGTCAAACATTGACTACTGCTCTAGTCTATGTTTTAACTTTATTAGACTACGTTGAACTCTGCTGCTGAATTTAAGCACAAACTTTCCTTTATTTTCTTGGTTTTTAGCTTTCAAATAGCAATACAATTCAGTAGATGACTTGGGTATAGTTAAACGAATACGTTCGTATATTAAACAAACTCAAAAATGTTCGCTCGTAGTTCAACTTTATCTCTCGTAAAGTTTGCGGACCGACTCGTTTCGAAAACGCTCGACATTTTTTAGTGTGGGCCTACCGCGAACAAGGTGTGCATTTGTATGTAGTTTGAGGGTATTAGACAACATATTTACCCTTAAATTTGACAGCGACATCTTCGATAATCTAGCCGCCATGATGTCCAACCATGTGCTCTGCTTAAGCCCGAGTAATTAATTCCACGCATGCGCTCTACTATCTACACGCATGCGCTTTACCTACTAGACTGCGTTTTGCGTCTGAACGAGGAAAATAATAACGAAGCTCAATTTATAACTCGGGCATTCCTACGGAAGCCCGAGTAATTATTGAATTCTTACCGTTGAGTTAACCATAAACTTATTGATAAGAGATGACATGAACGATGTAGGTGCAGTTTGTCAAAATAAGTTAATCTGCAACTGGACTAGGCACTATGCAGGCTATATGATTGGTTGTATTGTTTCCGGGCTCAACCGCAGCTACCGATCGTCATCAAATTACCAGTTACAGCTTACGCGTACTGTAGTGATGGCGGAGCCAATGTTCGAGAGCATTATATTCTATTTAAATCCTTCGATAGAGATAGCTGTCCCAATCCATCTGAGCAAAGAAAGCGTGCGAGTTCCGCTGAAATTTATTGAAAACACATGTCTTCGAAACTTTGTTAAATTGTTGACAGAGTTTTGTGGACTCAAAGTTGAGGCTGAGAAGCATGGACTGGGCTGATCGAAGTAAAATTATGTCGTCTTTTGAAGTCCAAAGATGGTAGTATACTAAGACCTTCGCAATTAACACAGTAACTACCAACATGCACGAAGTTTCTGATAAATGCTTGTGGGTGGGCGGTTTTTTTCGTGATTCGGGAAAATCTGAACTGGCGTCCCGTGACTCGGGATTTTTCGATTTTATTTTTCGTGATCCGGTGACAAAGACCCCCCCTGTACGCCCCTGTGCAAAGTCAAGTTGAGTTAGTAGATGAGATCAAGGTAGATTCTTCACTGTAACAGGATATCTAGTTTCCACCCGCAACTTTGGTTGTGACATTCAGAGTCGGGAATTTAGCCCTTTTGTTGTCTGGAACACTAAAACTAAAGATCTCAGAGGGTCAACGAAAAACCCCCGGCCCGTCACGTGGTGTTTAAGCAAGTAAGGGAATTTTACCATGTTTACTTAGGGTGTTAACCTGGTTTGGGGCTGATTGACACTGTCAAATTTTCTTTTATTTTTGTGTCATCAGTCAAACTTGGAGTGTCTATATTTAGTACGTTTAGTTTGTACAAATTTAAGAACAGTGTCTACTAATATTTTTTTAGACAGCACATGTCGAAACCAATCCTAGCCTTGGACTCATTTTTCAATTGAGTTCAAATCGACAAATAAGGATACAATGACCCGTAAAATTGCCTTTCAAAAAATAACATAGACTAGCTATTTCTAATAGAAAGTGAAGTGCTGCGAGCAGAAAACAGCTGGTATATCCACATTAGCAGAACTGTTCCACTAAAACTCACGAAAGTACACCGCTTTAATTCTCTGATGATCAAATATTTCTTGTCTATCTCCTGTGCGTTGTGTGACGAACACTGCTAGTTGACCTTCAAACATAATTCTCCAGGATCAGTGTCGGACACACACAGTTCAAAATATTTAGCACTTTGAGTAAAGCAATTTTTCAAACAATCACAAACGGCTAGCGTTGGCTCATTTAAATAGCTAGTATATTTAGGGAAAGATGTGAATCGCTGATCGTATGTATCGCGTGTTCGTCTAGTGACATCCTTGAATCGACTCGATACGGTATGGACTTGAACCGATGATCATATGTATCGCATGTTCGTCTAGTGACATCCACAAATTACACTGTGTTCCGAATAGGAGGCTACTCGCTTCGCTAGCAGCAAAAACCCTGCAAACTTTATCGTTTAAGTAAATGGACTTGTAGAGTAATCGTGGCTTGAGACGAGCCAAACGCACTGAGTTAAATTAAAGTAACGGCAACAAACACAAGAAACGATTCAAACGCACCCTTAGCTTTATTCAATAAATTGCCGCTTTCTTTCACATAAAATGAGACAAATGCAGCTAAAATTCAATAACTACAACAGAGACAAGAGACGAGTCAAACACAAGGACGACAGCATATACCAAAATATAAATTAAACCAACCAAAATGATGCGCTCTTGGACGTAATAGCTATGTTTCCATGACTTGCCTCACGACTTGCTACACAACGTATGCATGCGCTCCACACCTGCCAAACTTGTTGCTCTTGTACGTTCACGGCTCGCTTACTTCTTAACACTAAATAGTGCTCTGTTTGGCACTGCAGGCAATGACAACAGGTGATCGCATGGTCACGTGACTTGGTGAGATGGAGTTAAGGTGGCTCGAAGTAGTATTTTTTCAGACCGCACCGCACATTTTCATTCCATTCCATTTCTTTTAATTTCATTTATTCCATTTCATATTATTCCATTCTATTCCACTGATCATTCCTTTCTGTCTATTTCGATTTCATTGGATTTAAAGTGACTCGAAGTAGTTTTTTTCAGACCGCACCGCACATTTTCATTTGGCGCAATGGACAACTTAATGCGCACCAATGGACTTGGTTTCTACACCAAATATGAGGATAAGATTGAAGTTTTAAATGGTGTTATAATTAAATCAATCGACGGTTTCAAAATAGCGAAAATCGAACATCGTCAAAAATGGTTTTCCTCTAATATCTCGCAAAATTGATCAGCTTCAGACAAGCGGTAAGCTGCATGAAAACAAATGCACAACATTTCAAGTAGATTTTAGGATATTTAATCTGTTTGATTTTCTTTAAATCACAAAAGTTTCTTTCCATGTCTCTTGTGAGACTTTTCTCCGCTTCTTGTACATCAAAAGTTGTTTCTCAAAAACGCAGGACTTTTTTTGCTTGGCGTTTTAGTAGGGCATTACTTGTTCTATATACAGCAATATTGCAGCAGCTCATTAAAATACAAGCACTTAAACGACCCGAAACTTAAACCTGATGTTGACCCAAACGCCAGCTCAAAGCTTGCGTTGAGACAACCATTCGACTTGCTAATTAGCATATTGCACTTGCAAATTGTTCACAGCATGTGCACGTGCGTAGCACGTTCTACGCTACATGCATCATGAACCGGAAATAAAGAATTCGCTTTAGAAGAACTTTCACTTGTTATATTTGTATGTTTTTAGGTTGGGGAGACTTTATTTTTAAAAGTACAAGCATAATAGTTGGGAAATAATATCAACTACTTAGAAGTAAACATCACCAAATAAACAAAAGGAAAGAGTTTAATCGTATTTCCGGTTCCTGATGACTCTATGCAAATTTATGCTACGCACTTGCACGTGCTGTGAAAAATTTGCAAGTGCAATATGCTAATTAGCGAGTCGAATGGTTGTCTCAATGCACGTTTTGAGCTGGCGTTTGGGTCAACATCAGGTTTGAGTTTCGGGTCGTTTTAGGTCTTGTATTTGAATGAACAGCTGCAATATTGCTGTGTATATAACAAGTAATGCCCTACTTAAACGCCAAGCAAAAATAATCCTGCGTTTATAAGATTTTTAAAAAACAACTTCTGAGTACAAGTTGCGGAGAAAATATCTCACAAGAGACTTGGAAAGAAAAAAAATATATCTAGACATCGATGAAGAGTTGAAAGTCGGCTTTTTCACGTAAGGTAAGAGGTAAGTGTATATTTTAGCAATATTTCCACAGTGTTTTCGTGGTGTTTTGCGTACTTCGAGTATTTTCTACGCTGTCGTTATGTCCAAGAATAGAAATACAGCATGTATGGAAACTTTTGTGATTTAATTTAAGAAAATCAAACAGATTAAATCTCCTAAAATCACCTGAAATGTTGTGCATTTGTATGAATTTTTCTATGCAGTTTACCGCTTGTTTGAAGCTGATCAATTTTGCGAGATATTAGAGGAAAACCATTTTTGACGATGTTTGATTCTCGCTATTTTAAAACCGTCGATCGATTTAATTATAACACTACTTAATACTTCAATCTTATCCTCATATTTTATGTAGAAACCAAGTCCATTGGTGCGCATTAAGTTGTACATTGCGCCAAATGAACATGTGCGGTGCGGTCTGAAAAAAAAATTACTTCGTATCACCTTAAATCCAATGAAATCGAAATAAACAGAAAGGAATGATCAATGGGATAGAATGGAATAAATGAAATGAAATAAATGAAATAAAAAGAAATGGAATGGATTGATCAGTGGAATAAACGGGGAAAGGAATGATCAATGGGATATTATATATATGAAATTAAAAGAAATGGAATTGAATGATCAGTGGAATCCGATGAAATGGAATTGGATGAAACGAAACGAAACCTTGTTTGTAACAGTTATTATTTTAACATCTAGTTTACAAGTATTATTTCATTTATAAACGGACCCTTATGCATTCGACGTAACAAAACAAAAATTCGCAGACTGACTTTTTCTCTCCAACAACTTAACTATAATATCATATACCCTTATCTATAAGCTATGCAGTCATTGCATTGGGCAGTGACTACAAAACTCATCTAAATAAAATACAAATAAAACAAAACCACATAATTAGAATAATTTATCTTTAATCTACTTTGCAGGTTACGGTAGAGACACTGAGAGTGCCCTACCATTATTTAATCTATTAGATTTATTATTGATAGTTGAAAACATATTTATGTGATAGAGTTTGATTATGTCCCGCGGGGGGAGGGGGTACTCCCTTACAAAAGTGGCAGGGGTGCTCGACGGACCTTTTAGGGTCGAAAATATGACCCGCTCGTACCTTTTAGGGTTTCCGGTTCATAGCGTACCTTTTAGGGTCAGGATAACGAAAATCACATAAAGATTGAAACACATACGAATATTCTTTATAAATAATATTAGTTGAATGTGGTCGTACCTTTTAGGGTATAAAAATCGGCATCTAATTTATGCGTACCTTAATTTTATGGTCATTTTCAAAACCCTCCGTCCACCCCTTTCACTTTTGTAAGGGAAAATTATGTGTCATAATCTTGAAATTCCTTTGAATTCCAAAAGCCTATTCGGGCTCAAATGTATGTGTAGAGTTAATGTGGGGTGTGCTTTACTTCTAGTTTTGTCTTTATCAACTAGGATTTTAGTGGGAATTATAAAAAGCAGAACTTGACAATTCTACAGAAAATTCATTGGATAACGAGGTAATTTCATCGTTGAATTTCACGAGGGAAACTATTGTTTCAATTGCAGAAAAATGAAGTAACTTTTGCGGTAGTTTGACAATTTTTGTTCCTCAGATACTCAAAGGTTCAAAGATTCAAAGGTTTTTATTTTCCACACGTATATTTTCATGTTTCCAAAATACTAATTGACAAGTGGAGGGCGCAAAATATCAGCAACCCACAAGGGTTAATTAAGTGAGCTTTTGCACCAAATAGTTTAAGCTACTCATCACGAGGCTGAAGCAATTTAAGTTTGCAGTTAAACGATTTTCATTCGAGAGTACAGCTTCATTCTCATCGTTCGCTGGCTGTTTTTGTACTGTACTTGTTGTTGAATGGTTTACAATGTGCTTTGAAAACAGTTGGACAAAATCGGCTCTATTTTATTTCACTGACGACTACAGCTTCGTTCTCATTCGTTGGCTGTTTTTGTGTTGAATTTCTTGCTGTTGTAAAATTAAACTGTGACACTTTTACACGAAATAAACCGAAAAGCATTGCTGTCAGTTGCTTCAAGGTTTCGGTATTTGCCAAGCGCCTTCGCGCATCCAATACCAAATTGTACCTGGATTATCTATGCCGCCACTCGCGATCCAAGGGGCAGGATTGTATTTGCCGGTTGGTCCTGGAAAAAAAATCATGTAGTCTACTGTTATCGGTAATAAGTGACACCTCCCAAGGGTCGTTCTGAGTCCAAAGTAAAGTTACAAAAGCAAGTGGCCTTAACTTAGTTCTCGGTGTATACATATTTCTCTTGTATACTTTTGTTAGACAAAGATATTGCATTAATGAAGACATTATGATGTGAATACTGGCCCTAAGTTGCAACAAGAGAGCATAAATATTTATGCTCTCTTGGTTTCAAGAATTGACCTTAAGTTTTGACATTTTGTGAAAACCATTGTTGAAAGCAAGCGTAAAAGCAAAATTTGCATAAGTTTCAAAAGCACGAAAACGTGACTACGAGCATGCGCAGACGCTTTTCACTAGTGTATAGAGAGATTAAGCATCACTTACACGGCAAACGGCAGAGAGGATCACATGACCAACGAATTTCGCGTCTGACGTTGCGCGTTTGGTACTCAAACATAAGAACGACTTTTCGAATTTACGGCAAACGCAAAATGACCCATCTTCGCGTTGAAACAGCAACGCCAGACGCGAAAAAAGCCGTTCACGTGACCCTCTGCCGTTTGCCGTTTCTCGTGTACGCGATGCTTAATCTCTCTCTCGGAAAATTTCCGCCTTATAGGCAGTCAGTGAGAGCGCACGATTTTACCAAAGTAGCTTGTATCATATGATTACAATTCATATAAATATCAATACATATACTTTACGTTACCTGTGATAGATCCCCACCAATCACGGGTTGCGCTTTTAGATGTCGTAAGCTTCTCTTCTGAAATCCAAGGCATTCGTTTCTCGATCCCATTGTCAGCATAATTCCAGTTGTCAAACATTTTCACCAAGTTAACATTAGTTTGATGATTTGTCGTGGCTGTGAATGTGTAGGATTGATCAGCCTCCCAAATTCCTCCCCAGCGTCCTATCAATAGATAATGGTCCCATTCTTTATGAAAGCGTATTTGAAGTAGTGTTAGTTGGGTCGGCGTATGGTTGATAAAAATGGATAAAAATGACTCAATCGAAATATATAACACCATGGCAAAGGAATACGTACTCGTCACAGGCACATGAAGAAGGGTGCTCCACTTTTTTTCAATGAATTATGTTATCATACAAACCGTACTTGGCCTCGCGCACACTCCTAACAAAGCCTTTGGAAATAGTCACGTGACGGAGCACACTGATTTTCAAAGTTTTTCCGGAAATACCCGAATCTGAACCCGGACCCACGCGCAAATCCAAACATATACTGATAAAATGTACTGCAAGTTTGCTGCTAGTTGAGTGAATCCTGACTTCTGATTGAATTGGATCAATCACGAACACCAAGAAAGCCATTTCGCAGTTTGCTGCGAGACAAGTTGACTTTGGGGTGGTTATACGCGCAACATCATGAAATTTTGTTGCAAAAAGTAGAACGATATTGTCTACTTGCTGCAACAGACTTTTTCAACTAGCAGCAAACTATTTTGTTGCGAGACAAGTTTGTACTCGGGTGGGAAAATGCACAGCATCGCTCTTCAACTTATTTCGCAGCAATGTTGCGAGATAAGTTGAGTGATTTTGTTGCTCGTATTACCGAGTATGGATGAAAGTTAGGAGTGATCTTTTGTCAATCTACACTATGATCTACCTCTTGCTTTGGCTTCAAGTCTGTACTGAAACGTATCTCCGTTAACATTCAAATTATTTTTGATGTCATCAGCATACTTCAGTATCGAGTAGTCCTTCGTCACACTTGGTGATTTAGCATTTCTTAGTCGCACATTGTCTTTAGTCCAGGTATTAGTACGACTAGTAACCAATAGCGTCCATCCACCTCCATCACGTGACATATCGCAATAAACCTTGACAGGGGGCTTGGATGGACCTTGAGGGTAGATATGATAGACTCCATCAGCATGATTCTTTCCTTTTGGGTTTTCAATCATTTGAAGATGACGGCAGGAATAGGGTACTAGAACTTCAACGAAAACATGTTATGTACAGTCTACTTAACAAATAGATTTCATTTTTCCGTGCGTCTGTATTCTAATAGATGCATAGATGACGTACGTCAAAATGTGGTGAGAACAAAAACGTACCCGCCACGAGACGAAGTCGAGTGACGTGACTGTTCTCACGACATTTTGATGTCTTCTGTGCATCTATTAGAGTACAGACCCACTGAAAAAAGAAAGTTTCATCGAAACATTTTGACCAATCAGAGCGCGCGTAAGATGCAGTGACGTCATCTATGCGTGTGTACTGTAATAATACACGGTTCTTGTCCAATCAGCATTTTCCCATGTCCTCCATCGATCCAATTCAACAACTTCGCTTGGAAGATTATTCTTTTTGTTGATCTAGTGACAAATAATTCTTAGCTAAAGTTTAGTACCTTTGTTTGTGCAAATATGTATATAGCTATTTCAATTAACGTTGTCACTGAAAAGCCTAAAGGCTAAAGCCTTTCAAATATCTTTTGTGTACTCACAAACTTTTCTGTAGGCCACCTCAGAAATTAAGGAATATGTATCCAAGTTTTAGAATTTGCAAGCATACAGGGAGTTTTTTATTGTAATGATGTCACGGTGATAAAATTTTTCATGAATTCCGCTCTCAAAGCTTTAGGCTTTAGGCTTTTTTTCAGCGCCAACGTTAATTGAATCAGCTATATATATATACCGTACAAAGCAAATTATATGCATTGTAAGAGAAATATTAAACATTTGTAGAGATTCTATTTTAATTTGATATATACTCGATCTTGATTGGATTATTTGGACGAAAATTTGTCAGGGTGGCGGCTTGGTTGAAGTAATCGCATATTGAATGACTGAAGGTAATTAACAAATAACTTCTCAGCTTGACTAGTGTTGTTAGACCCATGTAGCATTACTGGCAAAGCACTTGAGGTTTCCAACAACGTGTTTTCACTCTTGTTGAGTTAGGACAATGTTGTTTCACAAAGATCACGAAATTAAAAAAGCCGAAATCCCGATGACTTTAATTCAGTTAAAATTAACTTTTATGCTTTGAAATCTTCGTCTCATATCAAATTAATTAAAGACCTTTGAGATTTGCCAGTATATTGTAGACAAAAGAAAGAAATCTGTATGTTTTTGGCTGGGACTTTATTTCGCTCACCCGCACTTTCTAAAAAGTTTATCCTCATAGTTTTCTACGCTTACGGCAAAAACTAAATACACTTTGAGAGTTAGCTTTCTCAAATGTGTGATATAAAGCAGAAAGCCAAAATAGATCTTAAAATAAAAAAACATAAACTTATTTTACGCGGCAGAAGTCGATGTCGTCCGCTTTACAAATTTTCTTTAAAACAAGATTTTTATTTAGATCACAAAAAGCAGGTCTTCAATTGTTGTACATATTCTTGTTTTTACATTTATCACATTTATTAGTAATATTTTCATCCTTATAGTCACGTAAGAATAGTCAGCAATTTAGTTTATTTCGTCTTTACGACCTTTACCTTCACAATGACTTCCATAATATCCTGCTTGACATTCGCAGGTGTAGTTGTCGTTTCTGTAGTCTGGAATACAAATACCGTTGTTCTTGCACGGTGTAGACAAGCATTTGGTCTTTATTTCATGTGATTTAATAAAGAATTTTTTTTTAATCGGGAAAAAATAAAAGTTTGAAAACTACAACTTGTCAAATCTCACCTGAATGGCCAAGTGATGGTAGTTTGTGTTGATGGCCAGATTGTTGGGGTTTCTGAACATGTCTGTTGCAAGTAGCTCACATCGATACTGCCCAATGGAAGACTTGGCAATGTTCAGAGAAACACATCTCTGATCTGCCACACAGCTTAACAGACAAGTGTCTTGCTTTACGACCAGTCCAACTTTGAAAGGCATGACATTAAGATACAAAGTTGGAAGATGAACAAACTTGGCGAAACGAAGACCCGACTTTTTATCATGAAACAAAGAAGTGTTGGCTGCACTGTGTTGAACAACATCACACTTTGTTGGAATGGGAAAACGAAAATATATCCAAACCAAGGAAAAGAAAGCTGGTTTAGTATCCATACTGGCTAAAACAGTTATATAAGTAAGCTGAAAGCTCCTACTTTTTCATATTCTAATAAGGTATTCACACTTTGACAGATGTGTTGCTTTTGTGAAGTTTTAAGATTTAATGAATCTACTAAGGGGGTAGTACAATTGCATTTTATAAATTCATGGTGAAACAAAAAGTGTTAGCTGTACTGTGCTAAATGACATGAGTGACAGTTTGTTGGAATTTGACAACACTGATATAAATACCCAAACCATGGAAAGGAGGGACATTATCAGTATGCTATTAAAGAAAACCTCTTTTAGTAAAAAATTCTGTTATTTTCTATCTTTGAGATGATTAATATGTAGTGTGTATGATAATCTATTTGTAATGTATTAATAGACGTTCAGTTCCGTACCATATTCTGAAATTACAGTCGCAATTCCTAGTAATTCTGTCGCACTTTAAAAGTAACTGTCGCAATTCAAAATAAAAGTTGTCGAACTTTGAAATAGTCTAACAAAGCTGTCGCAATTCGAAGTAACCGTACGTTGTTACACTTTGAAGTAACATGAATCATTATATTTATACATACACGACTCTCTGGAAGAGCATGTAGTATGAAGAGACCTTCGTCTTTTAAGGTGTCTCGATCGAAATTCAGAGCGCGTCAAGGCGCTTCGTTAAAACTTGTCTAAAATCTTCAATTCTTCTCTGATTGCAATAAACCTTATGTTGACTGTACTTCATTTATTGAGGATTACGGACATGTTAAAAGTATTTGAAAATGGTACGCGAATTAGGCACAAAATGGCAAAAACTTAACACCACTATTTTCATAAAATTGCAATTTACGCAAAATTGAGCGCTAAGATTTTAACCGCATTCACAAAATCATGAAACACGAACCTAATCTAGCTGGTGAATCAGTAGGAAAAAAATTGTAGGACAGGATTCTGAGATAATTACGATGTTTGAAATTGTACCTCTTAACTAACTCGAACGTTTTAACTCTTCATGTGTTATACAGTTTAGCTTTAACGCCGCTACAATACACGGACAGAATGATCAATATTTTTTTCTAACTACCTGCCAAACAAAATTGTTTTTGGTTAGATAGAAGAAAAGCTGTAGTCGGGCGAGTGAGTGGAGGTTTATACTCCAAAATATCCACAAATTGCAAAATGCACGTTTTTCGAAATTACAAAAAATTTAACCGTACAATTCGAGCGAAACATCTTGACAAATAAGTTCCATCCTTAATACAACTTCTTACCTTCATTTTGCGTTCTAAGCTTATTTCGTTTCTGCAAAATAAAATTTTAAAGTAAGGCACTTTCACGTCGCTGCCGCTCGAATAGTTTTGTTGCACTATGCAAATTAGCCAGTCTCTAAGGAATTCACACGTTTGCAAGGGGGGTTCTATTATGCATCTCTGCATTCAAAAACTCCATGAATGAATGAAAATAAAAGCTTAAGTAGCGGCGTAATCAACAAAACATGCATGATAGCACCCCCCTTGCAAACGTGTGAATTCCTTAGAGACTGGCTAATTTGCATAGTGCAACAAAACTATTCGAGCGGCAGCGACGTGAAAGTGCCTTACTTTGAAATTTTATTTTGCAGAAACGAAATAAGCTTAGAACGCAAAATGAAGGTAAGAAGTTGTATTAAGGATGGAACTTATTTGTCAAGAAGTTTTCCTCGAATTGCACGGTTAATGTTTTTGTAATTTCGAAAAACGTGCATTTTGCAATTTGTGGATATTTTGGAGTATAAACCTCCACTCACTCGCCCGACTACAGCTTTTCTTCTATCTAACCAAAACCAATTTTGTTTGGCAGGTAGTTAGAAGAAACATTGATCATTCTCTCTGCGCATTGTGGCGGCGTCAAGGCAAGTCTTATTAAAGCAAGAACAATCCAAACCTCCGAGTCAGTTCAAGAGGCACAATTTCAAACATCGTAATTATCTCAGAATCCTGTCCTACAATTTTTTTCCTACTGATTCACCAGCTGGATTAGGTTCGTGTTTCATGATTTTGTGAATGCGGTTAAAATCTTAGCGCTCAATTTTGCGTAAATTGCAATTTTATGAAAATAGTGGTGTTAAGTTTTTGCCATTTTGTGCCTAATCCGCGTACCATTTTCAAATACTTTTAACATGTCCGTAATCCTCAATAAATGAAGTACAGTCAACATAAGGTTTATTGCAATCAGAGAAGAATTGAAGATTTTAGACAAGTTTTAACGAAGCGCCTTGACGCGCTCTGAATTTCGATCGAGACACCTTAAATAAAGTATTCATTCATTCATTCATTCATTCATTGGAATGACTATCCTGACTTTCTTAGATAAATGGATAACTGGCACCAATGACCTGACAGTATAACGATATTTACTTTTTACAATAAACATTGACGTCAGAAATAAGAGCCCAGAAATCTTTTCTCAATCAAATTTGCCAACTGTAGAAACAAAAGATTTCTTTGTTTCAGTAGCCAGTAGTGCTCTGTTTCGCACTGCATGCAATGACGACAGGTGATTGCATCGTAATTATCGCTATATGATCGACCAAGGTCACGTGACTCGGTGAAATGGAGTTAAATCCAATGAAATCGAAATAAACGGGAAAAAGGATGATCAATGGGATAAAATGGAATATAAAATGGAATAAAATAATATGAATAGATTGCACAATATCTTGTGAATTTGGACAAATACGAAAAGAACCGTTCTTGACGTCATTGAGCACGAGCAAAAATAACGTTTTTGTCTTCGGTATTTTTATTGGAGTCTTCTGGGTAAAAACCAAAACTCGACATTCACAGAAAAATTCAGTCCTAGCCCTAGGGTAGCGATGTTCGCTTTTTCAATTTTCTCAATTTTCTTTCGTACGCGCGCGCTTCTTTTATTTCTTCGTTCATATTTATTGTATATAATTGTTATTGAGAAAAGTGGATCCAGTTCTGGACTAAAGCAAGCAATAACACTACGTTAAACTGACATTGCTTGAGACCTTGAGCCTTCAGTGTTCTAGAACAGCAGCATTCTCCGGAGCAACCCCAAATATGGAGTCATAAAAATTTACAGATCATATTCTACAGAAAATCGTTTAAAAACGCTAAAAGCCACGGGACGGGAAAGAGTTAAGAAGTTTGACTGTTTCTCTCCAACACCTTAAACAACTATAATCTGATATACCCTTATCTAAGCTATGCAGTCATTGCATTGGGCAGTGACTACAAAACCCATCTAAAGAAAATACAAATAAAATAAAATCACATAATTCAGCTTTCAGTCTTAGCTGTTAAACAACATCGAATCCATCAATCAAGCGAACAACATGTCTTCAGGGCAAGCCAACAAAACTTTACAACAATTGAACGAAAAAGTACAAACACAAAAGTGGTCTTAATCGCCATTACAAATCTGGACATCTGAATATGAAACTTACCTGTGCAAAATGTGGTGTTCATTTTGGGAAAAATACGACATCACACGACACCAATCAAACTGTTATGGAACTTTCTTAAAGTGGGCCATGCAAGAGCCCAAAGACAGCCAGCGCTGACAAAGGAACCAAAACTGTCTGACCAAGCAGTCATTGATTGGGAGAACATAACCCATGAAATGTTGGAGGAATACCAGGGAGGAGGGGGTTGACAAAGTGAAGAGTGTACTGGACAGCAGTGTGACGATCAGAAAATAAAACCCACTTATGCAGGAAAATACGATCTCCAGTACACCTTACAAGGTAAAAAGAACACTAACAGATAAACAGCACCGTGTAGTGACATGCCTTGTAAGTAGCAATTAACACAGGGTGCCCAATTTAATTTCAAAGATTTACAGAACAAACCGTTAATTTAGGGGATACTCTCGGGACCAGAAAAAGTGTCCTTTTAAGCAGCAAGTGATAACATCTGCGCGTGTCTCCAACTTCTATTGTCTTGGACAAATGGATAATTTTGAAAGGATAATTTCTAACTGTTCATACTTCTGCACTCGAATGTAATACTACGAAAAACTTTGGGGAGACTATATACGACTCTCTTTATGAGAGAGGTAGCCCTAAGCCAGGTTAAAACCGTAATTGAGGCCACTTCCGTCCAGCGGCTCGAGCATACTCGTCAATTACTACTTGCTGTTGTCCTTTTAATGAAGGTAAAGTTGGTGCAGTGTGGAAATAACACTTCTGGATTCTTATTTTTGTGCTTTAAGGTCATAGGCTCGCGCCTTAATTCGTGCAGGTCACGTCTGTGTATGATTTTGCGTGCTTTCGCGCGTCTCCTTCTTGACCACAGGAAGCCCAAAAACTGTTACAAAATTTTCTTCGCATTTTTAAATAGTAGGGAAATTTCTTATTTTATTAGTTCTACATCTATAAAGCAGACAAAGATTTACTAATACATTATCAAAATATGTTTCGATTTCTGTCATTTTTTGGATCCTAAAAAGGCTTTGAATTTTAAGGAATATGATTATGATTATATAATATATTATATATTATATGATTTTCATCAAAATAAAAAGTAAAAAATCAAAGTAAAATTCTTTAAAACATGAACGCATTTTAAAAACTTTAATTTCTTCTCGTAAAAGGAACGTAAGATGCTGAAAAGCAGTAAGACTTGCATATACGCTCTGTTTAATGTTGGTCAGTAGAATCTTTGACTTTGGATGAGTGAAAAGGCGATATACCAAAAGAATATAAAACATTAGCGGACGTTCTAAATCCTTTGTATGCGGCAAGTGAGGCATATCTCGGAACAGGACTATTGAATTCTTCTTTGAAGTAGCATAAAAATGCTTCGTCATTTAGCCTGATTGTACTTTTTTTTTGTAGGTCTCTTTATAAACTTACGCTGTTAATAAGTTCGGAATAACACCAATCTTGTGGAATGTGGCAAACAAATCTTGCAAAGCTTTTGCAAGTCTTTGATTTTCTTTTGATTTTCGTCTCTCTCTCTCTCTCTCTCTCTCTCTCTCTCTCTCTCTCTCTCCTTCCTTCCTTCGAATTCTCCCTTGATCCTTCCTTCCTTTCATTCTTTCGTTTTATTCATGTCTTTCTTTCTTTCTATTTCGTTCTTTAATTCTTTCTCTTTTCCTTTTCTATGCTGGGACGTAGTATGGAAATTTCACGTGTCGGATTAAGATTTCGGCCCGATCCGAGCTATCCGCACAAATAGAATAGAAGCCAGAGTACCCTGGTGGACACTTAGGGTGTTTTCCAACCGGCCAGAACGGCCAGTTCTTAAATGGTACATGTAAATTCCAAGCTCTGGCTGGAATCAATCCTAAGAAATCAGGCCGTTCTGGCCGGTTGGTTGCACTAAATGGAAAACCTCCTTAATTTGAACACTACACACTATACAATTACTTTATTATCAAAATATGAAAGAATTAAACAAGTTCCTATTTATTTTACATTATCAAATGAAGCAATAGTGTAACACCTTATATTCTTAGTGCCATTCTGGTAAAGCGGAAGAGGTCAAAACAAAAAGTAGGGACCCGATTTTTTTAGATGTAGTGGTGGGTACAGGGACATACCCCCACTTCCCTAATGAGTACTTTGAAAATCTCGATACTGACTGCATGTAGTTACAGTTTTTATTCAGAAATACGTTGTTTAGCATGCCTTGGAACATATACAGTCCATAAATCACTGCAATTAAATTTTTTTTCTTTCCTCCACACACATTATCTTAGCAGCCTAAGTCTAGTGTTTTTCATATAACATGCGGCGCTATTCTAATGGATCTAAATCTGCAAATAGTAGTATTAATAAAGTATTTCAAGAGAGCATAAATAAGAGAGGGAAACTTGTTAATGGGGCGCGCGCCGTGATGATTCCCATCTGTGCTATTTTTAGTAACCGGATGCAGTTTAATTTTCGTCTTACCCTACTCCCGTGCGTCATAATTTGACACTTCCGGAACCAGAGAACCGTTTAGTGCAGATTTGAGTTTTCAAAAACAGCGTTAAAATCAAAGTTATCTTAAAACTGCTGTTGTTCATATTATCTACCATAAAAAGGGTGTACTTTCTGATTACAAAGGAACGATTTTGATGAGAAACTAAAGGCTAAAACGTCGAGGATTTTGTTGTGTTTTTGAAAGAAATTTTAGGAGAAATGCGCGCGCTACACGTCATCGAGCGCGCGCTTAGGTTAATTCAAAAATTTTCGCTCGTTTAGATGAGAAAAACTCGTTTGTTTTTATAATTTTTGATGTAAATTATTAATTGGGCATCAGATGACTTTTTCGTGGAATCTAGAATAAATTTGGTATCGATTGTGTGATTTTATGAAGCTCAAATCGCGAAATTCAACTCGTTCGATCAATTTTTCGACGCACAGGAGTAGGGTAAGACGAAAATTAAACTGCATCCGGTTACTAAAAATAGCACAGATGGGAATCATCACGGCGCGCGCCCCATTAACAAGTTTCCCTCTCTTATTTATGCTCTCATGAGTATTTATACAATTGTTTTGCTGTACGAAATTTGTAAAAAATCTAACGTATACTAGTAACATTCACAATATTGTTATTACAGTAAATTTCGTATAACTGTGAAAACGGCACCGCACGGTCACGGCAAGATTACGGCAGGAATTTCAAATGTTTTTATAGAGATCACGGCATTAACACGGTCACGGCACGGCGCGGTCCGTTTCACATTCATACGAACACTACTCTATTAGTGTTTTCCGTTGGATTGGCAAACTCTATTTGCACTTTAAAAGTGCGTTTCACGTGACGATGTGTAAAACTTGATATAATCGTCTATCTTTCTATAATGATAAAATATATGACGCTGTAAACTCTAGATAGGTCTAAAAAAGAACTGTATTATGTACATAACTTTTTCCCTCCCCTCCCTTTAGATACTCTCTTAGCAGCCTCACTTTGGGGCGGGCTTATCAAAATAAAATGCAGGGGTACATTTTTCTCCTTTTGCTTTCAAAGAAACGCTTGTATACTATTCTCGTAGCTTGGGATTGCTTTGCTTTCTCCAAATTGAACCGAAAAGGGATTCAGCAAAAGGGGTTTATTTACAGTCCAGTGGTATTTCGAAGGTACAGACGTTAGATTACACCCTTCTAGTAAATGCCAGAACAATTGTTTTCCGCACTTGACGTCAAATTTATTCGGAATTCGATTCACATGGTACAAGTTTCAAAATAACAAATTAGATGTCAAGCGCGAAAAACAATACTTTGTGGCATTTATTATAAGAGTGTATAGCATATATAATTCCTGGACACTACCCAACTACTTGAATCTTGGACGTTTTTCAGCCTTTTTGTACTCAGTCCAGTTTTAACATTGGCCTGGGATTAGCCGGCGTTGATCCTCAGTAAGTAAATTTTGTAGCCAGTTATATATTCTTATCCAACTCCATGGTATCTGGAAAACTTTACCTACGGACAAAGAATAAATGCATATTAGAAAAACAACGGGAAGTCTTTGGTTCTTGAACCCATGTCAAACAAGATTTTTGTACGATGCTGCAATTACTTGCACTTTAATTTGTGTGTTATTTCTTTGGTTTTTGCATGTCGGTCGGTCATGTCGGTCGGCTTGCTTGCTAGCTTAAAATGTTTGTCTCTCGCCGTCCTTGCTGGCTGGCTTGTCTGTCTATCTGTCTGTCTGTCTGTCTGTCTGTCTGTCTTTCTGTCTGTGTCTATCTGTCTGTCTGTCTGTCTGTTGGTGGGTGGGTCAGTCGGTCGTCAGTCTGTCTGTCTTTGTCTATTTATTTCCTTTAGTTGTTCATTTTGACGTATTTTGTGCATCTGTGAGAGCAAGTTAAGTGCATAAGACGGCACAAAATAGAATCTGTTTACTAGAAATGTCTAAGCCGATGAGCTTAGAAATATCTAATGCGATGAGATTGCTCTTGAACTGACTCATAACATTTAATTATACTCACGTTTGGTTTGTCTTCTCATTAATTTCTGATAACATGTTGGATTTCTTCTCTCGCATCCCACCCATCTTTTATCACAGCTTTATAGACTTCTATCACAAGGTTGGGAAACTCTTCCAGAAATACTGATTTGGAAAGAATTAGGTCTCTGATTGGGCTTGGTCGACTGGCCTCTGAAACATGAGCGATAGCGTTCCGTATAAAACGGACTAACTCTACGACAGATCTAGTATCGTAGTTTCTGGTTGAAATGGTGTAGGGCTTTCCTTTTTTGCCCGTTTTCACAATAGACTTTGTCATTTCTGCGTAAATTGTCGGTATGTGTGTGTACCTAGCATCATTCCAATCGGGAAATTTACTTATGGTAGAGATGTTGGCATCTAGGTCCTTCTCGACGGCTGTAAAAGAGGGTCTCTTAGCACGTGGGCATTCAAATTCCTCTTGATTTCCAACAGCACTAAGAAAATCCGACTTTTTCTTGTCTGGCCAGAACATGGGGTGTTCCAACACATCTGATGCAGATGGACGTTCTTTGGCATTGCTGCTAAGCATCATTAGAATAAGATGGGAAGGTTCAGCTCCGATAGAGTTATCCCATCCTTCCATTCTGTTACACAGTATGTTGCCCTCTCGTCCAAGGAGAATTTCCGCATCACTTTTACCACTGCAAACAGCTGGGTTGAATGGATGCTGTTTTGAGAAAATATAGTGGAGGATGAGGCCACAAGAAAAGATATCAGACGACTTTGAATGCTCACTGGTACTGGACTTGACAACTTCTGGAGCAATCCATCCACGGGTTCCAACACTAACACTCATCACCGTTGCAGAAAAACTCATGTTTAAAGGTAGACTGAGACCAAAATCTGCTATTTTCATGCAGAGACCAGGGTGATGTTTGTATAGAACGTTGCTTGGTTTTAGATCGCGATGGATAATGTCTTGATCATGCAAACACTTCAGTCCCGTTACAATATCTCTCGAGAGAATCGTATCTTTAGCTGAATCGTAGGCAACACTTCCAAAATAGTCGTCAAGAGTTCCTTCCATGAGCTCTAATATTACATATGAGAAGTCCTTCAATTGAGAGAAAGCCAGGTACTGAACGATCTGTTTGCAGTCGCTAAGGACAGTAAAGGTTCGAATCTCTCTTTTATCTTCTGATCGAGGCATTCGCAATCTTTCAATTCTCTTGATAGCCACCTCCATGCCGTCCTTCTCATTTATGCCAGCAAAAACATGACCGAATGTTCCACTTGCTATGTGTTCAGAATGATGGCAATACGTCGTTCCTTCCACGATTTCGTAATTCCTTCGCCTTGCTATTTCAGCCAGTTGCTTTTCATGTGCCTTTGAATGAGACGTCCACGGTATGACCACTGGCAGTTCATCAAGGTTTTGTGGCTCCTTTAGGAAATCATTGAGTTCAGGATATCCACTTGCTAAATCCAAACAGCTTTCACCACTGGCACCGTGCAAAACAAGCTTTTTGGCTAATTGCCAGTGCACAGAATCTCTTGTGGCTGAAAATTTCGATGACGATGTTTTGTCATCTTCGTTTTCACTGCTTGAAATATTTCTGGTTGTCTTATTCTTTATTTTGCTAGGGGACATGCCTTCAAGAATATTAACGCAACAGAGGCGAAGAGAAGAACTGAGATCTATCGGACTCAGTCTTCTTGTCACTAGAAGGATTTCGACTAGAATAGTTTTCCAGGTCGTCTTAGTAGACGTATCTTTACATATTGTATTTATAACCTCAACAACAGCTTTATTGCGTTTGACGAGGGCTTCATCAGAGACGACTTCAATAATGCCTTTGGCAAGCAGAAAGGCTTCACCTTTAAGGAGTTCGCTTAATATAGAATCGCCATCTTCATCACAGGAAAGTATGTCAAATCCCTTTGAGCTCACCCATTTCCAAAAGGTTGCTGGGTCCTCTGTAACATCTGGATAGAAACAATCAGGTTTCTCTAAAAAGATTCGGCTTTGTGCACCAACCAGCAGAGGTGATCTTCCTGTTTCATTAGTATCATCTGTTTTGGCTCCTGCATCAATCAAGAGCTTCATGGCGGTCCATGTCTGGCAACGATGCAATGGAGTTTCTCCGTTTTGGTTCCTGGAATTCAAGAAAGCACCACAGCTCATAAGATGCTTAAATATTGTTTCAAGACGATTCTGAAATGTTGCTTTTGCATCTTCCGAAGTGTATTTTTGGGCTGATGTCAGACTAAGAGAGGCCCAGTAATGAAGAGGTGAGTTCATTTCATCATCAACCTTGTTAACAGTCACCTTCTTCTGTAGCTTTGGAGGAGAAAACAATTTGAGAGTCTGAACTGTCTCCTCAAGAAAGACTTGCTGATAGTCCTTATCTTTCAAGTGAAGACCCTCTTCCACAAGCTGGATGATCAAATGGAAGACTGATACTCCCTTTAAGGATGTCTCGTTAACGCAAATACTCTTGCTAACAAGGAGCTTGCATATTTTAAACATGCTGTGAATTCCTAGAACCCTCTCTTTTTTCTTCGCAGCTTCTAAGGCACTTGAAAGGCAAAACAAAAGTGGCGTTTCTTCGTTGGAGTTCTTTTTTATAAACGAACATCCAAGTACTTGAAACACATCGGCAATTTCTTCAGACTTTTCAAAAGTACAAAGAATCAGCTGTGCTAAGTAATGACATGCGGTGTTTCCATTTTCGTCAGCAGTGTTGGGATCTGCCCCTAAATCAATCAGCGCTAAGAGTACCTCCGCCAGCTCACCAAACGTCATTTTATTCTTTTCTAAAATGGTTATTATAGCCTCTACATTCTTTTTTCGATCATTTTCGTCTTTGATTAGATCAAAAGCATACCGCATGATTGGCAAAATATTTTTGCTTGCACTCATGACAAACAGTGGCAATTTGCAAAACACTGCATTGAATATTGTTTTGGCGATGGAAAATATCTCAACGTCCTTTTTATTTAGGAGTTCTAATCTTTGCTGGATTTGTGATGGTAAAAAGTTCACCCCATTGATTAAGTGGTGAATAACAAATAACAAGACGCTGACACTAAACTTATCAGTACAATGCACAATCGCTCCATTCTCAACAAGATACCTGGCGGAATTGTTTTTTTCTACAATTGCATAAAACAAGACAGATCTTCCTTCACTATCAAAGTCATTCAACGAAGCTTTTCCTTGATGTGTCAGTAAAACAACAATATGTTCATTTTTCACGGCAAACATTAATGCCGTCCGACCTTGATTATCGCCAATATTCACATCAGCACCTCCATTAATGAGTGCTAGTGTAATCTTGCTATTTCCATTACAAGCGGCTTTCATCAATGCTGTTGCACCTTGATTATCGGCAATGTTGACGTCAGCTCCTTTATCAATCAGTGTTAATGCAATCTTGATATTTCCTGTATACGCAGCTGTCATCAATGCTGTTTCACCTCGACTATTGGCAATGTTGACGTCAGCTCCTTTATCAATCAGTGCTAGTGCAATCTCGCTATTTCCTTTATAAGCAGCTTTCATCAATGCTGTTTCACCTTGATTATCGGCAATGTTGACGTCAGCTGCTTTATCAATCAGTGTTAATGCAATCTTGATATTTCCTGTATACGCAGCTCTCATCAATGCTGTTTTACCTTGATTATCGGCAACGTGAACATCAGCATCTTTATCAATAATTGCTAGTGCAATCTCGCTATTTCCTTTATCAGCAGCTTTCATCAATGCCGTAACACCTCGATTATCTGCAATGTTGACGTCAACTCCTTTATCAATCAGTGTTAATGCAATCTTGATATTTCCTCTATACGCAGCTGTCATAATTGCTGTTTCACCTCGATTATTGGCAATGTTGACGTCAGCTCCTTTATCAATCAGTGCTAGTGCAATCTCGCTATTTCCTTTATAAGCAGCTTTCATCAATGCTGTTTCACCTTGATTATCGGCAATGTTGACGTCAGCTCCTTTATCAATCAGCGCTAGTGCAATCTGGTTATGTCCTTTATCAGCAGCATATATCAATGCTGTTTCACCTTGATTATTGGCAAGGTTGACGTCAGCACCTCTATCAATCAGTACTAATGCAATCTCGCTATTTCCACCATAAGCAGCGCTCATCAATGCTGTTTCACCTCGATTATCGGCAATGGTGATGTCAGCTCCTTTATCAATCAGTGCTAGTGCAATCTTGCTATTTCCTTTATAAGCAGCGCTCATCAATGCTGTTTCACCTTGATTATTGGCAAGGTTGACGTCAGCTCCTTTATCAATCAGTGCTAGTACAATCTCGCTATTTCCTCTATAAGCAGCATCCTTCAGTGCTCTTCGACCTTGATTATCGGCAATGTTGACGTCAGCTCCTTTATCAATCAGTACTAATGCAACCTTGCTATTACCTTCATAAGCAGCATATATCAATGCTGTTCGACCTTGATTATCGGCAATGTTGACGTCAACTCCTTTATGAATCAGTGCTAATGCAATCTCGCTATTTCCTCTACAAGCAGCATCCATCAGTGCTGTTCGACCTTGATTATCGGCAATGTTGACGTCAGCTCCTTTATCAATCAGTGCTAATGCAATCTCGCTATTTCCTCTACAAGCAGCATCCATCAGTGCTGTGTTTTCTTGATTATCGGCAATGTTGACGTCAGCTCCTTTATCAATCAGTGCTAAAGCAATCTTGCTATTTCCTATACAAGCAGCTTTCATCAATGCTGTTTCACCTCGATTATTGGCAATGGTGACGTCAGCTGCTTTATCAATCAGTGCTAGTGCAATCTCGCTATTTGCTTCATAAACAGCGCTCATCAATGCTGTTTCACCTCGATTATCGGCAAGGTTGACGACAGCACCTCTATCAATCAGTACTAATGCAACCTTGGTATTTCCTTTATAAGCAGCTTTCATCAATGCTGTTGCACCTTCATTATCGGTGATGTTGACGTCAATTCCTTTATCAATCAGTGCTAGTGCAATTTTGCTATTTCCTATACCAGAAGCGATCATCAATGCTGTTTTACCTCGATTATCGGCAATGTTGACGTCAGCTCCTTTATCAATCAATGCTAGTGCAATCTTGCTATTTCCTTCATCAGCAGCATATATCAATGCTGTTCCACCTTGATTATCGGCAATGTTGACGTCAGCTCCTTTATCAATCAATGCTAGTGCAATCTTGCTATTTCCTTCATCAGCAGCATATATCAATGCTGTTCCACCTTGATTATCGGCAATGTTCACGTCAGCTCCTTTATCAATCAATGCTAGTGCAATCTTGCTATTTCCTTCATCAGCAGCATATATCAATGCTGTTCCACCTTGATTATCGGCAATGTTCACGTCAGCTCCTTTATCAATCAGTGCTAGTGCAATCTTGCTATTTCCCTCATCAGCAGCATATATCAAAGCTGTGTTACCTTCATTATCGGTGATGTTGACGTCAATTCCTTTATCAATCAGTGCTAGTGCAATTTTGCTATTTCCTATACAAGCAGCGCTCATCAATGCTGTTCGACCTTGATTATCGGCAATGTTGACGTCAGCTCCTTTATCAATCAGTGCTAGTGCAATCTCGCTATATCCTGTATAAGCAGCATCCATCAGTGCTGTGTTACCTTCATTATCGGTGATGTTGACGTCAATTCCTTTATCAATCAGTGCTAGTGCAATCTCGCTATTTCCTTGATAAGCAGCGCTCATCAATGCTGTTCGACCTTGGTTATCGGCAATGTTGACGTCAACTCCTTTATCAATCAGTGCTAGTGCAATCTCGCTATTTCCTTTATAAGAAGCATCCATCAGTGCCGTGTTACCTTCATTATCGGTGATGTTGACGTCAGCTTCTTTATCAATCAGTGCTAGAGCAATCTCGCGCTTTCCTTCAAGGGTTGCTCTCATCAATGCTGTTGCACCTTGATTATTGGCAATGTTGATGTCAGCTCCTTTAGCAATCAGTGCTAGTGCAATCTTGCTATTTTCACCATAAGCAGCTTTCATCAATGCTGTTTCACCTCGATTATTGGCAATGTTGACGTCAGCTGCTTTATCAATCAGTGCTAGTGCAATCTCGCTATTTCCTTCATAACCAGCGCTCATCAATGCTGTTTTACCTTGATTATTGGCAATGTTAACGTCAGCTCCTTTATCAATCAGTGCTAATGCAACCTTGGTATTTCCTTCATAAGCAGCATATATCAATGCTGTTTCACCTTGATTATTGGCAATGTTGATGTCAGCACCTTTATCAATCAGTGCTAATGCAATCTCGCTATTTCCTTTAAAAGCAGCATCCATCAGTGCTGTTCGACCTTGATTATCGGCAATGTTGACGTCAGCTCCTTTATCAATCAGTGCTAGTGCAATCTCGCTATTTCCTCTACAAGCAGCATATATCAATGCTGTTTCACCTTGATTATCGGCAATGTTGACGTCAACTCCTTTATCAATCAGTGCTAGTGCAATCTCGCTATTATCTTTATCAGCAGCATATATCAATGCTGTTTCACCTTGATTATCGGCAATGTTGACGTCAACTCCTTTATCAATCAGTGCTAGTGCAATCTCGCTATTTCCTCTATAAGCAGCATCCATCAGTGCTCTTCGACCTTGATTATCGGCAATGTTGACGTCAGCTCCTTTATCAATCAGTACTAATGCAACCTTGCTATTTCCTTCATAAGCAGCATATATCAATGCTGTTACACCTTGATTATCGGCAATGTTGACGTCAACTCCTTTATGAATCAGTGCTAATGCAATCTCGCTATTTCCTCTACAAGCAGCATCCATCAGTGCTGTTCGACCTTGATTATTGGCAATGTTGACGTCAACTCCTTTATCAATCAGTGCTAATGCAATCTCGCTATTTCCTCTGCAAGCAGCATCCATCAGTGCTGTGTTTTCTTGATTATCGGCAATGTTGACGTCAGCTCCTTTATCAATCAGTGCTAGTGCAATCTTGCTATTTTCACCATAAGCAGCTTTCATCAATGCTGTTTCACCTCGATTATTGGCAATGGTGACGTCAGCTGCTTTATCAATCAGTGCTAGTGCCATCTCGCTATTTCCTCTACAAGCAGCATATATCAATGCTGTTTCACCTTGATTATCGGCAATGTTGATGTCAGCTCCTTTATCAATCAGTGCTAGAGCAATTTCGCGCTTTCCTTCAAAGGTTGCTCTCATCAATGCTGTTGCACCTTGATTATCGCTAGCGTTGACGTCAGCACCTCTATCAATTAGTGCTAATGCAATCTCGCTATATCCTGTATAAGCAGCATCCATCAGTGCCGTGATACCTTCATTGTCGGTGATGTTGACGTCAGCTCCTTTATCAATCAGTGCTAGAGCAATCTCGCGCTTTCCTTCAAAGGTTGCTCTCATCAATGCTGTTTCACCTTGATTATCGCTAACGTTGACGTCAGCACCTCTATCAATTAGTGCTAATGCAATCTCGCTATATCCTGTATAAGCAGCATCCATCAGTGCCGTGATACCTTCATTGTCGGTGATGTTGACGTCAGCTCCTTTATCAATCAGTGCTAGAGCAATCTCGCGCTTTCCTTCAAAGGTTGCTCTCATCAATGCTGTTGCACCTTGATTATCGCTAACGTTGACGTCAGCACCTCTATCAATTAGTGCTAATGCAATCTCGCTATATCCTGTATAAGCAGCATCCATCAGTGCCGTGATACCTTCATTGTCGGTGATGTTGACGTCAGCTCCTTTATCAATCAGTGCTAATGCAATCTCGCTATTTCCTTTATAAGCAGCTTTCATCAATGCTGTTACACCTCGATTATCGGAAATGTTGACGTCAGCTCCTTTATCAATCAGTGCTAGAGCAATCTCGCGCTTTCCTTCAAAGGTTGCTCTCATCAATGCTGTTGCACCTTGATTATCGCTAACGTTGACGTCAGCACTTCTATCAATCAGTGCTAATGCAATCTCATCATTCTCCCTCTCAATTTCTTCCATCAGAGTAGTTTTTCCTGATTTGTGTTCACCTGTTGATAAATGAGTTGGAATATTCTTATCTTCCTTTGCATTAAAATATGTCATTTGGCATTGAAAATATCTATGGTACTTGCGCGCGCCTAAAACAACAAAATTAAGGGAATCTTTGATTAGTTTGAAGTTGAGTGGACAGTAAAAAAGGAATCGCTCGTTCCAGATGTAATTCACAAACCTAAGAATGTTATGCTACGGACGTACGCTACTCTTACCGACAGGATTCGGTAAGTATACCGAGCTGAACTCAAAGTACTGTAAAGGACTTTTCGTGCGGTCAATCTCACTATAGTCTATCTCAAATATAAATGGTAGCCTTTCTATTTCAAAACTTTTATAGGAAAATAATAATGTAAGAGTTCCGCCTATAGTCTTATATTCTTTATAGGCAACCATGGACAAGGCGATGTTAGAAAAAATATGATATAAAACCATAATGGTCTAAGTCACGCAATACTGTACTGATTGTTTTGTAGGTGATGTTTTGAAATATGGCAATTTTGAAATATCACTCATGGTATTTATCCCAAATATCACTACAAACCATGCTATTGCCTAAATACAAACAATACACTTGATATATACGTTTAATACTAGACATGTTTTGAGCAAAACCCGTGCCATCTTCAGTAGATAAAGATTACAAAGACAATAAACTTCTATATGTATGCCTTAAGTAACCTAATAGGCAATATGAATAACTGACAGCTAAATTGAAGTAAACAAAGCAAAAGATAATTAACCACTTAAGGCGTTTTTACTGGGCTACCTGTGGTAGGCCCAGTCTAAAATTACCTTTGTTTTTGTGTGGCTACAGACTCGAAGAGGCGAAACCACTTAGTCATCGGGTTGTAAGGGTGTCCGTACGTAACTCCGCAGTAAACCCAATATTGAACTTCAGAACCAATCATTGATCGACTTTAAACGAGTAGACAATGATCGATAATGATAAACAAAGGACACTTTGAAATAAAAGAATTTCGATTCAGTGTTGAAGTAAACAGAAACGAAAAGTGAGTCTGTAAAGAAAACAACAACAAAAAGGCGTATTGAGTTTACCACCGAATAAATGCTATGCACCCGACAGATGCAAGTTCGTGAAGATTCTCTTCCGTCAATCGACTAATTACTTGAGGCAAAAATTTACTGTGGAAATTCTTACAACCAAGAATTAAATTAAGACTAGTACAAATTCATCTTTAAAAGAATTAAATTAAAAATTGTCAAATAAATAATTTATGTGAAAGTTTTTCCGTAAATTAGGCCACGTGCAGCATAACGTTGCTCACGAGACTTCAAAGCCGTGACCGACAGTGAATGAAAATGCTACTTAAGGTATTAGAACTGACTCAGGGTTAAAAAAATAACACAACATTTTACCGCGTATTTAGCTTGTTTAGGACTACCTAAACACATTTTGTACGATTTTCGATGTCTATGTCTTATGCCTGAGCGTAAAAATAAGACGAAACATTGTTTCTAAGGAAGAGATTACATGAAATTTGAGCACAGTAGCAGAATAACATAATCTATTTGAGTATGGCTGGTTTATAGGTTGTATTCTGGTCTTGACATCGTTTACTGGGTCTAAAAATCCTTGTAGACCTTTAAAAGTTAGATACCTTCCTATCCCTGGTATTCGATTTGAGTCAATTGTCGTAACTTTGTATTTTTTCAACCTCAAATCACAACAAGTTTGTTGAAAGTGTAAGGCAATACTATGACCTCGGAGATGACCTCGGATAGGATGTATTTTCTTTGTTTCTCCTCTCTCCACACATTCTTTTCTGTCCAAGAATTAATAAAGATATAGAGAAGCTATAAATTAATTAAGTATACAAAGAAAAATGCCATGATTTAGCGTTAAACTCGACAAATACGAGCGAACATAATCTGCCGTGACGAAGTCCTCATATTTCAAGGTGTCGTTGTTAGGTATGCCATAATTTGTTTTGACCGAATACAAAGCTCCACGTGGACGATGATTTTCCGATGGTTTACGGCCGATATTCGAAAGATTTTCGATGCAGAGTCGTGTGTTATGACGTAATTGATTCCAGAAACAATATGGCGGCGGTTTCTTTCGTGCTGAGACCAAAATTGCGAGATTCTGATGGATTTTCTGATGAAAATCGAGGGTGATGATGACCTTTTTTCCAATAATATCTTTTCTAAAGCTCGTAGCCCAATGATTTTTGGTAGAAAAGTTAAATATGCTTTGGAGATCAAATGATAGGCAGCCCGGAGGACAACATCGCATTGAAGCAAATCCGTGAGTAGGAAAAGTTGAAATATGGTTCTAAGTAGTTTGCGGTCCAACTAAAAGGCCATTTTCTCCGGGCTGCCTAATTTTTGTTCACCATGGTATCTAGTAGGTGATCTATTCTTTTAGGTTTCTTCGTGCAAATATAAATTGAGATATCGCGGAAAGATTGATTTTAATTCATTGGGTTGGCTGTGCTATTTTGACACCTTAGGTGTGAAATTTTTCACTTCTGATCCGATATTTTGAAAGAGAATTTCCTCAATAAATTTTTTATAATGTAATTATTGGTAATTGTTTGGTTTGATCTGAGTTATTTTTGTCAAAATGACACCCATTTTAACCAGTTCTAATACCTTAATTTCAAGCCTAAGATATCCTTTAGGCAGCATCATGATATCGTTAAAACTAAATAAATATATGAGATGTGCATTGGTGTTTTGGCATTTGTTTGACAGCTGCACTTTTATGTTTCGGCTGGAGTAACAGCAAATTGACAAAAATCTATATACAATAAAGCAGCTTTACTAATCATCTAAGCGCTCAGTAGTCTGATAGCCAGTATTCTAACTCGGTATCTCAGTATCTTACTTACGCTTTTCTTTCTATCCCATAAGGCAGTAGCCACATGCGCTTAACAGGCGCCTATTTTTTTGTTTTGTTTTTGTTTTTTGTTTTTGTCTTTTCCTATCTTCTTCTCGAGAAATGGCCAATATTGGCGTAATACTAATGATGTGTCTCAAAGTGTAAAATCAATCGATTATACTAGATTTTACAAAAAGTCAAGTAGATCAACTGAGTTATTTTGGCCAAGTTACACAAGCCACGAGTTATGTCTGCCATTGGCGGGTTGATTCTGCACTAAATTTCCTTTTTCATGCTCTAAATTACCTTGAATAATAGCACTGCTCTTAGCCAATCAGCATCGGTGATTGATGCATTGTTTCGAGGGTTAATATTTTTTTCCTGTTGTTTCACCAAAAAAGACTCAAATATACATAGCTGTCTTTACAAAGTTTGATGGCCAGCAAAGAGCTCGTGTGAGGACATGGCATGACATGAGGTCAAAGAAAGGTTCCATAAAATCTCCCATTAAATTTAGGCCTAGATTAATTTTTCTTTTGTTGGCATTTCCAGTGGTCGACTCCACTAGCTGCTATATATATAACGATTATCAGTGTAGAAGTAAATCAATTGAGAAACGAGATTACCAAAAAATAACTAGTCATTTGTAACTAAGTGAGTACATCATTATAGTATGAGTGCGCATGCGTGTAAATGTGTGTGTTCCGCGTGATGAGAGAGTAACAATTTCCCCAGAATAGATCAGTACAAGACCACTCGAGACTATTACAAGTACTGATAACAAAAGTATTAAAGTTTACCTAGACGGTTCCGAACAGAATCTAGAGATTCAAATGAAATTGTCAAAAAATAATAAATACCTTCGAGACTGGTGTCACTAGAGTCCGCAGCTAATGCCATGCTTCGAGTTTCCACTCTCGTTTTGAACCTCTTGAATTTTATACATGGCTTCATTCTTCTAGAATCAAAACATCTTACTTTCTCCATTGTTTTTCGTCACTAATTCATTTTCCTAGAATAATTAGAATATTTTAGACCACATAAACTTCTGAGAGGGTTGGTAATGATTTTAGCGTTAGCCAATAGGGTTGGGGATACTTTAGCCTGGGGTTAACACAGGTAGCCCAAGTTCATTTCCCGTGGCATGTAGCGATGTTTATAAATATTTCATCAATTCATTCTCGATCTCTATACTAATAAATGTCTATAAACCTTAATATGTCCATCATGAAACGATTTATGTCATTATCTTGCCTTCTTCTGATATGCCCCCTTCCCTCCCTACTAACAAAAACAAGGCTGGAATGATCTTCGGTCACGGACATCGCCAATTGCCTCTAATCAGCGCCGTCAAAAAGCATCTTCTTAAATTTCCACAAAACTCCATTTTGTTGTTATTCAATAACTGATCGTTATGGTCCCAAAAAGATTTCCTTTTCCCTCCCCCTCCCCCTCACATGCTGCAGTGGGCCACGCAAGCTTCCATCACCCACCATTTGTCATGTGACGGACGCATGATATATAGGTGAGTGATCGAGGCTAGCTCTGGTGGAAATTCAATTTTTCTATTTACTATACCAAATAATATAGGTAACAGGTAGTGGCTGTCTTAAGTTCTTAATTCCTCTCTCTTGAGAAAGGAAAGTAAGGATATGACTCAGCCTTCATGTTTGGATACCCAGAATAAATCGAATTAAAATCATCTTATTTTAGAATTTACTCTTGAACTCCACGAAAGTTTAACTATCCAATATCCTTTCGACCAAGATTACTTTTAACTTGTGCAATTTTTCTAAATTGTTCTCAAACGTACCTGGATTGGAGACTCAGAGAGCCTGCTAACCCACTGCTCAATTTCTTCTTCACCAATTCTATGACAGACGAATATGCACTGATTAAAGCTTGATCCTTAGCAAAACTCCTTGGATTTGGTCCCAATAATGGTTTAACACATCTTCAGTCTACAGTTTTATTCTGTTATTGAGGGCAAATCAGGTTTCATTACATCTTGTTTGCAACTCCTTCTAGATTCTCTGTACATGTCTTCATCTACACATGTAAAGAGAGATTTTTATCATGAGAACTACATTCCCATTTTGTGAGGATGCAAGTACAGTAGTTAATTCGAAGTCTTCAATTACAACCTGAAATGAGCGAATGAAGCAGTTTGGACTCGAGACAAAGTTTCTTTGGGTTGACTATCACAGAAAGATCCACTGTGGATTTCCAAAGCACAAGCAATTCCTTTAGTCTGATCAACAGTGATCTCAATTAAAGACGGATCGTCGAAGGCCTCGATTTTCTAAAAGATCAGAGCTCTTTTCTTTTACCAAATTTTCGTACTAAAATCTTTACCTAAGTAATTGATAAGTATTCCTTATTTCTACCTCTCGGCGTGGCTGGCAATAAAGAATTTTCAGCTTTGCAATCGACAAGCCTGAGAAGTACAAAGAACTTTCACTTTAGACCACAAAATCCCCCAAAATGACATCACCCTGGTTACCGACAACGAACAAGAGAATTCGTGAAGGAGGTCACGCTTCTCGAATTGTAGTCTTAGAGCAGTAGATTATGAATCGATAACTTTTTTGGTTCGTCTGTTGCATCCTGACTTTATTTTTTGGTCGTTGATAATTGTTGTTGTCATTCAAATTTTCTAGCAACACTGCAATAGTCAAGTGAGAGTTAATCCCGGGGGGGGGGGGGTACTCAACCCCATTTTGGATAGGGGTGTGCCGCCGGACTTCTAGAAACCTGACCCTGTATTACGAGAGGGACATCGTAAGGAATCGCCTGCTCTGCTAACTCGTTTATTAGACTTTGAACAAGAGCTAATTACAAGCTAAGCAAGGGTTGGTACTACAAGGCGGTATAGAGCCAGGCCAACCAGAAAGACGTTCCTTAGTCGGCCGGAGTGGCTGTCAGAAGGAGTTCCTTACTCGACCACTTTCCTTACTTAGGACTGTACTTTCCAATTAACACTGAGTCGTACCCCAAACTTGCCTCGCTAGTTTGTACAAAGACTAAAGAGTGTGCGATTGTAACAAATATCGACAGTCCTTAAATAACAACTAAACTAAATCTAATTTCCTGTTTACATCACGTTTGGAGCTAAAGTGAAACACTACGAGTGAAAGAGCATGTGTCACACAGGAAACTGAAAACAAATCCCATGATCAAAACAGTCAAGGTTACAACACTAAAGATGCTTAATTAGTAAATTACTCAAAGATACACTGAGGTTAATAAATACATAATTACTGGAAATTTGTAGCGTAACACCTGTTTAAGACACTCGAAAGTGAAAAAAAAATCATACCCTGTTCAAGACAAAAGAGAAGAAAATCGCCCCTAACCTCGTGACATTCGATTCCGTTGCATATGATTAGACAAAAAACGGCTGAGGAAGCGCTTTTTTGTTAATTTGAATATAGTACCCTATCTAAGACACAAAAAGATGATATGGTTTGGGATCTCGTCATAATTATAGATCCTGTTTAAGACAATTTTGGGTAAATTGTATACCCTGTTCAAGACAGCAGGGCCAAAAACCATACCCTATCCAGCGGCACATACCCGTATAGCAAATATATGGGAGTACCCCCCCCCCCCTCCCCCCGGGGAGTTAGTAGATGAGATAAAGGTAGATTCTTCACTGTAACAGGATATCTAGTTTCCACCCGCAACTTTGGTTGTGACATGCAGAGTCGGGAATTTAGCCCTTTTGTTGTCTGGAACACTGAAACTAAGGATCTCAGAGGGTCAACGACGGACTCCCGTCACGTGGTGTTTAAGCAAGTAAGGGACTTTTACTATGTTTACTTAGTGCGTTAACCTGGTTTGGGGCTGATGGACACTGTCAAATTTTCTTTTATTAGTGTGTCATCAGTCAAACCTGAAGTGTCTTTAGTACATTTAGTTTGTACAAATTTAAGAACACCGTCTACATATATTTTTTTAGACAGCACATGTCGAAACCAATCCTATCCTTGGACTCATTTCTCGATTGACAGACCCGTGAGTTCAAATCGACAAATAAGGATACAATGACACGTAAAATTGCCTGTAAAAATAACCGAGAAAACTTTATCGTGTGAGTAAATGGGCTTGTAGAGTAATGGTGGCTTGAGACGAGTCAAACGCACTGAGTTAAATTAAAGTAACGACAACAAACACAAGAAACGATTCAAACGCACCCTTACCTTTATTCAATAAATTGCCGCTTTGTTCCACACAAAATGAGACAAATACAGCTAAAATTCAATAACTACAACAGAGACAAGAGACGAGTCAAACACAAGGACGACAGCATAAACCATAGCCTGCGATACATCCGGACGTTATAATTACTCGTAAAGTTTAGAGAGAAAATTCCGGATATTCCGGATGCATCGCAGGCTACATAAACCAAAACATAAATTAAACCAACCAAAATGATGCGCTCTTGGAAGTAATAGCTATGTTTCCATGACTTGCCTCACGACTTGCTACACAAGTAAACTTATGCATGTGCTCTACACCTGTCAAACCTAGTGCTCTTGTATATTCACGGCTCGCTTACTTTTTAAGGTGACTGGCTACTATTGGAAATAAAAGCCCTCTAAGAGAGCATGTGGTTACTGGTCAAATGATAAATAAACAAGCAAAGCAATTAAACTAAACAAACAAACCAACAAAAATGAATAGAAAAGAAAGAAAGAATGCTTTCGAGAAAAAAATAATTATAAAAGTTGTTCTGTCAATATGGAGTCTACGAGAATGATGAAAGTGCTCCAAAAAGCCCTCCAAATTATATATTACAAAAAGAAAATGACAAACTAGGCAAACCACAACTTTCTATTCCTAAATGTTTTGAGGTTACTGAACAAACAGAACAGTCTTTGCAGTCACATCTGGACTCATTGGCTCTTTGTTAAATGACTAATTAAATTCAAAAATAATTTTCACGTGTATTTCACATATTTTTTACATATTTCCCCCAGTAGTGTAGTGATAGGTAAAATAAAAGCTGTGTCTGGTTAAATAAGAAAAATAAAGATAAATCATTGTCTGCTTATACCAATATATCCAAACAAACACAAGCTACATGGAAAAACGAGTCTGCTTGACCTTTTTGTCAGCGGTATCGACGAAGCCAATGCCGAGTGTGTTCGTAGACTCCATATTTATCGAAAACTTCTAAGATTTTTTCATCGAAAGGAAATATCTAATGAAATTATAACAACCGCTGTCTAAAAAATGAGTTAAGTAATCCTCGAGCCAATTCCGTACGTTTTTCTTCTCTCTTCTTCTTGCCCAATTTTTGCTTTTTTGAAAAACATTTATCACTACTTAACTTTTTGGCACTGTTCAAAACTATTTTCACCATCTGAGTATCTCCTTTTTATGGACACATTTTGGGTACATGACTTTGTTTTCATATTGATAGAATCAACCTCATCTTTTGGTTGAACTAATCTTGTTCCTTGTGGCAATGTTTGGAAATCATATTCATTCCAGGTTGTTAGTAGATTTTTGGAATAGTTTTGACTTATTATGATTACGACTGTCAAGGTACCTTTTCTCAGAACTGACTAAGTTAATTTCTGGTATGGATTTTTGCCTTAAACCTTGTGATGAACTTGTTGAATTGAAATGGGAGATGGCTAGGTTAAATCTAAAATGTGCCATGTCACGTCCAGGGCAGCGATAATTATCATCTTTTGCAAAAACTTCTCTAGAAATATTTGAACAAACATCAAGAACAACATCATAGTGTACTCCACCAGTGTGATTTAGATAAATTGCACATTTGTTTTTTGGCAAGAAACCATCAAGCATGGACTTTGAAAATTTATTCCATTTATAATTGTAACCAGATTTAGTGTAAACAAATATATCTGTATCAAATAAATGAGATGCAGCTAACAATTCAACATCAGATCCCCATGTTTTTTCATGGGGCATTTTTGTACGATTCAAATACTCTTTCAATGAAGTATTCATGTGATAGGCTTCAACAGATACTCTATAGTACTCATATGCTGTATTATTTTCTGCCTTATAATACCATGATACATTTGTCTGCCAGTTACTACATATGACAATGCTCTAAATAAGCAATTTCCGTCACCTTGAACCTTATTATATATGATGTATTTGGTGAATCAATTGGTTTCGACTGGATGTTGTCATGTCCCTTAATAACAGGCAAATTTAGCAATGAGGCCAAAACCTTTTGAGAATCCTTATTTACAGGAATAAATGGATGGTTATCACTTGAAGACATAGTTATAAAAATCTTACCTTAACAAATATTGTGATCTTGCCACTCTGCAATGAAAATGCAAGCTTATTAGTACGATGTAGATCTCAAATGGAGCAATAAACGTTTCAACCAAAAAAGAAACTGGTTGTGATTTCCACACAACAAACTGAGGCATGATAACATACCAAACGAGGCGTACAGAGACACCAATACCGACTTACACAATGCTTAATCCCTCAAAAAAGATTTTAATACAAAAACAACAAAATAAGAAATATTAAAAATCAAAAAGTTTAAAGAAGACAACAAACAGGTAAGGTTTCAAATATATATGGTTATTCTATGAGGAAGAAATCTGAAAAGCTCGATAGCAGATCAGAGGCAGGAACGCCCTCTCGCGCACATGGTCGATACAAACAGAATGTCTAACTAAAAAACTCGAAAAATGAAGACTTACCACGGTAAATGACTTCGAAATATCAGAGCTAGAAGAGAAGAAAGATATATGTTAGATAAATATGGTTATTTTAATCGATAAACACACAGAGATCAGAAAAACTTTGATGGTAGATCAGACTTCGCACCGCCCCCTCGCGCACATGGTCCATACAAACAGAATGTCTAACTAAATAAAAGCTGTCTACGACATCGTGTGCTTACTGGTATAGCTAAAACAAACTAAACAAGACATTCAACAAAAAAATCATTAAATAAATAAAATAAATAAATAACTGTTTATTTAAGTGTCCTAGTCTTCTAGCGCTCGCGCACTGAATTGGGGGACACTATACTCTCACACTCACTACCTCTCGACTCACCAGTTCGTTTTTGATGGAGGGAGGAAAACCGGAGGACCCGGAGAAAAACCCTCGAAACAAGGGAGAGAACGAACTAACAAACTCAACTCACATGAGGCGCCCCTTCCGGGTATCGAACCAGGGACCACAGCGGTGAGAGGCAAGCGGTCTAACCACTCGGCCACCCTTGCTCCCCTTTAACAGTGTAAATATTATATTTTTCTTTGATAATCTTTCTTATGTAGCGATGTTTATATATTTCATAAATTCATTCTCGATCTTTATATTAATAGATGTCTATAAACCATAAACCTTAATACGTCCATCATGAAGCGATATATGTCATGGACACGGACATCGCCAATTGCCTCTAATCAGCGCCGTCAAAAAGCATCTTCTCTTCCTTTAATTTACACAAAACTCCATTTTGTTGTTATTCAATAACTGATCGTTGTTGTGTAAAATCCACATGGTCTCAAAAAGAATACTTTCCGAGATATTCAAAGTAACAGCATCAAATCAAACAAACTACCAATCCACTGACAAGGTACGAGATTGAGCTTTAACAAGAGAGGGGGATTGCGACGGTCGTGCATAGCCTGCGAGGACGGTTGGGAAGGAGAAGAAATGGAGCGGGGGAATGTACTGAAGGCAAGGCAAGGCAAGGCAAGAAAAGATTTCCTTTTCCCTCCCCCTCCCCCTCGCATGCTGCAGTGGGCCACGCAAGCTTCCCGCATCACCCACCATTTGTCATGTGACGGGCGCATGATATATAGGTGTGTGATCGAAGCTAGCTCTGGTCGAAATTCATTTTTTCTTTACTATGCCAAATAATATAGGTAGCTGTTTTAAGTTCTTAATTCCTCTCTCTTGAGAAAGGAAAGTAAGGATATGACTCAGCCTTCATGTTTGGATACCCAGAATAAATCGAATTAAAATCATTTTATTTTAGAATTTTCTCTTGAACTCTTCGAAGGTTTAACTATCCAATATCCTT
Organism: Telmatactis stephensoni; assembly: GCA_029948255.1. NCBI lineage: Eukaryota > Metazoa > Cnidaria > Anthozoa > Actiniaria > Isophelliidae > Telmatactis > Telmatactis stephensoni. Next base: position 548,016 of record JALIZF010001893.1, on the reverse strand, counting down.
TCGACCAAGATTACTTTTAACTTGTGCAATTTTTTCCAAATTATTCTCAAACGTACCTGGATTGGAGACTCAGAGAGCCTGCTAACTCACTGCTCAATTCCTTCTTCACCAATTCTCTGACAGACGAATATGCACATTAAAGCTTGATCCTTAGCAAAACTCCTTAGATTTGGTCCCAATAATGCTGGTTTAACACATCTTGAGTCTACAGTTCTATTCTGTTATTGAGGGTAAATCAGGTTTCATTACATCTTGATTTGCAACACCTTCTAGATTCTGTCTTCATCTACACATGTAAAGAGAGATTTTTATCATGAGAACTACATTCCCATTTTGTGAGGATGCAAGTACAGTAGTTAATTCGAAGTCTTCAATTGCAACCTGAAATGAGCGAATGAAGCAGTTTGGACTTCAGATAAAGTTTCTTTGGGTTGACTATCACAGAAAGATCCACTGTGGATTTCCAAAGCACAAGCAATTCCTTTAGTCTGATCAACAGTGATCTCAATTAAAGACGGATCGTTGAAGGCCTCGATTTTCTGAAAGATCAGAGCTCTTTTCTTATAGCAAATTTTCGTACTAAAATCTTTAAAAGTAATTGATAATTATTCCTTATTTCTACCTCTCGGCGGGGCTGGCAATAAAGAATTTTCCGCTTTGCAAGCGACAAGCCTGAGAAGTACAAAAAACTTTCACTTTAGACCACAAAATCCCCAAAAATGACATCACCCTGGTTACCGATGACGAACAAGAGATTTCGTGAAGGAGGTCACGCTTCTCGAATTGTAGTCTTCGAGCAGTAGATTATGAATCGATAACTTTTTTGGTTCGTCTGTTGCATCCTGACATTATTTTTTGGTCGTTGATAATTGTTGTTGTCATTCAAATTTTCTAGCGACACTGCAAACTGTGCAAAGTCAAGTTGAGTTAGTAGATGAGATCAAGGTAGATTCTTCACTGTAGCAGGATATCTAGTTTCCACCCGCAACTTTGGTTGTGACATGCAGAGTCGGGAATTTAGCCCTTTTGTTGTGTGTGTTTGAATTCTTTCATCTTACTAGAGATCAGTTGAGTATAAGCAGAAGATCAAAGAGTCGCTAAAGCGTTCGTTACGGCCTTGATGAATCTTATGAATGCTTCCACGAGCAATTAAAACAGCGTTTGACATGATAAAGTATTTATAAAAGCACTTACCCCCATATATCTTGCACTAAATACCTCTCGAAATGTCTTTTACGAAGACTTCAAACGATTTTCCGCATGGCACAGCTAGGTAATCAAAATGTGTTTTGGGCGTTGCAAGGGTGAAAAAAAGGCCGGATGTGACGCAGGTTATGCAAGGGCGGTGCATAATGCGGTTTTCGATATTCTGTAAACTCTGACCTTCAAACAGTACTTTGCTATTTGGTTATTCGCTTCCGCCAATTAAAACAAAACATCAAAAAAGTCATACCAAAAGCTCTTAAAATTTTGAAATTGGTCGTTATATTTTAGTCGAAAATTCATAAGCTGGCTTTATTCACGAATTAACGTTGTTTCTTGGAAACAGCTGAAACAGGGTTCACGACATGCCACATAATATCTGTCCTTTGCCGGCGCCAAAGAGCCTCCACAATGCAATATATTATATTTGGCTTGATTCTCTGGTCATTTCGGTTATTTAATTAAAAACTCTACTAAGCAATGGTGCTTCGCATGACAAGGTGAATTCTGGGTAATAAATCAACACAAATACCGTCGTTCTAATACCTTTATGCATTATATTTAGCACATGTGAAATTCGACTTCTAAATCAACTGTGGAACCAACTGTCGTATATTCGACAGTTTCAGTCGCAGATTCGACGGATGTCTTAATTAATACGAAACTGTCGAATTTTTTGATTCAAATGTCGTATTTCGCATGCATTCAAATTCTTCCATTATATGTTTTCCCTCTAGATTCTCTGTCTGCATCTACATGCAAAGAGAGATCTTTATCATCATGAGGTTTGCAATAACTCGCAGTCGTGAGGCTGCAAGTGAAGTAATTCCAAGTCTTTAGTTTCACTTTAGTTCGACTCCCGGCGTAGGCAATCGATGAAAATCGATCATCGAAAACCCAATCGATCAATCGATATCAATCGATTTAATTTGCTAATTAATATCGATTGATATCGGTGATCGATGACCAATCGAAAGGTCACAAGACTGAGCGCCAATCGATGAAAATCGATCATCGATTAACCATCGATTATTGAGTTTTTCGATCATGTTACGAGACGTCATTTATTATGCAGTTGTCTTTGACCTCTACCCATTCCGGTATATCGTTCGGAACGTGCTAACAATCGATGCCAATCGATGCCAATCGATGAAAAGATTCTTGCGCCATCGATTGACCATCGATCACCGATATCAATCGATTAATTATCATCGATTGTAATCGATTGCCATCGATTGTCATCGATCATCGATTTCATCGCTACACCGGGTCGACTATACAACCGACAAGAAGTGAGTGAATGAAGCTCGGGGGAATGAAGCAGTTTGGACTTCAGACAAAGTTTCTTTGGGTTGACTATCACAGAAAGATCCACTGTAGACTTCCAAAGCACAAGCAATTCTTTTCTGATCAACAGTGATCTCAATTAACGACAAACCTGTAACGAGATCGTCGATTTTCTAAAAGATCAGAGCTCTTTTCTTTTACCAAATTTTCGTACTAAAATCTTTACCTAATTGATAATTATTCCTTATTTCTACCTCTCGGCGTGGCTGGCAATAAAGAATTTTCCGCTTTGCAAGCGACAAGCCTGAGTAAAAAGACTTTCACTTTAGACCACAAAATCCCCCAAAATGACATCACCCTGGTTACCGATAACGAACAAGAGATTTCGTGAAGAAGGTCACGCTTCTCGAATTGTAGTCTTTATAGAGCAGTAGATTATGAATCGATAACTTTTTTGGTTCGTCTGTTGCATCCTGACATTATTTTTTGGTCGTTGTTAATTGTTGTTGCCATTCAAATTTTCTAGCAACACTGCAATAGTCAATTAGTTAGAGTTAGTAGATGAGATAAAGGTAGATTCTTCACTGTAATAGGATATCTAGTTTCCACCCGCAACTTTGGTTGGGACATGCACATGCTTGCAGAGTCGGAAATTTAGCCCTTTTGTTGTCTGGAACACTGAAACTAAAGATCTCAGAGGGTCAACGAAAAACCCCCGGCCCGTCACGTGGTGTTTAAGCAAGTAAGGGAATTTTACCATGTTTACTTAGGGTGTTAACCTGGTTTGGGGCTGATTGACACTGTCAAATTTTCTTTTATTTTTGTGTCATCAGTCAAACTTGGAGTGTCTATATTTAGTACGTTTAGTTTGTACAAATTTAAGAACAGTGACTACTAATATTTGTTTAGACAGCACATGTCGAAACCAATCCTAGCCTTGGACTCATTTTTCAATTGACAGACCCGTGAGTTCAAATCGACAAATAAGGATACAATGACCCCGGCCATAAAATAGCCTTTAAAAAAATAGCATAGAAAACCCTGCAAACTTTATCGTTAAGTAAATGGACTTGTAGAATAATCGTGGCTTGAGACGAGCCAAACGCACTGAGTTAAATTAAAGTAACGACAACAAACACAAGAAACGATTCAAACGCACCCTTAGCTTTATTCAATAAATATCCACTTTCTTTCACATAAAATGAGACAAATGCAGCTAAAATTCAATAACTACAACAGAGACAAGAGACGAGTCAAACACAAGGACGACAACATATACCAAATAAATATAAATTAAACCAACCAAAATGATGCGCTCTTGGAAGTAATAGCTTTGTTTCCATGACGTGCCTCACGACTTGCTACACAACTTATGCATGTGCTCTACACCTTCCAAACTTGGTGCTCTTGTACGTTCACGGCTCGCTTACTTTTTAACACTAAATAGTCAGTGCTCTGTTTGGCACTGCAGGCAATGACAACAGGTGATCGCATGGTCACGTGACTCGGTGAGATGGAGTTAAGGTGGCTCGAAGTAGTATTCCATTTCTTTTAATTTCATTTATCCCATTTCATATTATTCCATTCTATTCCATTGATCATTCCTTTCTGTTTATTTCGATTTCATTGGATTTAAGGTGACTCAAAGTAGTTTTTTTCAGACCGCAACGCACATTTTCATTTGGCGCAATGGACAACTTAATGCGCACCAATGGACTGGTTTCTACATAAAATATGAGGATAAGATTGAAGTTTTAAATGGTGTTATAATTAAATCGATCGACGGTTTTAAAATAGCGAAAATCGAACATCGTCAAAAATGATTTTCCTCTAATATCTCGCAAAATTGATCAGCTTCAGACAAGCGGTAAGCTGCATGAAAACAAATGCACAACATTTCAAGTAGATTTTAGGATATTTAATCTGTTTGATTTTCTTTAAATCACGAAAGTTTCTTTCCATGTCTCTTGTGAGACTTTTCTCCGCTTCTTGTACATCAAAAGTTGTTTCTCAAAAACGCAGGACTTTTTTTGCTTGGCGTTTTAGTAGGGCATTACTTGTTCTATATACAGCAATATTGCAGCAGCTCATTAAAATACAAGCACTTAAACGACCCGAAACTTAAACCTGATGTTGACCCAAACGCCAGCTCAAAGCTTGCGTTGAGACAACCATTCGACTTGCTAATTAGCATATTGCACTTGCAAATTGTTCACAGCATGTGCACGTGCGTAGCACGTTCTACGCTACATGCATCATGAACCGGAAATAAAGAATTCGCTTTAGAAGAACTTTCACTTGTTATATTTGTATGTTTTTAGGTTGGGGAGACTTTATTTTTAAAAGTACAAGCATAATATTTGGGAAATAATATCAACTACTTAGAAGTAAACATCACCAAATAAACAAAAGGAAAGAGTTTAATCGTATTTCCGGTTCCTGATGACTCTATGCAAATTTATGCTACGCACTTGCACGTGCTGTGAAAAATTTGCAAGTGCAATATGCTAATTACGAGTCGAATGGTTGTCTCAATGCACGTTTTGAGCTGGCGTTTGGGTCAACATCAGGTTTGAGTTTCGGGTCGTTTTAGGTCTTGTATTTGAATGAACAGCTGCAATATTGCTGTGTATATAACAAGTAATGCCCTACTTAAACGCCAAGCAAAAATAATCCTGCGTTTATGAGATTTTTAAAAAACAACTTCTGAGTACAAGCTGCGGAGAAAATATCTCACAAGAGACTTGGAAAGAAAAAAAATATATCTAGACATCGATGAAGAGTTGAAAGTCGGCTTTTTCACGTAAGGTAAGAGGTAAGTGTATATTTTAGCAATATTTCCACAGTGTTTTCGTGGTGTTTTGCGTACTTCGAGTATTTTCTACGCTGTCGTTATGTCCAAGAATAGAAATACAGCATGTATGGAAACTTTTGTGATTTAATTTAAGAAAATCAAACAGATTAAATCTCCTAAAATCACCTGAAATGTTGTGCATTTGTATGAATTTTTCTATGCAGTTTACCGCTTGTTTGAAGCTGATCAATTTTGCGAGATATTAGAGGAAAACCATTTTTGACGATGTTTGATTCTCGCTATTTTAAAACCGTCGATCGATTTAATTATAACACTACTTAATACTTCAATCTTATCCTCATATTTTATGTAGAAACCAAGTCCATTGGTGCGCATTAAGTTGTACATTGCGCCAAATGAAAATGTGCGGTGCGGTCTGAAAAAAAAATTACTTCGTATCACCTTAAATCCAATGAAATCGAAATAAACAGAAAGGAATGATCAATGGGATAGAATGGAATAAATGAAATGAAATAAATGAAATAAAAAGAAATGGAATGGATTGATCAGTGGAATAAACGGGGAAAGGAATGATCAATGGGATATTATATATATGAAATTAAAAGAAATGGAATTGAATGATCAGTGGAATCCGATGAAATGGAATTGGATGAAACGAAACGAAACCTTGTTTGTAACAGTTATTATTTTAACATCTAGTTTACAAGTATTATTTCATTTATAAACGGACCCTTATGCATTCGACGTAACAAAACAAAAATTCGCAGACTGACTTTTTCTCTCCAACAGCTTAACTATAATATCATATACCCTTATCTATAAGCTATGCAGTCATTGCATTGGGCAGTGACTACAAAACTCATCTAAATAAAATACAAATAAAACAAAACCACATAATAAGAATAATTTATCTTTAATCTACTTTGCAGGTTACGGTAGAGACACTGAGAGTGCCCTACCATTATTTAATCTATTAGATTTATTATTGATAGTTGAAAACATATTTATGTGATAGAGTTTGATTATGTCCCGCGGGGGGAGGGGGTACTCCCTTACAAAAGTGGCAGGGGTGCTCGACGGACCTTTTAGGGACGAAAATATGACCCACTCATACCTTTTAGGGTTTCCGGTTCATAGCGTACCTTTTAGGGTCAGGATAACGAAAATCACATAAAGATTGAAACACATACGAATATTCTTTATAAATAATATAAACAATATTAGTTGAATGTGGTCGTACCTTTTAGGGTATAAAAATCGGCATCTAATTTATGCGTACCTTAATTTTATGGTCATTTTCAAAACCCTCCGTCCACCCCTTTCACTTTTGTAAGGGAAAATTATGTGTCATAATCTTGAAATTCCTTTGAATTCCAAAAGCCTATTCGGGCTCAAATGTATGTGTAGAGTTAATGTGGGGTGTGCTTTACTTCTAGTTTTGTCTTTATCAACTAGGATTTTAGTGGGAATTATAAAAAGCAGAACTTGACAATTCTACAGAAAATTCATTGGATAACGAGGTAATTTCATCGTTGAATTTCACGAGGGAAACTATTGTTTCAATTGCAGAAAAATGAAGTAACTTTTGCGGTAGTTTGACAATTTTTGTTCCTCAGATACTCAAAGGTTCAAAGATTCAAAGGTTTTTATTTTCCACACGTGTATTTTCATGTTTATACAAAATACTAATTGATAAGTGGAGGGCGCCAAAAATACAAAGCACAAGGGTTAATTAAGTGAGCTTTTTGCACCAAATAGTTTAAGCTACTCATCACGAGGCTGAAGCAATTTAAGTTTGCAATTCAACGATTTTCATTCGAGAGTACAGCTTCATTCTCATCGTTCGCTGGCTGTTTTTGTGCGGTACTTGCTGTTGAATGGTTTACTATGTGCTTTGAAAAAAGGGGGACAAAATCGGCTCTATTTTATTTTATTCACGACTACAGCTTCATTCTCATTCGTTGGCTGTTTCAGTGTACTTGCTGTTGAAACTGTCACACTTTTACACGAAATAAACTGAAAAGTATTGTTGTCAGTTGCTTCAAGGTTTCGGTATTTGCCAAGCGCCTTCGCGCATCCAATACCAAATTGTACCTGGATTATCTATGCCGGCACTCGAGATCCAAGGGGCAGGATTGTATTTGCCGGTGGGTCCTGGAAAAAAATCATGTAGTCTGCTGTTATCGGTAATAAGTGACACCTCCCAAGGATCGTTCTGAGTCCAAAGTAAAGTTACAAAAGCAAGTGGCATTACTTAGTTCTCGGTGTATACATATTTCTCTTGCATATTTTTGTTAGACAAAGATATTGCATTAATGAAGACATTATGATGTGAATACTGGCCCTAAGTTGCAACAAGAGAGCATAAATATGCATGATCAATTGACCTTAAGTTTTGACATTTTGTGAAGATCATTGTTGAAAGCAAGCGTAAAAGCAAAATTTGCATAAGTTTCAAAAGCGCGAAAACGTGACTACGAGCATGCGCAGACGCTTTTCACTAGTGTCTAGAGAGACTAAGCATCACCTACACGGCAAACGGCAGAGAGGATCACGTGACCTACGAATTTCGCGTCTGACGTTCCGCGTTTGGTACTCAAACATAAGAACGACTTTTCGCGTTTACGACAAACGCAAAATGACCCATCTTCACGTTGAAACAGCAACGCCAGATGCGAAAAAAACAGTTCACGTGACCCTCTGCCGTTTGCCGTTTCTCGTGTACGCGATGCTTAATCTCTCTCTCGGAAAATCTCCGCCTTATGGGCAGTCAGTGAGAGCGCACGATTTTACCAAAGTAGCCTGTATCATAAGATTAAAATTCATATAAATATCAATTCATATACTTTACGTTACCTGTGATAGATCCCCACCAATCACGGGTTGCACTTTTAGATGTTGTTAGCTTCTCTTCTGAAATCCAAGGCATTCGTTTCTCGATCCCATTGTCAGCATAATTCCAGTTGTCAAACTTTTTCACCAGGTTAACATTAGTTTGATGATTTGTCGTGGCTGTGAATGTGTAGGATCGATCAGCCTCCCATATTCCTCCCCAGCGTCCTGTCGATAGATAATGGTCTCATTATTTATAAAAACGTATTTGAAGTAGTATTAATTGGGTCGGTGTATGTTATAAAAATGGATAAAAATGACTCGATTGAAATATGTAACGGCACGTCAAAAGAACAGGTACTTGTCACAGGCACACAAAGCTGGGACAATTCACCTTATGGGTGCTGCACATTTTGATCAATGAATTATGTTATCATACAAACCGTACTTGGCCTGGCGCACACTCCTAACAAAGCCTTTGGAAATAGTCACGTGACGAGACACACTGTTTTTTAAAGTTGTTCCGGAAATACCCGAATCTGGACCCGGACCCATGCGTAAATCCAAACATATACTGATAAAATGTACTGCAAGTTTGCTGCAAGTTGAGTGAATCCTGACTTCTGATTGAATTGGATCAATATCACGAACACCAAGGAAGCCATTTCGCAGTTTGCTGCGAGACAAGTTGACTTTGGGGTGGTAATACGCGCAACATCATGAAATTTTTGTTGCAAAAAGTTGAGCGACTGTCTACTCGCTGCAACAGACTTTTTCAACTAGCAGCAAACTATTTTGTTGCGAGACAAGTTTGTACTCGGGTGGGAAAACGCGCAGAATCGCTCTTCAACTTGTTTCGCAGCAATGTTGCGAGATAAGTTGAGATATTTTGTTGCTAGTATTACCGTACCTTAATGGAGCATAGATAAAGATTTAGGAGTGATTTTTGTGAATCTACACTATGGTCTACCTCGTGCTTTGGCTTCAAGTCTGTACTCAAACTTATCTCCAGTAACATTCAAATTATTTTTGATGTCATCAGCGTACTTCAGTATCGAGTAGTCCTTCGCCACACTTGGTGATTCAGCATTTCTTAGCCGCACATTGTCTTTAGTCCAGGTATTAGTACGACTAGTAACCAATAGGGTCCATCCACCTCCATCACGTGACATATCACAATAAGCTTTGACAGGGGGTTTGGACGGACCATGAGGGTGAATGTAGTAGATTCCATCAGTGGTACTTTTTCCTTTTTGGTTTTCAATCATTTGAAGATGACGGCAGGAATGGGGTACTGAAATTTCAACGAAAACACGTTATGTATGGTCTACGTAAGAAATGGATTCCTTTTTTCTGTGCGTCTGTACTCTAATAGATGCACAGATGACGTCAAAATGTAGTGAAAAGAAAAAAGTACGCCACGAGATGAAGTCGAGTGACGTCATTGTCTGTCATTGTTCTCACGACATTTTGACGTCTTCTGTGCATCTACTAGAGTACAGACCCACTGAAAAAAGGAAGTTTCATCGTAACATTTTGACCAATCAGAGCTCGCGTAAGATTCAGTGACGTCATCTATGCGTGTGTACTGTAATAATACACGGTTCTTGTCCAATCAGCATTTTCCCATGTCCTCCATCGATCCAATTCAACAACTTCGCTTGGAAGATTATTATTTTTGTTGATCTAGTGACAAATAATTCTTAGCTAAAGTTTAGTACCTTTGTTTGTGCAAATATGTATAAAGCTATTTCAATTAACGTTGTCGCTGAAAAAGCCTAAAGGCTAAAGGCTTTCAACTATCTTTTGTTTACTAACAAACGTCGTTATAGCGCTATCTAAGAATTAAGGAATATGTGTCCAAGTGTAGACATTTGCAAGCATACAGTGAGTTTCTTAATCGCGTAACGATGTCACGGGGAAAAAGTTTTTCATTATGCCGCTCTCAAAGCTTTAGGCTTTAGGCTTTTTTTCAGCGCCAACGTTAATTGAATCAGCTATATATATATATACCGTACAAAGCAAATTATATGCATTGTAAGAGAAATATTAAACATTTGTAGAGATTCTATTTTGATTTGATATATACTCGATCTTGATTGGATAATTTGGACGAAAATTTGTCAGGGTGGCGCCTTGGTTGAAGTAGTTGCATATCGAATGACTGAAGGTAATTTACAAATAACTTCTCAGCTTGACTAGTGTTGTTAGACCCATGTAGCATAACTGGCAAGGTATAAGCACGTGAGGTTTCCAACAATGTGTTTTCACTCTTGTTGGAGTTAGGACAATGTTGTTTCACAAAGATCATGAAATTAAAAAAGCCGAAATCCCCGATGACTTTATTCAGTTAAAATTAACTTTTATGCTTTGAAATCTTCGTCTCATATCAAATTAATTAAAGACCTTTGAGATTTGCCCGTATATTGTAGACAAAAGAAAGAAATCTGTATGTTTGTGGCTGGGACTTCATTTCGCTCACTCACACTTTCTAAAAAGTTTATCCTCATATATTTTCTACGTTTACGGTAAAAACTATATGCGAACGAAATACACTTTGAGAGTTAGCTTTCTCAAATATGTGATATAAAGCAGAAAGCCAAAATAGGTCTTAAAATAACATATAAAAACATAATCTATTTTACGCGGTCGAAGTCCATGTCGTCCGCTTTACAAATTTTCTTTAAAATAAGATTTTTATTTAGATCACAAAAGCAAGTCTTCAACTGTTGTATATATATACATTTTTTTTTTACATTTATCACATTTATTAGTAATATTTTCATCCTTATAGTCACGTAAGAATAGTCAGCAATTTAGTTTATTTCGTCTTTACGACCTTTACCTTCACAATGACTTCCATAATATCCTGCTTGACATTCGCAGGTGTAGTTGTCGTTTCTGTAGTCTGGAATACAAATACCGTTGTTCTTGCACGGTGTAGACAAGCATTTGGTCTTTATTTTATATTATTAAATAAAGACAAAAATATTAGTAGAGTCACAAGATCTAAAAAAGTTATAAAGCTATTACTTATCATTTCTCACCTGGATAGTCAAGTGATGGTAGTTTGTGTTGATGGTCAGATTGTTGGGGTTTCTGAACATGTCTGTTGCGAGTAGCTCACATCGATACTGCCCAATGGAAGACTTGGCAATGTTCAGAGAAACACATCTCTGATCTGCCACACAGCTTAACAGACAAGTGTCTTGCTTTACGACCAGTCCAACTTTGAAAGGCATGACATTAAGATACAAAGTTGGAAGTTGAACAAACTTGGCGAAACGAAGACCCGACTTTTTATCATGAAACAAAGAAGTGTTGGCTGCACTGTGTTGAACAACATCACACTTTGTTGGAATGGGAAAACAAAAATATATCCAAACCAAGGAAAAGAAAGCTGGTTTAGTATCCATACTGGCTAAAACAATTATATAAGTAACCTGAAAGCTCCTACTTTTTCAGTATTCTAATAAGATATTCACAGCTTTGACAGATGTGTTGCTTTTGTGAAGTTTTAAGATTTAATGAATCTACTAAGGGGGTAGTACAATTGCATTTTATAAATTCATGGTAAAACAAAAAGTGTTAGCTGTACTGTGCTAAATGACGTGACAGTTTGTTGGAATTAGACAACACTGATATAAATACCCAAACCATGGAAAGGAGGGACATTATCAGTATGGTATTAAAGAAAACCTCCTCTTTTAGTAAAACATTTTGTTATTTTCTATCTTTGAGATGATTAATATGTAATGTGTATGATAATCTATTTGTAATGTATTATTATATAATAATTGGCATATTACGCGCGCTCTGATTGGTCGAACAACCATGTGCGATTAGAGTACACACACATAGATGGCGTCATCGAATCTTACGCGCGCTCTGATTGGTTGGAATGTTTCGATAGATATTATATAAAACAGATAGATTCCATTTTTCCGTGCGTCTGTACTCTAATCGATGCACAGAAGACGTCAAAATGTGGTGAGAACAACAGTCACGCCACTCGACTTTTTTGTTCTCACCACATTTTGACGTCATCTGTGCATCGATTAGAGTACAGACGCACGGAAAAATGGAATCTATTTGTTAAATAGACGTTGTTCCGTACCATATTCTGAAATTACAGTCACAATTCCTAGTAATTCTGTCGCACTTTAAAAGTAACTGTCGCAATTCAAAATAAAAGTTGTCGAACTTTGAAATAGTCTAACAAAGCTGTCGCAATTCGAAATAACCGTACGTTGTAATATGAATTCTTTGGAATGACTTTCCCAGATAAATGGATAGAGCAGATTTCGTATGAGTGTGAAACGAACCGCGCCGTGCCGTGACCGTGTCAGTGCCGTGTTGTCTATAAAATCATTCGAAATTCCTGCCGTAACCGTGCCGTGACCGTGCGGTGCCGTTTTCACAGTCATACGAAATCTACTCTAATGACCTGACAGTACGTATAGCGATATTTACTTTTTACAATTAACATTGAAGTCAGAAATTAGAGCACAGAAATCTTTTCTCAATCAAATTTGCCAACTATGAAAATAAAAGATTTCTTTGTTTCGGTAGCCAATAGTGCTCTGTTTGGCACTGCATGCAATGACGACAGGTGATTGTATCGTAATTATCGCTATATGATCGACTAAGGTCACGTGACTCGGTGAGTTAAATCCAATGAAATCGAAATAAACGGGGAAAGGAATGATCAATGGGATATTATATATATGAAATTAAAAGAAATGGAATTGAATGATCAGTGGAATCCGATGAAATGGAATTGGATGAAACGAAACGAAACCTTGTTTGTAACAATTATTATTTTAACATCTAGTTAACAAGTATTATTTCATTTATAAACGGACCCTTATGCACTCGACGTAACAAAAAAAGTTTTCGCAGACTGACTTTTTCTCTCCAGCAACTATATATAATCTCATATATCCTTATCTAAGTTATGCAGTCATTGCATTGGACAGTGACTACAAAACCCATCTAAAGAAAATACAAATAAAACAAAACCACATAATTAGAATTATTTATCTTTAATCTTCTTTGCAGGTTATGGTAGAGACACAGAGAGTGCCCTACCATTATTTAATCTATTAGATTTATTATTGATAGTTGAAAACATATTTATGTGATAGAGTTTGATTATGTCCCGCGGGGGGAGGGGGTACTCCCTTACAAAAGTTATAGGGGTGCTCGACGGACCTTTTAGGGTCGAAAATATATGACCCGTTCTACCTTTTAGGGTTTCCGGTTCGTAGCAAACCTTTTAGAGTCAGGATAACGAAAATCACATGAAGACTGAAACGATCTTACATACGAATATTCTATATTATCAATGTGGTCGTACCTTTTAGGATATCAAATCGGCATCTCTGATAATTTATGCGTACCTTTTAGGGTCATTTTCAAAACCCTCCGTCGAGCACCCCTATCACTTTTGTCAGGGAGCACCCCTCTCCCCGGGGGGGATTATGTGTCATAGACATCAATACTGAGTTTCGCAGAACAGAAAAAGTAGAGATACTTTGCCAACTAGGATTAGGAAACGCTAATATTGGATGCACTGTGGTAGTTCGGGTGATCTAGGATGAGCAATCACTCATTTCTTTGAACTCTTCTTCGGGTTGCTTCGGGCATGTAAACTAAACATAAGAGTTGGTTCGCTTGCTAGGATGATCCTAGTGCAATTTAGTGCCATGTAAACACCCCCTTAGTGGACTATAAATTTTCTATCAATAGGCTTGTGCATGAATACCATTTTAATTAGTGTAGATTATTTTCATTCATAGCTCTGCTGCGTGTCCCCGCCTTTTTATACAGTTTATTTCCATTTCTTCTTCTTGTTTTTATTCAATTATTATGTATTTTAGGTGGAAGTTTTACAAAGAAAGAAAGAAAGAAAGAAAGAAAGAAAGAAAGAAAGAAAGAAAGAAAGAAAGAAAGAAAGAAAGAAAGAAAGAAAGAAAGAAAGAAAGAAAGAAAGAAAGAAAGAAAGAAAGAAAGAAAGAAAGAAAGAAAGAAAGAAAGAAAGAAAGAAAGAAAGAAAGAAAGAAAGAAAGAAAGAAAGAAAGAAAGAAAGAAAGAAAGAAAGGTTATGGCATTTTCCAAGGGCCTTCGCGCATCCAATACCAAATTGTACCTGGATTTTCCATGGTTTTGGCGATCCAAGGGGCAGGATTATATTTCTTGTCGTCTGCTGGAAAAAAATCACGCAGCTTTTGGTACTAACATTTACAATGCCCCAATATTCTCACCGGTTTGTGTATATGCGACACTTCGCTCAGAATCGTTCTTAGTCTCAAGTAAGATAGGTTGCAAAGCGAGTGGCCTGCAGTCTGCATTCTTCAAAACAAAAAACAAAAAAAAACAACCAGAAAAAACAGAAACGCCAATCAATCAGAATGCAGAAAAGGTGTTCTATATTCGTCAGTATTCATTTCCTTAACGTCATATATACTGCACTCAGTTTTTTCTCTCTCTATTTTTGGTAGGCAGGCCCAAAGCATTGTATATTGTGACAAGAGAAAATCATAAAAAATAATAGAGAAATGAAAAAGAAATGTACTCGCTGAACTTCTGATGAACGTTTTCCCTGAGGTTTGTAATCAGTTTTGTGACCATCTTCGATCGGATCGAACAAAATACTTACAAAGTTCATAGCAAAGAAAAACAGTGTGCTGCTTACTATACCGAAACGCACAACCATTCACAAACTTTACAAAATATGTACGGAATGTGGGAACAACTATCCCCACAATCCCATGCATAAATTTCTTTCTGGATTTTACAATTTTTGAATGGCTGTAAATCGTTCAATATTGACCCGATCAACACCAAACTTCAAGATTTTTTTTGCTCGATGTGCTCTTTCTGGTTGTGTGGGTGTATTGATTATCGTAATTTAGGGGCTGGTACCCAGCCCCTTCTCGGACATTATAATCGGCAATTTTAGAAAGCCTATAGCCTGATTTGT
Organism: Telmatactis stephensoni; assembly: GCA_029948255.1. NCBI lineage: Eukaryota > Metazoa > Cnidaria > Anthozoa > Actiniaria > Isophelliidae > Telmatactis > Telmatactis stephensoni. The sequence continues at coordinate 532,894 of JALIZF010001893.1, read as the reverse complement.
TAATCTTTTTTCACTGAGGGGAGGTTAGTTCACTTCCATTTTACTAACGATGCAGTTTGTCTTTTCCGTGCCCGGTATTATGAAAAATTTCCCGCCGAATAGGCAGCCAATCAGAGCGCACAATTTTACCGGAAGTAACTTGCGCCATACGATAATTAACAAATAGAACAGCTTTTTCCGTGCTCCGTTCAGTAATACTGTAAAAAGTAAAAAGATGTTCTATTTGTTTTATTATATATTTTGAAGTAAATATTCAAGGGAAAAAGTTCGATTTTCTGCGTACAGAAATGTAAAAGGTGCACGCGCGGTCGAGTTCGCGCTGCTGACATCAGAACCGCGCTCCGTTCTCCAACAAAGCACAGCTTTCAGCCAATCAAAGCGCGCGTATATAATAAAAATTCCTATAGATTCATATCAAAATATAAATTCATAGACTTCAACTTACCTGTAATGGTTCCATAAAACAGACTGTATGCGTTTCTAGATGTTGTAAGCCTTCCTTTTGAGATCCAAGGCATTCGTTTTTCGATCGCATTATCAGCATAATTCCAGTCGTCAAACTTTTTGACCAGTTTAACATTATTTTGGCCATTGTTCATGTACGTGAATGTGTAGGATCGACTAGCCATCCATATTCCTCCCCAGCGTCCTATGATAAAATATATATGTATAAAGAACACTTCACCATTAAAATTGCTACAAACGACGTGCTGCTTTCGTCGCTTGTCACTTTCGTCGCTTGTCGCTTTCGTCGACAGAAGTTTCTGTCGCTCGTGCAATACAATACAATACAATACAATACATTCTATTTTTGCAAACATTATTACATTACAGATTTCATTTTTGGCAGAATTACAATGGGTAGGTTTAGTTACAAAAAGTATGTGTATTTTTATTTGTAATTTTGAGAGTTTTCTTTTTTGAATGCCTAGAGGCTAAATTAACTGCGGGTTTTCGTGTTAGCCACTAATCATTTTATGTTATAATTGTCACGAGCGAAAAGTATAATAAATGGACGTGTCCTTATAATAATATAAATATATACGTACATACATACAATTTACCTATAGTATAACTATAATTATTAATCGTGAAAGTCACATACGTACGCCGAAAAGTTGTCCCCGTTAACCGGATTAACCTAGCTTTTTGTCTTACTTTTTCCTGAAGACACTAAAAACAAATTAGCGAGTTATCACAGCTACCACAAACTAACCTGGAACATGCAGTTCATCTTCATATAAACAGGGCCTTATTAGGGTTTGTTTACATGAGAGCGAGTTGTCCCTGGTAGCCAGGACATAACTTTCTTTTTAGTGTTCGGGGGGGTACTCAACCCCGGGGGGGGGTACTCAACCCCATTTTGGATAGGGGTGTGCCTCCAGAGTTCTAGAAACCTGACCCTGTTTAAGACAGTCGAAAGTGAAAAAATCATACCCTGTTCAAGACAAATGAGAAGAAAATCGACCCTGGCCTAGACAAAAAACGGCTGAGGAGGCGCTTTTTTGTTTATTTTGAATATCGTACCCTATCTAAGACACAAAAAGATGATATGGCTTATAATTAAAATAATTAATTATAAATTATATAATTAATTATAAATTATAGATCCTGTTTAAGACAATTTTGGATAAAATGTATACCCTGTTCAAGACAGCAGGGCCAAAAACCATACCCTATCCAGCGGCACATACCCGTATAGCAAATATATGGGAGTATCCCCCTCCCCCCCGGGTAGTATTCCCAAGGAAAAGAAAACAGAAGGGTTATTACGGTTGTCAGGGACAACTCACTGTCGTATAAACAGTCCCTTGAATGAATGTCAAGGTATTGCAAAAACCTAACACTGAAGGTTAAAGCCACTGAAGTCTAAAGGTTGTAGGAAATGAACTCAAGGATTTGCTGGCCGAAGAGTTTAGATTCTGGTGCTTAAAGTTCGATGAATTCAAGAGGTGACTCTTGCAGGGTACAATCACAATTCTAGATTTTTTACAACTTTTTCTGCAACATTGCAGGTAACAGTTGCAGGTTTGAGACCACGTTTTATTTCTGTAAACTTTTCTAGCTACATTACTTTGGGCGCTACATTGCAGGGGTGGACACACGGTGGAACTGTGTTGCGCGCAACATTACAGGGGTGGACAGACGGTGCAACTGTGTTACGCGCAACATTGCAGGGGTGGACAGACGGTGCAACTGTGTTACGCGCAACATTGCAGGGGTGGACAGACGGTGCAATTGTGTTACGCGCAACATTGCAGGGGTGGACAGACGGTGCAACTGTGTTACGTGCAACATTGCAGGGGTGGACAGACGGTGCAACTGTGTTGCGCGCAACATTGCAGGGGTGGACAGACGGTGCAACTGTGTTGCGCGCAACATTGCAGGGGTGGACAGACGGTGCAACTGTGTTGCGCGCAACATTGCAGGGGTGGACAGACGGTGCAACTGTGTTGCGCGCAACATTGCAGGGGTGGACAGACGGTGCAACTGTGTTACGCGCAACATTACAGGGGTGGACAGACGGTGCCACTGTGTTGCGTGAAGCATTGCAGGGGTGGACACACGGTGCAACTGTGTTACGCGCAATCTTATGGAAGAAGTTGCATTGTGTGTGCGTTTATGTACAGGATAAAAATCTCAGCCCCTTCCGCGTTATCTAGTAGATTACAGCACTTTTAAACATATCTCGGGTTTTTTTTACCTACCCCGTTCATTAGCCTCAAGTCTGTACTCAAATTTGTTTCCAGTAACATTCAAATTATTTTTGATGCTATTAGCATACTTCAGTATCGAGTAGTCCTTCCACACAGTTGGTGATTTAGCATTTCTTAGTCGCACATTGTTTTTAGTCCAGGTATTAGTACGACTAGTAACCAATAGCGTCCATCCGCCTCCATCACGTGACATATCACAATACACCTTGACAGGGGGCTTGGTTGTACCTTGAGGGTGAATGTAATAGATTCCGTCAAGAGGATTCTTTCCTTCTAGGTTTTCAATCATTTGAAGATGACGGCAGGAATAGTATACTGAAATATCAATGATAACTCAAGGTTACTCTAATAGCTGTTTAACGTACGTGATTCCTTAGTTTTGCACCGCGCACTTTTCTGTGCTTGTAGCGGTTAGCACAGAATTATGACTTTCCGACTATTTTCATTAAAATTACTTGTAAAAATACCATAAAAGGCAATTCGGAACATTTTTCTAAACTTAAGCGCCATAACGAAAATGTTCAGGAATTGAGCCTGGGTTACTTGTGATTGCCGTTAGTCCCGTAGTTCTAACTTGGACCATCGTTAAATGCTTACATAGTTGGTATATAGAAGTTAGAATTTCATTTTGAGATCAAAATACCCCAGGTACGGAGCCGTCAAAGGGACATGCAAACTTTTTTTCAGGATGCGACTTTGCTGCAAGTTTTGCTGCGACTTGCACGTTTCACTGCGACTTTCGTTGTAAGTTTTACTGAGACTTTTACCGCAAGTTGCAAGTTTTACTGCGATTTTTAAAACTTGCAGCTCGCAGTAAAACTTACAGTAAATTGAAGTCGTAATAAAACTTACAATTTGCAATAAAACTCGCAGTAAAACTTAAACCAAAAGTCGCAGTAAAAATTGCAACTTGCAGTAAAAGTCGCAGTAAAAATTGCAACAAAACTCGCAGCAAAAGTCGCATAAAAAAGTATGCATGTCTCTTTGACGGCTCCGTACACTGGGATACAGATCCTAGTAGTAATACATATACAAACGTTAGTAGTTAAGTATTAAGGCTGTGTTTTTTTACTGTGTTTTTAAGTTTTAAAAACCTTCCTTGGCCACCTGTCAGTTAGATTAATACATGCAAATCCCCTATAATTATAACTTCATAACAGCAAATTCAAAAACACCCTAGAACGCTTAGTTCTTTTTCGTCTTTTATATCTGATTCTCTTTTAGACAAGTGAAAGCTTTCTTTATCTTTAATACAGTAAAAATCCGCATAAAAGAACCTGTGAATTTCTGTGACAGGCTGAAATGGTTTTATATAAAATGCATGTTTGTCTCATATATTGGTTGCTTAATTGCTCAATATTTAGCCTGGGTTCTTAATCCTCAATTTGATTCTTTTATGCTGGTTTTTCTTGTATAATAGCAATTGTAGACGTAGGGAATGAGTATAGAAAATCTGAAGCCAGTCTTTGCTATCCTAATGACCTGTCCTAACTAAACTACAACAATACTTTTCAAAAAATTTCTTTTAATAATAACATTAAGTATTTGGAGCATATATACAGGGTCTCTATGCTCTTACAATGCTAGAATTAAATTGAAAATAATAATCATTATTATAATAATAATAAACCTATAAAAGCGGAAAACGACCGTCGCCAGTCGAAATCATAGGAAAATATAACAATACCGGTATCTATCTATCTATCTATATATATATGTAATATAGTCCTAAGAATAACATTTATAAAAAAGGTACGTTTTATCTGAACTTTTGAAATAACTTCAAGTGTTTGATAAGCGGATACTGTTATAAGGCATCGAGTTCCATAGTTTTGCATTGGTGCTGCTGTTTGAAAAGCTCTGTCTCCAGTCTTTGTCTTTGTTGGTGGGACAACAAGCAGATTTTGAACTGAAGAACGCAGTGAGCTAGCGACCAGGTTTGTATTTCACCACAAGTTCTTTTATGTAGTCGGGTGCTTGGTTGTTCAGAGCTTTATATGTCATCAGTACAATTTTAAATTCTATCCTAAACTTTTCACATTCAAATATGTTAAAACTCCTCCTTTGAGAATTACAGCTATTTCAAAAAACGTTGAATACTGAATACTGCATTCTGCATACTGAATAGTGCATTAAAAGACCAAAATGTCTTGTAGTTCAGTATGTTTTGGAGATGGCATGGTGAAAATCCTCTATAACAGCTATAACTAGGCAAATAGGTGGCAAAAACGACAACGGAAACGATCAAAAATGCAATTTGTAAGTCTTGGAATGCACTATTCAGTATGCAGAATGCAGAATCCAGTATTCAACGTTTTTTGAAATAGCTGTATACCAAGACTTGAAAACTAGCATAACAAAATAAGCTACCGAAAGGCATTCTGCAAATGTATATATGTTTATCCCACACCATTGAAAATACACACACACTGGCAATTCAAAGTTAGTTTCATCCTTACCTTTCTCACAATCACTTCCATAATATCCTGCTTGACATTTGCAGCTGTAGTTGTCGTTTCTGTAGTCTGGAATACAAATACCGTTGTTCTTGCACAGTGCCGACAAGCATTTGGTCTTTATTTCATGTAACAAGACAAAAAGGCTTCAGTACATTCAAATTGGAAAAAGTAAAATACTGCACTTCGTTGAAATATCAGTTAATCATTAAGTCTCACCTGAATGGCCAAGTGATGGTAGTTTGTGTTGATGGTCAGATTGTTGGGGTTTCTGAACATGTCTGTTGCAAGTAGCTCACATCGATACTGTCTACTGGAAGACTTGGCAATGTTCAGAGAAACACATCTCTGATCTGCCACACAGTTTAACAGGCAAGTGTCTTGCTGCATGGCCTGCCCCACTTTGATGGGCATGACATTAAGATACAAAGTTGGAAGTCGGACAAACTTGGCGAAACGAAGACCCGACTTTTTATCGTGAAACAAAGAAGTATTGGCTGCACTGTGGTGAATAACATCACACTTTGTTGGAATTGGACAACATAAAAATGTCCAAACCAAGAATAGGAAAGCTGTTTTAGCATCTATGCCAAAACGGTTGTGACTAAAAAAAGAACTTTTTTTCCTCATTTTTTTTGCTCATGAATGAAAATCTAATAAAATATTCACGTCTGACAGATGTGAATACTTCTGTTATTCCGCATTTACGGTAACAAGCGGCAATAACAATAATAATTCAGTAGCAATTTAAAAAAAAAAAAAAAGGCAAATTGGTTTTCGTCTACATAAACAAGCTTGACTTGACGAGCAAAACTTTGCAAGTTTTTTGGCGTCGGCATGTTTTCCTTGTCAAGAAAGACCGATTTTCAAGGAAAATGTGCGTGTAGAGATGCAGCTTTATACCCTTGTTGGGCAAAGTTCAGAGTTTTTTGATGATGATGTATGTTATATGGAGATCAACGTTACTATGGCAACACGGAGAAATAACTCCTTTTTACATATACTCAATTTTTATGAGTTCTATCTAGATATCTTTTAGTTAACATTATTGCCTTTAGCTCTAGCGGATTCTGAGCGGGCTAGCATTTTTAAGGTATATCATCACTGAAGATTTTAACTGCAAACATTAAGCATAAACAAAACAGTTGTTTTAATCTCTAGTTGAAAGGAAATAGCACATCTAAGTTAAGTTTTGATCTCAAATTGTTTAACTTCTCTGATTTGGAGGGGTCAAGGGAGGAGGAAAAGGGATTTTCATAGTATATGTATATAGTATTTTATAAGTCATCTTTGAGATTAAGACATTTTTACTCGCTCTCAGGCCTTTAGGCAAATGTATATCTGGGGAATAGCATATACCGCCATACATTTGCTGTAAAATTTCACAATTTGAAAAATTCATATCTCAGCGGATTTTCATTGGAACTTTTTAAATTTTTGCACAGTTACTAAGCTAGTGAAACATGTTTTTAGTATTATAGGGATTAGACTAGGCGCATTTGGTCTTAGGTTGAAGAAAATTATGCTAATGAGCGGCGGCCATTTTGGAGCAATAAAGGTCTATTGTACCGTAGCAAAACTTTTGATGACAGCTTGCAAACCCAAGGTGTTGCATTCACTTGGCTAGCAGCAAAGAGGCTCCTTTGCTGGTAGCCAGAGTGAACGAAACATTTTGTCTTGTCAGTTCAGTGTGTACTGGGGCTGCTTGCTAGACTGCGCATACAAAGTTGGCTCAGTCAAGAACACGTGATTTTCAAGAGAGTTTATATGAAGAAATACCAAAGAGCTGTCAAAACATTTGTAATACAAACGAATCAAACACCCTAACAACCTTTATATGGCAAATGAACGCAAGTTGTTCAAAACGAAGAAAAAGAGTTACTGGTTGCCATTAGACATCTCGCCTATGTATAAACAGCAATAATTAATAGGTGCCTCTCCCAGTAGCCCGAGTGAACGCAAGATTTGTGTCTTGTTCATGTAAGACCAAAGGTATCCCAAGCTCATTTTCTGTGGCCTTTGAACAATGGAGAAATGAGAAGACTTTTTCAGAAAACGCATCTAAAAACTTCACAAACGTCCTTTTCCTCAGAGGTCTGCCACATCTAATTATATGATTCGTGCATTTTAAAAATGAAGATCGAGTATTTTTTATGATGCACTGCATCCCATGCCAGGCTCAATTCCACCTTGGCACGAGTAAACGCACCATATTGTGCGTTTAGTTTTATTTCTGAACAAAACTTCATGCATTCAACGTATCGCTTTTAGCAAAACATTTTCGCAAACTGACTGTTTCTCTCCAACAACTTAAACAACTATATCATTTATGTCTCTGTCTTCTGATAGAAACATGGTAGTCAGCTAATCAGCGCGCGCGTTATATCTCAAATACTTTATATAATCTCATATACCCTTATCTAAGCTTTGCAGTAAAATATCCACAATGGTTGAGAAATGTGGATGATGTTGTTAATCCTCATTTACACCAACAAGAAGTAATAATGATAATAATAATTAGCAAGTTTTCTTGAAAAGAGAACGATGGCTAGTTTTTTGTCGTTTAAACAAGACAAGCAAGTTCAGTTCCTTGACAAGCACAAATTAGCAAAATTTTGGCGTCCAAACGAACAAGTTTTCCTTGTTGAGAAAGAATTTGCAAGGAAAACGTAATTGCTCATGTAGATGCGAATTTAATGTAAGAATAATAACCTAATAGCTAATATAGATACAATGCCTGTTTAATTAAGAACAGTTTTTGAGTTGTACAAAGTGGTTGTCCTGTAGTTTATTCAAATTTAATTTAGCGACTTTCAAGCTTAATGTAAAGAATTACATGACAAAGTTGAGCCAAAGAAGGCCTAAAACCCATTTTCGGTGGAGAGTTTTACTTTGGATTAACACTTTTTTCAACTTAATATACTATATATATTCAAAACCACTTACAAATAACCTAAACTTTCTGAAAGTAATAACTTTAGCTTTGTACAACAGTTATTCTTTAGCTGAATAGTTTTTGTTGCCCAATGCTTGAACGTGAAAAATCTCCTCTTAAAATCGGTGAAAAAAATTGCATCCTCAGTCTGAGAACAAAAACAATTGATATTGTAACTCTTGTAACCACTAATAAAAAATGCTGTTTTTGAACTGCTGTTGCATGATAGAGTACAAACACTAAAAGTGTGCAACATAAATAGTACTAAATAGTGCTAAATTATGCAAATTCTTTTGTTTTCTATTGTTTAATTAGTGCTATTTAGTACTAAATAGTGCAAAGTATTGCATACTTTTAGTGTTTGTACTTTAATAGGATTGGTGATTTGAGCCATATAGTGTTTCTCTTTATAGCTCTTGTTTTCCATTACATCGATCACTTGTGACAAATAAATTATTAACTTAGTTTCTTTTGAAATAGTAAAACTTAATACGAAGACTGAGTTTAATTTGCCTCGTTAAAAAGCACTGAAAGTAGCTAGTTCGCAAAGGATTTCTCAATCAAAACGTGGTTACTCCATGAAGTAAATCGTTAATTGTACTTCTCTCGTCCAATCAGAATCGAGTAATTTTGTTGAGTGTACTATAAGTATAGGTAATTTGCACTGCAGTGCAAATTACTTTTTCCTGCCGTGTTAATTAGCGATTGACATCGCTGCTCTCAGCCAATCAGAATCGAGAAATTTTTTCATGTATTATTAATGCAGTAACATGGTCTTATCCCTCAATATTATTTTTCTTAATATCTATAAATGTTTTAATAAGTTATATTTGTTCCCGTTTTACCGTTACCAACATGAATCAAGACTATTTTGAGAAAATCCCATCAGCTTCTCAAAATATTAGTCTCCTACGCAGCCGCAGTTTTGTTGTCACGCTAGGGCTTGGGGGCTAAGCCCTAGCGTGACAACAAAACTGCGGCTGCGTAGGAGACTTCTCAAAATATACGAGGTATTCAATTACGTAGAAAAATGGTTCTGAATTAAATTCTAAGCTTATGAATATGTAAGCTTACATTTTATCGAACTTGTGGAAAATTACATGCCTAAATATCCGGTTATCAACCAGTAAGTTGTAAGTTGCTTTTTTTCAAAATGTTTGAGCTGAGACAATATTTATATTATATTAATTTCTGACAATACAACATTAACTATCTTAATCAAAATTACGCGACCTTTGCAGACGACACTTGAATGGCTTTTTCAGAGTTTTGACTACCGTCAATCAAATCTCCGACTATTCGTTCTCCCTGAAGCAAGCTTAAATTTCCATCAAAATTCGGAAAATACAAAATGTTCTGTCAATAAATTCAAGTTTATTTTGTTTTCTGAATTTAGAGAGCTCAAATTTTACAAATTCTAGTCGTTACAATATGATTGACAGAAGCTTAAAATCCAGACAAGCCATCGCCACTAGGTCGCGCAATTTTGAAATTGGGTGTAAATATTTGCATTGTTATAATATTCTGCCGCCAAAGACGTATCAGGGTATCAGCCATGGACCCTCGCGTAGCCAATACCATATTGTACCGGGAGTATATCCGGCTACCGGATTGCCCATGATCCAAGGTGCAGGGCTAAAGATACCAACGGCAGCTTCAAGAGAAATAAGAAAAACAAATTAAGGGACGGGCCATTAGAAAATTAATAGGGGGCTGGGACAAAAGGAATATATATATATATATATATTTCCAGTAAAAATTGTAGGAAAAAAGTCCTAGCCTGCCTTGACATTATCATAAGAAATAATTCTACGAGTCTATAAAAAAAGTATTTCCACTTTTTGTGAACAAAAAAATTCATGTATTTTCAAAATATGAATTGTTTTAAAGACTCCCGTAGGTGTGGACGTCGCTTTACGACTGAGACAAATTTCTTGGTATTCCAGAGGCCATTGTGCAGTACACGGGTGAAAGACGCATTGCGCATGCTCGAAAATTCGGCGGGAATTGCATGGTAGACGCGTTCGTGTTTTCGTTCGTGTTTACAAATAAAAGTACCGAAAAGTACCATAGATTCAACTGTCACGTACTGTGCGAATTTCTCGTGTATTATTTAACCAGGGAAAGAGAAAAACTAAAGCAATGTTTTACTAGGAAAAAATAAACACTAACTTTTCACGGACAGCCTTAAGAGGCTTCCTACAATTTCTCTAGTGCTCCGGACCGGTCAACTTGAAACGGCTGTAGTTCTAAGCTACCACAGTTATGACTTTCCTCCACTCACTACGTAAGGACTGGAGTTTTTAATGCTAGGTGTTAAGGTAGCTCGACCCTTTATCACGTGATATTCCGTCCGATCTCCCCAAAACACATTCAATATTGTTTTCCAGTCTATATGTAACCGAATGTGTTATAATGGATATGAAATTGAAGTCAATCTGTTTAGGCATGAGAGTTTCAAAGTTGGAAGGTGTTCATGTAAAAATATTGGGTCGAGCCACCTTAACTTTCAAGGTTTACTAAACTTCCAACGGTTTTATTTAAAACTTCCGAGTATGCGCAGTGCGTTTTTCACCCGTGTCATTGTGCAGCACATTCATACATTCATAGACAAAACGCAGAAAAATACGAACATAACACGAGGACCAAATGGTCAGTGTTTGTCTACAAAGCTATGGTATCTCTACATGCAAAGACTTCAAATTACCTGTGACTGTTCCATAGTAATTGGCGGTAGCGCTGCTAGATGTTGTAAGCTTCTCTTGTGAGATCCAAGGCATTCGTTTCTCGATCCCAAAGTCATGATAATTCCAGTTGTCAAACTTTTTTACAAGGTTAACATTAGTTTGATGATTTGTGGTGGCTGTGAATGTGTAGGATCGAGCAGCCTCCCATATTCCTCCCCAGTGTCCTGTCAGGTGAAAACGAAAGGCAGTAGTAACTAATGCTGAATGAACGAACGAACGAACGAACGAACGAACGAACGAACGAACGAACACGTGTATATATGAATGAATGGATGGATGGACGAGTGAACGATTGAATAAAGGAATGAATGAATGAATGAATGAATGAATGAATGAATGAATGAATGAATGAATGAATGAATGAATTAGTAGAAGAGTGGATGGATCGATGATTGACCTACCTCGTTTATAAGCCTCAAGTCTGTACTCAAATTTGTCTCCAGTAACATTCAAATTATTTTTGATGTCATCAGCATACTTCAGTATCGAGTAGTCCTTCGTCACACTTGGTGATTCAGCATTTCTTAGTCGCACATTGTCTTTAGTCCAGGTATTGGTACGACTAGTAACCAATAGCGTCCATCCACCTCCATCACGTGACATATCACAATAAACCTTGACAGGGGGCTTGGATGGATCTTGAGGGTGAATGTAATAGATTCCATCAGTGGTACTTTTTCCTTTTTGGTTTTCAATCTTTTGAATATGACGACAGGAATGGGGAACTGAAATGAAAATCTTAAGATTAGTTGTTTAGTTCGTTTACGGCTCTGCTTTGTTGAACTATGAAATAAAAAGCGCTGTAAATTTGCATGATATTTTGTATATTTTGAAGCAAAGAAGGGGTCTCCGTGCTTGTTTAGGAAATATTGGGCTTCAAAGACAAGGGTATTTTAGCGATTCCACGCGAACGTTCGATTTATTCCTGCTGTAACTCGTTGATAAGTCTATCAGGTCTCAGAAAAAAATCCAAAGCTGACTCAAAGTTATCAGTAATTTATCAGAAACAGGTAAAATAGTAAACTATCTTGCAAGAAAGTTTCTTTTAACCTCGCTAAAGTACAAATTTGTAAAATTTTCAAAACTTAAAAAAGGCAACGTGCATACACGCACGTATACACGCACGTTTTCAATATTCTCTTGATAATTTTTTCTAATTTTCAAGTATATTGTGTGAATCATTGCAAGAAAGCAAGTTTTAAAATAAAAATGGGGATCACAGGGCTCGTTTGTGAGATATTTTGTAAAACATCGTCACAATAGGACTAAAAACGGCACTATTGCGCTCGGGCGCAAATGAAGCTACTCGGGCCACAAATAAACAATATGCCCTCGAAAAGTCATGTTATTGTCCTAATATGAAACCCCCAGGAAGTCCGATCCGCAGGAATTAGTTGGTAATTGCGATATCGTTTGAGCCTTTCACCAGTGAAACTCTCCCGTAACTTCACATTTTCACATTTAAGAACACATCAAGCACTTTTATTTCTGTTTTGCCTTTCATATCTGATTCCTTAATGTAGTAAGCCTTTCTAAATTTCAATATAACAAAAATTATATTACGTGGAGAGCGCAGAATTTGAAGCCTCTCTTTGCTTCTGCTGTGAATGCTTACGCATGGACAAGATCCGTTCAAAAAAAAAAAAAAATGTTTCGAAACGCTTTTTTTTTTGCATATTTTATTTTTAATTAAGATGATGAGCTTTTATCATGTAATTTCAAAGTCACAGTATAGAAGTAACTTTAATTTTCCAGTGTGCGTTTAGACTGACTGGCAAATCTATGGATGATTAAGCTTTTATCAGGTATTTTAAAACTCGTAAAGCAGAAAAAGAATTACCATATCTGGAAAATGCACGTCAAAATTAGTAAAACTGTGAAGTTTGAATGAAGTAACTTTCAAACTTACAAAGATATGAATTTTCCGAAATCGAAATTTTGTATGAAAACATTCGCTGGTAGCAAAGGTTTTCTTACAAATTCACACTTTTCAGAAATTCATATTCTTGCGAGTTTTGGATTTAATTCCCTCAAACTTCACTGTCTTGCTAATTTTAACATGCTCTTTCCAGCTATGGTAATTCTTTTTCTGCTTTACGAGTTTTAGAATACTTGATAAAAGCTCATTTATCCATAGATTTGCCAGTCAGTCTAAACGCACACTGGAAAATTAAAGCTAGTTTCATCTTTACCTTTCTCACAATGACTTCCATAATATCCTGCTTGACATTCGCAGGTGTAGTTGTCGTTTCTGTAGTCTGGAATACAAATACCGTTGTTCTTGCACGGTGTAGACAAGCATTTGGTCTTTATTTCATGTGATTTAACAAAGAATTTTTTTTTAATCGGGAAAAAATAAAAGTTTGAAAACTACAACTTGTCAAATCTCACCTGAATGGCCAAGTGATGGTAGGTTGTGTTGATGGTCAGATTGTTGGGGTTTCTGAACATGTCTGTTGCAAGTAGCTCACATCGATACTGTCCACTGGAAGACTTGGCAATGTTCAGAGAAACACATTTCTGATCTGCCACACAGTTTAACAGGCAAGTGTCTTGCTGCATGGCCTGCCCCACTTTGATAGGCATGACATTAAGATACAAAGTTGGAAGTCGGACAAACTTGGCGAAACGAAGACCCGACTTTTTATCGTGAAACAAAGAAGTGTTGGCTGCACTGTGGTGAATAACATCACACTTTGTCGGAATTGGACAACATAAATATATCCAAATCAAGGGGAAAAAAGCTGTTTTAGCTTCCATACTAAGGCAGCTGTGGAAAATTCGTTTTAGATTCGGGAAACTTATTGATGTTTCTCCACTGGCAACTGATAACAAGCTGAGAGTGCAGCCAACAGGGCAAAGTGTCAATTAAAAACAATCTTTCGTTTGAATAGAAATAATTAGTAGCGTGATTAAAAACACCTGGTAACTCATGCATGTGTTAGCTTTTTATCTATTTTGAGTGAGAGTTAATTGTCATGCAAAAACAATTCCAAAGGACCAGGGGCGTAGCAAGGCCTAGGCAAAGGGGGGGGGGGGGGGGGGCGCAGTCAATGGAAAGGTTTAATTTCAAAGTCGTGTTCTCGCCAGAATATGCTAATTTTCCATGGAAGATTTGGGACAAAAGCACCTGTGAATTTGTCCAGCATCGAGAAACGAAAACAAACTTCGTCCAAGTGCGGATTATGCTTGAGATAACATTTGACTATTGTGAATTAAATTAAATTAAAAGTAAAACTTTCAAGTGATATCATAATGATTGACATCATCCTTCAGATGAAGGCTCAAGTCCAAAATTTTAAGGGGGTGGTGGTCTAACCTGGCGGCCCCTCGCTACGCCAATGCAAAGGACGTCATCCAACTGATCATTGATGCTAAATTCCCAGAAGTAAAACGGCCTAACAATTCTATTCATGTTACTTAAGGGCCCATTCACATAGGCCTACCCCGGGCCCTAAAATCGCCGTTATTTTGGGCGATCTTGGGCGATCTTAGGCGATATTGGGAAATTTTAGCCATTTCGAGTTGGCTCTTAGGCGATATTGGGTGATATTGAGCGATCTTGGGCGATCTTGGGCGATCTTAGGCGATCTTAGGCGATCTTAGGCGATATTGGGAAATTTTGGCCATTTCGCTTTGGCGCTCTTAGGCGCTCTTGGGCGATCTTGGGCGATCTTGGGCGATCTTGGGCGATCTTGGGCGATCTTGGGCGATATTAGGCGATTTTAGGGCCCGGAGTAGGCCTTCACATGAGAGAGGGTGCCCCTATGTAGTTGAGATAACTCATTTGTTTTCTTTTCCCTGGGGGACACAAAACAAAAGAGTTATCCCTACTACATAGGGGCACCCTCTCTCATATGAACGGACTCTTAGAGAAGCAACACTGGATCAAAATGGTTAAAGTAGTACTAAATACGCTAAAGTGTATTTCACGGGTTTATGAAAACCACTCTAATTAAGATTAAATACTTTTTACACCTAAAAGATAATGATCATAAACAATACAAAAAATTCATTCTTATATATATCATTTATATATAAGGGCCAAATGGGCGTTTACTGGACGTTTTCACAAGTTAAGGGCCCAGCGGTTCACATGAAAGAGAAAACCCCTATGTAAGTAGGTTTTGTTTTATGTCCCCCAGAGAAAAGAAAACGAGTTGTCCCTTTTACGGCTAACGATTAACCCCATTGAGACCCTATACATTTCTTGACAAAGGTTGTCTGAATCTGTTTGGAAATATTGGACCATTGATGAATTCACACTCCGCATTAGCTGTTCTTTCTCGGGCTTTCTGTGCACCAGCTAACACGTTTGCATCCCGCTGTTTTCTGTAATATATCTTACCGATAAAAACCGCTTGAAATTTGATATTTTGTAGGTTTTTAGTCACTCATATCGTAACTAACAAAAAAGAGGGGGTCACTGTGCTCGTTCAGGAAATATATTGCTTCAAATTAAAGACAAGGGTATTTTAGCGATTTTGCGCGCGAACGTTCGATGTATTCCGGCTAATATAATAATTCGTTGATATGTCTATCTGGTCTCAGAAAAAGACTCCCAGGACGCAGAGTTAGCAGTATTTGTATAGGAAACAGGTAAAATAGTAAAATATCTCGCAAAAAAGCTTATTTTAACCCGACTCGATAAAGTGCATTTTTGCACATTTTTTTCAACTTTTACTCGGAAAGCAACATACCCGCCGAAATGTTCGATTTTTTTCAAAAATGGTCAATTTTGTCCATGTTCCTACCTATAACGTTTCTTAATTTTCAAATATTTTGTGTGAATATTCTTTGCAAGAAAGCAAGTTTTGAAATATAATGGGGATCACCGTGCTTGTTTACGAGATATTTTATAAAACACTCTCGTCATCGGGCAAAAAGCGAAGCTTTTCCGAGAGTGGCTTGGGGTAAGTTTTGTAAATATCGCTATTTATCGCTTCTACTGAATTTAGAAAAATAATCCGAACTGCGTTTTATAGCGTTTTTACACGTAATTAAAATGAAAATGCTTACAAAATTGCAATTCTATGTTTTTCGAACCATGCGCAGAAAACGGTACGCGTTGCAATACCGAGGAATCACCTTAAGTATAACGAGCTGATCACCTAAACACCAGGGGCCGGTTGTACGAAGGGTGAATAGCGCTATCCAGCGGATAAATCCTTATCCAGCGGATAAAATCTATATATAATCTATACAATGGATAACTCTTATCCGGTGGATAACTTTATCCAACCTTTGTACAACCGGGACCAGGTTGCCGAGAACTTCTTACACATTTTTGATACATTGGCATTGACGTTGGTTTTATTTTGTACCATTTTTCCACTTTTACAATCATGCAATAAAAAGAATTAATAAAGTACATGTATAGTAATTTGTTTTGTAATAACTTTAGTTGAAAAAGAACGAGATAACGAGTATATAAGTACAAGCTATCTATAATAATTTTTCACTGAGTTAATCGAGACAGCTTATATTTGTTTTTAAAATATGGTGTGGGTCAAAGCAAGAAAATAAAGGAAAGAAATATAAGAAGAAAGAAATAGTTGAATTGTGGAATTATACACTTTGGATTGATATTGATATATATAAGTTAATTATAATAGAGAGAATAAGTGACGAGGTGTTGTCCAACAATGTACTCCCAGTAAGTTAATTATATGATGCAGGCATAAGGATATTTCAAAAAGAAGTTATCAGGGTCAAGGCGATAGGAGATTGGAGATAATTTATGACAACACAAAATCTTTGGATATTTGCATTGTTATGTTATTCTGCTGCCAAAGACAGGTCAGGATCAGCCGGTATCAGCCATGGGCCCTCGCGTAGCCAATACCATATTGTACCGGGAGAATCTCCGGCTACCGGATTGTTCTTGATCCAAGGTGCGGGGTGAAAGGAACTAACAGCAGCTTCAAAAGAAAAAGAAAAAGAAAAAGGAACTATTAGAGCCAAAAACAAGGAATTCAAAGAAGTCCACAAATATAAGTACATAAATAGAAATGGAAATGGAAATGGAAATGGAAATGGAAATGGAAATAGAAATACAGGCTCGTAACATGGTATATTTTCGTCTCACTGATCCCGGGATTTTACGGAAATTTTGATCCCTGGGTCCATATTTTTAGAAATTTTTGATCTCTAATCCTTGGTGCAAAAAACTGAGCTGATCCCTGATCCTGACCCAATGTCCCTGATCCTCGATCCCACCCATTTGATCCCTGAGCCCTGGCCTCTGATCCCTGATCCTGGCCATAATTTGAGGCTTGATCCCTGATCCCATATACCATGTTACGAGCCTGGAAATAGAAATATATACTTTATAAAACGTTTCTCGATGAAATCTATAATTTAAAACAAACTTTCATAGCTAGAAAACAAACTGTCACACTGCTTTTGCTTGCTATTTCATCACCTAATCATGACCGTTTGCACGCTATGAAAGCTGTATTTGAGAGTGCAGTCACGAAGGGAGGAGATGCATGTCTCTATTGTTTTAGGCATTGAATATTGTTGCCGTTTTGAACATCACAAACGTCACATAGGAACGTTGTACGTCAGTATCGATTTGCTTGTGGGTTCCGCACTAGAAAGCCAACGACACTCCAAGCGACAATGAGTACTCAAACCATTTTAATCTACGTCCGTTTTTTTTTTTCTTTATTTAAGAAATGACCCTGTACCGTTTTCTTTCTGTAATTATTGTTCTGTTTGCTGCTTTTTAATTATTTTTCTCCTTCCTCGTTCGCGGGATCGCGAGATCAATTCAGAGTGGGATAGAAACAAGAGACCATAATACTTAAATAACGAAACTCAGTATTGATGTTTGCGCGATGTTAACGGCGATTTGCCATCGCGTGCGCAAGGTTCTCAAACAAGAGAACTTGATTTTTGATGTGTGCGAAATTACTAAAAATAGACTTAGGCCCCGTTCAAACGAGAACGCAATCAAGGTTTGACTTGTGCGGACTTGCGTCGAACACCAACTTGCATCGACTTGCAATGACTTGCGAGCAGTTTGAACGTCCTTAAATTTGATGCAAGTTTTGGTTTATTTGAACAGTCACCACGCTAAACTTCACAAGTTTTTTTTTGTCCAAACTTCTGCACATTTCCTCTCTTACAAATAATTCCAACAAAAGCCAATCTGATTTTCTCGCTGTCCTTCAGCTAGCTGTTTTTTTCTTTGAAAGTTTTTTAACATTTCCATCGACTTGAGGAAAAGAACTCTTATCCACGAGTTACCATACTTACATACGGGCCTTACATTTCAGACGCCTGGCACGTGATCTTGTTCGCACCTCGCGGGAAGTTCGAAGTCGTGGTGTTGTTTATGTATGGCCTCAAAATCATCGAATTTTATAGAGATTTAGTCGTATTTCAAGAATAGTTTGAGTGAAGAATGGAAAACAAGTCAATATTACGTCTAAAAGGTAAGAATTATGTTGTTCATTTGATGTATTTTACATGCAAAATGTTCAACTCAACATTCCTCGTCTTACGTGTGAGAATTATATTTGTATTAACATCTTGAAAGCTTTAGATATCCGAAAACCAATCAATGCATGCAAACTAATGCTCAAATTTTCCAGCAATTGAACATTTTCCTAAAAGAAAAATGTTTCTAAATCCCAAGTTTTGAGGGGTGGGGGCTGTACTTAAGCTTATAAGTACATTCTGTCTGTCTGTCTCTGTCTGTCTGTCATTAAATTTGACAAAACGATCCAAAATGTCAAGAGCACCAGCTGACAAGATTAATACTGATTATATCAATATTTCTTGTATTCTAACAGCCAGGAGTAAATTATGCAAATCCACACATCATGTTCAAGAGACCCAAGATTAAGTCCTATCAAAGACATCTGAGATAAAGTTCACCCAACAAAGACATCCAAGACCAAGTCCCATCCCAACAAAGACATCCAAGACCAAGTCCCATCCCAACAAAGACATCCAAGATCAAGTCAACCCCAACAAAGACATTCAATCAAAACATCTCTATGATTTATTATGATAGTATGTCACATTGAACTGCAAAACCTGGTTAGAGGACTTTTATGGCTAATTATGACCCTAAATTGATTATTTTGGCACTAGATATTATCCCAAAATTGATGCTGATTGGCAATTGAAAATTTTATAGTCCTCTAGTCTATCCTGATATTGGAGAGTCACTAATTAACACTTTTAATTGATTGCATCTTACCAACTTACAATCACTTACTGACAAGTTACTGACACCTTACCAACCAATTACTGACATCTTACTAACCACTTACTGACATCTTACTAACCACTTACTGACACCTTACCAACCACTTACTGACACCTTACCAACCACTTACTGACACCTTACCAACCACTTACTGATGCCTTACCAACCACTTACTGACACCTTACCAACCACTTACTGACACCTTACCAACCACTTACTGATACCTTACCAACTTATTGACACCTTACCAACCACTTACTGACACCTTAACAACCACTTACTGTCACCTAACTAACCACTTACTGACACCTTACCAACCACTTACTGATGCCTTACTAACCACTTACTGACACTTTACCAACCACTTACTGGTACCTTACCAACCACTTACTGACACCTTAGCAACCACTTACTGACACCTTACCAACCACTTACTGACACCTTCCCAATAACTTACTGACACCTTACCAACCACCTGCTGAAACCTTACCAACAATTTACTGACACTTTACCAACCAATTACTGGTACCTTAGCAACCACTTACTGATACCTTACCAACCACTTACTGACACCTTCCCAACAACTTACTGACACCTTCCCAACCACTTGCTGAAACCTTACCAACAACTTACTGACACTTTACCAACCACTTACTGGTACCTTACCAACCACTTACTGATACCTTACCAACCACTTACTGACACCTTAACAACCACTTACTGACACCTTACCAACCACTTACTGACACCTTACCAACCACTTACTGACACCTTAACAACGACGTACCACTTACTGACACCTTACCAACCACTTCCTTCACCTTAGCAACTACTTCCTGACACCTTGCAAACTGTTTACATGTGACACCTTACCAAACACTTAATGAATTTAGTATATTTTAATTACTTGATGGATTAGTCAATCATTGATTTGACATTGATGTGGCAGGGAAAAATTCAAATGTCTGGCTTTCTCAGTCAGTTCTTGTGAAAGAATTAGTTTTTGTGGCAATTAACTTACGTTCTAGTCCAAGGTAATTGTTTTGGAATAGGTTTTATGACTAGCATGCAATAATTGAAACCTTAAAGGCAAGAATGATTATGTTGAATGTTTTACAAAGTACAATTTTGATCAAATGATGATCTTTCATAATTAACAACAAAATGCATGTAGCCATGGCCAGTTAATAATATAATTTGGCTTGGCTTTGAATTTAAGCTTAAAATGTGATTTAACTCCTGCCAGTGGCTCCTCCAATATCTATTTCTTTATTGTTATCAAATTGTCATTCTACATTTACTGCTGCAAATGAACTGTATGGGATAATAATGTAATTTATTGTTAAGCAAAATACTAGTAAAGCAGCATACCTCCACCGAGGTCCTGCCAGCACCAAAGATATGCTACCTCACTGGCCAGTTGCCTGGTGGTGCTTGCTGTCCCTGCTGGAGTCATACTTGAGGTCATAATCAGTAAATCAATGGCTTCCCTGGTGTTGGAGGTTATCTGTGAGGATGTCTTCCTGCTCACTGCAGATTTCATGGGTGTATCTTGATGTCATTCATATAACCCAACAGGGTGAAGGTTAGTGTAAATATGAGTATGGTTATATTCAGGCTTACTGCACTTTGGATCGCATATGGTGCCAGTACTGACATTGGGGCATGTGATCAACTGAATACATTCCTTTCTGCTGCTATTAAAATGGAATTATTAAACTGATATAGGCCAAAACCAGGAACAAAGTCTGTATTAAGTAGGTTGAACTTCTGATGTTTTCTTCACCAGTGATGTAACAATTTTTTAGGTTTTGACCACATTGATTTTGGCCACATTTTTAGTGTTTTTGGAATGACCTCAAATAAGCCAAAAATGGCAGATAGTAAAAATCATTGATTTTGGCCACATTTTTAGTAAAATGATCGACAGATAGTAAAATATTTTATATCTGTCGTTTTCGTGATAGTAAAACCATGTAGCAGATTTTTAGAATTTGGCCACATGCCAAAAATAGCTGATAGTAAAATATCATTTTACTATCTAATATTTTTGCTTTGAAAGAGAAAATGTTGCTATGGATAATGGATTATTTTTCAAAGTCCAAATTAACTCCAAATTTACATTGCAACTTGTTGGTAATAATTATATTTTAAAAGTTGATATCTTAATAATGAACTTGTCAGATTTCTTGCAAAAAAAGATCAGATTGATAAATAAAGCTTTAGCAAAATTGACCAAAATGAACACTAATGGAATGGAAATAGAAATTGAAAGCTAAAATGAGAAATATGTACTAAATAAATGTTCTTCATTTGATGTAAAGTCTAATTATGTAAGACAAGTAAACAAAATTTTTGAAAATGAGAATAAAGGAAAAATTCACTTTCAACAATGAAATAGCCAGAAGAATTTTAAGATGAAATTGCCCCTAAGGTTTTTAACTTGAGCCTTTATCTGAGGGATGATGTCAATGATATCACTTTAAAGTAAGATTTTATCTTTCACTTAATTCAATATCTCAAGTATACTCCACAGTCACTCGGATAACGTTTGTTTTTGTAGTTGGATGCTGGACAAATTTTCATTTGCAGATTAGCTAATAGGAAAATGAGAAAAAAATATATGAAACCTTATTTTTTTATTGAGCATATTTGATCATTATATAAATATTTTCAGAAATTACATTGCAATTTTTTAATAAATGAATTATACTCAATCATGCAGTAATAGGAATAGCTATAAAGATATTTACATTGACAATAACAATTAGAGAGCAGGATACAAAAATGCAGTGTATTTTAAGATAATTGTAACTGTCGATCAGTCAGAAGAGTCAAAAAGACAATTCCTAAAGGGAAGTCGGAGACTTATAAAACTTAAAGGACAATCTTTTTTATAGTTTCATTTGATATTTAAAAAAAGAATATAAATAACAAAGGTGAAGTTTGACAAAGTGAGTTTTTGGCTAGTAATTGGCATTCCATTGGTAATTCCATTCCATTGCTGGTGAAGAAAATATTGTGAACATTAGATAAAAAGTGGATGAAATAAGTAAAACAACACAGTATGGGTGAATTTCTTCTATGTTAGTTGTGAATTTTAATATTTTTTTTAAATCAAAAATATTTCAATCAAAGATTTCATTCAAATCTCAAGGTTAGATGATTTCTGATTATCACTGAAAGAATGTTATTATTTTTTAAGACAAACTTCTTTTTCCTTCATTAAGTTTTCCTTTGTTATTTTTCTTCC
This sequence comes from Telmatactis stephensoni, assembly GCA_029948255.1. Taxonomy (NCBI): domain Eukaryota; kingdom Metazoa; phylum Cnidaria; class Anthozoa; order Actiniaria; family Isophelliidae; genus Telmatactis; species Telmatactis stephensoni. The sequence goes on along the minus strand of JALIZF010001893.1, from coordinate 510,562 downwards.
TGAAATGAATTTGTAATTTTTGTGAAAAACATTTCAATGTCTGACAATGATTGGTAATTATATTTGACAGGTGTATTATTCATACCAAAAATATTCATATTTGCATGGCTATTTCTATAAGTTCTCACATTTCTCAGCTTTCAGTGTTTCTTGTGTTGCCTCACTGAGATCTATCAAGATTGCTTGAGATTTTAACTAAGAGGAGATATCTTCATGTTCAAGCAATAGTCAGCTGAAGAATAAGTGCCATACAATTACATTTTGTAACGTCAAAGTTATTACTTAATTTCAGAAAGTTGAGGTTATTTGTAAGTGGCTTTGATGAATAAAAGTTGGATAAGTGTTAATCCAAAGTGAACATTTGAATTTGAAAATGAGTTTTAGGCTAGTTCTTTTGCTCAATAATTATTGCCATAATATGATTCACCTTGAAAGTTGCTAAATTGGAAAAAATAATACAGGATAACAACTTTGTACAATTCAAATGATCATTTTCCACTAAGGCATTGTACCTTAGTAGATCAATTCCAGACTAACAAAAATAGAATTTGAGAGTAACTTGATCCAAAATAGAAAAGTTGAATTGAAAGTTTGGGGCTAGTTTTTGGCACTTTTAGTCTTTTGAAAAAAAAATTCTAATTAAGTTCAATGATTAGGATTTTAGCATTATTAATCAGCTAGAGATTTAGCATTTATAAGTTATAACAAGATACTTATTATAAAGTTTGCATATTTCATTAAGAGCAGTGTTTGCGATTCATAGTTAGCACTACTAGTATCCATAGCAACATGGCTGATTGGCCTTCATTTTAAATCAGACTGTTCAACCTACTTCTTTCATTCTAGTTTTCTCCTTTTGTTTCTATATCGTTAATGATTGTGTTTGGTACAGTTGTACTGGAATGTATTCGCTTTTATTAGTTGGGGCTGATAGAGTGCACGCACTTAATCCGTGAAACATAAATAGTACAAAATAATGCTAAATTATGGTAATTCCTTTGTTTCCTATTGTCTAATCAACACTATTTACTACTAATTAGAAGCGTTTATTTCACGGATTAAGTGCTTGCGCTTTAGAAGCTTATTGATCATGTGCCTTAAGAGTATCTGACACCATCACTGCTTTCACTGGGTAGTACAGAATGGATATATCTAGCACTCATATTTACACTCTCCTCTCCCTAGCGGGTTATATGAAAGTCACAGGATATCCCATGGGGTCTGTGGTGGGTAGGTCTTAGGCATCCTTGCAGATGTCCTTCAGCACCAGGGGGGTCTTGATTTGCTGATTATGGTCTTAAAGTATGACTCCAGCAGGGGCAGTGAGTACTGCCATAAAGGTAATGGTCATAATGGGGTAGTAATACTAGGTGCTGGTGGGGCCTCGGGGAGGTATATTTTTTTAAAAGTCAAATGGGCGTGTACCCTATAGAGATGGCATATCATTAAACTACATTTCCTTAATAAAGAGTTTTATTGTGTCAATAACAACAATTTACAACAAACAAAGACTACATAGCATATAATATCTAAGTTAGAGTCCAAGAAACACTAAGTGTCATTTCATGGACAACACATCTACCTATACAATGTTTAAACTTCAGAAGCCCTTATGTCATGTGAGAAATGTATCAATCTATGATTGCAAATAATACTGGGAGAAATATTCCTTTCAATATCTTATAACTAAAGGACCCAAATTATTGCATGGTAACCATGGCAACTACATGATTGAGTTGTAGCCATAGTAACAGCACTGCTGCTCCCGGGGGTACTCCTATATATAAGAGGGTGGGGATACTCGTCGGAAATTTTAAAAATAACCCCTAAAAGGTACCTGAGTGGGAGTGGCAACAATTCATTTCTACCTTTAAAAGGTACCAATTCAAATACAATAAAGAATTAAAGTAATGAAACACTTTGTTATCGATGTGCTTTGAAGATTCAATTCAGATCATTGAAATCGTCCCTTTTATGCTTATTTTTGATAGTTTATTTACCCCAAAACAGTCCCTAAAAGGTACCAGCTATGTCTCTGGTAGTCACTTAAGTCTGAGGTACCCTAAAAGGTACCACATTGCAGATTTTGACTCCTAAAAGGTATGACGAGCATCCCCATCCATTTACAATCGGAGTCCTCCCCGCTGGGCTGTTGTTCTGTTATCTCCCAATAATTGTAATTTTAGATTGATACTTTCTTATTGACAGTAAATTTTTAATGGTCAACAGAAAACCATGGGCTTAAAGTGCATTCACACTTAAAGACTTAATCTTAATTGATTTTTAAACAATTTGTAATAAAGACATTGTCACAACTTCCAATGTCCAATTATTAACAACACTAAAAGTTCAGCCAATCAGGACTTTTGTTATGGTACAGATATCTCCTCTATTACAACTGTTACCTACAGAGTCATCAAAACTATGCACGGAAAATGTTGTACTGTACCTGCCTAGAAAGACACAATTTTATAGAAATTCTGGATTTGTAAACTTTCAGGAAGTACAGACTTTCACGATTGCCAGTATCAACGACATTTTGAATTATGATAATTGATGATCTATCAAGTGTGAATGCACTTTCTGAAGTTTAAAGGGGGACTAGCATCAAAATTGTTCAACATTCAATTCAGCTGAAACTTCATTGAAACTACACAGTCTGAAAGATTCTCAAAGAGTTGTTCAAAAACTGGCTCGTTTGTTTTCTGAAAATACTCATGGGAAGTATTAGATTTTTATGAATCTTTAGAGGTATCAGTGACATATACTCCACACAAACATTTAGCTCATACATTTCTTTGTAACTCGTAATTATTGAAATATGTCAATATATATGTTACTTGCATTGAAGAAAACTGGTCAGAAAATGAATCCTTAAAACTCCTTCACACAAACTTTTAGTGTCAAAGATCAAATAATAAAAATTGTTTAAGAAACAAAATATAAAGAAATGAATGGAGCCAAATGTTTAGGTTGAGTGTATGACGTCACATGAACAATTTTGATGCTAGCTCCCCTTTAATATATTAATGTAGCAGAACCCAGTCTACAAGCATCAAACTGTAAATCCTAACTGGGTTAGGGGGAATTCTTCACCTGGTTTCTGATGGATGTCCTGCCAGAACCTCTAAACCCTGACCCTATCTAAGACAGCCAAAAAATTGAAAATCCATACCCTATTTATACGTAAGGACAGAATGGTAAAAAAGGGTACCCTATTCAAGACTGAAGGGGAAATTCCTATGTAAGACACCTAATGTCATTTTTGAGATTTAAGACCCTATTTAAGACAACTTAAGCTGAAATGTATACCCTGTCTATTAGACAACAACTATTTGGTGGCACATACCCGTATAGCAAATATATGGTAGTACCCCTACCCCACCCCAGGATACTGAATACATGTAACTATAAATTTTAATTGAAAAATATATTTGAAAAAGACACTCTTTTCCTCATTCAGGAAGGTTAATTGGCTCAAAAGTATCTTTTTAAATAGATAAACTTTGAAATCAAGTTGAGATCCAAAAAGATTTCAAGACGATTTTGATGTTATTGGAGACTGAGTTCTGCTACTTATGATTTACAATTGTATCTACAGTGTATAGCATAAATGTGTAGTCCCAGAAAATTTCCATACCCCAACATGGAGGGAATTATTTTGTAAATGGACCTCCTACCCCCCTGGAACTTCCATTTTTCTTCCATACAAACTCTGTAATTTTGTTCTTTCTCTGACCCCCCCCCCCCCCCCTGACCCCTGAAATTTCCAATTCCCTCCTTGGTGGGGGTATGGATATTTTCTGGGACTACACAATGATAGCATAAGTGATTTTGAAATCCTATTGAGCATGGCCAAATTATAATTTTTTTAAATCTGTTCTAGCTGCTGTGGTTAAAGTGCCTATAACCCCTTGCGAAAATGCATGCTTTTTGGAAAGCTGAGACAAATTTGATTGGATAATAAAATCATTCTGTTAATAATAGACTTTGACACTGTGATGTAATTTAAGGCACATTGTAACAATATTTAAGGGACAAATGTCTAGTCACGGCATTCAAACTCGAAGAAGGAACACAAAATAGCTATGTATCAAAGTAGTAGACATTATAAAGCGGAAGCTAGATAGCAAAAACAATATACAAGGATAACAAGAGCTTTTAGTGCTGAAAGTTATCTTGATTCTTTAGAATACATCATTGATGCTGGGTCTCAGTTCTCCAAGGGTTCTCACAATTTTTTTCCACAGGATGCCCAAAATGTGCTTTTTCTCCAACTCTGCAATGCTTTTTCCCAACGAAAAGAAATCAAAGGACTCAAAATATTTTTATTTAAGATACCAAGTTCTTTTTAGATAATTAAATGATTCAAATAATTTAAAATCATTTATGGCTTGAGGTTATAGGCACTTTAATGACACTACATGAAAGAGGTCTACATACATATACATTGCATAATTATTTGTGCTCTATCTACAATACGTACTGTATTTGCAGAGGTGTACTTCTAGTAGAATGCAGACAAAACACATATTTAGGTCTGGAACACAATGCACTGGAAAATAAAAGGAAAAAGAAAAAGTGAATTTCAAAAGTGAATCAAAATATCTTGATTAATTTTTACTCATAACTTACTGTACCGGTAATAATTACAGTTATGAGAAATTATATTATTTAATACTCCCACCAATGGAGGGAATTGAAAATTCTGCAGGGGTCAGAGAAATAACAAAATTACAGAGTTTGTATGGAAGAAAATTGGAAGTTTCAGAGGATGGGGTTGGGCGGGGAGGAGGGTGTGGATTTACAAATTCCTTCTATGGTGGGGTATAGATATTTTCAGGAACTACGCAATGCAACAATGATGTCAACATAGAACTGTACTTTTATAGGCTGCAACTGATCATGAACTGCCCAACTCAAAAGAAACTTGTATCAAAACTTATGCCATCTTAGAAGCACAAACTTTACTTTATAACCACACCACTGCTAACAATCCAAAAGGCAAGTCAGCTAAAAATACTAGACTAATTCCATTAGTTGTATGTACTTTTCACTCTGACAAGTGAACAGACAGACTTATGGAATAAGTCTAACATAAACAGGAGTGATACAACCTATAAAAGCATTATTGTCCATGTCAGTGGTTTGTTGTATATAAGGGACCAGTCATTATTTACAGGGAGGGGAGGGCTGGTGGAAATATGGGGGGTCATCATTTTTCATGCACATGCTGCATTATTGTTATAAGAGAATGTATGTGGAAAGGGGGGTGGGGCCATCAAAAATTGTGCATCACATTTCTCATTTCCACCAGTGCCCCCTCCCTGTAAATAATGACCAGTCCCTAACATCACTTTAAAAGCATTATTCCAACCATAACTGTACACTGCACCATTCTCACAGCTATATAAAGACAACTGCACTGATTTCATTTCTTTTTCTATGAATTTATTCTCTGGTAATACCGCATATGCATGTGTACAAAATATATATCATGCCGTTTACAAATTATCAATAACTTACAATTTGGATTGGACCAATATAGAACACTGTCACTGTAAATGTTTTCTTGATCCATGACTTACAACTTGAGTCATTGTGAATAACTAATCTGAGATAACAAAAAAGAATACTAAGAAATGTACAACTCTACAACATGGTAAGTGAATGTATATTTCATGTCATCTGTTAAAAACATCCTCAAAAATAGTGTAATTTGAAGTAAGCTTAAGCTTAATTAAACGAAGCAAAAGTGCCGTGCCTTTCAAATTTCCCGCCAAGAATCAACATGAAATGTGCATGTAACGCACTATTTTAACAGAAATTATAGATAAAAAGAGCTCTCTTTATAGATATACAATAATTTACCTTTACTCTGGTATATTCTTGGTTGTGTAAAGCTGTGTTATCGTGTTTTATAGACGGCAAATACACAAGGACTCCATCTTTGGTCAGGTGACCTGAGGTATTTTGTATCGTATGTATATACACTAAATATATGCAGTTTACTACATCACAGTGCACCACCCTACACTATATATACTACACTGTACTACACTGCACTAGACTGTACTACACTATACTGTACTACACTGTACTACACTCAACTAGGCTGTACTAGACTGTACTAGGCTGTACTATGCTGTACTACACTGCACTAGACTGCAGTAGACTGTACTATGCTGCACTAGACTAGACTGTACTAGACTGTGCTACACTGCATAGACTGCATGCACTATACTGCACTACACTGTACTAGACGACTGTACTGGACTGTACTAGGCAGTACAACACTGCTCTAGACTGTACTACATTGCACTAGACTGTACTAGACTGTGCTACACTGTACTGCACTGTACTAGACTGTACTAGACTGTGCTACACTGCATTAGACTGCATTAGACTGCACTACACTGTATTGCACTGCCGGGGGGGGGGGGGACTCCGATCGTAAATGGACGGGGATGCTCGTCGTACCTTTTAGGGGTCAAAATCTGCAATCTGGTACCTTTTAGGGTGTCTCAGACTTAAGTGGACTACCAGAGACATAGCTGGTACCTTTTAGGGACTGTTTTGGGGTAAATGAACTACCTAATATATGCATAAAAGGGACAATTTCAATTATCTGAATTGAATCTTCAAAGCACATCAATAACAAAGTGTTTCATTACTTTAATTCTTTATTATTGTTTTTGAAATGGTACCTTTTAGGGGTAGAAATGAATTGTTGCCACTCCCCCTCAGGTACCTTTTAGGGGTCATTTTCAAAATTTCCGACGACCATCCCCATCCTCTTATATACAGGAGTCCCCACCCCCCCAGGCTGCACTGTAATTGACTGTACTAGACGAGGCTATACTAGACTGCACTAGACTGCACTAGACTGCACTAGACTGTACTAGACTGCACTAGACTGCACTAGACTGTACTAGACTGCACTAGACTGTACTGGAGACTGCACTACACTGCACTAGACTAAACTAGGCTGTACTAGGCTGTACTACCCTGCACTAGTGCAGTCTAGTACAGTGCAGTGCAGTCTAGTGCAGTGTAGTACAGCCTAGTTTAGTCCAGTGCAGTGTAGTGCAGTGTAGTACAGTGTAGTATAGTATAGTGTAGTGTAGGGTAGTGCATTGTAATGTAGGAAACTGCATATATAGTGTATACGCAGCGATAACCATTATATGACTGCCTACACCAAGTAGTACCGTTAAGGTTTTTGTCCACCATGTTTATAAACATATGTTTATGTTGTCCTGTGCAAAAGGTCGATACGTCGCTGAGGTAAGGTAGAAACTAAATATTTGAGCCCCATATAGTTCAGACATAATAATTTTGTTTCCTTTGTTAAGTTATTCCCTACATTGTCCAGGTTTTAGAGAGGGGAAAGAGCATGTGACACGCGAAACCGTCTGAAACTAACTTATATAGCTTGTAGACATGAAAAGTCTGTTATATAATATGGATCATTCTCTTTATTTTGTCACAAAGTTTTGAAAGATTATTTGTCTTCCATAGAATTTGTTACATTTTCCCCTCCAAACAAGTCGCAATTGCGCTTTAAATTGCATTGGGGTGAAGGGAATCTAGCAATAATTGTCAAAGACATTGAAGTGAGCTTCCCCCATCCCATAGGGTTTCTCTATCATCCTGGAGTTGTACAAAAAGACCTGAGTGCTTAAAGATACCCCCCAGATTTAGCAAAGGTTGTTTTGTATCTCAGAGTACATTTATTTGAGAGTCGTTGAACACTTTTCATTTTCACATGTAAGGACTGGCCCACAAGTGTCACAGCAAACTCAAACTTTTCATGGCAAACTCAAATCTCTCACAGCAAATTCAATTAAATCTCTCACAGCAAACTCAAATCTCTACGGCAAACTCATTTCTCACAGTAAACTCAAACCTCTCACGGCAAACTCAACCTTTAGTAATTATGGGATAGGGGAGAGGCTTGCATGAAAATTTACACAAGTCACAAAGGTTGTCACCAATCTCTTCACTACTCAATTATGCTTGTTCCCTATAATTACCTTGAAATACTAACTTTAGACAACTTGCTTAGAAATATTTTCTCAAAGAAATTTTCTCCCTACCCCGAAATCATATACTAAGTAGTGAATTTTGACGAGATTCAAACTCGAGACCATCTGCAGTCCTATATCTGCGTCTAACCTCTACTACTTTGTCAGCCAATGGAAATCTTTCAACCAAAAAACGTTTTGTCTGTTATGATTGGAAGTTCGTTTACATTACTGTGAATAGATTTGAAAAGTTTACTGCGGTTTTCAGGATTCTGCAAAGTCTGACCTTCAAATCAAACAGTCCATTTGGAATTTGGTTATTCACTTCTGCCCACCTCAACAAAACACAGAAAAATCAATACCAAAAGTTGCTGAAATCCTACCAAATGACCAAAATATGATCTTTAGAGAGTATATATTAGCTATACTATCATTGTGGTATTTATAGTTCTTTGTATTAGTGATTTTTACTTTTGATTGACAGAAGCAAAAACGCAAATTAGCGGTTGGCGTTTAAGTAAGATTTCCTTCTGGGAATTCTCTTAAGAAGTAATTCACTATATTACTGGTCATTAACATTCACTTGTTTGAGAAATTTTTCCAAAAACTCATGCTTCGTGTTTCATTAGGGTTCCAAACACTTGAAAACAATAAATGCACTCAACCTGCGGTCTCGTGCTTTCAAATGTTTTCTCGTGTTTGGAACTGTAATGAAACACTCGCACTCATTTTTGAAATATTATTTCATAAAAACAAAAAACAAATGCTATTTCAGTTATAGCAGTTGTATTTTAACCCACTACCAACTACCCGCTTACCTGTTATCCATGCTATCCATTACCTGCTACCTGTCATATGATACTGCCTGCCTCTTAGACAAACAATGACCCTTTGACATTGTTAATTTAATTAATATACAACTGTTAGCATGGCTTATTTTAGTCAGTCAGCTTTTTAATTTTAAATTAATATTTCTCCATGTTTTTACATTTTTCAGTGTTCTCATGTCTAATGTGACTAAAGGATCTAGTGGAATTATGAAGACACAGAAGCCATGACCACAGTGAAAACTTCACAACCAAAGCAAGCCAACTACTGGATGTTCTTCTTCATTGCTGGTGGATTTCCAGGAAATGTACCTGTCTCTGTACTGACCACCATGCATTCTCTATTATCTTCAGTAAATAAAAACAATCCCTTTACTGTCCCCCTCCCTCCCTCCGCTATCAGGACATGATGGACACAGGCCCATTGCCAGGACCTCGGAAAGTGAGAGAGTTGTTTTTGCCACTGATAATGCATTTACAAATTCAGCAATATTTTGATATTCTGAAAAATATTGATATAGATTGATGAGGAGCAAGGACAGGGATTCATTTAAGACTCCAAACCACCCCTGGCAATGGGATGTGGCCACTGGTGAATGACCAAATCAGTCTTCTATTCCCTCCTGTGTTTCTCCAGGTACTTTCAACTTCAAAGGGGGAAGCCATTCCTGTTAGTGTCATTTATTTTGTTTTATCTGAAGCTGCAACAATATTTGGGATTTTGTGCGACTGTGAAATGCTGCATTCTTGGTTTGCAACCATTCCCAGGAGAGTGAATTGAACAGAAGACATGCCATACATGTTAGTGGTGTTAATCTTGATTTTCACTTGTCAAGACCACCGACATGTCTGCTGTCTTTTGTCTATACATTCTCTGGGGATTGCTTGCCATCCAACTTTCCTTGATTTCATGATGGTATGAAACTAGCATATTTACTTTAGTTTATAACCTGATTTTCAGATGTTGGAGTGATCTGCTAAGGAGGAAAGAAGAGGAGCTCCAATGTCTGAAAATCAGGCTATAGTCTTATAGCCCAGAGGAGCTTTAAATAGCCATAAGAGAGGGCACTGAGAGAGGGCTGTGAGGTCATTGTCTACCCCTTGGGTGAAGGGACACGTTAAAAATAGCATAGAACTTGTAGTGCAATCTATGCAATAAGGTGTGTCCAGTCGTACAAAGTCTCAAGAACACAAATGTCACTTAACCCATTAAACTGATGCTAGTTTGAGTGAATTAGACGCTAAGGAAGTCAATGGAAATAAGGTGTTCTAGTATCAGTGTCGTGGGTTAAGTGACATTTCTACAAAGAAATAAGCATCAACATATTTCTCTTTTTACTGAACTGTAATCAAAGTTAATTTTACTACTCTTGACCAATTAGGAAAACCCAATACATGTAAATGCTAAGAAAACCCCAATAACCGACTTTTGAGTCCAGTTAAAAAAGAAATATGTTGGTGTAAAATAGCTCAACTAGAGTGCAAGCTTATACCCATGAAAGAGACCCTTTCAGCTGATGTATACTAATTATTGGCCATTTCAGACCAAGTGATCATTCTAACACTTTATAAAAGACCAATTCTCAAGGGAATGTAATGCATTCTGAAATGGGCAATAAGTATACATAGCTGAAAAGGTGTATTGAATTTATATTACCAGAAGTGGTCCTTTTTCATGGGTATAGGCTTTGGATGGAGGATATGTAATTATAGAAAAAATTGTACCACAAAAATAGAAAATAAAGATTTATTGAAGGAGACTGTATTTGTGTGTTACAAAATATATACTGTGTTTTGGCAAAATAATAATATACATTTTTATTGACATTCTTATATATATATGTATCTACTACTATGGGGTTATTTTAGACAGTCCACCCTCCTCTGTCCTCTCCCCCCAACCCCCCTCCCCTATCTCCTCCCTCATCCGCCGAGCTCCCATGGGAGCGCCACCCACCCCTCGCTGGCTTGGCACTGCACCACCCCTCCCCTGCTACATTTTTGTCCACCCCTCCCCATATAGCTTCCTATACTGACTGCCGAAATCTCAAACAAACAAAAATTCTTTTTTCCGAAATGAACCTTCCCACACCGTGATTTGTACTCTAGACCTCTCGCTTGTAAACCCAACCACTAACCCATTAGACCAACTGGTCAAAGTTGGTTGGCCAGCATTGAAACTTAAATTCATAGCAGACCCACAGTCCTGTAAATACAAAGAATGACTTGCTATGCTGAGCAGCCCAAACCAGCAATTCACCAGATGGCAAAGTGGTCAAGACTGCAGGACTCAAGATCATAAGGTAAGTTCACAGGTAAGGGTTCAAATCTCCTAAAATAATGAAATCTTTCTTTCACAGGTAAAATGTGCTAAACTTCTTTGGAATACTTCAAATGTCATCAAAAAGGTAAGCAAACCCTAGGTAAATAAATTGTGGGCAAAATAAACAGCTAATTAATATGTAAAAGTGTATGGTAAACTCTGCATAAATTAATCTCTAATTTATTATAAAACTTGCATGAAGTAAGATTTCAGTAACTTTTAAGGGTACTAATTTGATTTATAACTTACATTTGTAATCCAATACAAGTAAAAACAAACTTTATGGTCAAAGTTGAAGACTAAGTCTTTTTTTTAGCCCAAAATTATTACAGCTAACTCATATAAGGTGCCAGTGGTTTGGTCAATCTTTTTTACCACAAATGGAAACTAGCAAGTGTGCTAAGTGCTGCATCATAGTATAAAAACACAATAGATGGGAATCAATAACTCATATGCAAAAAACGTATACATTACTGACATTTTGAAGCTTACCCCTCCATTGGATTACAAATTAAGAGAGTAATTCCCACTGGTGAACTTGTGATAGTAAAGTATTTGGAATCTTGTGATTAGAAGACGTTTCAGCCCATTTATCTCACCTTTTTCCGTCTGTTCTCCCAATCAAGTGTTTTCAGTCCTCTAGCTCAGAGCAACACAGGTTAGAGGCAGAAAATAGAGGGAAGTCAAAAATAACAGTATGATTAAAATAAATAAATCTACTACATCTAAAAATCAAAACAAAATATTTAATTTGCACTGTCTTGTAATCTCTATTTACAATATTAATAATTTTCTCACTTAAAAATTGGTCATTAGCATTAAGTAAGTCTTTAATCTTTTAAATACCAAAAAGATACATATAGGATTACAACAAATCAACATGAATTACAATTACAATGTCTTGAATATGTATATGTAAAATCACCCAATAATCATTTCAGATTTGAATTATTCAGAATCATTGAGAAGATTGAATAAAGTTAATATATCACTAAAACATTTTGAACATAATTTAACAAATATAGACTCATCCTTCATTGACATGATGAAATTAAATATATCTAAAATTATTCATAAAATTATTAAAGGCTTGATTAATAAACATCAGATGGTCCAAAAAGGAATTTCTCAAATTTTGGAATTTTTTGTTTTTGCAAGTCATCACAAAGTGGAATTCATCACCTATTTCATTAAGGCGCTGTTACACTGTGCAATTTTCCCAGCAACTTGTCTCACAACGGCGTTGCAAAACAAGTTGCAGAGGAAATTAATGCACTGTTACACTGTGCAATTTTCCCCAGCAACTGGCCAAAAATATTGCAAGTTGCTGGGGAAAATTGCACAGTGTAACAGCGCATTAATTTTCTCTGTAACTTGTTTTGCAACGCTGTTGCAAGACAAGTTGCTGAGAAAATTGCACAGTGTAACAGCGCCTTTAGAGCCACATAGATTACATTTTCGGTCATTATATTCAATCTTTCTCTGTACCGACCTGTTTCCTCAGGTAACCTATGTGCCGATATTCTCAGCTTTGTGACAGCTTGACGATTCTTAATATTCTTGATTTCATTAAGATAATTTTCAAAACCAAAGTGAAACCCTACTGCAAAAGTGTGTTTTTTAAACAGAGAAACTGTAAAATCAAGTTGAGATCCAAAAAGATTTCAAGATGATTTTGATGTTATTGGAGACTGAGTTCTGTTACTTATGATTTACAGTTGTATCTATATAATACAAAGCATAAAAACATGCAACATATTAAAACCCCTTTCAATGTGTTTCAAAAATACAGGTACAGTACGTACAGTTGGAAGCAAGGGATATTTTACTGTTAGCCATTCTTTAGATTCTTCTCAGTTTTTAAAACAAATATATTTGCTTATATTTTAATGGACTCCACAGTGATTTTGAAATCCCATTGAGCATGGCCAAATTGTTATTTTATCTGCTCTGTGGTTAAAGTGCCTAAAATCCCTAGCTTTTTTTAAAAGTTGAGTATCTTGGAAAAATACAATTAATGCAAAATCAAAGATGTGATTTTTTCCAGTACCCATTCAAAGCTGTTTCAGCACTTTTTGGAAAGCTGAGACTAATTTGATTGATAATAAATTTAAAGCACATTGTGACATAATTTAAGGGACAAATGTGTAGTCATGGCATTCAGACTCAAAGAAAGAGCACAAAATAGCTATATCAAAGTAGTAGACACTTTAGTAGAAGTTAGATAGCAAAAAAGAGCCTGTAGTACTGAAAGTTATCTTGATTCCTTAGAATACGTCATCAGTGCTTGGTCTCAGTTCTCCAAGGGTTCTCACAATTTTTTCCACAGGATGCCCAAAAGTGGCTTTTCTCCAACTTTGCAATGCTTTTTCCCAACCAAACGAAATTAAAGGAATCACTTTTCAAAAACATTTCTATTTAAGATACCAAGTTCTTTTTAGATAAAATATATGGCTTGAGGTTATAGGCACTTTAATGCACTACATGAAAGAGGTCTATATAGGTATGTTGCATGATTTAATTCTTTGTGCTTTTGCAGTGAATTACACCTCAGATCACGCCATTGTTACAGCTGTAAGGGACTGATCGTTTATTATGTCCTGGGAGGAAGGGGGGGGGGATGGTTGGTGTAAAAAAGCAAAATAAGATTTGTACACCCCCTAAAAAATTGTTCAATCATAATCATTTACATAAATGTACCCCCACTCCCTTCAGAAAATGTGCATAAAATGAACTAAATAAAATAACAAAAATATGACTCAATGTTTAATTTGTCCAGAGCTCTCTTGAAAATCTGAAGCTCGTTCAAATTTGTGCTCAGTAGCTTATTAAAATCAACAGTCAGTTTAATTGAAAAACCTAAACTTCAAAATTATACCCCCCATATTATGCCATTACAAAAAATGTACCCCCCCCCCACCAATTTTACCAATTTTCAAAATTGTAACCTTCCCCCCTGCAATTCCCCCATCCCCCCAGGACGTAATAAACGATTCGGTCCATAAAATACTGCACCGATTTAATTATTTTCCATCTATGAATAATTTCTCTGGTAATATATGCATACATACAAATTATTGCAGTTTACAAATTCATCAATAACTTACAATTTGGATTGAATCAAAATAGAACACGGTCACTACAAGTGTTTTCTTGATCCATGATTTACATCTTGAGTCATTGTGAATAACTTCTGAGATGACAAAAAAGAATACTATATAATATTTCATGCTATTTGTTAACAGTTCTCCAATGCAGTGTAATTTGAAGTAAAAGTAAGCATTCCCTGGTAAAACGAGGTAACACCAAAATGGTGCCTTTCAAATTTCCCGCCCAACATGAACATAAAATGTACAGGGAATGTACATTAACAGAAATTATAGATAAAAAGAGTTCTTTTAATAGGTATACAATAATTTACCTTTGCTCTGGTATATTCTTGGTTCTGTAAAGCTGTGTTATCGTGTCTTATAGACAACAAATGAACAAGGACTCTATCTTCGACTCCACATGGTGAAGGTAAGGTGGACAAGCAGTGCTATTAGCCAGCGGTTTTGCATAATTACCCCTTCCCCTCCCCACGAAAAATACAAACTTTCGTTTGTTTTCAAATCCATAACCTTGCAGAAATCAATGCATGCCTTATTGCAATATTCGTTTTATCAATAATCATGCATTTTGACAATTTATTTGAAAATTTCTTGAGCGGCGGTCAGTGTTAAACCGAGCTCCAAATGAGAAAGAAAGAACATTGGGTTACCTGTGGTCTGCGCGTTCATTAAATTCGATTCTGTTGTTTGAGAGCTTTGCGCGCGCGATAGCAAAATTACTCAAAATAGCCTTAGTAGACAACAACATCTCACAGAGACAAGAGGCCATAATACTAAGAGATCGAAACTCAGAATCAAGAGACCATAATACTGAGTTTCGCTCTCTTAGTATTATGGTCTCTTGCTTATACTGATTTTTCAGGATATTATTCTGGCGATGTACTAAAGAATTGATATGACGTTCTCATGGTTCAAAATGTCTGAAATATCCACAGGCACCTCAAGCTCTGTTTCAGAGAGGGTGTTTTACGCGTGGTGTCATTAGTTTGTGCTACCTGTGTCGTTTGTCAATTTTATTAAGACCATTGGGAGGAAAACAAATCTCGCTAAAAATCAATAAAATTCTGAAAGCTTGGTTGAAATGTCTCTTTTCTTATTTAGATTAGAACTTTTGGAGTCTTTTGGCTGTTTTTTTTTTACTCATTTGTGCGCGTTTCTTGTTTTTTTTTAGCGATTCTCCTTTTCACACTCTCTAGCACTATGTTATTTATTATAGTCAATATAGTACTAGCGATTTGCTATCTTTTAGGATGTTAAAATTGAAGTTAAGAGTTTTAGTATTTCCTGGTCTCTCTTAGGGCATCAAATGAGCCAATCTCTTATTATCTTGTTCTCAAATTGAAGAAATTTGCCTAACAAAAGCGTGTCGACCGTTCAATTCTATATTAATAATAATAATGTTCATTAGCTTGTTATCGGTGGTATCTCTTAGGGGTTAAAAATCGTCCAGCCACGCCCTTCTTAAAAGACTTCCGGTATCTTTTAGGGGTATTTTTTAAAATTTCCGACGAGCATACCCAATCCTTTTACAATGGAGACTCTCAGGGAATCAGACCTATTCGTATAAGGTAAATGTTACGCATAGATCTCGATCACAAAATAATTTGGTTTAGCTTGGCAGTTGTTGAAATTTGCTTGAGGATTTTCAATGGATTTCTGTCCCAAGAAATAGCCACATAACTGACCTGATTCACAACAATTTTAACAAACTTCTTCTCTGCCCTAGGACATGAGTTGTAAGCCGAATTGTAGCCAAAACATGGATTGTTTCGACGCTAAGTACTTGGACTGCCATCTATACGTTTAGCTACCACTGTGAAAACTATTGTGTCGTAACGAAAGGCAGGCAACAGCACTGAACTGCCGTTTGCCTAGAGACATCCCTTCCCTTCTAGTGCAGCCATAAGAGAAATATATAGTAATTTTCCACAAACATTGACCTTAATTTCAAAACCTAACTGAGACCAAAATGAACACATTGGAAATCTACTGCTACATGATTTTAAAGACGCCCGTGTACATGAATGTCCTTTCAAACAGCGACTGAGACAAGTTTCTTGGTATTTCTGACGCACGCACTATAAGATTCATAGATAAAACACAGGGAAATCCGAATATAACTAGTGGACCCAGCAGCCGTTTCAGTCTCGGCCTTCTAAGTTAGAAACGATTCATATTTGGTATGGTATGGTATACAAAGACTTCAAATTACCTGTGACTGTTCCAAAGTAATTTGTGAAAGCGCTTTCAGATGTTGTAAGCTTCGCTCCTAGAAATCCAAGGAATTCGTTTCTCGATCCCATAGTCAGAATAATCCCAGTTGTCGAACTTTTTCACCAGGTTAACATTAGTTTGATGATTTGTCGTGGCTGTGAATGTGTAGGATCGATCAGCTTCCCATATTCCTCCCCAGTGTCCTGTCAGGTGAAAACGAACAGAAAGAGTAACTAATGCTGAATGAATGAATGAACGAACGAGCGAACGAACGAATGAATGAATGAATGAATGAATGTACGAACGAACGAACACATGTACATATGAATGAATAGATGGATGAATGGATGAACGAGTGAATGATTGAATAAAGGAATGAAGGAAAGAAAGCATGAATGAATGAATGAATGAATGAATGAATGGATGGATGGATGGATGGATGGATGGATGGATGGATGGATGGATGGATGGATGGATGGATGGATGGAATGAATGTTGAGAAAGGTGGATGGATGACTGACTTACCTCGTGCATTAGCCTCAAGTCTGTATTCAAATTTGTCTCCAGTAACATTCAAATTATTTTTGATGTCATCAGCATACTTCAGTATCGAGTAGTCCTTCGTCACACTTGGTGATTCAGCATTTCTTAGTTGCACATTGTCTTTAGTCCAGGTACTGGTACAACTAGTAACCAATAGCGTCCATCCACCTCCATCACGTGACATATCACAATAAACCTTGACAGGGGGCTTGGATGGATCTTGAGGGTGAATGTAATAGATTCCATCAGTGGTACTTTTTCCTTTTTGGTTTTCAATCTTTTGAATATGACGGCAGGAATGGGGTACTGAAAAAAAAAGAATCTAAGATCTTTATCTAATCTAATAAGACCTAATCTTAGATTTTTTTCGCTAATTGCAAACTAATCATTCCAGTGGAAAGTAATATTTCACGACAAATATTAAGAACTACTCCCCTGAAATTCTGCTTTCTAAATCTAAATTTTTGCCAATAAATTTGGTTTTAAAGTAAAAAGATTTAAAAGTAAAAAGAATAACCATAGGTTTTATCATTACCTGTGGTAGTGACTACTCTAGGTTTAGAGTGATTACACTTAACCCGTGAAATAGTTAGCCAGACTACTAGTTACTAGTAAACCTTACTTCCATTGTTCTCTTTTGTCTCTATTGAACTATTACACACTAAAATTCATTTAGTGTTTCACGGGTTAAGTGTAACGACTCTACCTTTTATCCTATCACTGTTTGTTTATACGTCGAAATGTAGACGTCAGTGTGACAAAGAAAATACAAGTAGTGACAATACAATCGGAACATCCACAACAATGCCCGCGAACGTCCTTAAGGTTATTTTTAGTAACTTCGCCATCGCGCGCGCGCAAGGCTCTTAAACAGTAGAAATCAAAGCACTAATGTTTAATAATATTTAGCGTCGGTAGTTCCTTCAGAGCCGACGGTGCGCTCTTCACCCCCCTCTTTCCATCAGTGCTCCGTTTTAAGGGTATTTAAAGCTAATTAAAGTTACACGTCGAAAGCAAACGGTCCCGTCCGCGTACACGTCAAAAATCCTGCAGTTTGAGATTCTGCTCGAGGGCCTTGTCTGCGTGCGATGGCGTTGTTACTTAAGATAAGACGCTATAGTAGGAAGCTCGAGTAACAAAGCTTGCTTGCAAAGGCCACTTGGGTAGTTTTTCACACCTACATGCTCTGGGTCTACACAGGTAGCCCAGTAATGAACCTATGTAATAAAGATTTGGAGTAAACATTTACTTCTTATTAACCGAAAGCACGGTTATTAAGGGAAAATATCAGACTAAGGTCTTGACAGTGCGGACCAAGCCCGTAGGGCTTTAATTGATAAAGAAAGTACACTTTATTCGAATTTGTATGGGCTTCTTACGCGTACAAACTAACAAGCTTGTATGGAATATCCAAATTCTAAAGCAGTTTAAAGTACTTAACTTTACTGACGTTTCAAGCCTTCAAACTTGCCTCAGATTGTTCTTGAAATGGGAAATCAGTTTTGATGATCATCCAGCAAAAGAAAAAGCCGTAAAATCCATAAACAGTCATTGGCGTAACTTCTTGACTTTGCAAAGAACTCTTATGCACTTAGAAATGTTTACGGAAATTTATTCTTTTATTTACTTTTTCCTCTGTTTATTTATGAAAATCATTCTTACGTTTACTGGACTTTGATTGGTTGTCCTATTTCCCCAATGGTTTGGAACAGTCCTATTAGCATCACAATGAAACTTCGCCGAATAGACTACCCCGATTAGACATTATAATCATTAAGTAGCGCAGCGGTCTAAAGTGATATCTAAAGCTATGGATTAGGGTCTGGATATCGTCTCCCTCCCTGGCCTTCTGGCTAAGATAACTGTAATATGTAGCACCGGGATAGCGTGGATGGGGCCGAAATCTTCATCCGTAACGTAAGTCGATTCGATGTCTCAGCTTCATTGAATGTCTCGGGAGAATCGTCCCAAATTTCATTTTTAGCTTTTTCCTATTTTTTCAATATCTAGTTATTCTTTCCTCATTTCCGGGGGGTCCAATTTAAGGGTTGCAGATTCGAGTCCTGTGTAGGTCGGAATACTTTTCTTTTATTTCCTTTTTTCCCTTCCTTTTTACTCTCTTTTTTCTTTTTCGGTTTCTTAATACTTAGATTTTAGCATTTTCGGTAATTTTTATTTTTATTTTTGCAATCTGTTATAATATAAATATTAAATTGCATCATAATTAAAAATTTATTCAAATATTTACGCTATTTGACTGGTTTGTATGGTAAACGTGTTTCGTGAGAGATTTTAATAGTTTTCTTTATGCTAACTTTAATAGCAATCAGGCCTCATTTTCCTGCCAATATAGTGCCCCTGTCAATTTAAACTCTTTTGAGTAAATTAAAGGTACATTTTGTCTTCCTCTTATCGAGCCCCACCTTGTTAACCATGAGCGAACGAGCGAACTAATAAATGAAAGGATGAATCGACGAACGAATGAATAAACGAGCAAACAAACCACAGGCACTACTGGCTCTGTTTCAGAGAGCGTTTTTTACATGCTGACGCGCGCTATGAATCAGTTAGTTTAGGTTACCTGTGTCATGTGGCAATTTGTTAAGACCACCAAGAGACCATAATACTATAGTCGCAAACCTGGAAGCTAATGCCGAAAGCAAAGGGTCCCGTCTGCGCGCACATCAAAAATCAAATTCTTGTTTAAGAGCCTTGCGCGTACGATGGCAAAGTTACTAAAAATAGCCTTAGTCGCCGCGAACGAACATCGCACTGACATCAATAGTGAGTTTTGCTCTCTTAGTATTATGCTCTCTTGCTTGCACTGATAAACTAGAAAATGTTTAAAACATGATAACGAGCGCAAAGCGCGAGTCGTCTGACAAAGATCTTGCAATACAAGAGTTCACAACGCGGTTCCCTTTTTAATTTGCAGTATTTTGTGTAGATATTTTACAAGCGCAAGCCGCTCCGAAAGAAATTACTGGAAAACAATTTTTTTGTAAATTGTGAACTGAAAAGATAGTGTTTTATTTATAAGAATTGATGGCTTACTCGGTATTTTTAACTGGAGTTGTTGTCGCGCGATATTTTTAGGGTACGAGAGCCAACCCTATAAAAATCTAATAGTCCATCTCAAAGTACTTGAAATTAAGCGACACTGAAAATGTTGGAGAAGTAAAACTTGATCCTGGGCTGCTATTGTGTTAAAGGGTAGACACATGGTCAATTCAACCATGTGTTGCGCGCATTGATACAGAAAAAGTTGTAGCAAGAACCGTCTTGTGTGTCCAGGCTTTTAGTCTCTGATTAGAAAATAACCTCTTCCTATAATAAGCATTAGGCCCATAGGCCTATTTTAGAATTCGACACAAATTTCCTTTTCTCTTCTGTTCTGTTTCCCCTTCTCCTCCCTTTAGAAAGCCTAATTCTCAGACTACAAATTCAAATTAAACGAAACCAAATTAGCGGATATTAAGCTCTCATCTAACAGATTCGGTATTCCGTTCCATGCTGTAGTTCTCCTCGCTCTTTGAGTTACGCACGTGCGTATTACTCGTATTGCAAGTTGCGCCCCTGGTATGATGTTTAAAAGGCACTCAGACTACATAACTGGACAGTGCTAATTCGTTTGTAGGATTGCTCATGAATTATACATACTAGTTATACAATGGTTTCGAGTAGAATACCGTGGAATATCTCCCGAGCCACTTGCATTTTCTCGTATAAACGATACGCGATCTTTTCGGCGAGTGTGTATACAAAAATACAAGTGACGAGTGGGATATCCACGGTATGTCACGAGAAACCATTGTATAACTATTTCATCCCAAACCATAGAAAATAGAGCCAATTACCGCAATGTCTACTGGGAAGAGACAGTTGAATACCGCCGAATATACAACGGCTTTCCTGCTTTCTGATTGGCTGTATTTTCTATGCTGTGGGATACGATTGCAATACTCCATGCATTTAACCACTTCTCACTGCAAGAGTTCGTTATAAAGCTATTAGAGCTATAGAGCTATTATAAACTCGTTTAAACGTTTGGCATGAAAATAATGAAAATCAAAATGTGTGACTTCACTTCGTGTACTAGGATCATCCTACTAAACAATGCAGTAAATGTATAGCAGGTAGGATGATTCGCCTGCTAGGATGATCCCCGGATGATCCTAGTGCCACGCAAACACCCCATTAAAGTTCAGTTTTCATCTGGCTTACCTTTCTGACAATCACGTCCATAATATCCTGCTTGACATTTGCAGATGTAGTTGTCGTTTCTGTAGACTGGAATACAACTACCGTTGTTCTTGCACGGTGTAGACGTCAAACATTTGGTCTTCATTTTATGTAATTTATTTAACAAAAAAAAGTTTCTTAAAATCAAGGAAATTAAAAAAAAGTTCATAAACTTTATCATATCTCACCTGCATGGTCAAGTGATGGTAGTTTGTGTTGATGGTCAGATTGTTGGGGTTTCTGAACATGTCTGTTGCAAGTAGCTCACATCGATATTGTCCACTGGAAGACTTGCCAATGTTCAGAGAAACGCATCTCTGATCTGCCACACAGCTTAACAGGCAAGTGTCTTGCTGCATGGCCTGCCCGACTTTGATGGCCATGACGTTAAGATACAAAGTTTGAAATTGGACAAACTGGGCGAAACGAAGACCCGACTTTTTATCGTGAAACAAAGAAGTGTTGGCTGCACTGTGGTGAAGTAACATCACAGTTTGTTGGAATGGAACAACACACAACTATCAAAACTAAGGCCGAAAGGAAAGCATCCATCCTAAAGGCACTTGTCAGGCTGACATTTCTTATCTTCCAACTCATTAATTTTTAATTCACACTGTGTTTTGTAATCAATGTTAAATTTAAAAACATTTGACTATATTCGGGAAACCTGAGTCAATATTCTTCGCTGGCAATAACAATCCAAAAGGACGTCAACCATCTGATCATTGTTACTGAATTCCCGGAAGGAAATCAGTTAATCTGTCGTATGTTATCTATTAGAGTGATTGCACTTTATCCGTGAAATAGATATTAGTCTAACAGGCAGACATTAGTAGACACTATTTCCATTGTTTTATTTTGTTTTGATTAGACTATTAGACACTGACTATTAGATTTTGTTTCACGGATTAGAGTGATTTTAAATTCATCGGACTGTGAAACACTAACTAGCTATTAGTGTATAGCAGTCAAAATTCAACAAAAGGAAACAATGGAATTGGAATCTACTAGTGTGTATTAGCTTAGTAACTATTTCACAGTCCGATGAAAATCACTCTAAGTGCCACAGCTCTATCATTATTAACTACTACAAACTAAAACTTAATTATATTTTTATTTTATTGATAACATAACTTTATTTATTTCAATGTGTAAATTTATGTGTAAATGGAAAATTTAAAAAAATGTCAAATGTCAAAAATTGTCATTTTCCTTTCACGGTCAAATGAAAAATCACTCTATTGCACGCTTTTAGTGTTTGTACTCTACCCTTTATTCTGATAAGTATCTGTGTGTGTATTGTATGTATGTATGACGTTACGGCTTGTTTACGATGGGGACAAAATCATAAAGAACAATAGGACTAGAACAAAAACATTGTAAAGTTGTTTACTGTAACAGTTTAAAAATTAATGGTTCTGGAAAAATCAACGAATTTGTGGAGATTATTTACGTAGCAACATGTGTGACTTTTAAAAGAAATTAAAAATGTTTTCTTGGCAAATAATCAGTGATAATTTAAGATGTTGAAAGTGCACCAAAGGCCTCCATTGTGAGTCAACTGATTTCTGATATAACATAGTCTCATTGACTGTTATTCAAAAGTTACGATCGAAGATCTTTGGAAAATATTTTTGACGAAGTACTCTATCAAACAGTATTAATAATTACTTGGAACAAACTCTTTTTCTCTCTGCAAAAAAAACAACAAAACAACAACAACAAACAAACAAACAAACAAACAAAAACCAACCAACCAACCAACCAACCAACCAGAAGAAAAGAAAGAAAAGAACAACAACAACAACAACAACAACAACAACAACTATTTCGGTATATCGATAAGAATTTTTTTTCAAAATTCACCTGCAATGTTGAAATTAAAAGAATTGAGGCAAAGTGGAACCGAAATACACCTTAATTATTTTCTTGCCTCAACGATTTTCCCAATACAATCTCCTTGGGGATACACTCATTTCGTTTATAATCCTTTTAAGGCCAGTACACACGGTGCAACTTTTCCCGAAACATTTGCTAAAACACCGCGCGCAACACGGTTGCACCGTGTGTCCGCCACTGAAACATCTCGTTCAATGTTGCGCGCAACAGTTCTGGACAGTTGCAGAAGTAGAACTCGATCCTACTTCTGCGGCTGTTGCGCGCAATGTTTCGCGAAACATTGGAATGGGTGGACACATGCTGCAACATTGTGTTGCTCGATGTTTCGGCAAATTTTTCAAGAAATGTTGCACCGTGTGTCCGGCCTCGAGACGACAAAATGTGAACAAAGAATCGTCTTCCCCAAGAGGATTGTATTTATTTTATTCATTCCTAATTTAGGAAATCATTGGGTCCAGCTCGTTTTCAATACATTAAACACGTTACATATGATCTCAAAGATAAAAATCCTGATGTCAGAGAACCCTTTCCCCTCTGCCACGGGCATCAGAATTGACTACAAAATGTGCTGTTTTACTCAATAGTGCAGACGTTTGAACCTGGGAAACAAGTGAACGCGCCCAGTCTTGGAAATTTATACCTAAGAAGTCTTTTTCTTTGTTTTCAAACTCTTGTAACTAAGCAACCACACAAATGTATTACTTTGAATTGACCTGATATTACACATTCTAATGATATGTTTGTTTTCATCTTTATCTGTCTGTAGAATGGTGGTCTGTTACATTCATGAATACCTTCACTTTACAGGAGCAGATTTTTTGGGGGGGAGGGGGGCAGGGCATTGCACATCACTTTTGAGACAGACAACTTGGTCCCTTTTCCTCTCGATACTTTTCAAAAATATCCTTTGGATTGTTTTTGATTTCTAGTAGAATGCAAATTTCTAAAAATACTACTACTTTAATCATTTACAAAAGGTTTAAGCTAAAAGCTCACTTAAACGCATTTGATCATATTTAGATGCTAATTTGCGCTATATAAGTAATAAATATTATTATTATTATTATAACACCCATCTCTATTCAGGGTCCCCTATACCTTTTGCGTGAAATCTGAATGGCTGATTTATTTGATATGAAATGTGATTTAAGGTCTAAAATATTTTTGCATCTACATGAAAGCAACTTTTCATTTTTTGTAAACATGAACAGACTTTTAATTATCTATGACGCATGAAAAAACCAAATATTTTTGCATGATTTCAATTTGCAAAGGGGTATAGGGGACCCTGTCTATTGTTTTTAATAGTGCTTGATTGCTTATGACAGTCACTGACTGTATACTAAAGTCTGACTACGTATACAAAAGTTGCAAATCAATTCCCACTATGCCACAGAAATAATTGAAGGGTTCCATGTGAAAATGACATAAGTGACTTTTTGATGGATGTCCAGACATTGATTTTTTTTGTATAGGAAAGTTAATAGTCCCCTTCACAGTTCCCGGTGCCATCTTGAAAGGTAGCCGTGCCTTTGCATCAAAGCAAGACGAATGGTGAGCATGCAATGATAGATACCTTTTTTAACACCTAGGACAATTCTTAACAGGTCTCTATCAATGCAAGCTCACGGTTCGTCTCACTTCGATGCAAAGGCATGGCTACCTTTCAAGATGGCACAGAGAACTGTGAAGGGGACTATTGATATCAATTTAGACCATTGAAAAAAATATCATCAAAAAAGTCAATTAGGCCATTTTCACATGGAACCCTTCAATTTTAAAATGACACTTAGATGCTACACATGCTCTACAATGTACAACTGTGTAAGGTTCATTATCAAGCTTTTGTGTTCAGCAATCGAAGATTTTCATTTTTTCATAGCATAGCCATATATTTTCAGTCTTGATATGTATAAGAGAAATGATAACACTGGACGGCTCCACAAAAAGAACAGAGGGTCATAACTTTTCTGAAAGGTAACTTTCTGGAAGCCTGCTTCTTGAATGTATTTCCATGTTTCTTTGTTCATGGTACAGCCATCGCGTAGCAGAGGCAAACCAACTAAATATGAAAGATTTTGAAGCAATCTTCGTGTTGTCCTTGGTTCATCTACAAAACATTCTCATGCTTATTACAACTTTCTTTTTGATTGTCAGACTGACAACATGCTGGGGTGAACTTTTGAAATAATCATTTTTGTGGAAAAAATAATCCATCATCAAAGTTGTCATATAAACGTAACATTGCAAAGCTTAACCACCATTGTTTAAATGGAAAAGTTTTTTCTTTCTGGCCTTCCTTCCTTCCCTCCCACCTTCTCTTCAATCAAAGGCAAAAGTTAATGTTTTACTTCAAAATTGCAGGGAGTGGTTGCCCAGATCTCCCAATCAAGAGGCTCATGTATGGAGCCTTCGAAGGTGTGCCCTCTACCCCCTCTCTCCATCAATGCTCCGTTTTAAGGGTATTTAAAGCTAATTAAAGCTACACGGAAAGCCTTCCAATTCCATCCTTCCTCCCTTCTACCTTTTTCTTGTTTCCATTTTTTTCTAGCAAGAAATGAGCAACAGCAGGGGCAGATTTAGGGGAAGGATGCAGGGGCTGCACACCCCCCCCTCTTGAGACAATTTTAAGGTCTTTTTTTTTAATATCCTCTCAGCAGTTTCCAATTTATATGATGGTACACCCTTTCCTGAAGACAGTGCACCCCCTCCTGAAGATAATCCTGGATCTGCCCCTGAACAGAATTATACCCCTGGGTTCCCATTTTGATGATTTTTGCATAAATACTAAGTATTACCTACGACATGTTCCATGAAGAAATAG
The DNA here is from genome assembly GCA_029948255.1 of Telmatactis stephensoni. Lineage (NCBI taxonomy): Eukaryota > Metazoa > Cnidaria > Anthozoa > Actiniaria > Isophelliidae > Telmatactis > Telmatactis stephensoni. The sequence continues at coordinate 484,553 of JALIZF010001893.1, read as the reverse complement.
CACCCACCCTGAAACGAAATGTCAGCATTTTAGTATAGTACGTAATTCAAGAGGAATGCAAGGGACTGATTGTTTATTACGTCGTGGGGGGGGGGGGAGGGGGTGGGGGGTGTTTCTTTGCAAAATCTACTGAAGTAAAATTGTACCCTCCCAAAAAAAATGTTCTCCAAAAATATTTGAGTTGCATTTCATGTACTCTTAAAAAAAATATACCCATCAATTTTGAGCGCTTTTGGGAATCGTACCCTCCCTCTAAAAAACACCCCTCCCCCCCCCTCCCCCCACACGACGTAATAAACAATCGGCCCCCAAGGGAGGGAAAGTCACTGAACAATCAAATAAACAATAATCATAAAGTTGATAGAAGATTTTCCAGGGTTTCACCAAGGCTTATAATTACCGGTTTGAGCACTCTTTTGGCTTCAGACAAGACGTCTCTCACTTTTTCTTCTTCTATGGAGCACAATATCTGGGTAGCAAGCACTGCAGTCACAGAATTATCTGGTATACTTTTCATGTTGCAGGCATCCTCTACAACAAATTGCTTCAATGGAATGTTATTTTCTGGAAATCTTTTCAAGTTTTCGCGCAGATAGCTTTCCATTTCGGGATTGTAGTCTACTGCAATATACGAGGAACCTTCAGGGAGGTCCATCAACTTAAGATTCCTTCCTACAGAGGCTCCTATTTCCAAAACATCGCCGCCATCTTGACATAGCTTTTCCACGAGTTGAGCCACTAGTTTCTCTCTTATTGCAGTTGGCAATGGATATTTCGTCCACGAGTTCTGTGCAGCTGAAAAATATTTCTTATAGAGGTTCGAAGCGATGAGCCATTTTGTAATTCTACCAGAAAAGACAGCAATGAGAAAAATAATCAAAAGTGCGAGACAAACCGTGGACAACTCCATGTTTGCAACAACAGCCTTGCCTTTTGGGCTCCTGTGTTAAATAATTCACTCTGGATGACCTTTTCAGACGTTTTGAGCTGGCCATTCATTATATACAGGGTTGGGCAAGCACTCAGGTCCAAATAGCGCTCGGGGCCCACGTATTTTTAGTCGGGCGGCTAGCCCGACTTTAGTTCTACCTTTTGGTCTTCTGTCACGTCGCGTTTAGTCCCCCCATGATGCTTTACGAACTCGACAACAGGGATCCCATTCATGTCTTACGATAGCCACATGGTTGATCGAAGTTCGAGAAGGGAGCGAAGGGAAGATATATGTTTACAAGACTTTATTACGAAGTCATTCTTGAAGATGTCGAAGAAATTACCTGCTATAAAGACGCTCAAATCACATACAAATGCACACACCGTCCGTGATAGACCCACACTAAAAGATGTCTATGAGCGTACATTTCGACCCGGGTTGTTTCAAGGACTGTCTAACATATCGAACATGTCTAGGAAAACAAGCTAAAACGAGTTCTCACTAGTTCACACCAGATCGATGATGATCATAGCAAAAATATCACAAATGACAATACAAATAACAGTGACAAAAATGAAAGTCACAAAATGCTAAGTGATATTTTTTCGAGAGGGCAATGTTCTGTTACGAATGTTCTGTTTCGAATCGAAGCTCGTCTACGGGCCGAATCAATTCAAGCCAAGATAATAAGTATAAAGTGAGGTCGCACTGAGAATCTCTGCAATATATTTGGTTACCCTATGAAAGAAAATTTTATACTTTGTATGTGATGGAATTGTATTTATCATTCGTTTAATCTAAAGCGTCAAATACAGTAGACAAATGCGGTATCTTTGACCGTGATGCAACTAGCTTTTTAAAATCAGTTAGTTTTATAATCATTGCCATCGCTAGCCGTTTGTGATTGTTTGAAAAATTGCTTTTACTCAAAGTGCTAAATATTTGCTAAATAACTGTCATAGTGTGTGTCCGACACTGATCCTGGAGAATTATGTTTTGTAGCATTGAAGGTCAACTAGCAGTGTTCGTCACACAACGCACAAGAGATAGACAAGAAACATTTCATATATCAGAGAAAGCGGTGTACTTTCGTGAGTTTTAGGGGAACAGTTCTGCTAACGTGGATACACCAGCTGTTTTCTGCTCGCAGCACTTAACTTTCTATTAGAAATGAACCATAGCAGTTATCTCACGTCGCAAGTGTTTATCTTCGCGCTGCAAACAACATACAATTTTACCAGTCAAGTAGCCCGACTTCACGCTACATTAGCGTCTAGTAATACATACTCTGCATTAATGTTGCGTGTGTATCAGGACAGACAGACAGACAGACAGATCTTTTTTATTTGGTGTCTTATATATTCTGTATACATTGACGTAATCCAAATAAAATACAATAGTTTTTTTTACATATTACACATATAATAAAAATAAAGGATTCAATTGAGATCATTAATGTGATTGCTAATAATTCTATTCGAGGTTCTTTTAGTAAAACAGTCATAGACGTACTTTGCTACTGCCGGCTTGTAGGTTTGACGGAGGATCCATCAGTAGCAGGAACAAATCATAATCTGATAAAGATTGATAGTAATTATTTTCAGGAAAGATTATTTTAAAAAGGTCTGCCCTGAGGTCAGAATACAGAGGACAGTAAATAAGGAAGTGTTTCTCGTCTTCAATAGCATTAGGACAATAGAAACACTTCCTTTCCTCTGGCTCTCTATAGCCCCCCACGTGTCTGCCCTTTTCGATTTCTAAGTCATGGTTACTAATTCTCAAGGTTTTTCAGAAAAGATGGTATTTTTTAGGGGTACAAAAGAAACGAGACGATTTTTTTTACTTACTGCCTTTTTATTAGAACACTTTTGGTTTGATTTTTTGGTATTTTTTAGGGGTATTTTTGAGCTGTTAGGTATTTTTAGGGTCGAAAATTTTGGCATTTGGGAATTTTTTAGGGTACGTTTTGGAGGCTTCCGACGATCATTCCTAGTGTTTTGACCACGAAGAACACCCCCCCGGGCTAGAGGCACTTTTTCTTTCATCATTGAAAAGATCCCCTCGGCAAACTTGTAACTCAATATCTTCCAGCCTAGTTTTGATTGCATTAAATGAACTCGACCATGGAAGATTGTTTAAATTCCTACCCAACCAAATGTTGCCCAATCCACATCTGTCTAATAAAGACTTCACTTTGAAAACCCAATGGGCTCTATTACTCGATTCTACTGCTACTCTGTACATTGACGAGGACAACTTTTGGTTGTTCTCGGGTTTTGTCAAGTTAATCCAAAATTTTATAGCTCTTAATTTGGTGTCAACATGGATTGGTAATTGACCTAGTTCTGCAAGACAGCCTGAGTTAGTAGCATACTTTCCGACCCCGAGTAACATTTTGCAAATTTTTACGTGGACTGACTGAATGGGGTCATCTTTTGAAACTTCAGTGCCCCAAACTTCACTACCGTATAGGAGAATTGGTTTTACTAATGAATCAAATAGTTTGATTGTTAGACGAGGATCAGAATTAAAGGAGGATCCCATCTTTTTTTGTCAATTTAAAAAGAGCTTTCAGAGCCGATTTCTTTAATTCTTGTTTCGCTAAGGTAAAATTCCCAAAAGCACTGAAAGTAAGGCCCAAGTACTTATATAATCTAACATTTTCAAGTATGTTCTCTTTATAATAAAAAGTATAATTGGTTAAACCAAGAGACCATAATACTAAGAGAGCGAAACTCAGTATTGATGTCTGTGCGATGTTCGTGGCGGCTAAGGCTATTTTTAGTAACTTCGCCATCGCGCGCGCAAGGCCCTCAACAAATAGAATTTGATTTTTGACGTGCGCGCGGACGGGACCGTTTGAATTCTATTGTTTGAGAGCCTTGCGCGTGCGATGGCGAAGTTACTAAAAATAGCCTTAGGTGCCACGAACTTCGCACAGACATCAATACCGAGTTTCGCTCTCTTAGTATTATGGTCTCTTGGTTAAACGTCTTCCCGCCTTATTGAAGATTAGAATTTTTGACTTTTCCATATTAACCGTCAGCCCGTTCAAGTCTGAATACGTTAAGTTTATTAAGCAATGTTTGTAAATCGCCAGGGTTTGTACTGAATAACAGCAAATCATCGGCGTATAGTAAACAGTTTATAGGAGATGAAAATCGGGTCGGAACTGTCTGATTGTTTTAGAGCGCACGGTAGATCACTGAGAAATGTTTAAAAGAGTAGGACTTAACATACAGCCCTGCTTTACACCGGAATGACAACTGAATGTTTCAGTTATAATCCCATCTTTTTTTATAGCGGACCGGGGATGCTCGTCGGAAATTTTATATTTTGTATGTACTTTTATAACATAGCTACAATCTTTCGCGCGCTCTGATTGGCCAGAAAGCTATGAACTATTTCCCCATGGGCTGCACTGCGCCCGCACTATCTTCGTCGTCTTTTTCAAATCGTTCGTTTTTAAGATGGCGACACATATAACGCGCGCTCTGATTGGCTGAAAAATCTATGAACTATTTCCCCATGGGCTGCACGGCTCCGTTTTTAAACGTTCTAGGCTCTGTTATAAATCAATTAGACAACAGAAAACCGCTTGCCCATTGCGTTATAGACGCACTTGAGAAAATATAAAGAACTCTTAAAAAACTAGAGTCGCTCTTACGTTTGTTAATCGTTCTTTATATTTTCTCTCGTGCGTCTATAACGCCATGGGCGCGCGGCTTTCTGTTGTCTAACTGATAAGTGTATGTATGTAAAAATGAAATTCCCTGTTAGCCAATCAGAGAAGGGCTTTGGATCGGTGCTGGCTGGATGGTGAAGGGCTGGATCAGTCCCGGGAAGAGGGGGGGGGGGGGGGGTTGGACTCCTATATATAAGAGGACGGAGATGCTCGTCGGAAATTTTGAAAATGACCCCTAAAAGGTACCTGAGTGGGAGTGGCAACAATTCATTTCTACCCCTAAAAGGTACCAATTCAAAAACAATAATAAAGAGTTAAAGTAATGAAGCATTTGTTATCAATGTGCTTTGAAGATTCAATTCAGGTCCCGAAGTCGTCCCATTCATGCTTATTTTAGTAGTTTATTTACCCCAAAACAGTCCCTAAAAGGTACCAGCTATGTCTCTGAGAGTCCACTTAAGTCTGAGACACCCTAAAGGTACCAGATTGCAGATTTTGACCCCTAAAAGGTACGACAAGCATCCCCGTCCATTTACGAATGGAGTCCCCCCCCTGGGGTATGTAGGAAGGGGTGATTGGGGGATGGCCAGCAAATGAATGTAATTGTTAATTGCATTTTTCATGTGCCAGCCCCCCTGTAAATAATGAGTGCTCCCTCAGAACCTTTTTGTATTTGGTGTCGTTTTCAAAAAGTACTCTAGAATTTGGATGCATGCATATGGTACTCAAAAGTTATCCTTGGAAAATATTTACAGATACAAAAGTTTTACAGGCTGCATGGGCACAGCTCAAAACTGTGACCAATGTTTTTATGGATTTGCATACTTTTCTACTTTTGTTCACCATCCTCCAGTTGGTGCTTGGATGAGAAGTAAGATAAGAGAATCCTCAGATGCTGATGGGATGATTGCTTGTGCAATTTAAGAATGCAAATACATTATAATAGCTGCATGGTCATATTTTTGGGCTTTATGCTGTAAATTTTTTCCCTGGGTCTGCCCTCACCCCCTCCAACTTGGTGCTTGACATTGATAGGTGCATAATACAGGCAGACTGCTTTATAATGGTGTTCCTAAATCTTTCTTTTTTTATTTTTATTTTGTTTTTTTTTTGTGGTTACCACTAGTGGTTGGAATTAGAGGGGAGGGGTAGAGGGGGAGGGGGAGGTGGGAGGGGGACTCCACTGTAAAATGATCGGGTAAAAATCAGCAATTTGGTATCTTTTAGAGTGTTAAAATTGAAGTTTAGAGTTTAAGCATTTCCCAGTCCCTCTTAGGGTATCAAAAGAGCCCATTTCTTATTATCTTTTTCTCAAATGGAAGAAATTTGCCCAACAAAAGCATGTCAACCATCAAATTTTATGTTTATAATAATAATGTTCATTAGCTTGTTATCACTGATATCTCTTAGAGATTAAAAATCATCCAGCCACGCCCTTCTTAAAAGACTTCCGATATCTTTTAGGGGTATTTTTTAAATTTTCCAACGAGCATACCCAATCTTTTTACAATGGATTGAGTCCTCCCCAGGGTAGACTAATGCCAAGCTTAAGGTGTGGTTGCTTATATTATCTTGTGAGAGCTCCATCTGTATATTGAAGTATGTGGGACATTGTAAATAAACTTAAAATTGGTTATGTTGAGTTATAAATTCCCACTATGGCACAAAATAATAGTTCTAGTTTTAAAATGATTGACACAGTGCCACATGCTCTATGCTTCACGACTGGGCATTTGTAAGGTTCTTTTTCAGGTTTTGGAAGTAATTGAATATATATCTACCTTTTCATAGCATAATTGGCCAAATGTTTTGACTCTGGATATATACCAAAGGGAAATAATAAAAAAAAGGAACATGAAATTTTTAATGTCTGAAGGAGAGATCAGACAACATTAATATGAGTCAATCTTTCTGGTCTGAAAATCATTATCTTTTCATAGCATAGCCATATATCTTCAATCTGGTTAGGTATCGAAGCCCAGATAATACTAGGCATCTCCATGAAAAAAAATAAGGAATATAACATTTCTGATATTGCACTTTCTGGAAGCCTGCTTCTTGAATGGATTTCCATGTTTCTTTGTTCATGGTACAGCCTTCTATTAGCAGTGGTAAGAATCCACCCAAACATGAGAGATTTTGAAGTTGTCTCATTATTGTCCCTGGTTCATCTACAAAGCATTTATCACATGATTATAATATATACAACAGCCAGATTGACTTTAGCAACGTCACAGCCAACCAGTTCCTGACAGCACAATTAGCACTAATCCAGGGTTAATTAAAAATGAATGGTTTTCTTTTGAATTAATACTTGATTAGTGCTAGTTGGGCTTTTAAAAACTCACCCAGATTTGAACATCAGGAAGGAATATCAATCAAATTATTTTCCTTCTCTTAACAAGACTGCTCATAATCTGATCATTCTTCTTCTAAAATTCTAGTTTGTCTGGCTGGAACAGGAGGAGGGGGAGAGAAGGGAAGGGGAGGGAAGAGGAGGAACAGAAAGGGAAGGGAAGGGGAGGGAAGGGAAAAAAGGGAAGGGAACGGAAGGGAAGGGAAGGGAAAACGTTTTACAGTAAATAACTATGCTTACAAGTGGTTGCTGGGAGGAAACTGACTGTATTTTGTCTTTAATGTCTCTTTAGACAGTATTACTCTTGTTTTCTTTTCCACCTGCTGGGGACAACTAGCCATACATATAAACATGACTTAATTCTCCCAAGAATTAGAACTGAACGTTTTAAAAGATGTTTCATAAATAGATGTTTGTTTAATTTTATTTAGTCAAGTCCACCTTTTTAAATTTTAATGTAAACTTCAAATGCCTGATTTGCAGTATTTTTCAATAAAGACATTTATTATTACTATTATTAAACAAGGCTACAAGCTAGTAAATCAGGAAACACTGATACAAACTTACCTATGATGTGCTCTAAGAAGAAATAACATCCACCCTGCAAGACAAGTAAAAAAAATGCATTCAACATTTATTTCGATTTTCACTCCAGGTCTTTTCAGAGATTTTTTTCTCTTATTAGCAAAAGTTAAAAGTTTGATTCGCACCTCTCTGTACACATGTTATTACACAAGACACTCTACATTGCAATAAGCAGTTTCTCAAAATAAGTAAAGATGATTTTCAAAAGTTACAGCCAAAATCATCATCATCATCAACATCACGACCTGTTTTGATTTTGGGTTTTTCTGAGCCATCAATCAGTTTGGGGGCGGGGCTTCTTTCAAATCAACCAATCACTGAACGAGTTCGTGAAACCTCCACCACCAAAAAATGATGGACGGATCAGAAAAGACCAAAATCTTACCGATGTTGGAGGTCGCAGATGCAACGACTTGAAAACCTATATGATTAAATTTAACGCATTTCTAACCGGTTTTAGCACTCTTTTGATTTCAGACAAGACTTCTTGCACTTTTTCTTCTTCTATGGAGCACAATATCTGGGTAGCAAGCACTGCAGTCACAGAATTATCCGCCACACTTCTCATGTTGCAGGCATCCTCGGCAATGAATTGCTTCAGTTGAATGTTCTTTTCCGGAAGTCTTCTTAAGTTTTCGCGCAAATAGCTTTCCATGTTAGGGTTGAAGTCTACTGCAATATACGACGAACCTTCGGGAAGGTCCATATAGGAAGATTACTATAGATTACTTCCTACACCAACTCCTATTTCTAAAACATCACCTCCACCTTCAAACAGCTTGTCAACGAGTTGAGCTAGTAGTTTCTGTCTTAATGCTTCAGAAGGCGTCGGATACTTTGCCCAGGAACTCATAAGCGCTGAAAACAATTTTTTGTAAACTTTGGAGGCGACTAACCACTTTGTTATCCTACGGATAAACAGTGCGATTAGAAAAATAATGAAAAATCCAAGATAAACAGTGGACAACTTCATGTTGGCATGCTACGTTGCGTCCACCAAGTGCTTGCGTTTTCTGCTCGCTCACACACTACCAATGTTGATGTTTTTGCGTTTCCCCCCGCCCCCCACCCCATGGGATCGTCACGCAACTTTCATTCCCTAATCTACAAATAATCAAATCACTAAAACTCCCTCAAATGAGCATGAAACGGTCCAAACTTCCCAGAAATGTACAGAAAAAAACAAACACAACAGCATTATGTCTTAAAATTGTTATATTATATATTTTTTAGCTGATCATTTAAATTCTGCACAACACTTTTACGTTAAAAGTTTTTAAAATTCATATCAAACATTTGCAACTTGTTCAAAAATATTGCTAAAATAGTTGCATTTTGTATTTTCCATAGCATAAACTTTACGGGTAATATTTTTTGGCGCGGAAAATCGTTGCGAATCGACTATTATCACTATGGGTTCATTTTTTTTTGCGTTTCCCCCACCCCCTCCCCGACAAATGATTTTTGACACGATCTTCACGCAACGCTAGGTTCGTCACGCAACCCTAAGTAAGATGAACGAAAACAGGTGATTTTAGGGAAAATGTTCAAATGTTTCTCTCTGTATTGAAGTTGCTCGAAATAATTTTTGTGGTGCAAAAAATCGATTGTAAAATGTTGTGTTTTGTAATACACTCAGTTGACTTGTCATAAATTGTAATAACACCTTGTCGCATTTTGTAATATTTTTTTCATATGTACTAATGAGAAAGGGGAAGGCCAACCCACAGAAAGTACCCCTGACTATCTCCAAGCATCTCATTCTTCTTTCTAACCTAATTGCAATCATCTGCTAATGCAAAGGGCATGGAAGGAGGGGGAGGGGCGGGGGTACAAACGGTGCACTTCCTACTTTTCCCGAAGAGCTGTTCTCATCGGTCGAAAGCACTTTACGGAACTCCAAGTAATGTGCTTGAAAAATCCTCATTGTTTCAATACAAACAGGAAAAAACAGAGTGGCAAAGACCAAATGTAATCAAAAGGCTTCTCTGCGTGATCGAACTCAGTGTATGTAGATGTTTAGCGGTGGAGTCGGCTCGCTTCAAACTCATCCTCAGATTTTTGGACTGTGCTTGCTCCAAGTAAAGTCACTTTGAAATCGATAACCGTCACACTTTGCAGGGACTTAGTGCGGATTGGTGGGGCTATGATAAGAGACAGCATGGGAAAAAGCGGTGGGGCTAAGTTTGGAAAATATAAGAGGCTAGCATGGGAAAAGGGAAAAAAGTGGTGGGGCTATATACCCTCACCAGCCCCTCCCCCTCTGCGAGCCCCGCTTTGTAATAATTTTGACGCACTTTGAAATAGTCTGTAATAAAACCTAACGCACTTTGAAATATAAAAGATGACGCACTTTGCGTTTTTATCGCTTTTTGAAATAACAAGAGTTGTTGCACTTTATAATAACCACTATTGCACTGGAACTTGATGGAACTAATAATGATATAATTATGCCTAGTAAAATGCCTCACCTTTTTGGAATAACCTTGATTTAGTAATGGTATTTAATTGGTTGGTTGTATGTAGATGTTCAGTGCAGAGTCGGCTCGGTTCAAACTCCTCTTCCGATTAATTTTTGGACTGCGCTTGTTCTAAGTCACTTTGAAATAACCGTCACACTTTCGCCACACTTTGCAGAGATCGTGGAGTGGTGGGGCTATATAAGAGACCACTATGGGAAAAAGTGGTGGGGCTAAGATTGGAAAATATATTAAGATGTTAGTGTGGGAAAAGGGAAAAAGTGGTGGGGTGTAGCCCCACATGCAGCCCCTCCCCCTCCATGGGCCCTACTTTGTAATAATTTTGACGCACTTTGAAATAAAAAAGCTAGATGACACACTTTGCATTTTTATTGCTTTTGCACTTTATAATGACCACTATTGCACTGGAACTTCACGGAACTAATAATGAATGCCAAGTGAAATGCCTCACCTTTTTGGAATAATGTTGATTTAGGAATGGTAATTTAATTGGTTGGAAATGGTAGAAGATGAATGTTTGCTATCCTCAGAGCCTCTGGCCAAGAATCATGAAGTCGCACAATTTACCTGCGGGTTTTTAAGATTCATTTTGCTTTTATTTATATTCTATTCATTTTTTCTAGTTTTACTGTGTACTTTTCTAGGTATGATTAAGTTGCTCTTAATCAACTGCTTTTTCCAAAAAGGGGGTTGCCTAGCAACAGTCCCACAATTTACCTGTTTGTTTTAAAGATTAAATTTGCTTTTTTTATCATCTATTCATTTTTCCAGTTTTACTGTGTCCTTTTCTAAGGTGTAGGTATAGCTAAGGTTGCTATCAATCAACTACTTTTTCCAAAAAGGGGGTTGCCTAGCAACCACTCTGGATTCAACCCTCAATGTTTAGGTTTTCCCAATTCATTCACTACATGCCATAAGTATTAATTAGGCCTTGATCTGGTGGAGCATCATCAACAAGCTTATCTATTACTTTAAAATGAGGGTGATCTGTTGTTTTTATGAGGTTCAACACTGTAGGCTTACTCAGGGAAACAATGGCACCACTTTGGCAAAGTCTCTGTAGAACAAAGAAGAAATAATTAGATTATTATATTATGAATGAATTTGAGCGGATTGATGAGGTGTTCTTTCCAGGTGATGTCACACTGTGAAGATGGTATTATCCTTGTGTAGCTCTGACAGCTGTAGAGCAGCAATTCAGTAACCCAAGTAATATGGGTTCAAACCCTATGCATGGACTGGATTTTTTACAAATCTGGATTTGAAAACTGGTTTGTATTTATACTTCTGTCTGTATGACTTAGGCCCAGGGCAAACGTTGAATCTTAGTCGAATTTAATTCGTCGAACCTATTTATTTTGAAATAGGCACATGAATGGTGCGACGTTTGCTGCAATTAAATTCGACTCAAATTAATTGATTCGACTCTAGCATGGGTTTGACTTGCCAAGTCGGATAATGCGACAGCGGTTCGGCACAGGTGCGACGTTTGCTACCACGCTGGAATGAAGTCGACTCTTTGTCGCACCTATTTTAAATGTATTCGACGCGACTTAGATTCGACGTTTGCCCCAGGCCTTAATTGTCAAAAGGCCTTGTAACCAGGTCACACCAAAACTTTGCGGTGTCTGATTGGTTCATGTAATGCATGTGCATGCAAATATTATTCTTTTGGACTTTGTTTTACAAAAGCAGAGCAGGGCAAAAAGAGCCCTGTGTCTGGACTAGGTCTGGATACCTTTTTTCAGACCATCTTCAAAAATCTGTATGTAGAAAGGTTTTCTTAAGAGTGCATGCAGGGCCAAAATAAATACAGGTCAAATTTATATTTTGTATGTACATGTGTATGTATGTAAAATGAAATTCCCTGTTAGCCAATCATAGAAGGGCTTTGGATCAGCACTGGCTGGATGGTTAAGGGCTAGATCAGTCCCAGGGGGGAGGGGGACTCCTATATATAAGAGGATGGGGATGCTCATCAGAAATTTTGAAAATGACCCCTAAAAGGTACCTGAGTGGGAGTGGCAACCATTCATTTCTACCCCTCCTAAAAGGTACCAATTCAAAAACAATAATAAAAGAATTCATGTAATATATGAAACACTTTGTTACAAGTCGATGTGCTTTGAAGATTCAATTCAGATCATCGAAATCGTCCCATTCATGCTTATTTTAGGTAGTTTATTTACCCCAAAACAGTCCCTAAAAGGTACCAGCTATGTCTCTGGTAGTCCACCTAAGTCTGAGACATCCTAAAAGGTACCAGATTGCAGATTTTGACCTCTAAAAGGTATGACGAGCATCCCAGTCCATTTACGATCGGAGTCCTCCCCCCCAGGGTATGTATATGGGAAGGAGGGATTGGGGGATGGTCAGCAAATGAATGTAATTGTTAATTGCATTTTTCATTTGCCAGCCCCCCTGAAAATAATGAGTGCTCAGATCAGTCTGGGTATATTTTTTTCAGACTACCTTCAAAAATCTGTATGTGCACAGTCACATGACTGTTTACAAAGGCTGCCTGCAGGGCCAAATACAGGTCTTGTGATAATGTACTACATTGTATGTTATGTATGTACGTACCTCAAGGCATATCATTCTTTCACAATTGTGGTTTGATGACACACCATCAGCTATGACATGAACGTCATAATTCTTTTCCAGTAAATCAATTGTTGTGTTATAAATACAGACATCAGCCTGAATGAAAGAAGAGACAAATATAAGGTTACTTACAGTGATTTTCAAGATTATGCATGCTCAGCTTATTGGAAAAGTCTGTTGGAATTTGGTTAACGAGGGGTGGATTTATGAGGGGGGGGGGGGGGTACGGGGGTGCGCATCCCCTCTTGATATGACTTTGAGTCCTTTTTTCTCAAAATTTTTCCAAAATATCTCCTTGGCAGTTTCTAATTTATGTGATGGTGCACCCCCTCCTGAAGACAGTGCACCCCCCTCTTCAAGATAATCCTCAACCTGCCCCTGTTAACTGATAAAGCAATTGGTCTTTAGCAGGATTAATCTCACTGTTACCATTTCTTAAATGTTTGTTTCCCTGTTACTTCAGTATAGTCTTTGATCCTGCATTGTCTAAAGCCTATCTGTCAAAAAATCTTTGTCATAAACAGCTAGGATATAGATTTTCAAATTTTGATTGCCAATGATAAACAGGGTCAGGTTTTAGAAACTAACAGCACATCAATATCCAAAATTTGGTCCAGTACGTATATACACCCATTGTATCTGTCATCTTGCTTATCTGGCTTAACTAACCATAACTCCAAAGATGACCACAGACTTGACATTTGTCATCTTATTCAGCTCTTCTGCAACACCAGGGCTTCCCATCATTGAGAAGGTAGTCTTGTTAAAGATTTTGTCTTTAAAAGTACTTGTGTCAATTTCTGCTACAGTTGATCCTAGTGGTCCTTTCTGTATAATGTAATCAAAATATTATAGAGTAAATTTTGTATGACTGTGAAAATGACACTGCACAGTCACCTGTAGCATGGTCATGGCAGGAATTTTGAATGTTTTTATAGACAACATATGGCATAGACTTGGTCACAGCATTAGTCATGTCTGTTTCACACTCATATGAAATACAGTTAATCAACCACTAAAATAATGCAACCAACAATGCATGCAACCACTTTTCAAAAACACCAAAAGTTACCCATAAAAATTACTATGGCTTTTGAGTTTTTTCCTCCCATAAGTGGCCACTTGATATATAATCCCTGGTGGGGACTCCATTGTAAAATGATCAGGTATGCTCGTTAGATATTTTCAACCCTAAAAGATACCAGAAGTCTTTTTAAAAGGGCGTTGCTGGACGATTTTTAACCCCTAGGAGATACCAGTGATAACAAGCAAATGAACATAATATTATGAACACAAATTTGAATGGTCGACACGCTTTTGTCTGGCAAATTTCTTCCATTTTGAGAACATGATAATAAGTGATGAGCTCTTTTGATACCCTAAAAGATACCAGGAAATCAACTTCAATTTTAACACCCTAAAAGATACCAAATCGCTGATTTTTACCCAAGAGATACGACAAGCATACCTGATCCTTTTACAATGGATTCCCCCTCCCCCAGATATAATCCCCTTTATTACCAGACAGAAATTGGATGTATTGGTTAAACATCAATTGTAGTTGATTTAAGGTTAGCATAATGCTGTACTTAAATCTGAAAATCTCATATTATGGCTAATGTGCATGCAGATTTCTTACATGGAGAATTGATGCAAGTTAAATATCTGCAGTTAACATGTGACTTAAACTTAGAACCTAGGGTGTCCACAAAACAGTTAGAGCTTGGAAATCTCACATACACTGTATTTTACTGTGTATACCTGGTTACTTAACTTCTTATTGTACATCAATCTACATGTAACACAAATTATGATGTGCAGCAGGGTAAAGAAGAGCTGGGTCACATCCCCTTTGCATGAACCCGGCAAGCTCTGTAAGCCACAGGATTTTTGTCAATGCATCACCTCCCTAGTAGCTACAGTAGGTAAATAAATCACTCCCAGTCCCTCTAGTAACCTAGCTAATGCAGATAAGAATAGCTATACCCTTTATAATACATACATGTTCTGTAGCAATAATTGGAATACCAAGAAGATTAGCAACTGTAATCTGCAAAAATAATAAAAATAATTATATCAGTGAGTCTAAATAAAAAGGCATTTAAGGTGACTGGCTACCATAGAAATTTTAGCCTACTGCGCACTTCGCACGCAGGACGTCATAGCGCGCGGAGATTCTAGCGAATGGCCACTAACGCTGGGAAACTAAAGTTTGTTGACAAAATTTCGTTTCAAAATAGTTCTCAATGATTTTAACAAGCAAAAGATTAGAAAAATAAGCAAAAATGTTTTCATTTAGGAAAAAACAGTGAGCGTGCGCTTGTTTTCGTCAACAGAATTTGAATAGAGCTCGCGCTGTCACATCATTTTCAAGATGGTGGCACTTCCGGAAGGCATTTTTTGGCCTTTTTAGCAACTTCATGGGCATGAAACAAGCTAATTTTGCACGGGACCATATAATTTTTATTTGCTTAATTGAAAACACATGTAAAAATCTATGTCATATCAAATTTTGTAAAAAAGTTCATTATTCTAGCTTATGTAAAAATGGATTTTTGTAGGGAAATTAGTTCAAACTTACAATAATCTTTGTTGAGACCTGACGAACAAAATATTTAAGAGGAAGGTATTTTTTCGCCGTCACATCAAAATTATCCATACCAATACGAAATATTGATCTAATATTGAGATGACTGACTTTCTATCCACTCAGATATTCTGACTCTTTTCTTAGTGTTTGCCTGCATGAAGCTAACTCTATACAATTGTATTGTATTGATTTCTGTTGTAATATAATTATGTGACTATCAGTGGCATAGTGAGGGGACACGGGGGGGAAAGTCACCTCCTCTAAAATTTTGGGCTTGAGCCGTCATCTGAAGGATGATTAGCCAATGTTTTAAACAGACTGAGTTTTGAGCTATTTTTGTTGTGTTGGAAAGCACTGCATGAAATGGGTTGTATAAGGCTGTATCATGAATCCGTATACATATAGTTTACTGATAATACAAGGTGGTATAAGGGTTTTGGCATATCCTGGTTATATCAGGACCCGTATACAAAGGGAATCCTGATACTATGAATAAGGAATTGTTATACATCGTATAATGATCTCTTAAACATTGAATCATGTACTTGACCAGTAGTAAACGAAATCGAAAGCTTTAAGCTTTGCTTAACATTGCGTAAAGGTCCGTAAAGATGTTTGAGAGAGGCTTTACTGATACTGCTTTACGCTATTGTATAAAGATGTCATAAAGATTACCTTTACTTCTGAGTAAAGGAGCTCAAATACGCTTATAGCTTTAAGGGCAATCGCTTTTTTTCTTTGTGTAAAGTTGCACGTTCTACTTTAAGAAACTCAGGCATCTTTGAGACAAATCTGAACCTTGATGTATAGATAGTCCAGATATCCAGATATCGAAAATCCTTTCAGAGGCAATGGCAATTTTCCTTTATTAGTTTTAAGACCAAAAATATTTTTAAAAAAAATCCCCTAGACCACAGCGACGAAGGTACAATCCTCTCAACCTACAGTTGAAGTAGCGAACTTCTCTGCAAAGCGAGAGCTTGACCTTCTGCCTTCCTTGAATGTCGGGGCGCCTATTAAATATAGGTCTATTGAAACTCCGAGGAACTTTCGGTGCCTTCACTTGACTGCATGGGAGGTTACTACCAGGACCCAAAGCCTATAATTACGTCGCCACGCATTGATAGTACCTATTCTTTCGTCAAGTGCAACCGGTCAGCAATTTTCTCCTTCAATATTTAAGCTTGAAACGTGAATGCTTTTTATGGTTGTGGGACACTCTTAATGGTCATTCGCGCACGCTCAATAGTGAATTTGAAGGGTATTGTTTAAAGAAGTGTTCATCGTAACCAGGCCTTCCGTTCGGCATTTTGTCAAGCCACATGTTGTGAGCGGGTTATTCAAACACAGTCTCGAGCAAAGTCTCGGCTACTGATCTTGAGATCAAGGCTCTTTGTGATAGCGTTGACAACGACGATATGAAACTACATACGCAGCCAGTGTCCCAGGGTTATAAACATCTAGATGAGAACTTTTGCCAACATACTGCATCTGAAAGGAATAGCGATGTGGTCTCTCGACAACGAAAGGATCTTAACAATTCAGGTAATTTATTATTTGATTCAGAATGACTTGTATTTTAGATATTTCACTTGGCCAACCTCTCTGTAATGAAGGAAGCTAGACCTGGAATGATTGATTCAACGCCAGATATTTTCATCATTACGTGCTTCGACAACAAGAACACCAAATACCGCGTGCTAAATCACGTATCTATAACATAGCCGTACAGTCACACAATATTTCTGTAACACAAAGTTAGGCCTCAAGGTTGTATACACAATCATTTCAACTTTCAACTGGAAAAGTTTAGATCAAGTTCAAATTATAGTGTGGAAATTCTTTTCCTTCGAATCGTAGGATCTCATTTCATGTTATTTAGGTGTTTGAAGTTAGCGCGCTTTTGTTATGGCGGTCGTCGTTTAATTAGTCACGCATCTTTTGCACGCGGTAAATTAGTTCTTGTTAAAAATGTTTTTAAAACATTTCTTATTTCTTTTTGGTGAATTATATACCTAGAAGTAAGTTATTTTGTTCGGCTGGAATCAGTTTAATTAAAAGTTAAAAGTAAAAAGTTTAGAAGTTAAAAATTAAAAGTAATTTTTGCGTGCTTTCTAAATCTTTTCATCAAACTCAGGTAGAAAGCAAAGTTGTTTAATCATCTTCGCTTATTTTATATTTTTTAGGGTTAGGGTTGGGGTTAGAAGTCTTTACAATGCCTGCGGACTGCAATGAAGTTGTCAGGAATTCAGTTTTTTCAATTTAAGAACAAGGTGCGAAATATTTTATTAGTCGGCTGATTGTTTAATTGAAAGTGAAGTATATTAAAATTATGTTACCATAACGCAAATGCTAATCAATTACTTTGAAATTCAATGTTTTTAGGATAAAGTTTACAAGAAACATGTCAGCAGCACAGTGAGAGATGAAAGAAGTCATTATAATGGATTGCAAAGGTTTGAAAAATGAATTTCTCTATACCTTGAATGCAAATACAACAGTTCTTTGAAACTTTCTCTTACACCGCGCGTTCATGATATTTCTTTCAGCATGTGTGGTTCTAACAAAGCAGTTGAAAGCCAAGAAATAAACGTACCGTAAAACGTAAGTTTCAGTAAATCCACTGAAAAGAGAACTCTTTATATGGTCTCATTGACAGTGATTTACATGCTGTTTAGTAATACAGAGTTTATTTCTCTTTGTTATAGCGAATTAAGAAGACCGACATGGCGGATATGCAAGATAAAGAAGATCGAACTAAAAGACACTCCACTGTTGAGATTGAAACATAAATTTCAATGGAAGCCAGAGTAACAATTCAGTGGAATACATACCTTTTGTTTAATAATATGAAATTTGTCGATTTCACGGAAATGATACAGTTGAAAAGTTTTTTCACTGGTTAATTTCGTTTAGTTAGGCTTTTAAAATCAGACATACATCCAGGTTTTGCTGTGTAAATTGTTGATTGCATAAGTAAGTCATGAATATTTACTACAAATAAAACTCCATATCATTAGTAACTAAAAGACTGAATGTGTATAGCTTTATCTGGAGAATTTTTTTGACAAATAAGGATCTTAATATGGGACAGGGTTCTGAAGGTTTTAAGTACTATATGAACTGAGCAAAATCGTAATCCTGATATCACATATACAAGTCCTGAAACTACTTGAAATGATCGGATATAAGGCCCTGATACTATTCCAAAAGGACGTTGAATACGGGTTCTGATACGACATTATCCGTATATGCCATGTTACAGTCATTAAACTTGTCATTTAATGGTTGTATTAGAACGTATAATGATGCCTGATACATTGACACCTGATCATTGTACACAAGGCGGCCAATCATGAAAATATACGGGTTCATTATACCACCATTGTACAGCCTTATACTATCAGTAAACTAATCGTTTAAGGGTGAAATAAGACTAGTTTAAGGGCACTTATACAAGCCTTTTTGTGCAGTGAAAGGGTCTGAAGAGAACTGCCCTCCCTTCTGCTCAGGCCTCGCTACGCTTCTGGTGACTCATATGAAATATTTTAATATTTATCTGACAAATGAAATTCATGTTAAAAATAGTAAAATTGCAAGATTTCAACAACATTGCACTTAAACTTAGGTTAGTATTTCATATAAGACCCTACTCCTAGCCCTAAATCTAAACCTAACCCTTCACTGTTTCAGAACATTTCGGGGGGGGGGGGGGGGCTACCTTACATAAAGTTACGAAGATTTGAATTTTTTTAAAGTCAGCATTTTTACAAACACGTTTTAGTACGCATATTTCCTTTCAAAAGTTCTTCATAAGTATCCAGCTTCAAAAATTCATATCTTCGTCAGTCGATGTTATCAAAATTTTGCAGTTTTACTTTTTTTGGACATGCGTCAAATTCAATTTTGTGAACGCCAAATATAATATTAAATTTATATAGAAATGCGGCGGTACTAACCATTCTTTTGACTACATGTAAAATTTCTGGAAAATATACAATCGTTGAACGAAACCATTTCTGCATGTCACAAAGAAAGAAGACTGTAGAATCTGTTGATAAATTGCCAACAGAACGACCCGCCATCTTTACTTTCTGGTCTTTACACAGGAAGCCCAACCTCACTGTGAGAGGCTAATGTGTCTAAAGTATGTGTTATTGTTGTTCTCAGGCCATTTTATCGATTTTTAGCTGAGCTCTCTTTCGTTTTAATTACGAGTATTTAAAGCTGTGTGCATATACCAAAGTCTCTGTCGGAGTGGAACCGTTTGCAGCTCTCCGTTTGGTCTCAGATCAGACTACTTGTGGGCTCCCTGTGTAAACTCCGAAACCAAAACGAACAAGATGGCGGGTCGTTGTGTTGGCAATTTATCAATTGAGTCTACAGTCTTCTTTCTTTGTGACATGCAGGAATGGTTTCGTTCAACGATTGTATATTTTCCAGAAATTTTAAATGTAGTCAAAAGAATGGTTAGTACGTTACGGAACATGGTGTAATAGACCTTTTCCGATGCGACGGAAATGACCATTTTCAGTGCTTTTCATTAAAGCAAAAATGTATCTCCACAGATCGATTTATCGTACCGAATTTAGTAAACCTGCGAAGTTTCATAATAATCTGTTGCAAGCTCTCGGAAATATGAGAGCCCAAAATCACAAAGAATTAAATGTATGCCAGGCCCCCTGGCATGCATACATTTCTTTGTAAATTTAATATCGCCACATTTGGTCTTTTATATTTCCTATTTCCTAGAGTCTGCAACAAATTGTTATGAAACGAGGATTATTAAATTTGGTACAATAAATCAGGGTCCCCTATACCTATTGCGTGAATGGCTGATTTATTTTGACATGAAGCATGATAACTTGATTTTTTTGTGAACGTGGAAGAGATTTGTCACACGAAAAGACCAAAATTAATATTTTTGCATGATTTCATTTTGCAAATCGATCTATGGAGATAAACTTTTGTTTTAGTGAAAAGCACTGAAAGTGGCAATTCTGTGTGATATTGTATTCAGTAAAAAGGTCTATTGACCCATTAACATGCTGGCATGACTATATAAAATATTTTATTTATTGATAAATGGTGTTCAAAATCAAATTTGTAATTTTTATCAGTTAAATATTTAGGAGGAAATGTACATACTAAACATGATAATGAAGCTAACAATGCAATGGGTTGTCCCCATACATTTCTTTGTAAAAATGCTAACTATCAAAAATTCATATCTTTATTAGTTTAAATGCGATGTTGTTGAAATTTCGCATTTTTACTATTTTTGACATGATAAATTCAATTTTGAATTTCACTTAAAAATAAATAAATAAAGATGAAATTATAAAATATTTTGTATAGTCACATACATTACAATAGAAAGCAATACAATAGAATACAGTGCAATTGTATAGAGTTAATCTCAATCATCCCTTTGCTACCCCAGCTAAGAAGACGGACCTTTGCGACCACCTTTGCTTGACCTGATACTGGTTGGGGACACCCATTTGAAGTGTTAAGTATATTAGCTTTTCCTTCCAATGAAGACAGGGACACCATTAACAATAGCTTTCAGTGTGATGGTACTATGTCTGTGCTGCCATGGATAAAGTAGCCTGGGATAAGGGCAGTATAGAGTTAGATTCATGTAGACAAGAGTCGCCCAGAATATGCAAGTTGATAGGAAGTCAATTATCTGTAATATCAGAGTTAAAACTAATTACGACCAGTAATAAAGCAGCTGCCAAATGTCTTTTTCAATTAGTTTCACTGATATAATTATTTATTATTATAATTGTTTGCAGGTTAAAACTGCTAATCTTCTTGGTATTCCAATTATTGCTACAGAACACGTATGTATATTATAAAGGGTAGAGTGCATGCCATAATTATATACGTGAAACAACTACAAACTATTTAGTGCTTAAAAAACTTATTAATAATTCATAAGGCAAACACAATGAAAATCGCCACCGTGACGAGTGTCTTTATATCTGATAAAGATTCGGCCTAATTTACATCAACTTTAACCTCGATTTTCTCCAAGATAAATGAAGATATTTTTGAATTTCTTTTAGAGAACAACTCTAATATGTGTTGGAGTTTTTTAAGCCGTATAAAGAACTCGAGATCGTGTTTTATCGGTCCGATAAAACACTCTCTCTCGTTCTTTATACTATACATAATAGTATTTAGTTATCAACTATTTTGTTATCCGATAACTAAGAATTCACTCAGGCATAAACTACACAAAGAAAGACAAAGACCACTAGATACCTTGCTATTGTTATTTGCACTGTTCTGATTCAGTGATATCAACTAGTTTGTACATAATAGTGCAATAAGACGATACATATTAAGTTTTATAATTCCACGGAAGTGTAGTGTGCACAATTCTTGTAGTGTACTACTATTCTTATCTGCAAAGTTAATAGGAGGGAGTGTAGCCACCTGGTATGGCCACCAGGGAGGTGCTGCATTGACGAAAACTCTGTGGTCTGCAGAGCTTGCTGGCTGCTTGCAAAGAGATATGTTAGCCCGACCCAGGTCTCTTTTTACCCTACTCTGCTTGGACACAACAGAGTCCAGAAGAACTTGCATGCATGTGTGTTAGATTGATAATAGAAGTATTAGACCAGACAGACATGGTAAATAAAGATTGCCAAGCTCTGTGTGATGGTTTTGTTTATCAATATAACAGGCAACCATGCACAATTGCCACAAAAAGGGAATTATGGCAATACAGTGGTCTAAATTACATGATACAATATTGCACATGAAAATCAACATATTAAGTAAAAAACAAAGCTGTGTTTATGCAAACCAGCAATCCAAAAAGACCATGTCTCCATATTCTCAATGTAATTTTTATGGTAGCCTGCATAGCGGCCCTAAGGGGAAAGGAAAGGGGAGGGGGAAGGGGAAGGGGAGGAGAAGGGACTAGGGCGAGGAGGGAGGGGAAAAGTGGTCCCATCATTAACCACAACATGGTTTAATTGCATTTAATAATACTTTGATTATCATACAGAAAGGACCAGGACCAACTGTAGCAGAAATTGACACAAGTGCTTTTAAAGACAAAATCTTTAACAAGACTACCTTCTCAATGATGGGATGCCCTGGTGTTGCAGAAGAGCTGAATAAGATGCCAAATGTCAAGTCTGTGGTCATCTTTGGAGTTATGGTTAGTTAAGCCAGATTAAAGCAAGATAGATACAATACACAAGGAGGGGAAAATATCATAAAAATTGTCTAGGGGAAGGGTGCTGGACCAAATTTTGGATATTGATGTGCTGTTAGATTCTAAAACCTGACCATGCAGAATGAAAGATTGTAATAGGGAAACAGTTTTATGAAGTGGTGACAGGAAACAGACTAATCCTGCTAAGAGACCAATCAGTTAACCAAATATTTCCAACAAACTTTTCCAATCAGCTGAGAATGCATACCGTAATCAAAAATTTTTTTTTTCAAAATAATTTATCATTTTGATATTAATCACTGTTATGTTGTATTTGTCTTCTCTTCTTTTATTCAGGCTGATGTCTGTATTTACAACACAACAATTGATTTACTGGAAAAGAATTATGACGTTCATGTCATAGCTGATGGTGTGTCATCAAACCACAATTGTGAAAGAATGATATGCCTTGAGGTATGTACATACATAACATACAATATAGTACATTATCACATGACCTGTATTTGGCCCTGAAGGCAGCCTTTGTAAGCAGTCATGTGACTGTGCACATACAGATTTTTGAAGGTAGTCTGAAAAAAATATACCCAGACTGATCCAGCCCTTAACCGTCAAGCCAGCACTGATCCAAAGCCCTTCTCTGGTTGGCTAATGGAATTTTATTTCAAATATTTTACTTATCCACAACTGAAGTTTCAACTGTCTGAAAATATATGGTTAAGAGGGTCATATGACAAAATGCTTATTGCATGAGTTAAGCTGGCCAAGATGGGAAAGTATTGTAAATGAGTGAGTTTTCTGTAAGTAAACTTTTCTGTTCTTGTTCCATACTGTCATATGATCTCAAGCCAAATATTTTCCCATTTGGCCCTCTCACTCACTGACAGCCGTTCATTCATTCATTCACTCACTCACTCACTCACTCACTCACTTACTCACTCACTCACTCACTCACTCACTCACTCAGCCACTCACTCACTCACTCACTCAGCCACTCACTCACTCATTAATTAAGTACTTAATTTTTTTGATGGATCTATTTTTCAATAGAGACTTCGCCAAAGTGGTGCCATTGTTTCTCTGAGTAAACCTACATTGTATAACCTCATTAAGACGACAGATCATCCTCACTATAAAGTTATACATGCTATGGTCACTGATGCTCCACCCGATCAAGGCCTAATGAATGCATATGGAACCTAGTGGATAATGGGAACCTACCCATTAAGGGTAGATTCAAAGGGGATGGGTTGAATGGCTAGCCATCCCTCATTTTGTAAAGAAGACAGTAATCACTAACACAATGAAAAAAGAACAAAATGTAAAAATGGCTGACAACAAGAGAAAGGACAAGATAAACAGACAACCGTCATGGGCACATGTGCACATGTGACTAACATAATGAATAGGCAAAAATATAGGAATTATAACAGTATTTATCAAAATAGCTTTAATAGCTTTAAAAATGTTAAAAAATCACATTCAATTTATAGTATTGTTAAAACCATTAACATATATTATAATCTTATGTCTGTTCACCAGCCCTAGGCCAAATAATCTTACAAACTTTGCAAAGCAAATAAAAAAGAATGGGAAAAAAGAAGGAAAAAAATTAGAAAATGAAATTTCTTATGAAGATGTCACTATTTTTAGTAAAGATGAGTAATAAAACATGCCATTTTGATGTTGTCATATATTTATAGTGCATTTTTTGGTTTGCTGTTGTTAATTTTCCAGATAGTGTCGTCCCCTTCACATTTACTTTTTTTCTTTTTCCACATCCCATTTTCCCTCCATTATTTTCTTCTCAATTCTGTTTAACTGACAACAAATATTATATCCCAAAGAACTTGATGAAACTTTGGAGAAAGAGAAAATGGGAGATATATAAAACTAGGGAAAGAAAAAAATCACAGTGCTTCAAAAGAATCAAGTGTATCGAAACTAAAAATGTAAATAAAAACGATTTTATTTGTTCTCATTAAATATTTCCCAATGTGGGATCATTCCAAAATTGACCCCTACCCCCTGGGTGTGTCCAGAGGGGTGCATATTTTCGTACCTGGTACCAGAAGAACCCGATCACGTGACGTACCTTAGTGTCCATGTCAACAACGTCGATTTCAAGATGGCGGATTGTAGGTGAAGGGCGAAGAATCACTTTGAATACAGCAATTTCCGCTGCTTGAAGATGCATTTCTCCATCCCCGACACAGTTGAATTAAAGGATAGAAGTGGCTCAACGTATTTAGTAAGTAATCTTAGGGCTCAATCGTTAAATATGCATGATTGTGAAACTGCCCCGTGTTTGCATATTTACTCAACCAACTTGAAAGTTAGCTAGCATCCGTTTGCGGCATCATTTATATCTCCACGCAAGCTAAAGCACTAAAATAGTTATTAGGCATTGCAGTTTCGACATAGAATCAAAATTTATTGATGTTATGAATAATTTTGAATTGATCAGGACTGTGATAATGAACTTTCTCGAGCTGTTCCTCATCGCTAAATGATGCTAAACTAAGTTAAAATTCCTCCCAAAATATCAGCAGATTTTTCTTTTAATTTGTTTATTTTAGTTGAGATTAAAATCGGGTTCTTCGAGGACTAGTCTGATTTCTATGCGAGTTTGAAGTTTGGCCTATACAGGTATAATTTTGTCCTTCAGTACCAAAAAATACTTTTCAAAAATTCAAAAAATTACGTGACTCCATAAGAAGAAGAACTGAAGTATTCTAATTTCTTTTGATTGAAGGACCCTAATTTGATAGTTTTATGCTCATGTCTTTCGTCACGGTGTAAATCGATGCCACTATCGTATGTTAAAATTCTAGAACTTAAAACTTATTGCAGAAGTCATCGAAAACGTTTACAATAATACATGTAGTACATGTTGTAAGCTATTTCTACTATTTCATTCTCATTGCTATTACTATTAAGCTATTGTCTGTTAATTCTTTCATAAATGTTTAATAAATAGTCTTATAAAATAGTGCAGTCTTCTATGTTGTTTATGTAAGGAATCATTACTAGATGGAAGCCATTATAAATATTTGATCTCTGAGTATTTATATTGTCTTTGAATGAAAAGTGTTGTAATAACATGATAGACTATATACATAATCACTTGTGATAATTATAGACCTACAAATACACTGTGCCTAAGGCGCTCGTCATAGAAGAACACGGAAAAATATAAAACC
This sequence comes from Telmatactis stephensoni, assembly GCA_029948255.1. NCBI lineage: Eukaryota > Metazoa > Cnidaria > Anthozoa > Actiniaria > Isophelliidae > Telmatactis > Telmatactis stephensoni. The sequence continues at coordinate 458,924 of JALIZF010001893.1, read as the reverse complement.
CCAATACTTGCATACCATATATTCACTTCCCACTTCTCTGTGAAAATATCTATAAAGGAATGGAAAGCTTTTATTGTCAGATTTATTCGTTATTCTGTTGGGATACTTCTGAATTCTTTGTAAGGTTGAAGGCAAAAGGGAATGAGACTTCCAGATGTTTTTATGCTGGATGGGTAAATATTGTTCTGACATATAGGTCATTATATGTCTCTTCCCAAATATCAGCACTTCTCACTACAAGGAAATTGAAGACATCTTGCTTTTGAAATTATTTTGTATTTGATTGGACAATGAGATCTGACAATCAGAAGTGAGAATTATAAGTGTTTATATTATCATCACTCTAGCATATCCATGCATGTGTACGTATTATGATTTATATATACATAATTGATTTAATAGCTGATGTTATTTTGTCTGCTCTTTGTGTTCCCTGTCATAATCAAGCATTTTTACAGACATTATGTCAAACTAATTACACTTGAAAGAGCTATCATATATTGTAACTTGATCAAAATTTTCAGAGTTCTAAGAAACTTGATGGCAAGTAGCCAAAAATTTGTTATATTTAGTGCAGTATGTGTGGGTGTCTTGGTGTTGCTTGGTAATACCAACATTCCTGAAATTGTTACTGTATGCAGGTAAAATTCATTAAAAGAAACTTTAAATGTTGAAACAAATTACCTTTAATTACTTGGTAACCTATACTAGCTTCATATCTTTTTTGAAAAAAGGATTTTTAACTTTATGATTAATGTCCCAAATAAGCAATTTTTATGTCTGAATTTCTCAGGTGCTGTCATTTTAAATCTGAAGTTTCACTTGCTCTGTCTTGGGTGAACAAAAATTCATTGTTTTTGGACAATAACTGCAACCATGAAACCTCATATGAGCCAAGAAAGTGACAGTCCCATAATATTTTGTACTTGAGCCCTTTTAGGCTCAAGAGCAAAGTCAAATGTCACCAAAATGTGATCATGTCTCAGACATACAATGCTCTGTATTTTGGGAGGGTTGGCATTTTGATTGTAGAAAACCATTTTTGTAAAATCTTTGAAAAGCTTCACTGTAACTTGACAAACTTTGAGACTGAAAACTTCATTGGAGACAGTTTGTGTTTTACAAATTTCCCATCCAAGACAAGTTTTCCATCTTCTAATATGAATTGACCTTTAGGCTACTATTTTCAGTGACAACATAATTGAGTGAATTTTAGCGAGTTCCTCAAAATCGCTAACTTTTTTATGCGCTAAAATTAGTACTCCTTGGTATTCTTGGTCAATTGAAGTAAAAATTGTCATTTTCCTAACTCCCCTCCCCTTTGCCAAAAAGTCGCTAAACTAAGTAGCTACCAAAGCTTCCCCTAGAGAAATCACTAAACTTAGTAGTTGCTAAAAATATAAAATCTTAAGGTATGAGGAAAATGCCTTATTCATACTTTATTTCATACGTACTTATTTTTGTGATTTTAGTGAGTATTTCACATGGTTTTCTTTTTGTGATAGCATTGGCATCATTTTATTTTTCCAAGCAGCTAAAAATTATTTTATATACAAACTTGCAGGAACAAGATGACAGCATTGATCACTCCATCAATTTTAACTATAGGAGGATCTTTGCTGACGTCAGTGTTTATATTTTTCTTCATTAGCATACGGTTGAAAAATTGATAAAATTACAAACTGAGTCCAAAACTTTTAAGAGCTTTTTAATTTAAGTAGTATATGAAATTTTAAGCTCTTTGTATGGAATTTTTGTGCGAGATATCCGCGTCCAATTTGCTTTCAATTTTCTGGGTGGCAAAAGCGCTAATGAGCCCATACATTCTCTAAAATTTAGAGTTTTCAAAACCACATCACGCAAAAACTATTGCTTGTGTCAAGCTCAAATTTCCAAAGAAAGCTAATTTGGCCATGCCCTTTCAATATTCAGAGTTAATTTGGTGTTTATGTGGTTAAAAAGAGAAATGCCTATGCTAATGAGCAAAAATTGTAAACAAAGATTCGCCTATAGACAAGCTAAGTGCAGAATGAAACAAGTTTCACTGAAGATATAGTTTATATTTTGTATTCAGCTTTTATTGGGCATGTTCATTAAATTGTTTTGCCATGCAAATCTCTTACCCTATCTGGATATAAAATTTTGCACGTGTAAATTTTGCAAATTCTTTTTTTCTGAGAGACTTTAATTTTATGATTTTTTAAATCACAAAAATTGCAAAACTAAAGATGCATGAAAAATGAGTATTACTAACTACAAATAATATATGAAAACAGCAACTCTGTTTTTTTTTCTGTTATGCCCCTTAAAACACTACATGTATTAGAGCTGATTTCGTATGAGTGTGAAAATGCCACTGCATGGTCACAGCACGGCTACGACAGGAATGTCAAATGTTTTTATAGACAACACGGCACTGACACGGCCAAGGCACAGTGGGGTCAATTTCGCACTCATACCAAAACTGCTATACTGGCTGACCACCTCACATATTTGCCCTAAAAGAGGGTTTGGAGTGCACATTGATGCACTTCTACTGTTGATATACAATGTATTATTGGTTGATGTTTTCTTGTAGGCTTACAATGTCCATGTCAATGGTGCTTTTCATGCAGCTGTGCGGTTTTCAGATCTTTATAACTTTAATGACCAGGTTAGTAGTTAATAATATTTTTGTTATTTATCATTCTGTTGCATTGTAAGTAGTCTCAGATCAAAATCCCATTAATCTCCTTTGGAAATCAAAGACTCTTGAGGAGAACTTTAAATTTGATCAGAGCTCACATATTACTGACTTCCTACAATTATGCAGATGTCTATGTATTATATTGTACATACTAGATGGTGGTGGGATTGCTGAAAAGACATGCATTTAGTTTATATTCATCTCCAAGGGGCTGTTACATCATGCAGTTGTTTCTGCAACATGTCATGCAATTGCATTACAAAACCAGTTGCATGAATCATTATTGCAGGGGTATTACACAGTGCATGCAATGCTGAAAACTGTTAGTTCCTGCAATATTGTTGCACATTGATTTTGCTTGATACAGGATGAATTATATGCTGAAATGGCTTGTGCAACTTGTTTCACAAAGCTATTATAAGACAAGTTGCAGACAAAAGGCACTATGTAATTAATGTCTTAAATTGAGAATAGTTTTTGTATAAAAAATTAATATGAAAAAGGCATGGTTGTGGCACAGCTTGGCAGGAATTTTCCATATTTTTATAGATGGATGTATTATGGTTTAAGGACGTGGTCATGACATATGTGATCCATTTATCTCTCATACAAGAACTGCCCTATTTGGTCCATTGCTTGTTTTCAATCCCCCTACTTCATTCTTTTGCAGTTAAAAAAGAATTTTGGCGGGAAAATCACAGTTGAGTTTCCTCCCAGGAAAATTCTGTCATTGACACCCATACAAATTGAAGAGAGAAGAGAACAACTAGAGAAATACTTACAAGATATCTGTCAGGATGTTGATATTGCATACAGCAATGTCTTCTCAAGCTTCCTTAGAAACTGTCAAAAGGTATTTAAACCAGGATTCAGTTGCTTGAAGGCCGGTTAGCACTAACCAAAGGAAAAAATAATATTTATTGAATGTTTTCTGTAATATTTGGGTAGCTATCAGAGGTTTCATTAATAGACGTCTGGCAGTCTGCCCCTGCTTACTTTATGGCACTTATTTTTACCTTTTATTGCTGGCTATTTTATGATGGATTCCATATTTTGTTTTACAAATAGCCAGCTGTTTTTCAAAGCTGTCCTCCTAATTTTATTCAAAAATTATTGAAAACCCTGGGCCATATATATAGAGGCTTTGCACAATCACTTAACATCAGCCATGTTAGAAAGAAGAACAAAAGAATCTGATTCCCTGGACAATAATATTTGGCGTATTCATAATGTAAAGTTACTCTTCTGCCAGTAATGCCACTTGACATAAAATGAAACTTGTTTTGAACCTAATTGAAATTTAGTAAGTCTTTTATTTTCCTTTGAAAGGAATACTACAATGCATTAACAGAAACAGTATCATTGGATATCTATCTAATGAATGGACAAAAGATAGCTTTAAAGACTGTGTCTACAGATGGCACCGACGATGTCCTAGAGGTCAGTAACTGAAGGGATTCATATGAAAATGGCCTAAGTGACTTATGGTGAAGTTTACCAAAATGGTCCAAATTGGTATCAATAGCCTTATTATATATAAGACAGACTGATATCAATACCAGGTCATTTTGGAAAACATAACTTAGGTCATTTTCGTTGTTTTACTTTTGCCTTGCACATCACATTCCTTCATCAGGGGCTGGAGAATTATTGACAATTTGAGGCCAGTACATGTAGGGTATAAGTCTGATTTGAAAACACGGTTTAAAACCATTATTGTGGTTATTACAATGTCTGTATTCTCTAATAGGCAAATTGGATTATTACATCATATACTACAGCTACCATAATTGTTTGACCACTTCTTTTTGTAAAGTGATTAGTGGCAATAATTATTGTGCTATAAAATCCACTCTGACTCATATAATTTATTCTTAACCCCAAAAGAAACTCAGTTTGGCAATCAATTTTATTTTTCTTGTAAATTGTCTATTTTCTAAGAGGCAATCATGATTGACATCCATCTAATACACAGTGCAAATTGCAATGTTGAAGTTTAGGTGGTCGCACTTCATCAGAATAGGCGTTAATATGGACTGTAATTTAATCTTACAGGCTGCAATGTCAGACATTAATTTGAGTGACGACTTGGTACATTATTTTGGACTGTTTTTAATAAAAAGAGAAGAAGATGGCGAAGCTGCAAGTAAGTCTTGAAGTATGAACAGATTTTATAGAACATGAAAGGGAATGGCATGCATGCACAATGATATATAATGAGTCTTTTTATTTTAAATATTTTGCAGTTGTAAGAAAGCTTCAAGATTATGAGTCTCCATATCTCAGTCTAAAACAACTTCAAGGAACATACAGAATTGCAGTGCGCAAAAAGTAAGTTTATCTTCAGTTAGCAAATACTCTGACTTAGAAAGTGCCATGCTAAAACAATCATTGTCAATTTTAACAGTTTTTGGGATTCAAAGATTGAAGACAAAATACTGGAAGATAAAATAGGAATGAACTTATTGTATGTTCAGGTAAGGAAGAACCTACTGGAACACTTACATGTAATGTGTATGCATCAATGTACCACTCTCAACTGGATAAGGGTTTACCAAACAAAATTAATGGATAGTGCTATCTAGCCTGGCATCTCTACTTTCTCTCTCTTTGCGATTCCTGTGGGATTCTTGCTCGAGAAGAGGGGGAAGGAAAGAAAAACACCTAATTAGCACCTAGTCCCACTATATCAGCAACACAGGAAACCCAAGATACATAAAAATTCAATTTCTTAGATTACAGAGACATCTGCAGAGGAGGTTACCTACTATCTATTTTTAAGCACATTGACCATAGAGCAGTTTTTGTATGACTGTGAAAATGAGACGCTCAATGGCACGGTCCATTTCACAATGACAAAAAATGTTCTAAGAGGGTCTCAATGGGGTTAACCAATAGCCGTAAAAGAGCCAAAAATTTAACCATAAGCCGTAATATTAGGAAAAAACTAACCGTTAGCCGTAATAAAAAGTTAACCGTAATAGATTTTCCAGCGTTCTAAACAATGAAAATTAATTTTTAACCATCAAGAACAATGGAAATTAGTTATTAATTCACTTTAACCGTAATCGTAAGAAAGGCAAAATATTAACCGTTATAGCCACCACCCCATTGAGACCCTTCTACTGTAAGTCATTTGACACGTCCATTTTACATGTGCATACTAAGGCCTAGTTCAGATGCCACACCTTGTATGTGCCAGTCTCATTCAAAATCGAGTTAAAGCCATTTTATTTGGTTCAGTTCTTGTCCCGGGGGGGGGGGGACTCCCATCAAAAATGGGCGGGGATGATCGTCGGAAATTTTCAAAAATACCCCTAAAAGATACCGGAGTCTTACGAAGGTAGGCGTGCCAGCATAAGATTTTTACCCCTAAAAGATACCAATTTAAAAGCTGTCGTTGCTGTTATTATTATGTAATATGTTATTCTCTTAAAAAGATACCCTAAAAGATACCAGCTTAGACTTTGGAGGCCCCAAAACCTTTAATACACCCTAAAAGATACCAGATCCCTGATTTTGACCCCTAAAAGATACGACGATCATCCCCGCCCAACGATATATGGGATTCCCCCCCCCCCAGGTTCTTGTGTCTCAGTCATTCTAAACCAAACCAGCTGTTACAAATTGATTTAAATGCCAAAATGTTCATCCTTGCAACAGTTTGCTACAGGACATGGTTGGTACAGCATCTGAGCTATATTGTAGGCCTAAGAGATTTGAAAGGAGCTAGTATACATAGAATAGAACATTGAGACAAACTTAGGAAGAAAAGCGCCTAACTAGCACCTAAAAAAGAAAAGCGCCTAACTACATTTTAAGATGGTTGGCAGGGGTTTAAAAAATAGGCGGCTACCGGCGGTATAGCGCTGCCTATTTTACCTCTTACCGCCGGTTATTTTGTGTCTTACAGACTCCCCTAGCACAACAGGGTCTCACGGCCCGTTGGGGGACACAGATGCCTACTTCAATCACTTAGACACTTATTCAAAAAGATACTGAAACCCCTGGTTGGAATAGTATTGGTTCACTTTTACCAGTCTATTCCATGTTCAATTCCTAACCTACTGTAAGTGATGCGTAAAGAGCTGCACATTTTTCCTTCATTCATTTACTTCTTCGTTTATGATTTGTTTAGGCTGTCAGTGACATTGAAAGAGGTTGGGTGATTGGTCCTAAAGAAGCATATTCAAGACTTGCTGAATTAAAGCAAAGTGGCTCAAAGAAAGAGGTAAGTTACTATGGTAACAAGAGTCTGAGGCTAACAATGCATGCAAAACACTAATACTGTATCTTAGCTTGTACACAGAGTTTTGAAACTTTCACAAAGATATCTTGGTCACCCTCTGTTGAACAGAAATCCTATCCCATCCATATCATAATCTCTCTACTGTTAGTTCATTCTGTAGTACCAGAGAAACAAACAGTTGCAGAGTTGTTTGGGCTGGAGTTACTAATGTGCCTATGGTCACCCTGTATACACAGGAACCCCAACTCTTATCCAAGTGTGTTTTAATTTCTGCAGTATTTACGACTAGCAAGAATGATGAAGTACTATGGATTTATTCAGTTCAAACCTTGTGTCACTAACTACCCAGAAGAGAACACTAGAGTTCTTGTTAGCTGTGGTGACAGGGAATTAAACTTTAGACTACAAACATCAGACGTAAGTCTTTAAAAAATGAATTATTTGAAGAAAGTGTAGAATTATTTGAAGTGTAGAAATTGTTGTAAAATGATCGCTTGATATGAACACTCTGGAAGATGTAGAGCACTCAAAAAGTAAGTGAAACACTTGGCTACCCCTCATGTTCCTAAACTTGCTTTTCTAATGTATACTCTACATCTTCCATCATGATCATATCACAGTACAAAGATATCTGAGTGTGTTATATATTACTTACATAACTCTCAATTTTTGATTCATTCATTTCTTTTCTATAAAACCAAAATGCCACTTTTTGTGTTCTGTTCTATCATTTATTCCCATCTATCTTTTCCTTTAATTTACGTCTTTTTGTTTCATTTATTAATTTTTCAGCATAAAGTTCAGGAAGGCAGTTTCAAAGTAACAAGAATGAAATGTTGGAGAATAACAACTTCTGTAAGTTCAAATGATTAAAAAAAATATTGTTTTTGTGTATTTTGATCTCAAAGAAAGTTTAAATTTGAATATGAAAGGTTCTTGAAAAGGATTCTGGTATATATTTCTATAATTTTTCTTCTCGTTTTTTTCTTTCTCTCTACTTTTAAATGTTTGTTTGTTTGTTATTTGTTATATGTGATTGACTAAGAAAATGTATAAACTATGTATAAATTAATCTATCTACCTAGGTTAACCCCAAGGTTATTGTAGATAGCTTGTACCTGTAGGTGTTATATATATAAAATGTAATTGTAAATATTTTAATCTATGGTACTAAATAAACATGTATGTATGTATGTAGAGGTCAAAACATAATCATGCTTGGGGCTTATTTTCTGTCCTTTTTTGTTTAGAATGAGCCAGGTGAAGATGACAACAAAACAGAAGAAAATATGGAGCTTTCCTTTGAATATCTGTTAAGCAAAGAAAATTTACACTGGATAACAGTATACTGTGACCAGGTTTGTATGGGCGTGTCCCAGGGGAGGGGGGCTACTTGGAGGAAAAGAGCGTTAGGGTGTGATGGGACTTTCCTTTGCATATCTATCAAGAAAAATGATGGCCGGGCTTCATATGAAAATGGCCTAAGTGACTTTTTTGATAAAGTTTACTCAAATTGTCCAAATTGATATCAATAGAGCGATAAATAACTTAGTAACTAAATAGAGACAAGTAGTAGCAAAACCCTTTGTATTCTATTGTTTCATCAGTACTATTTGTACTTTTTAGTTAGTACTTGTTTCACGGTTTTAGTGCTATCGCTCTAGCCTTATATTCCTAAGCCAGATATCAATATCAGGTCATTTTGGAAAACATCACTTGGGTTATTTCTGCTGGTACCCCTTCAATTTACATTGGATGGCCTTTTTATGTATATCAGTACATACCCATGGGTGTGTCCTGGAAATAGTGGGGTTGGTTCTTCAAGGCGAAAATGAATGGGTGACTTTATTGAAAGACTTTAAAAGCCATCTTTCTAGAATCAAAGTTAGAATAGAGTAAAGGCTCATTGATATAGACAGCCAGTCTTTTTGTTCAATGACTAATTTGTTGTTTGTTTGTAGGCAATTTTGATTAGTATGTGTTTACAAAGTATTGTTGATGAGATACTAAGATTAAAACAAGGAAAGCCCATTAAAAGTGTCAAGGTATTTATTTTTATTGTTTTTCCGGAAGTTATTTGTTCATTGATTGAGTTTGTAAATCTATCCATCCATTTTATTTATAAAGTTATTTTTACTAAATGCCAATCAATAGAAAAAGAACAGAAATAAAAAAGCTGAAAAATATGAAAGATGTGACTCAGTATCGTCAACGGCATCACATGAGGTGAGTAAACATACAGTATCACATACAAAGAAGCAAAGGTTCCCAAGCAGTAACAGTGCCAGTCTGTCACCAGTGGTCCCAGGTTTTATTCCCAGAGAGGACATCACGTATGACTTGAGCTTGTTGGTTCTTTCTCTCCTTTCTTCCAGGGTTTTCCTCTGGGTCCTCTGGTTTTCCCCCTCTTTCAGAAGGAGCTAGTGATCATGAGCTGAGAGTTGTGTGCATAGAATATTAGAATGTTGTGGTAGTGTATGTGAGAGTACAGTATCCCCAAGAAGTGTAACTATCAGCATTGAACAACAACACATAGATCTTTGTACAAAGAGGTATACTGCACTGTCTTTATGACAGCTCTCCTGGATTATACCAGGATTGAAATGGCAATGGAAAAGGCCATTTTGCCATGTGTGGCATGCTTTTTGAAGTAGGAACTAGATCAAGTGTGAAGTTGAGGCTATATCAAGAATTGCATTCATATTCTTTGAATACTCTCAAGTATTCCTTGAATCAATTCTGACTAGTAGATTGTGGTTACAATATGAGTAATAGAGTGTGTTTGTTCCATAGGGTGAAGAAAACCATCCACCCAGCCCTGTAACGAGCAATACAGCTAACAAGCAGTCAAGTCCATCACCTTCAGTAACTACAAAGAAGAAACCACAGAAACAACAACAGGTTAGATTTCATTGTGGTGTCCTTCAATTTCTGTCTTTTCCATTTCTAAATTGTTTATATAGTTTTTCATTATCTATTGTGGCTTCTCATAAAACTTACGTGACTTGTATGATATTGTGTTGTGGGAGAAAATTCTGTCCCAAGACAATTCTGCAATGAATTCAAACTGTTCGAATTTTGTGGGACATGAAGCAGAGACAATTTGACACCAATAGTTGTTGCCCCATGTGCACTGTTTGTGGGACATGCTCCAAAACGATAAACCAACAAATAATAAGGATCATTACAAAAAGACTCCCTATATGTATGAAACTTGAAACCCACTCCTCTCGAGTAGTCAACAAAGGAAAGGTATCCTAACTTCATATTTCTCCTGAAACATGTCCCAAAAGTGTGCGTACTTTTCATAAACGGTAAATGAATGAATTTTAAGAGGAGATTTTTTTCAATGATGAGCAATAATGGCAAAAAGCGCCAAAAACTAGTCAAGACTTCCGTGTGAGTTTTAATCCAAATTTTCGTTTTGGATTAACACTCAAATCCTTTTTCTACCAGTTAAAAACTGAATATGTACCAACTGAAGATGAAATACCTGTTTAAAACAAATTTTTGAACTGTACAAAGACTTTTTCTTGAGTTGTGTTAGGATTAAGCTTTTTCAAGCTGAATATAAAGAAACTACTTACAAACAACTTCAACTTTCTGACAGAAATGATTTTAGTTTTGTACAACAGCTATTCTACAACTCAGGAGTTTTTGTCGTTCACTGCTCGAACTTGAAAAAAATTCCCCTCTTAAATGGTAATGAGAAATGAGATTGAAATATTCTTTTCCCTACAGAATTACCTTCCTGTACCACAAACTCAAGTCCCTGTAGCTAACAACACTAAATCCAATGAAGTGTTTGAAGGTATTGGTGATGATGACTTGTAACAACGGTTCTCATTCAGAAGACCCAACACCTAATTACCGGTACCCAAATTAATGTCCACAAGTTTAACATTAGACTACTAGCAGTCTAGAAAAATCATTAATTAAATTTATGTTAGGGAAATTATTAAGCATAGTAGAATTCCACCTTAAAGCTACCTTGTTAATACGGCCACCACACTATTGTGGGCACCTCATTTGGCCTGACTTCTAAAGACAGTGCTTACATGTAATCTCCTGTAAAAAATACCACTTTTATTTTTGACCCATTTGTGGCCGTATTAATAGGGTTCCATTGTAGGATGAGAAATTATACAGATTAAGTTCAACCTCAAGATAAAATGTAATTTTGGAAAGGGTCTATTCACACTTGTTGAACAGACTCTTCACAAAAAACTAAGTCTACAGGCTGTTTTATCACACGTACTTCCTTCTCCATGTACTAGTCACAGTTGATATACAGACAAACAAGACTCCAAGAACAGCAAAGCTAACAAAAAAAATTATGTCCATTCTGGTGCATGGAGAAACACCCCAAGTGGGTGGTTTTTAGACTTTAATACGAAAGATTGTAATCCACTTTTACACATAAAGCTGCATGTACAGAACATTTGAAGGGTTCCCTATGAAAATGGCCTAAGTGACTTTTTGATATTTTTCCAATGGTATAAAATGATATCAATTAACTTTCCTATACTAAAAATCAATGTCTCAATATCCATTAAAAAGTCACTTAGGTCATTTTCACAGAGAACCCTTCATTTTTGTAAGACAAAGTTACAACTATTTTTCTATACTACGAACTATGTATGCTTCAAGCGAGTGCCATCTTAGAGCAATTTTCATATGACTGGGAAAATGGACACTGCAATCAGCACAGGTACAGCAGGAATTTCTAATGTTTTTATAGACAACATGGTACTGACATAGTCTCAGTATGGCGTGGTAAGTTTCCCACTCATACGAAAACTGCTTCCATGTTAGAGCAAAGTATGGCTGGGAAAATGATACCTGACAGCAGGAATTTGGAATTTTTTTATAGACAACACAGTACCGATAGTCAGAGTGATTTTATTCAACCTGTGAAAAAATAGTCTATATAATAGTTAGAAGTAGACTCTCAGGGGGCTGTCCATTAAAGGTCAAGTAAAAGATTAATTATATATTTTTTATAGTAGCTGGTGGTTAACTGCGAAGCAACCACTGGAACTCTGGCGGCCGCCAGCTTATTTTGAAAGCCCTGGACTCTAAACCCATTTTATTATATAACCTTGTCAATACGTGCGCTCTGATTGGCTTAAAGCTGTGCTTTATCAGAGAAAGGAGCACAGTTCTGATGTCAGCAGCACAAGCTTGACCGTGAGCTTGTGCTCTCCTTACATTTCTTTCGTGCTCTCATCACTTCCTGTGTGCTGTATTACTGAACAGAGCATGGAAAAAGCTGTTCTGTTTGTTAAGTTTTCTATTGTATCTACTAGTATTTGGTAGTTCTAGTCAACTTTCTATCACAGGTTTAATAAAATCAGTCTACAGTCAGTGCAGTACGTTCCCACTCTTATGAAAATCACTCTAAATAATTTTATAATGTACACGTCTGCAGTGTTGTACATCATATATAATCTTGATAATCCTGACTAGAGAGTGCATTAATGCTTCTAAGAATTATAATTAATCATTTAGTTAATTTCAATTTTAGTAAATATATTCACAATTATTATAATCAAAAAATCTATAAAAGAGATAATAGGCCCAAGCATCCATTAAGGGTTACAGTGTCTTTTTATGAGAGACTATCAATTAGTTCAATTCATTCCAATGCAAAATCTGATATTCTTTTTATTTTTTATAATCAGCTTTAAATTTGAACTCCAGAAAATTGTGGGGTTTTCCTTTTCTTTTTTCTTTTTTGAACAGAGTAAATTTCACCACATTTTGTTGGTGCTGCAGGTGCAGATGGTGATATACATTTTATTTTTTGCTCATGCTGGCAAAATTATAGTTTAGATTTTGTTGCAGCAGAAAATTGCAGCTATCATTTGGCAACACTCAGTACAAGGTGCTGCAATATAGAATATGTTGCAGATGAAAAGTTCACACTTGTGACTAAATATTTCTGCAACGGATTATTTTGTTATGGGAAATCATTGCAGGCATTGTTGCACATACTATAAATATTCACTCAGCAATTTTGCTCTTGCAACAAAATCTAAAATTGCACTGCCAAAAAAATTGAGAAAAATAATTTTTTCATGCAGTGTGTATCAGCAGCTTACATCTTTGTCATAAAATGTCAGTTGGAGATCTGAAATATGAGATCTAGTAAGTAAGTGATATTCACAATTTATAATTGAAGTTTTGGCATTCCTACAGTCATTCTTGAAAATCATTTTTTAAGGGGGGCACAGTGATGGCATAGTGACTGGTTGCTATGGTGACCACCTTGTCACTAGGGACGGACATCATTGATTTCATGTTTCAAGAAGCACAAAAATTAAGTGTTTGAGATCACCTATTTCAGATTGACCATTTTCAACGTTTTTGAAATAGGTATATACACTGTATATATCAAAAACACTCAAATGAAATCAGCTGAATTATCAATAATTATTCTAGTTTGAGAGAAAGAATTAACTGCCAGTTTTCTAAGGGTACTTTATAGACTTTAGTGTAAACATTCTGCCTTCTTGACCATAACTAAGAAGAAAATGAATTTAAAGATACAGTTTTGATTTTTGTATTTCATCAAATCATACAAAACTTTGAGTACTGGCTTACGACAAAGTGCCATCAACTGCTGTTAATAAAACAATAATTATTCAAGATATATATATTATAAGATGGAATAGTTTTATGCAAATTTAGAAATTGATCACTTGATCTAAATGGGAAAGGTTAAGGTCGAGGACCACTTGGAGGCACAGAAAAGATAAAGCTAGACCGTACAGATTACATTGACAAGGAAATGCACATTTGAAGAGGTCCCTACAAAACTGGCATAAGTGATTTCTTGATGATTTTTCCAAGTTCAAATTGTCTTAAATGGTATTGACGAACTTTCTTATGCCAAAATTTGTTGTTGTTAGTCTATGGAGTTTGTAAAAGACATTGTTTCTACTTCAACTTGTCAAATCCCAACCCTTGTTACTAGGTTCTAGCTGACTTGAAAAGGGTGTCCCTATTGGGTGGAGCCACAACGTGGGTGGAGCCACAACGTACAATCATAGATACACTGCATAGGGACACTCTGTCAATGTTCTATGATAGTACCCTTTTCAATAATAATAACCCTTTGCAATAATATTCTGGATCCCTCCCCTCCCCCTCCATTCAATGTTGAGAGGTACGCACACATTCATAGGCATCCTGCTACCTAAGGAATGCCTCATTGGACCAACATTGAGTGGTGGGGGAGGGGAGGGTGACCTAAACAATTATTGAACAACAAATGTAATACTTAGTATTAACCATGTGTTCTAAAATTTAAAGTAATTTGTCACTGTTAATAGTGTAGCACCCCACCTCAAGGAGAAATTACTTGGTTTTCGAACTTACCTCCCCAAATATAAAGACTATAGAGTAAATTTCCAAAAATTAATCATCTCCAATCTAGTATTCTAGTTAATTTTAATGCAATAATCATAAGGTAGAGATAGCTTACGGTGTGCATGAATTTTAATAAAAATGCTTTCAATTCAGTTCTTTTTTGGCTTGGTTTGTTTGTGATAGTTTACGCATTGTTCCTGGGCTATAGTCCATAGAAAGTCTTCATTCTGGGCCATTTTTGCAGCATTTTGCGTGGGATACAGTCCATTGAAAATCGTGATTTTCAGTCGTTTTTGCGCATTTTGCATGAGCTATAGACCATTGAAAATCGTCATTTTCAGCCATTTTTTGCGCTATTGCATGGGCTATAAGTCTATTGAAAATCGTGATTTTCGGTGATTATTGCGCATTTTTCATGGGCTATAGTCCATTGAAAGTTGTCATTTTGGGGTTATTTTTGGCCAATTTTCAAGGGCTATTGTCCATTGAAAATCGTGAATTTGGTCCATGTTTGCGCATTTTGCATGGGCTATAGTCCTTTGAAAATCGTGATTTTCGGTCGTTTTTGAGACCTTGCATGAGCTATAGTCCATCAAAAATTTTCTGACTAAATATCCTTTTGACGATGCAAAATATATTTTTGAAAAGTTTCGAGAAGAAAAGTCCTCAAAGTCGTCCCAGGAAGGGGTACACACTCCCTACCCCACCCCTACTCTAAATCTGCTCTAGCTGTACGTGAAAATGTTCGCGAATGTACCCAGATCACCATTCTACAAATACAGATGAAAACAAAAATATCGTGTAGAACACAGCGCGTTTTGCAATTCTGGTGTCCGTGGGGGAGGGGGAAGTGTTCTCAGACATCTGGTGTGGACGAAGCTAAAATGATGAACCGGAATGTGGCCAAGACCCACCCGAAAAGGCCTCACTTGCACACAGACAACCACACAAAAACACCTTCCATTTTTCCTAATTACGATAGTGATAGACAGTCTTGCAAGCAATTAAAGATTGCTTAGTAGCGGGGAGAAAGGTTACTACTCCCAAAAAGGTCTTGGTCTTGGTGGAATCATTTCTACCCAAAAAGCGTCCTCCAAAAACTTCCCAGCCCCCCCCCCCCAAAAGCCCAATTTCGAAAATTTCAAGCCTCAAAAAAGGCTTCATACCGGGCCTTACAGCAATGGGCGTGTCACTACTGTACTGAATACCCCTTTTCAACTCTCTTCCCCCGTATGCTGATGTAAAATGAAAATGTATCGGGTACGTTTTATCGTATGAAAACTCTAAAAGTTTAAACACTATTGTATGCGTGTTTAATTATTTCCTAGAAGAGAATTAATTACACTTGGATGAGAAATGCAGTATTGAATCTGCATATGTTGCTTCCGCTTCTACTTCCGTCGCGCGTGAAAACCAGCCCTAACTGTGTCCGAGCTCGATACTTTTGAAGAAAAAAAACCCTCTAAATATAGTGATACTATAAAATGTTTGAGATATAACGCGCGCGCGCGCTGATTGGCTGGATACCATGTTTATATCAGAGGACAGAGACATAGTTCGCACAAAAAATATAAACAGGATGGAAGATGTAGAGCAAGAGAACAGCAAGCTTAGGAACACGAGGCGTAACCGAGTGTATCTCCTGCTTTTTGAGTGCTCTACAGAGTATTTATGTCACGGTACAGAGACATAAGCGATCGTTTTATATTGCTTTTATAAAATATTTTCGACGTTTTTGTGCGAGCCATGTCTCTGTCCTCTGATATAAACACGGTATCCAGCCAATCAGCGCGCGCGCGTTATATCTCAAACATTTTATAGTATCACTATATTTAGAGGGTTTTTTTCTTCAAAAGTATCACAGTACAGAGACATGCGCGCGCGTTTTATATTCCTTAAATACATGCAGTTCTAATAACGATACAAGTGTGAAACGGACCGCACCGTGCGGTGACTTTCAGTGTCGTGATGTTTACAAAACATTCGAAATTCCTGCCATAACCGTGCCGTGCCACGACTGTGCCGTTTTCACAGTCATATATATACAAATCTACTCTAGATGTGAGAAAACATGAGGAGTGCGTTACTGAGTCTGCGCGTATATTGGTTCTGCTTCCGTCGCTTTTGAAAACCCAGCTTAAGCTCGTCTTGATATCATATATAGGTAAGATGGTCGGCTAAATCCCTGAAATGAAGAAAAGTATAAAAAGATTTATCATATTTATAATTTAGCCCCGCGCGCGCTTTCAAAATAATCACGTAAGGGGGCACGTAAAAGATTTGCGACGGTTCTGAAAAACCCGTATCTGGACCCAGGCCGGCGCGGTGTCCAAAAACAGAAATGAAATGGCCAAAAAGGTCATATTATAAAATACTTCCGAGGGGCGGATCCAGGGGATGTCCATAAGTGCACCGGACACCCCCTTAGCGCCGTACGAGATGACGTTATCAGATTCCACTGTTAGGAGGCCGCCATCTTGGATGTGACGTCATCTCTCAAGAGGCCTATTTGGGACGCTCCCTTTGCAAAATCCTGGATCCGCCCCTCGGGGAAATATATCAAAAATATGCTGTTAAGGTCAATTTTCCAGGACATCGCGGCAAAACGACTGCGCATGTGCGAGAATCCCAAGTAATATTTTTAAATCATATAAACCATATATTATATCTTTAATTTCATTTGAGGCCAACATCAAAATAGAGAAAAGAAAAGAATTCTACCTTGATAGTGTGCCAAAAATCCAGCCCTTACATATGAACCATCTGTTGTGAATTTGACGTATAAATTGTAAGATGAGCTAGCAACAGTTGTTGTATTGAGGATATTGCCAGACAATTTTCCTAGCTCTGTAGAAGAACTTGAAGGACCATCGTAAACATAGACGTAGTCATAGTTTTGCTCCGTATTAAGGTGTTTCAAAGTAGTTGTTGACGCGCTACACCTCTCATTTTAAATTCGCGATTTAATGGACTTCTTCTCGTCGGATCAAAATATCCTTTAGACCAATTATCAAGCAAAGATTGAATTTTTGAATGATAGTAATTTTAAGTCAATTTGTGTTTTTACAGCAAAGATAATCAATGATCGTTTAAATCAGTCTTTCTAAAATATCTCCCGTTTACGATGAGCTTTTGAAAAACGAAAACATAGGCCTAAAACTTCACATTCATGCACACATACTTATAGTAAAATCAGACAGTTTAAACAGAGCGATTTTGAGTACTAGACGCAAACATTTTTTATGCGTATTTTGCGTCGCAAAAACTAAGGTAGAGCTTGTCATGCAGAAAAGAAATACTCGGCGCTCAAACATATGCGCCAAAATACTGAAAACACGTTGCTATATTGTTGTTCTTTCTCTCTGGTAAATTGCACTGGTTTAAGTGTTCATTTGGCGGAGTTATGATTTTTCTTCTGATAGTATGTGGGATTCACTAGCTGCGACAATTTTAACTTTCAAGCGGCGTAAGAGATATCTCTTCAAGTCATCACTGTTTAGAGCCCAAAATCACGGATATACTTACTCAAAGTATCATAAAACACGCAGCAGAAATTCATTAAATTTGATATGTAAAGCAACATTTTTAAATTTCACTTGAATACAGTGCTTCAAACGCGCCGGAGTAGAATCAAACTCGTGTGTACAAATGCATGACGATGGCGTGATGCTTGCTAATTATGTCACGGTACATTCCTTCGCGCCCGTGTTACGACGCATTTGCATATAGTGCCTTTACACTTCATTTCGATGCAATGCCTGCAACTAAAACTTCGAGAAGTAAGAAAAACCGTAGACTTGCTGCACGTTTGGCAAGAGAAAAAAGATGAAGGAGCCGCAACTAATTTTTCCAATTTCGAGTTTTGTGTGATCCTAGTTCAAATAAAACCGCGGTATGCAAATGCGTCGTAACACGGGTGCGAAGGAATGTACCGTGACATAATCAGCAAGCATCACGCCATCGTCATGCATTTGTACACACGGGTTTGATTCTACTCCGGCGCGTTTGAAGCACTGTATTCAAGTGAAATTTAAAAATGTTGCTTTACATATCAAATTTAATAAATTTCTGCTGCGTGTTTTATGATACTTTGAGTAAGTATATCCGTGATTTTGGGCTCTAAACAGTGATGACTTGAAGAGATATCTCTTACGCCGCTTGAAAGTTAAAAATTGTCGCAGTTAGTGAAGCCCATATACTATCAGAAGAAAAATCATAACTCCGCCAAATGAACACTTAAACCAGTGCAATTTACCAGAGAGAAAGAACAACAATATAGCAACGTGTTTTCAGTATTTTGGCGCATATGTTTGAGCGCCGAGTATTTCTTTTCTGCATGACAAGCTCTACCTTAGTTTTTGCGACGCAAAATACGCATAAAAAATGTTTGCGTCTAGTACTCAAAATCGCTCTGTTTAAACTGTCTGATTTTACTATAAGTATGTGTGCATGAATGTGAAGTTTTAGGCCTATGTTTTCGTTTTTCAAAAGCTCATCGTAAACGGGAGATATTTTAGAAAGACTGATTTAAACGATCATTGATTATCTTTGCTGTAAAAACACAAATTGACTTAAAATTACTATCATTCAAAAATTCAATCTTTGCTTGATAATTGGTCCAAAGGATATTTTGATCCGACGAGAAGAAGTCCATTAAATCGCGAATTTAAAATGAGAGGTGTAGCGCGTCAACAACTACTTTGAAACACCTTAAAGCTTTCAAATGAAAGGGAGACTCTGTTACCTGATTTTATTAACCAGTAGCATTTCTGACCATTTTCATAATTGTTTGGATAACCAGGTGACGTGAAATTTCCACTGGATTTATTGAAGCTAGTGTAACTACAGTCAGTTTCAACTGAAACAGCATCTGTGAAGACAAATAACGTGTGTTTAGTTATTGCAATTCGTCTTGGAGAAAATAAAAGGGCTGATAATTTTTCAGCAAAGATCTAAAAGACCGCTTCATGAAAACTGAAATTGCAATACATTGTATTTGTTAAAAACCGATGGACAAAAAATAAACTTTAAAAATTAATCAGATCAAGAAGCCAGAATCTAAAGACAGCGCCTTCCAAGACAACATTTTTGTTTTTTGGACTGAAAAAAGAAAAAATTGTTAAAGCTTTAAATGATATGACCAAAATTTGATACGTGTAATCAAGAAGAGTGAATGATGCAGAAAGCGTTATACTCACTAAGTTCGCAATGGCTCCCATAATACAGTCCTTTACATTCGCAGGTGTAGTTGTCGTTTCTGTAGACTGGAATACAACTACCGTTGTTCTTGCACGGTGCAGACGTCAAACATTTGGTCTTCATTTTATGTAATTAATTAAAGAAAAAACGTTCAGAGTAGTTTTCAAAAAGAATAAAACACCAGTTCTCATATCTCACCTGGATGGTCAAGTGATGGTAGTTTGTGTTGATGGTCAGATTGTTGGGATTTCTGAACATGTCTGTTGCAAGTAGCTCACATCGATACTGTCCACTGGAAAAATTGCCAATGTTCAAAGAAACACATCTCTGATCTGCCACACAGTTTAACAGGCAAGTGTCTTGCTGCATGGCCTGCCCGACTTTGATGGGCATGACGTTAAGATACAAAGTTGGAAATTGGACAAACTGGGCGAAACGAAGACCCGACTTTTTATCGTGAAACAAAGGAGTGTTAGCTGCACTGTGTTGAACAACATCACAGTTTATTGGAATGGGAAAACATAAATATATCCAAACCAAGGACAGGAAAGCTGTTTTCACATCCTGCATACTTGAAGCAGTTGCAGCTGACTTTTCCTCGCTTGTAATTCAATTCCAGCTCATTGTCATATTCTTGGGTTGCATGTGACGTCACAGCAGCCATCTTGGATGAACTTCAACAAAAGATTTCTCATTAGCGTCACTTGTTTGTTCATCCAACATGGCTATCGCTATAGTCTTTTGAATTCCCAAAGGAATGGATGAAACCCAGCAATTTGATTAGACGTCACGACTTGTTTATGAATCGTCTAGAACAATGGAAATTTAAACCAAAGAAAAGAAAGGAAGGACTCTCGACTGATTTGACTAGCAAAGAGTATAATTCCGCAATTTTTTATATTTGAGATGATTAATTGTACTTGTGTACAACCTATTGATAATGTTTGTTACGAAGAAACTTAACCAACAAAATACTTTGAAATTTGTACTTTATGCCATTCTAGCTCATGACATCGTCCAAGCGAAGAAATTCACTAAGAAAACTACAAATACAAAGAATATAAAACATCGATATCAAAACAACGACAAAACACGAAAGGGAAAGATGCTATGACTATGATTTTATTTAGTGAAGTATACTTGTTATTCTACAGGACAAATGGAAATTAAACAAAGAAACTGCAGAGGACAATGAAGGCAGATATCCCTGAGGGAATCGTGCCTACATATCCCCTTCGGTGAACAAACTAGAGCGATAACACTTAAACCGTGAAATAATTTAGTAACTAAATAGAGACAAATAGTAGCAAAACCCCTTGTTTTCTATTGTTTCATTAGTACTATTTGAACTTTTTAGTTAGTACTTGTTTCACGGTTTTAGTGCTATCGCTCTACCTAGGCCCTTTACGTTAATAAATAATTGTATATATATTTAATTGTATATATCAAAATGTACATTGTAGTATTGTAAAACTAAACAAACTTAGAACCTTTGAACCATTCTCGGGGTTTTTAAAGTGTTTTTTTTATTTTTTTTCAGTATATTTTTTGTCTGGCCTCCTTGCCAGTTCCACCGTTTTACTTTGTAATGTTAGGCTTTAATTATTAATTTACTTTATCAACAGTTGTAAAACTTCGACTGTGTAATAAAAGTGATATGGCGTCGTTCGACTGATACTCTCCAGGATATTGGTGTTATGGCATTCTCTTTGCGTGGGTAGTTTTGTTACAATTCAAAACACGACGACATGCAGCGCCATGAAGATAAAACAATTTGAAGTTAACTTAGATAATTAAGAATATTTACTTAAATTTAATTAAGCCTTAAAACAAGAGCTCGTGCCTCAAGTTTATAGCCCAGCTCCATTCACATAGACAAAATTAACAAAGAAAAAAAAGGGATAAAAAACGCACGCCAGAAACTTGTCACACTGCGTGCCCGCTCCCTGTTTGCTCCTCGCTGTTTTTCCCGCCTTTTAGCGCGCGCGCTAAAATGTACAAATGCTTTGACAGCGCTCACTCACTACCAGCACGAGCTGAAACGGCTACCTACGCCCGCTCCTAATATTAACTATTGAGTCTTTTGACGTCTTTCATTTGTAGTTTGAATATGAGTAAACACATGTAAAAACATACAAATATCCTATTCTTGCCGCTTTCCAATAAAGGTGTTACTGACTATTATTCAAAAATAGTATTGTTTAAAAATATCAATGTAAGAGCTCCCCCTATCTGTAGTCTTGACGATATATACTTTATATATCTAAATAGTATCTAATATAAGTTTTCTACGACTCTAACGGTGGAATAGATACTAGTTATACAATGGTTTCGATTCCACTGGAATATTCCACGAGTCACTTGTATTATTTAGTATACACATGAGCCTTTAGGCAAGTGTATATACAAAGAAAATACAAGTGACGAGTGGGATGTCCACAGTATGCCACAAGAAACCATTGTATAACTATTTTATCCCACGCCAGAGAAAATACAGCAATAGGCGAAATGTGTCATGGGAAGGATCAGGGTCCGGTTGTACGAAGGGTGAATAGCGCTATCCAGCGGATAAATCCTTATCCAGCGGATAAAATCTATACAAAATCTATACAGTGAATAACTCTTATCCGGTGGATAACTTTATCCAACCTAAACTAGCGTAGTAATGGACTCCTTGTACATGTGTACAGCCATTCCGTAAAACGTTGACAGTTGGAAATCTGAATCTGACAGTAGGACAGAGTAAATAGCTGCAAATTTTGCTCATGTACAAAGCCGAATGACATCGTTTGTTGTAATATTGGAATACGAGTTATGAGTTTTAAGTAAGATTTGTGATTTTTCGTCAGTTTAGTCAGGAAATAAACATAAAACTTCTGTTCCGTCTCAGATTCTGACTGACCAACGTCAACGTTTTTGAAAAAGGTGTAGTTGTTAAAACTTATGACGTTTGTCTGATATTAATCACTAATTCTCGTATTCCAGGGTGGTTAGCTAAGTTCCTGAAATCAACGAAGAGTTTATTAGGAAGACAGACATTTTTCTTTTACAAGACTAAATTGAATAAAGTGCATTCAATATTAACACCTTGAGAAAATGCGCATGCGCGACTTATGAAACGATTCAGATGAAAACATTCTGCCGTGTACTTTGCTGGCGGAAATTAAGCCACAGAAGCAAACGTTGTCCTAAAAATATCAGTTTGAGGACATTGTAGAATATTCTGTTGCTTGGGATTCCTGTGGTCAAGATGCGGACGCGCGTAAGTGCGAAAACTCGCGCATGCGCATTCGTTTTGCCGCTTTAAAATTGTAATAAATGTTAAAAAAGTAAAAAATATAATGAACTTTTACCTCGAAAGAATGCGGAGAATCCGATCCTCGTCCTTGATCTATCCGTTATGAATTTAATATAAAGTTTGGAAGAAGAGCTGGTGATGGTTGGTAGTGAAGTATGTTTGCCATGTAGTTTGAGCAGAAGTGGAGAAGAACTTGAAGCACCGTCGTGAACATAGACAAAATCGTAGACGGGTTCGATGTCAAAGCTTTCGAATGAAAGATAGACTTTGTTCTCGGATGTTAACAGCCAGTTGCATTGTAGGTTATTACTATACGGTACCGTTGGGTAGCCAGGTGATGTTAACCTACCACTGAAACTATCTATAGTAGTGTACTTACAGTTGCTTTGAACCGAGACACGAACTGTAAAAAGAAATGACGAAATGTTGATATATTATGAAGGTCTTCAGTGAAAGGCAAACAAACTAAAAGTATAAGTGTATTGGTTCCAGTCTTGTTAAGCATCACGCGCAGGGAAACTGCAGGCGGCAGAGACGACCACGTGACCTACTTTTTACGCGTCTGGCGTTGCCGTTTCAACGTGAGGGTGACTCATTTCGCGCTTGCCGTAAACGTGAAAAGACACTAGAGAGATTAAGTATCACGCGCACGGGAAACGGCAAACAGAGAGAGGAACACGTGACCTACGAATTGCGCGCCTGATGTTGCGCGTTTGGCACTCAAACGAAAGTGCAACTTTTCACTTTTACGGCAAACGCAAAATGACCCGCCCTCGCGTTGAAACAACAATGCCAGACGCGGAAAAAAACAGGCCACGTGATCCTCTCTACCTTTTGCGGTTTCCCGTGATGCTTCATCGTTTGAGCGCCATAATAAATAAATAAATAAATAAATAAATAAATAAATAAATAAATAAATAAATAAATAAATAAATAAATAAATAAATAAATAAATAAATAAATAAATAAATAATAAATAAATAAATAAATAAATAAATAAATAAATAAATAAGCATTCATTCCGAAACTGCTCTTTGAATAGAAACATTTGAAACTCAGTGTTTGAAATTAGTTTGTGCGCATGTCCGTTCATCACCATGGTAACCAAACTTACACTGACATATGTAGGACCCATAGGTGTTTTTACAAGATGCTAAATCAGGACAAGTGTAGCTACCAGTCGAACATTCATCGAGATCTGAATCAACAAAAAATTAAAAAAGTTACAATACGAATCAATAACAATGAAGTTCCTCAGTTGCCGTTAGCCTGCCTAACAAAATGGTTACCGCGGTCCAATGTTTTTTAGCCCGTGAAGAAGCCTAGGTACGAATTCCGTCAACTACAATCCTTGCCAGAATGGTTGGCACGATTTGTCTTTAGAGCGCGCGCAATGCATTTTCCTGGTTTATTGCCCCCACTCCCCCTTTCAATGTTGGAGTGCACCTACCAGTCTAAACTCAGTCAAGCACACTCTAAAGCACCCATCAACATTGATAAGGGGGGCGGGGGATGCACAAATACAAGCACAAAGTGCATTATATAATGAGTCCCTGAACATTTTCACATCGGACCGAACTCTTTTTGGCAAAGATTGTAGGTGAAAAACGTCCAGCATAAAACGAAAGACAACTTTGAAAGCGATGTCCAAGCTCAAACCAGGATGTCTAACCTTTACATTATGCAAGGTTATAGATTAGTCCGCTTATAAACAAATACTCATTGGCTCAAAACATTTGAAGATGCGTCAATAGTTATAGTCAAATTTGCGAATTTTTACGATACCTTTTGGTATATTTGCCTTATTCTATAATTGAACTACACAATGAAATAAAAATCTCCGAAATAGTAATAATACGAAAAAAGTTTGAAATAAATATTTCATGGGCTTCCTGTGGTGAAGATGCGGCCGCGCAATCTCGTACCCAGAGCCTGCGTTCCTCTGTCTCGGTCGCTGACCAAGAGGAACGCAGGCTCTGGGTACGAGATTGGCGGCCGCGCAAAAGCCCGCGAAATCTGGCGCATGCGCAGACAATTGACCGCGGTGTAACAGGTATCCCAAACCACCTTTCCCTCACTGAGCCCAGTCTTGTGCAAAGCCTGATTCTAGTTAAATACCTGTACAATCACGCCCATTACCAGTATAACCAGTTTTACACTGACAAGTATAAGAGCCATAAGTGTTAGTACAACTGGCCTTAGCATGACAAGCGTGAGTAGCAAGAGTACATTCATTGATATCTGAAAAATCAAAATATCATTTGCAAAATTTTAAAAGTTCAAAACTATCAACAGACAAAGCTTTTAAAAGGTATCGATGGAAAAGTTAAGGGTCACGAAGGGGTTCACCACTCACTCAAATTATTCTTTGCTATGTAAACTGAATTTGTTTAATGTGTTGACACAATGTTTTTTCTCCGTTTTTTCCTCCCTCAGCAAAATTCATTATGTGAGTCGAGAAGTGCAGACGGTCAATTGAAAAGATTGATTGGTCCTGGATTGGCTGATTGATTGATTGATTGATTGATTGACTAATTGACTGACTGACTGATTGATTGACTGATTGATCGAATGGTTGATTGATTGATTGATTGATTGACTAATTGATTGATCGCATGATTGAATTATTGATTTATTGAATGAATGATTGATTGATTGATTGATTAACACGTTCGTGTACCTGCGCATGTTCGTCCACTACCAGAGTAACCAGTTTTACACTGACAGGTGTAAGAGCCCTTGATGTTTCTGCACTTTGCGTTAGCATGACAATTATCAACCCCAGTCAAACATTCATCTATATCTGAATAAACGAAAAATACATGTTAATTAGGACTCATTTGTTAGAAATTGGCCGGAAATCTAGGAATCTAGGAATCTAGGAATCTAGGAATCTAGGAATCTAGGATTCTAGGAATCTAGGAATCTAGGAAACCCAGGAAATCTAAAGAAAGCCACTGACTCTAACTTGAGCCCAGCATTTGAAGTGCAAAGGTCCAAAGTCATCCTTAGCACACATGCCTACTGCGCATGCGTAAATTGTTCAAAAAAAATTGCACATTCTCGTACCCAGAGCCCCTCGGTTGTCGTACACAGGTACGACAACCGAGGGCTCTGGGTAGGAGAATGAAAATTGCACAGAAAATCAAACTCGACAGCATTGTAAATTAAAATTATTATTCTATTGGCTAATCTTACAACACGTGATCATTCATGAAATCCTATATCATATATGCGGTTTATATTTCATAAACAGAAATGTACAATTTGGGCTACCTGTGGTTTATGTGCTGAATTTATGAAAATGTTTCTTTGGCTTTCACGATGTTTTTCTCGGTGGTGGGAGTAAGAAAAACTGCGAAGGTGTCAACTAAAGACATTTAAATTATACAAAATGCACTAAATTAGCCTGCGTAGCTGGCGGTTTAAGGGGATTGGGGAGAGGGGAGGGGGACTGGGGAGAAAGGAGAGGGGGAGGGGAGGGGGGGGGAGGGGAGGAGGTATCTCCCTTCTCCTTTCTTCCCCCTCCCCTCCCCCTTAAACCGCCAGCTACGCAGGCTAGCACTAAATATGAACGTTAGACACGTAGAGAATCTCTTATTCTTGCGTTTGATCAACGTTTTGCTCGCGTGTCTCCATAGCAACATGGTGTACAATGCATGATTCTAAATACCTGTGCATTTACGTCCATCACCATGGTAATCAGATTTACAGTGACAAGTATAAGAGCCCTCGGTGTTGGTACAACTGGCCTCAGCAGGACAAGTATGAGTACCAGACGAACATTCGTTGATATCTGAAAATCAATACAAATTAAATCTACCGTTCTACGAAATTAGCATTCCGTGAGAGCTTTTTTTGCATGAATCATAGCCATCAAGGCATGCAAGAGTTTGCCTTTATCTCTAGTTGCAAATCAGTTAAAACATTAAAACGAATCAGATATGAGTTAAAAATCATTTCAGATTAGTACCAAGTCCAGTTACATATACCATTCGCAATGGCAATATTGGGAAAACAAACTGCGCAAGGGAGTTTGGGAAGAAAAAGTATTCAATCCTTCTGTCATGCATCACGCGTTCAGCGCGAATAAGAAAAGCGACAAGGTGCAAGCCTGATTCATACTAAAATCGCCAACGGTTTTCCCTCAGTTGTCTTTACTCTTATTGACAATGGATTTACAACCAATCAGATTGCGAGATTCTGCTCGCATGTTTGTAATATCATTTTGAGTACCTGCGCATGAGCTTCTTCCATCACCATGGTAACCAGTCTTACACTGACATTTATAGGAACCTTTGGTGTTGACACAAGTTGCGTTAGGAAGACATTGATGGATACCAAGAGAACACTCGTCGATATCTGACGAGACAGAAAAATGTGAGTGTAAATAATCTTTATTTATCCTAGGATTCCAGGTAGCAAATGCATGGTAATATTTTCGAGACATCTACACACTTTACATACAACACTCAGCCCATATGTTGATTTTTAACCAGGACTCATTTGTTCGAAACCTAGGAAATCTAAAGAAAGCCATTGACTCTAACCCGAGCCAACTATTTGAAGTGCGAAGATCCAAAGTCATCCTTAGTAACATGATGCACAATGCATGGTTCTAAATACCTGTGCAATTACGTCCATCACCATGGTAACCAGATTTACACTGACAAGTATAAGAGCCCTCGGTGTTGGTACAACTGGCCTCAGGAGGACAAGTGTGGGTACCAGACGAACATTCATTGATATCTGAAAATCCAAAAAAAAAATTTGAATCTATCTTTGGCAGATATGTACTGTTTATTTAAGTGTCCAATATGTTTTAGTGTTTCCACACATAAGTTGCGAGACAAGTTTAACAATACATTGCACCATGTAACATCAAAGCTGAAATTCGTTCACAAACTGTTCTAAAACATAGAAACCTGTGGGTTTCGCATTTCGCAATGCTCGCATTGAATTGTTGGTAATGCGTTATTCTGTGCTGTGATTGGTTGATGCAGCTAATCATTGCTAGACAAGTTTCAAGTTTCAAGTTTGAAAGTGTGAGTGCCTTGAAACTTGAAACTTTTTTTGTTAAGGTTTAGAGGGGTGTTAAAAACTCTAGTTCGTCCTACTGATATGATTTCGAATACCTGCGCATGAGCTTCGTCCATCACCATGGTAACCAGTCATGCACTGACAAAAATAGGAGCCATAGGTGTTGACACAAGTTGTGTTAGGAAGACATTGATGGATACCAAGAGAACACTCGTCGATATCTGGGTAAAACGAGACACAAATGTCATTATAAAATATTTGAGATATAACGCGCGCGCTGATTGGCTGACTACCATGCTTTATACCAGAGGACAGAAACATGGCTCACTCAAAAAATGTCGAAAATATTTTATAAAAGCAATATAAAACGATCGCTTATGTCTCTGTACTGTGATATAAACATTCTGGAAGATGAAGAGCACTCGAAAAGCAAGAGAAACACTTGGTTACGCCTCGTGTTCCTAATCTTGCTTTTCTCTTGCTCTACATCTTCCATCGTGTTTATATCACAGTACAGAGATATGCGTGCGCGTTTTATATTGCTTAAATGTAAATAGTCTATTTTTCCTCGGATTTCAGATAATACCTCCGAGACGTCTACGCAGTCGCTACTACTATATACTTTATTCCATTCCGGCAACACTCAATTCACATTGGATTTGACTGACGGAAGAAAAACCAGAGAATCCGGAGAAAAACCCCTTGTCGCATGTTAGAGAACAACACGCATCAAACAAATAAATTCACATATGATCGATCTAACGACCGAGCTGGGATTCGAACCCTGCGAGTGGCTTTATAACTACACACCTATATACACCCATATACACCTATATACACCCATATACACCTATATACACCTATATACACCTATATACACCTATATACACCTATATACACCTATACACACCTATATACACCCATATACACCTATATACACCTATATACACCTATATACACCTATACACACCTATACACACCTATATGCACCTATATCCACCTATATCCACCTATATGCACCTATATCCACCTATATCCACCTCTATGCACCTCTATACACCTCTATACACCTATATACACCTATATACATCTATATACACCTATATACATCTATTTCACAAAAGGTTGTCGGACGACCTAAATGACACGCGACTAGGCCGCAAGGGAGCATGGGTAGAAAAACTTTACTCATTTTTCGGCATTGCTCTTGATTTTAGACAACAAGAAATGAATTTGATGTATAAGGATATAGCAAGCTAGATTTGGATGTCATGTTGATATTCGTGTGGTTTTATTGCTTTAATAATTTCTACCCATAATCCCTTTCGGGTGAGTCGTGTATTTGAGGGGTCTTTGGTCCGACGACGTTTTTTGAAATGGGTGTATATAGATTTTTGTCTCCGAAACACAAGTTTTTTAACGAAAATTTTCGAAAATTCCTCAATTGTCCTCTTCTTCTTTTCAAACACACTAAAACATGAAAAATTTTGATCTTCAATTTAACAAATACCAAGTAAATATTTAAGTAAATATTCGAGGGAAAAAGTTCGATTCTTTCCTAAAAAAATTCAAAAGGTGCGCGCGCGGTCGAGTTCGCGCTGCTGACATCAGAACTGTGCTCCATTCTCTGATAAAGCACAGCTGTCAGCCAATCAGAGCGCGCGTATCGACTAGGGTATGTAATAAAACTTCATAGAGCACATGTAGAGTAGCCTATTCATTTCCATCTTATCTATAATCTGATTCGATCTCTTTCAGTGAAAGAATTCTATGCGAGGAACTCATGGCAAATTGGAAGCTTCTTTTGACTATTGTTTTGAACCCTTATGATTGGACGACATCTTTGAACTCAGGGGGGAGGGGTGGGAAACGGCTGTACACAGACTATTGGTCGACATCTTTGAAAGCAAAAGAAATTTTGTTTCGGGAAAGTGTTTTTGCTACCCTGGATACCGGTAAATATTGACAAGCCATTCCACAGGGAGCCCAAGCTTGATATCTTTGAATAGGTAATATTTGCATATTTACAGTAAATGTATGTAGCGACAAATTATTATTATTTTTTTTTTTTTTGCAAGATTTTGTGGCCCAGTTTCAGTGCCATTTGAGAGTTCCAGTTTAAGCTCAAATGGCTCATAAAGCTCTATGCCAAAAAAGACATGATTATTGCAAAATCTTGAAAAAAGAACGATAATTTGTCGCTACATTTACTATAAATATGCAAATATTACCTATGAGAATATCGAGCGTGGGCTCCCTAGCTGTGACTATTCTTCCTAGATAATTAACAAAATGTAACGCCAATCAAAGCTCTAATACTCAGGGTTAGTTTTTGCCCATTTTATATTTGAAATACGAGCGAAATACCGCAGATCGGAAGATTTGCCTTTTCAAAGAGAGAGACTAGCCTGTCATGACGGTAGAGTCGGTTTTGTCTGAGGTATTTTTTTTTATTTGATGGGAAATTTTGTCTTATGTTTGCCTCGTATCTCCTTTTCTTCTTTTTTTTCAATCTTTCATGCATGTACAATATCAAACAAGAGGAATAATAGTTTTGTATTACATATACAACTTTCGTGTGACTTCGCAAATTTTTTCTAATTCTCACCCTGGGTCTCATTGCGCAAACAGATTGTGCAATTTTGGTGCTCTTTGAAAAGACTCATTTCCAAATGAATTCTAAACTATAATCGAAACAGAATGATTACCTGTATTATTTCCTACAAAACTTTAAGTCCGGGAGAGCAATCTCTTAATACACAAATAAATATGAATTTAATACACTAACCGGTATGGGGTACCCTTAATG
Source organism: Telmatactis stephensoni (assembly GCA_029948255.1). NCBI lineage: Eukaryota > Metazoa > Cnidaria > Anthozoa > Actiniaria > Isophelliidae > Telmatactis > Telmatactis stephensoni. Next base: position 428,269 of record JALIZF010001893.1, on the reverse strand, counting down.
ACGTCATTTTGTATTCTTTCTCATATCAGGGGACCTTTGCAATTGATTTCAACCACCGTTCACTCGAGACCCTAGCGCGCTAACCATTTATTTGATGTTAAAAAGTATACATTTTCTTGAAGCAGTGTTTAGGATTTGTAAATAGTTGTTTTGCATTAGTTATTTATTCGATCTTGTAAAAATCTTCGTTTGCACACGTATTTTATTCAATTCGTTTTTTGCAAAAACAAACAATGTCTTTGTAAAGAGGACGTTTTCGAGCATTGAGCAACAAAAACCTCTCAGTCTACTCAGCTTTAAGAAAATTGATACTTTTGTGTATCAGACAAATAGCCATAGCGCCTTGTGGGTTTTAGTGAGGCATCGGTCACGAAAGTCCCTTGATATCAAGACAAAGACGAGAATTGCCAGAGACGTTTTGCATCTAACAGATGAAGGGTCGTAAAGGGGATAAGGAAACCGCAAAAGAAAATTGAGAAGAAAAAAAAAAAAAACAAAAACAAAAACAAAAATCGTCAAAATCCCAAAAACCGCAAACCGCGTAAGTCAAAAACCACAAAACCGCAGTTTAAAATAACAAATAACCGCAAAACCGCATCAATGATAACGTAAAACCGCAAACCCTTACGTCCCCCTCAACAGAGTATGATAGTAGTCTGTTTATCGGTCTTGTCTTGTGAGTTTAGGCCTCTCGTGCATCCTTTTAAAATAGCAGTTGTATACTAAATGCAAGCCGTTTACACTGCAATATTTTATCAACAAAAAGAAGCCAGAGCTAGTTTCTCTAGTTTCGAGGGCCTCATTACGTAATCCATAAAGGTAATACTACGGGTCGATTCGCAACAACGATTTTCCGCGCAACAAATGTTACCCGTCAAATTTATGCCGTGGAAAATACAAAACGCAACTATTTTTAGCAATATTTTTGCTTAGTGAACAAGCTGCAAATGTCTGATATGTAATTTAAAAACTTTTAACGCAAAATTATCAATTTGACCAAATGTTGCGCGAAACTAAATCGTTGTTGTGAATCGACCCGTGTAACATCACTTTAAAGAGTGCCGGAAGAACTAGAAACGTAATTGAAGAATCATCTTTGTACTCACCTATTTCACAATGACGTCCATAACAACCTTCATGACATTTGCAGGTGTAGTTGTCGGTTGTGTAGATTGGATGACAACTAGCGTTGTTCTTGCACGGTGTATTCAAACAGTTGGTCTTCATTTTATGTAATTAATGAAAGAAAAAAGTTTTGAAACAACTAAAAGAACGGACTAAACTACTAGTTACATCTCACCTGGATGGTCAAGTGATGGTACTTTGCGTGGATAGTCAGACTGCTGGAGTTTCTAAACATGTCTGTTGCAAGAAGCTCACAACGATACTGTCCACTGGAAGACTTGGCAATGTTCAGAGAAACACATCTTTGATCTGCCACACAGCTGAACAAACAAGTGTCTTCTTTTACCACCAGTCCAACTTTGATAGGCATGACATTAAGATACAAAGTTTGAAGTTTGACAAACTTGGCGAAATGAAGACCCGACTTTTTATCGTGAAACAAAGCAGTGTTGGATGCACTTTGGTGAATAACATCACAGTTTGTTGGAATGGAACAACATAGAAATATCCAAAGCAAGCCGGGAAAGAAAACTTTTTTAGCATTCATATTAAAACACTTCAGTTATAACTGAACTATAGCTTTCTTCGCCCACAACTCATTAATATATAATTAGGATAAACTATTTCATTTTTTAAAATATTTACCCCAATTATAAATTAATGAGCTGTGAACGAGCAAAACTATATCTTTTAGTTACAACTACAGTTCTTTGGTAATAGTGATACTTGTAATCTCCTTTTTTTTTGTGATATTAATTCAGAAATATTACACTCTGAATTATTCCTTGAAAGCTTAAGAATTTGCGCAAGAACTTCCTAGTTCTGTTCTGCATGAATTCCATCTTCTCTACATAAGAATGTCTTCGGTTTCAGTTCGAAAATATTTCAACCTACGAATACATTTTTTTTAAATAAAATGTACAAAAAACTCTTTTAAGAATCAAGGTTTAATTTGTTTTGTACAAAAATCTTTCAGTTGTCCAATGATAGGCGTTCAAAACAATAGCCAAGGACGCTTCCAATTTGTCATGCTCCCCCATAGATTTTTATAGTTAAAACACGCGAAAACTTGCATGACAAGCTAGGGAATCATATTAACAAAGATTTTTGTACAAAACAAATTAAACCTTGATTCTTAAAAGAGTTTTTTGTACATTTATATAATTAGGATAAACTATTTCATTTTTTTAAATATTTACCCAATTATAAATTAATGAGCTGTGAACGAGCAAAACTATATCTTTTAGTTACAACTACAGTTCTTTGGTAATAGTGATACTTGTAATCTCCTTTTTTTGTGATATTAATCGAGAAATATTACACTCTGAATTATTCCTTGAAAGCTTAAGAATTTGCGCAAGAACTTCCTAGTTCTGTTCTGCACGAATTCCATCTTCTCTACATAAGAATGTCTTCGGTTTCAGTTCGAAAATATTTCAGCCTACGAATACATTTTTTTAAATAAAATGTACAAAAAACTCTTTTAAGAATCAAGGTTTAATTTGTTTTGTACAAAAATCTTTCAGTTGTCCAATGATAGGCGTTCAAAACAATAGCCAAGGACGCTTCCAATTTGTCATGCTCCCCCATAGATTTTTATAGTTAAAACACGCGAAAACTTGCATGACAAGCTAGGAAATCATATTAACAAAGACATAGACAAATTGGCTACTTCGAGAAGTTATGGGAGATTTTCTTGTATTAACCAGTGAGATAGACGTTTTCAATAATATTACAACCAGCGCCTTCCGCATTCCTTATCGTTGGCTGTCTAGTTCTTTAGCCGGCGATACACGCTGCAATTTTTTCTCGAGCTGGCAATGCAATTTTAGATTTTATGGCGGAGAAAAATTACAGCGTCTGTCATCACTGTGCAACATTCAGTACAAGCGTGCAATGTTTAAAAAGTTCCAGAGAAAAAGTTCAAACTTTTGAACTTTCTGCAACAAGTTTTTTTGTTGCGAGACATCGTTGCTGCCATCGTTACATTGTACACTTGAACATCATATAGATAGTGCATAGTTGTGTTTTGTCAAAAGAATTGGGTGGGATCCCTGTGGATAGTGACGTGTATAGCCCGGGTTCATCAGAGTTGATAGAGTTAATTTAACAAATTGAAGATAGTTTTCCATTGTCAGTACTCTTATTAATCATGGATGACGTCAAAAAATGTTCAAAACTAAAGTGGAACCACGAGCGCAGCGAGTGGTTTCACTGCTAAGTTTTGGACATTTTTTAACGTCATCCATGATTAATAAGAGTAATGACAATGGAAAACTATCTTCAATTTGTTTTTTACAACATTATCTTAGATCTTTTCCGTCCAAATCTGTTTGAAAAACTGTCCCAAACTTTTTTCTGTAAGGACGAGCGTGACATGTTGGCGTCAGCTATTGTCAGTACTCTTATTAACAATGGCTCTCGGCCAATCAGATTGCAAGATTTTAGTCAAATGTTGTAAAAAGAGTTATTAACTCTGCTGACCTTTTTTGTTTCGCACCCTAGAGGCGCTTGACTGTCACCAAAGAATCAACCAGAACCTTCGAAGCCCAGGGCACGGTTGTTCGAAAAGCGATTAACGCTAATCTTGGGTTCAAATTAACGGTTTTCTTTAGAATTAATTCGGGTTAACGCTAATCACTATTCGAACTATTTCGATTCCTCCCCTTACTCTTCAGCCACGAACATGGGGGATGATTCGTAGCCACATCCCTCTCGGCCTGAAAGTCGAGCTTAAAGGTGCGTCTACTCGAGCAAGTTTGCTATGACAAATATTTTTTGCTCGTTTGGACGAAAACATGGCATAATCCGTCCTGACGGATAATATAATTCGCGTTTTTATATAGCGTATTTGCGACAATGAAACTATGTTTTCTGGTAAACCAAAAGTTGTAGCATTTTAGTTTTTTGTTTGTTTGTTTCTTTTTCGAACATTTCGTTGTTGCCGATATTGCTATCATTATTATCATTGGGTTATCACTTTAAACTAAACTCTGTATGACAATAAATTACATTTAACGTGCTTATCACATCTTACAAGACTGAAATTTGGCAATGTGTCTATAAATTAACAACCAAATTGATTTTATGAGGTTAAATCATTTTAAATATCACTCTCCTACAATTAACCATATTAATCGCATGAAAAGACAGAGAGAATAAAAAAATAAAAAATAACTGTTTATTTAAGTGTCCAAGTCTTCTAGCGCTTGCGCACTAATTGGGGGACACTGTACTCTCTCACACACTACCTCTACATTAAGTATTTTGCAAATAATCACTCGACTCACATGTTGATTTTTGCCGATATGATATCAGATTCCCTATACAGTGGAGCAGGGATCTCGAGCGATATCATCAGAAGGCGAAATCATCAGCGGAGGGACGAGATCACCGAATAGGGGCGAAATCACAGGCGATTTCGCCCCGGGGAGGATAATTTTACTGGTGAATTCGTCCGGGGGAGGGGAGGGGGGGAATTCTATGGGGGGATCATCTCGCCCTCAGTGACACTAGTAAACATAACAAAGGAAGTTTGTTAAATAAAATTGGTTCGATCGTCCACAATTGCAAATCTATTTTTACCACAATCAATCAGTTTCTCGCTTTCTGATTGGTCGAGAACTGTGGTAAATGAGAGTCCATACCAACGATTTACGTCATCGTTTTGATTTTTCTCGAAGCTAGACAAAGTTCGACCAGAAATTACTTCTCCAATTTGTGGTAAAAATGGCTAATTTTATAGACTGTTTTGTCACAGGAAATAACATTTTTAACATCATATATAACTTTTACATGTTTATCATTTGAGAATTCGAAAGATTTATATTTTGAAAAGTTTTTATTTGGAGTACAATTCTTTTGCTAGAAAAGAAATATTGAAGTATTTTGTGTATTAAACAGTTATATTAAAACTCGTTCGTGGTTCAGTCTTTTTTTGACAGTTAGGATTATCTTGATTCAGTTATAAATTATTTACTTTCTGGCACTAAACTGTCTTAATTAAGGAATTAATTTAAAAAAATTAGGAGTCCGCTGCTACTAGGGCTTGTTCAAGGAGGTCAATAAACCGATGTACGTCGCTAAATGAGTTGTACAAGGGTACAGGAGCAATGCGCATCACATCAGGATTTCTTGTGTCCACCTGAAATAGCAAAAGCTATCTTAAGGCAAGGTATATCTTTGCGTTTCGCGCAATGTTAATTGCGAAAAAAGTTGCAACGGGTACCACTTCATGTATGCAGGCCCGTCGCTGGGGGTGGTTCGAAGGTTCGAACGAACCCCCCCCCCCCCCCCCCCCCCCTTTTCCTTCCCACAGAAAATAGCCGCTAAGCTTAGTCTACTAGTATTTTCCTATACTGAGCAAAAAAACTACAGTCAAATTGTTGCATTACTCTCTAAATGAACCTTGAACGAATCATGCTGGTGAATTATGGTTTTATCAAAACCCCGATCTTCAGCTCTTTAACGATTTCTTAGTTTTAACACATGTTCATGAACTGAAGTATTTTCCACCATTTGTAATTATTCTTTCATAATCTCCTTTTTCTATCTTCTCTCTCTCTCTCTCTTTGTTTTTAATCAACAACTAATTTTGATTTTGAGGCAGAAAAAAAGAAACAAAGAAAGGAAAAGAAGAAATAAAAGAAAAAGAAAAAAGAAAGAAAGAAAGAAAAAAAAAAAGATGAGCCCCTAACCGGTTTTGAACCCGGCTTTTACATTTGCTCACTTGCTTCACAGTTCAAGGGTTTTCCGACTGCGCCACGGGATCGCGTAATTTGCACAACAATAGGCCGCCAATTTACAGAATACACTAGGTTATTTTGTCTTCCAAATCCCTCAGTAGACCAGTTAGTCTAGTGGTAAGGTTCAGTCATTTACGGCCTAGGATCCGACTGTTTCCTCCCTCTTTGACTGCGAAGCTTGCTGCGTTCTACCGGATAGCGCGGAAGGGGCCGAAATCTCCATCCTATACGTAACATGCGATGATTCAGCGATTTGTCTGGATGCATGGTCCGATTTTTTGGGTTTTGCATAAAATTTGCATACTAATTTCTTTGGGTAACGGGTTCGAGTCCTGCCTGCGCCAACAATTTTTCTTTTTTTCTCTTTTTTCTGTTTTTAATGGATTCTATTTCTCTTCTCTAATTTTTCTTGGCTTAAAATTAAGGTTTTCAATGAAGAAAACTAAACTCCTTACATTAAATTTGATGCTTTCAAAAAAAATTTGCGTAATTTAGAAAAACAAAATCCCTGAAATAATAGTTGTCTAATGAAATTTTTATTCCACTCTCTTAAGGCCACCTGGCCCTAACACTTATACAGGTCATTTAAGCACTCCCTAATCCAAATATGGTGGAAATCGAACCTCCCCTATCAATATGCTGGCGACGGGCCTGTATATGACCCCATGAAATGGCACTATTCAAGTTACACTACAGTGGAATCTTTGTGTAACTTGAATAGTGCCATTTCATGGGGTCATACATGAAGTTCCATCGTGTGTCAGGCCCTACCCTGCGAGCAGAGTCCCCCCTTTACCTTCTAATCATTCGCTCGATTAGAAGGTAAAGGGGGACTCTGCTCGCAGGGTAGTCCGGACCTTTAGACTGCATCCACACTAACCCGGTAAGTTTGAAAAAAAGAGGTTACTACACTAAAAGTTGTGTAATATGGGTGTGTATTTTTACGAGCCATTTGCGTATTCTGTCGAGCCCGTAGGGCGAGTCAAAGTACAAAATGACGAGTAATAATGCACATCCGTATTACACAACTTTTCGTAGTAATAAATTATTTATTACACGACCAACATCAGGGAAAAAGACAGCCAACTTTGCCTGGCTTTTTCCGTATTACGCGGTTTTCCGTATTACGCGGTTTAGCGCGCGCAATACAATGTCGTTTCAGTCAAATGACACTGCATTGCGCGCACTAAACCATGTAATTAACAAATTGAAGATGGTTTTGAGGCGTCTGTCCTCTTATTGACACACTCTTGACGTCATAAAATGTTCAAAACTCGAGTGGAATCACGAGCGCAGCGTTAGCAATTACTATACATCCGTTTTATGTACCAAACGTTTTATATTATATTTTATATTACATACGTTTTGACATACGTTTTGACATACGTTTTGACATACGTTTTGACATACGTTTTTACATACGTTTTTGCATAAGTTTTTACATACGTTTTTACATACGTTTTAACATACGTTTTGACATAAGGTTTAACATACGTTTTAACATACGTTTTTACATACGTTTTTACACACGTTTTTACACACGTTTTTACATACGTTTTTGCATACGTTTTTACATACATTTTTACATACGTTTGTGCATACGTTTTTACATACGTTTTTACATACGTTTTTACATACGTTTTTGCATACGTTTTTACATACATTTTTACATACGTTTGTGCATACGTTTTTACATACGTTTTTATATACGTTTTTACATACGTTTTTACATACGTTTTTACATACGTTTTTACATACGTTTTTACATACGTTTTTACATACGTTTTTACATACGTTTTTACATACGTTTTATTTAACTGGTCCCAGCACTGACACCGTGGGGCACGGCGTGGTCCTTTTGACACTCATACGAAATCTATCCTACTCTAGTTGGTTGGTGTGTGACCATTTATAATAATGAACTTCATTAATACCTCTTTGATCATGAGCTAAGTGAAATAACCGCGTTTTCATCAGTGCCAACAATTCTATAAATTTCATAATTAGGTCGTGTTTGAAGCGAGAGGTTCTTGGTTCAACTTATGCATAGGCGATTCTCTCATCCTTATTTCGACTTTCCATTAATCTTTGTAAATTAGGTTAGTTTTATCAAGACCCTCGTTTGAACGTACATTCGGCGGGCAATAAACAAAAGGAATTTTATGACTTAGTCCGCAGAACAAAAAACCATGAATTTATAGTTGGGCTGTTACGCCGAGTGATAAACAGTTACGAGATAAGCACTAATGGAAGGAGGGGAGACTACGGGCAGACACTTCAGATCACCGCAAGGCAACAGAGCAGGCTCGTAACATGGTATATGGGATCAGGGATCAAGCCCCAAATTATGGTCAGGATCAGGGATCAAAGGCCAGGGCTCAGGGATTAAATGGGTGGAATCAAGGATCAGGGACATTGGGTCAGGATCAGGGATCAGCTCACTTTTTTGCAACAAGGATTAGAGATCAAAAATTTCTAAAAATATGGACCCAGGGATCAAAATTTCCGTAAAATCCCGAATCAGCGAGACGAAAATATACCATGTTACGAGCCTGAACAGAACACAGACATTAAATATCATTTCATACTCACCACAACTCCTCGCTTTTTTAATTCTTCGTGAACTCTTTCAATTGGGCAAGAAAATCTGATGGATAACTGACATCCACGATCCTTTGGGTCAGCAGGAGTAATAATTGTTACTGAAGGTCTTTTAGTAGTTTTAGGAAGTTTAGCTTCAGGTTCAGCATCGTTGTCTTGGTGATGAGGAAGATGAGGAAAATGATGAAGAATTAAGAGCTCAAGATATGCTGAAAAAAAGTAGTCAATTCAATTGAATCTATTCAACCATAATCACCGTAACGAATCGAAAAGCCGAACGATTATTCAATTTATAAGATAGAGAGTGGCACTTTAATTTGTAAGGAACACTTATTTCATTGTTAGAAACATAATACTTTTCCAAGAACTTGAACGAGGAATAATTTTCAAGTTGACACATTCATACGCACCGGTATTTTCAAGAAGTATCGTTGCAACAGTACCGTATTCACTTAGCAACGCTCTTATGATTGGGGTAGTCTGCGTAGCTGGCGCTCTGGCGGTTTAGGGGGAGGGTGAGAAGAAAGGAAAAGGGAGAGGAGAAAGGTTTCTCTTCTCTTCCTCCCCCTCCCCCTTCCCAGTCCCCCTCCCCTCTCCCCAATCCCCTTAAACCGCCAGCTGCGCAGGCTAGATTGGGGAATCATTTACTTCAAATGAAGCTCAACTTCTGTGTTACAAAGAAATATACGTGAAAATATTCCTTGTTGCTGTAACATTAAAGCAAAATAACATCAGCAAAAAGTGCTAAAGTGAACAAAAACGACTGAAATTGCTGTTGGAGGAATATAATAAAATAAAATAAAGACTTTATTTCAACATGGTGGTCCATTCAACAAATAGACTGGTATCCAGAGGGCCCCTTCCCTGCCCCATTTCTTTCCATTGCTTTTCTCCTTTCTCCCCATTTTATCGTTGCTTTTTTCCTTTCTCACATTTCTTCCATTGCCTGTCTCCTTTCTCTCATTTTTTCCATTGCTTTTTCTCCTTTCTTCCATTTTTTCTATTGCTTTTCTCCCATTCTTTCCATTCTCTTAGGCATAAAAGAATAGTAACTTGTGCTTTACCTGTGAGTAGATCACCTTTTTTTCTTAATTCTTTCATTGATGTTTTATCAAATAACTGGAAAACAATAGTGTAGTCATTTATGAGAATACTTACAGACATAGATAGGTGATGAGTGGTTTTGTATAAGTTGTCTTTTCACCTCTTCCAACAAACTAATTTTCAACATGGGGGACAATAGTCCAGTTGCAAGATATGCTTCACCTAATACATGGCTTTAGAATGAGGCTACATGCTAAAACTTTTGTCATGTTACAAATGACTGAGCTTAATGCACATAGCCTCATCCTGGTACTTTTGTATGTGGCAAGTGAAGTGTAACTCGGAAGTCGGCTATTTCAATGACCTTAGTGTCCCTTGTCAGAACTTTTCTTAATCCTACACAACTTAACTCCCTTTTGATCTGGTTGTGCAGGATTAGGTTTATCCGCTATGCTGGCTAAGAAAGGTTTAGTTTAAATACTAATCCCTCCCTAGCTACCCTCTTTTTTACAGTGTATTAGAAGCAAGAAGTCCAAATTAAAGGAGGAAAAAAGAAGGGATCAGTATCCTAACTAAGACAGGTTTTGCTGACCAATTTTCACTGTACAGAACACTTGGTATAAAGAAAGACTCACTTCATAGCTTGCCATCATGACTTCCATCTGGATGGCTGGTGGGTTGGAAATTTGAAATCCCTCTGCACCAGGGATAGGTTTGAATTCTTTGGTAAAACAGAAAAATGACTTAATGTGAAAAAATGAGGTGGTATAGAATAAGAGGATAAGGGAAAAGAAGGGTTTTTAAAAAGGGAAGGAAGAATAGAAGAAAGGATAGGAATGAAGGAAACAAAGTAAGAAACCTGGAGGAATGGAGGGATGAAGGAAGGGAGGGAAGGATAGATGAAAAGAAAGAAGGAAGGAGGGAGGGAGCGAGGGAGGAAGGAAAAAGGAAGGAAGGAAGGAAGGAAGGAAGGAGAGAGGAAGGGAGGGAGGGAAGGGATGGGAGGAAAGGGAGGAAAGGGAGGAAGAAGGAAGGAAGAAAGGAAGGAAGGAAGGAGAGGAGAGGAGAGGAGAGGAGAGGAGAGGAGAGGAGAGGAGAGGAGAGGAGAGGAGAGGAGAGGAGAGGAGAGGAGAGGAGAGGAGAGGAGAGGAGAGGAGAGGAGAGGAGAGGAGAGGAGAGGAGAGGAGAGGAGAGGAGAGGAGAGGAGAGGAGAGGAGAGGAGAGGAGAGGAGAGGAGAGGAGAGGAGAGGAGAGGAGAGGAGAGGAGAGGAGAGGAGAGGAGAGGAGAGGAGAGGAGAGGAGAGGAGAGGAGAGGAGAGGAGAGGAGAGGAGAGGAGAGGAGAGGAGAGAGGAAGGTGGAAGAAATAGAGGAGAAAAAAGATAAAGAGGCAAGGACATGAAGTAATGTTGTCACCTGGAGCCATTTCAAACCTTGTGTCTTTTTCAGTTCCCCACCAACCTGAAAACCTAATATAAAACACCCTTTTAATTAATGATTAAGTACGTCAATCTCTTTTTGCACAGAGGTGAGACACACACATCAAGTTGTTCAAAAGCACCATCTATTCAACTAAGCTATCACATCATGAAAAACAGGCATTGTGAATAGCTCTGTAGTACTTTTAATGTAATCACCTTGGAAGATCAAAGTTGTAAGCATGTCGTTCATGGACAAAAACACCTCCAAGAGCACCAGGGCCACTGTTGATGTACTGAACAAATAATAAATGATCAGTAAGTTCAGAAAGAAAGGGTTGCATGCATGAAGGGAGTAAGAAAGGAAAAAAAGAAATAAAACAAAGGATGGAAAGAAGGAAGAGAGAAAAAAGGGAGGGAAGAATGAAGGAAGAGAGGGGGGGCTAGGAAGGAAGGAGAGGTAGTGAGCAAGGAAGCATTGAAAGGAAGAATGAAAGGAAGTGAGGGAGGGATGGATGGTAAAAGGAATGGAAGGAACCAAGGAGGATTGAGGAAGGAAAGAAGGAAGGCAGAACAAAGGAAGGAAGGAGGGCAATAGGGAGAAATGAAGGAAAGAAATAAGGGGAAAAAAGAATAAACTTAAGGGAAAAAAAAGGCAGGAAGGTAAAAAGTAGATAATAATAATAATAATAATACAATTTATAAAGCGCTTATCCAGTGCTGCTCTAAGCGCTCTGAAAATAATATATAAAAGACAGAAATTACAAATTAAAGGCTATTTTAAATAAGTGAGATTAGATTAGATTAGATTAGATTAGATTAGATTAGATTAGATTAGATTAGATTAGATTAGATTAGATTAGATTAGATTAGATTAGATTAGATTAGATTAGATTAGATTAGATTAGATTAGATTAGATTAGATTAGATTAGATTAGATTTCACTATACTAATGAAATACTGCTTTACTAACCTTATATGAGCACCAACATGCAAAGTCTACATTCCAGTCATGAAGATGAAGTTCTACATTACCAGCAGCATGGGCCAAGTCAAATCCTACATAACAACCCTATATACCAAAATACATGGATTTCAAATATACTGATTTGTGCTCATAAATTATTTGATTCTTAGAGAACTCATGGGTCATGCACTCTTGCTAACTCCCCATTCCTGACACATAAACTGTCTGAAAATCAGACTAAACTTTTTAGACTATTAGGGTGAATTTAGAAAATCTGTAGCCAATCAAAGGGCTGTTAAATGGTCAAGGCTTTGTGAGACTGAGAAACGAGGCATAGTTTTTGTGAGCCCGAGATGCTTTTTTGTTGATTTGTATTGTTATCAAAATTGGAGACACCGAGATGGATTTAGCAAAAAATCAAGACTTTGAGACCCATGAAATTTGACTGTGAGACTCTGACTTTTTTAGGAGGCCATTCTACACCCCTTATGAACAACAACAACAACAACAACAACAACAACAACAACAACAACAACAACAACAACAACAGTAATGAGATTCTCATTCAAGTGGCTGCCCTGACATTATTTGTCAGGACACTGCAGTCAACCACTATAGAGAAATATACCTTTTTCTGTGCTGCTTCTGTGATGGCTTTTATATCAAAGAGTTGCCCAGTGAAGTATTGAACACCTGAAATGTGTTCAAAATTCTGTCATAAGTTTTGCAAGTCAGAGCTCATGTTAAACAATATTTCATGGAATAATAATCGTTGTTTGCCTGCATTTGTTGAATTTTTAATTGAATAAGTGAGTTGATAGATTGGAAAATAAATGTTTCAATGAATGAGCAAATAAACGGATGGATGGATGGATGGATACATATAAATGGATGGATGATGTAATAAATGAGATTAAACATTCACCTCGTTGAAAGGCTTTAATCAGCGAAAAGTTCACTTACTACATTTCACAAGAACATGGCGGCTAGTAAAGACAAATCCGCTGACATAAGTTCATGGGCTTACCACAGGAACCCCGAATATAAATTTCAACAAAAGTTAGTAACTTAAACTATTAATTGTCACTACATTCACCCCTTCCTATAAATTGAGTCTATCTACGGGGCGACGCTCTCTGTGTGATCTTCTCAATACAATAGGTTCTGGTTCTTTGCTTGGTTCAGGAATTTTATCAGCATGATGACCTTTATCTTGAAGGGGTACACACGGGACTTCTAGATCAACACTGGGAAGCTGGGTTGAGGTGGATGACTCTCGATGATCCTCTTGAAGTTGGGTGGGTGTGGATGATTCTGGATGTTCCACTTGACCATAAGGAGCAAGATGTTTGGTTGAGACTGTGGTTTCTC